>CM060325.1:26151952-26171952 GCA_030674155.1 Stramonita haemastoma | reverse complement strand
CTTCATGTGACCCCTGACAGTGTTTACATCTCATTGAATGTATATGTGTGTGAGAGACAGGATTATTCAAATAAAATTGAATGTTCAAATGGGGTAAAACATGGTTGTATTCTTAGCCCTCAATTGTTCTTTTTCTTTTTCTTTTTTTTTTAATTGTTAACGGGTTAACGACAGAACTGTTAATATAAGGAAAATATGGTTTCTAGATGATACCAGGTACTACTGAGACTTTCTTGCTATTGTTTGCTGACCATGTTATTTTTCTTGTCCAGCACTGTATCAAGTTTAGAACATCAACTGAACATGCGAAAAGAAGAAACTGATAATTCAGATTCAACATTTGGTTCTCTGGCATATTTGATGTTACTGTTGTTATTTTTACAGATAGTAAAGTATTCTCAACAAAATAAAGCTGAAGATTGAAAATGGGAAAAGGTTGAAAAAATTAACTCCATCGATTTGTATGTATTGTAAAAAAAAATCATTTGACTATAAAAAATATTTTGGCATGTCCTTATTATTTCATCTGACACTGTTTTATGTGGAGAAATTGGCAGGTATATATTGCGTTTAAGAATCTGTGTGATATGTATCAGACACTGGCTATGACAGCTGAGGATTCCACAGATACGAACATAACTCGGCCGAGTAAACCTGGATTTTGCAAGTAAACAAAACTTTTTATGAACCCTGCCTTGGAATCGTGTAGTTATTCATTTATTTTAAGTATCTTATTTATTCTTTTATCTCAAAGATGATGGAATAAGCACTCATGTGGGTGTTTTTTTACGTCTAGTCCCTGTGTTCAAGCCGTTTTGCAGATTTGGTCATCTGTTCTACCAGCATACAATGGCCTACTCTTTTGAAAACTGGAGCAGGTTTAAACGTGTGCGCAAGATGTTCTGTGTGCGTTCGCACACAGGGAGTCGGTTTATAGTCTCATCTGAAGGACTTTTGGAGGAGTGGAGTAGGCATAGCTGTGCCAAGAAGTAAGAAACTAAAACAGTTTTTCTTAGAATTTAAACATAGAACTATTTGCTTATTGAAGCAAAACTGGCATTCAGAGATAGAAAATATTTTAAAAGCATTTTTCTTTAAAAAAAATAAACATAAAACTGTTTGCTTATTCAAGCTGAACTGGCATTCAGAGATATAAATTTATTTTTTAAAACTAAAGCTAGATTCTTATCGTTAAAAGGACAATCCAAACTGAAAAAAAAAGTTTACATGTCATGGTAGATTGGTGGCAGAGTCTGAATTACGCAATATTCAGGTTAAGAACCCTGGTGCTTAATGTAAGTTTTTTTTTGTTTTTTTTGTTGTTGTTCCTCGGCTAGAACTCCGAGGTTCACCAATGATGAGATTTTGCATAAGCAACTGTTTTTGTCCATCATGAAGGTAGCCGCATTTCGACTTCGGGCATGCATGCTGGGCATGTTCGTGTTTCCGTAACCCACTAAACGCTGACATGAATGAAGGGATCTTTAACGTGCATATTTGATCTTCTCAATGTGTACACGCAGGGTATGAAGGCACAAGCAGATCTACAATGGCAGTTGACCTGGGAGATAGTAAAAATAAAATCCCCTCATTCAGTACACCCGATGCCACCGGGATTTGAACCGCGACTTTATGGACCGATGTAATTGAAATGAACGGTCTCAACCATTCAACTACAGCGTCCGTCTAATGCAGATGAAAGATGGTGGTTTAATCTGGCACGTCTACGTATTCGCCGTGCCCCTTGTGAAGCTACGGTATGAACGAAGAACATTTGTTGTTGTTGTTGGTTTTAATCTAAAGCTTGTTAGGAATCACTCCAACAAAGCCGAATTTTTAGATTGATTACAGCTAAAACAAAGAATCTAGCTGTGACCTTGTCATCTGATGAAGAAATCGTGAAAAAAAACGGGTTGCAAGATAGCTTTCAAAAGCAGGGCAGATTCGACAGAAAAATCTCGATAATGTTGGAACATCACAGGTGAAATGGCTAGACCTGTGGGTTGGCTGGCATCTGATTAATTTGTGAGATGAGTCTTGACGTCAGCTGTATTGTATTATTACTTGCCTTGGCATGGATGGTCACATCTTTACGTGGTGTAATTGAATTACAGATTGTGGTGTGTGTGTGTGTGTGTGTGTGTGTGTGTGTGTGTGTGTGTGTGTGTGTGTGTGTGTGTGTGTGTGTGTGGTGTGTGTGCGCGCGCGCGCGCGCGCGCGTGCACACAGGTTTGGGTGGGAGAGAGAGAAAGTAAGAGAGAGAGAGAGACAGAGACAGACAGACAGTCAGACAGACAGTCAGACAGACAGAAAGACAGACAGACCTCTATTTGGGTACATGAAAAAGCATACACAAAACCATCCAAATCATCATCAGCAACGGGAAATGATGATCATTTCCCGATTCAAAGCAGAAGTACAAAATCAACCTACTCAGAAAAAAAATCACCCTCCCCAAAATGGGAAACCACAATCACAACAACCACAACAACAACAGACAGACTGAAGAGGTTGGGGAAGACATAAAAGGGAGACGAAGACGACAGCAAGGAAGACACATAACAGAATCAAACGAAGCACCACACAGGAGAAAAAGAAAGGGGTGAGAGAGAGGAAAAAAACATTTACTAGTATGACAGGAGAAACTGACATCTGCTCTTTGTTTCTGCACGTTGCTGCTGCTGCTGCGGCACGGTCACTCTAGCGGCTGTCTGGTAGCTGTCCTGTCCAGCTGTGGCGGTCATTCTGGTGGCTGTCTGACAGTTGTGTCCAGCAGTGGCAATGTGACAGTTCTTTGAGAGCTGTCTTGCAGTGGCGGCTGTTTGAGAGCTGTCCTGTCCAGCAGTGGCGGCTGTCTTAGAGCTGTCTTGTAATGGCGGCTGTCTGAGAGCTGTCTTGTAATGGCGGCTGTCTGAGAGCTGTCTTGTAGTAGTGGCAGCTGTCTGAGAGCTGTCTTGTAGTGACGACTGTCTGAGAGCTGTCTTGCAGTAGTGGCGGCTGTCTGAGAGCTGTCTTGTAGTGGCGACTGTCTGAAAGCTGTCTTGTAGTGGTGACTGTCTGAGAGCTGTCTTGTAATGGTGGCTGTCTGAGAGCTGTCTTGTAATGGCGGCTGTCTGAGAGCTGTCTTGTAGTGGTGATTGACTGAAAGCTGTCTTGTAGTGGCGGCTGTCTGAAAGCTGTCTTGTAGTGGCGGCTGTCTGAAAGCCGTCTTGTAGTGGCGGCTGTCTGAGAGCTGTGTGGCCGCTGTCTGAGAGCTGTCTTGCAGTGACGGGTGTCTGAGAGCTGTCCTGTCCAGCAGTGGCGGCTGTCTGAGAGCTGTTTTGTAGTAGTGGCGGCTGTTTGAGAGCTGTCTTGTAGTTGCAGCTGTCTGAGAGATGTCTTGTAGTAGTGGCAGCTGTCTGAGAGCTGTCCTGTCCAGCAGTGGCAGCTGTCTGAGAGCTGTCTTGTAGTGGCGGTTGAGAGCTGTCTTGTAGGGGCGACTGTCTGAGAGCTGTCTTGTAGTGGCGGCTGTCTGAGAGCTGTCTTGTAGTGGTGGCTGTCTGAGAGCTGTCTTGTAGTGGTGGCTGTCTGAGAGCTGCCCTGACTTGTAGGGGCGGCCGACTGAGAGCTGTCTTGTTGTAGTGGCGGCTCTCTGGGAGCTGTGTGGCGGCTGTTTGAGAGCTGTGTGGCGGTTGTCTGAGAACTGTCTTGTAGTGGCAGCTGTCTGAGAGCTGTCTTGTAATGGCGGCTGTCTGAGAGCTGTCTTGTAGTGGTGGCTGTCTGAGAGCTGTCTTGTAGTGGCGGCTGTCTGAGAGCTGTCTTGTAGTGGTGGCTGTCTGAGAGCTGTCTTGTAGGGACGGCTGTCTGAGAGCTGTCTTGTAGTGGTGGCTGTCTGAGAGCTGCCCTGTCTTGTAGGGGCGGCCGACTGAGAGCTGTCTTGTTGTAGTGGCGGCTCTCTGGGAGCTGTGTGGCGGCTGTTTAAGAGCTGTGTGGCGGTTGTCTGAGAACTGTCTTGTAGTGGCAGCTGTCTGAGAGCTGTCTTGTAGTAGTGGCGGCTGTCCGAGAGCTGTCTTGTAGTAGTGGTGGCTGTCTGAGAGCTGTCGTGTAGTGGCGGCTGTCTGAGAGCTGTCCTGTCCAGCACTGGCGGCAGACTGACAGCAAATGGAAGGGTGGGTGTCGCCAGAAAGGCGGTCTTCCCCCATACCACTCCACAGTAGGCCTACTCTCTGCCTGCCCGTCACCTGTCTGCCACAGGCTTCACTGGCATGTCAGGGCATCTTCTTCTTCTTCCCTCCTCTTCTCTCCTCTTCCTTCCTCTGTGCAAGCCACAAACACGTAAGCTGGGATCCTTTTTACATAGTTCATCTGCTTCTCCGACGGACGCTATAGCCAAGGGGTTAAGACCGCCCGACTTCAGTCACGTTGGTCCATGACGTCGCGGGTTCGAATCTCAGTGGTAGCAGTGGTGTCTGGTAAAAGATGGGTGAGGAGGGTTTGATTTTTTTTCCTCCCTGTGGCCTCATTCTTGTCTCTTTTCTGCCCTTCTTAGTCCATTCCCCTGCCTTTTTTTTCTCCCCAAGAAAGACTTAGAACAACATCTCTCTCCCACGCGGCTGCACCGGGCCTGACTTGTCAGGTGCTTAACGGCAGCGCAACGCATTTTCGCTCCTATGACAGACAACAAAAGTAAACTGCTCCAAACCAACCCCCGCCACCCCCAATCTCAAAGTCCCCCCCCCCCCCCCCCCAAAACGGGATTACTTGGATGCCATCAAGCTGCCGTATCTCCCGATCAGATTTATTCTGCAAGGCGCCAAAGCTGTTTTGTGTCTCATTCTTAATGGAAATGGGATGCCGGCTGGATTACATCAGGAAAGCTGGGGGGAGGGAAGGAAGGCGATTCTTCTTCCTTTCGTTTTCTATACTCAAAAGAAGCATTGCTGGCACTTTCTGAATAAAGGACAGCGGTTGGCCCCAACTCTTGCTACTGTTGTCTTTGATCTGTGAACCACAACAATGTCCCTTTTGGGAAGCAGGTCTCTATCCAGGCTCCTCTCCGACTTCTTTGTGTTAATTTATGTGATTGTGTGTCGTGTGTAAGTGTGTGTGTGGGGTGGTGGGGGTGGGGATGGGGGTTGTGATGGGGGTGTTTGTTTAGTGTGCGTGGGTGTGTGGGGAGTGGTGGTGTTTGCTCTGTGTGTGTGTGTGTGTGTGTGTGTGTGTGTGTGTGTGTGTGTGTGTGTGTGTCTGTGGCTGGGCTGGGGCTGGGGCTGGGGTGGCTGCTTGCTGCGTGCGTGCGTGCGTGCGTACGTGTTTTGTTTGTTTCGTTTTTGTTAATGTCCATTCCCTACTTAGTAATATATTCGCATCTGCAGTCCTGCCAATACACACCCACCTCTTCTCTCTCTCTCTCTCTCTCTCTCTCTCTCTCTCTCTCTCTCTCTCTCTCTCTCTCTCTCTCTCTCCGTTCCATCACAAGCCCAAGAAATGTATTGTGGTCCATGGCCAATGTACATTAAATCAGTTCAGTGTTCTCTCTCTCTCTCTCTCTCTCTCTCTCTCTCTCTCTCTCTCTCTCTCTCTCTCTCTCTCTCTCTCTCCTCATATATATATATATATATATATATATTATATATATATATATATATATATATATACGGTATATGCATACTTATATATATATATATATGTATATATATATATAAGGTATATGTATACTTTTATATATATATATATATATATATATATATATAATCTGTATGTAAATATATATATGTAAATACATGTATAAATCTCTCTCCACACACACACACACACACACACACACACACACACACACACACACACACACACACACACACATACACACACACACACACATGCGCGCGCGCGCGCGCGCACACACACACACACATCATATATAATATAATTATATATATATACATATATATATTACCAACAACTCTTTACAGAAAAGGTCTTACAGGGGAAGAATATATAACTTCAGCAGTTGATGTTATGAACTGCTTAGAGTCATATAAATCTTTTTGAACAGTGGTATTTTTTATGAAGATCCAGTCCTATGTATACATAATTATCACCAAGAATTGGGCAATCAAACAACAAATGGTGGACTGAAAGAGGTTGAAAACAGCAACATGTTGCATTCTTAGAATAGCTAGTATTCCATGCACTCAGTTCATACAGTAAGAATCCTATTTTTTCGAGAGCAAGGAATATTTCAACTGCTTTTAAAAATCATTCTAGAATGCAAAGCAGTCCATCAATTTAGTATTAATTTCAATCGACCACAGCGAGAGATTGGAATCAAAGACTTCATTACTATTTTCAGGGACACCTTGCTTTGCCAAAGAATCAACCAGCTTATTCCAATAAATTCCATTATGACCAGTGCTCCAGCGAAAGGTTGTTCTGATGCCTTTGCCTGCAGTACAATGTATCAAAACTGTAATCTCATTTACAATATCTGTCCGTATTTTCCCCTGCCAGTTCTTTATTGCCATCAATACTGCTTTTGAGTCAACACATAATAGAATTTGGCAAACACAAGGAGCAATATTGGACAAAGTATTCAAGGCCACACAGATTGCAAATAGCTCAGACGTAAAAAATTTTTTTTTAATGTTCTCCTAAATGAAATTAGTCAGGGAATAGCTCACTTTCCGTTGGAAGCCTTGATTATTTATATCGTATCTCTTTATTGCCATCATTTTGGGCACTGGTTTCATGTGTATGGATAGAAAACTTTGTGCTAAGCAGTTTGGAAAGGAAATCCATTTTTACCAGGTTTGCGCAGTTGAACTTCTGAATCCAGTTAGCGACATGGAATCCATTTAAGGACACTGCACACACGTTCTCTTTTGTGCCAGCTTATTGCTGAGCTCCAGAACCGCGTTGCCAAGTTACCAGTGGCCCAAAGTAGGAAAGGTAGGGATTTCAGATGTCGGTGAATACACAGGATTGTTTACATCTTTGCCTTTAACAGCCTGACAGGTCTGTTTTGTATTGTTAAGTATCTAGCGTTGAAGGCGCCTGTCTTCTCTGGGGAGATTTAAACAGCCAAATTTCGGCGGACGCTTTAGACGAGTGGTTAATACCGTTCGACTATAATCCCATGGGTTCATAAAGTCGTGGGTTCAAATCTAGGCAGCGTCTGGTGACTTAAGGGTGGGAATTTTTACCATGTCCCAGGTCAACTTCAAGTGCAGACCTGCCAGTACCTTAATTACTTTCGTGAATATACATAAACAAAAGATCAAATATGTCCGGTAAAAGGTCCCGTCATTGATGTCCGCCTTTGGTGGGAAACACGAACATACCCAGCATACATCCCCAAAGTCGGAATGCGGTTACCTTCACGTTGGGCAAAAACGGTGGCATATGTAAAACTCTCATCATTGGTGAACCTCGTAGTTCTAGCAGAGGAACGAAAACAAAACCAACCCCAAAACGGCCTAATTTCCAGCTGCTCAGAAATGCATCCCAGAGTAGAATGACAAAGACTTCTTCCTGTTCCTTTTCTTTTCTCGTCAGCTAAACTGCTGCTGTTGTTTTCCCAATGCTTCAGGTACGTAAAGCCTGCTTCTCCTCTGTTTTTCTTTTGTTGTTCCTCGGCTAGAGCTGTAAGATTCACCCATAGTGAGATGTTTGCCTTCTATTTTCTGCTTTCTTGGTCTATTCTCCTGCCTTTTTTTCCCCAGAAAGACAAATGAAATAGCAATTCTCTCCCACGCCTTAAGTCAGTTGTGCAGGGCTTGACTTGTCAGGCGCTTACCGGCAGCGCAACGCATTTTCGCTCATATTATAACAAGCAACACTTAGTTGCTCTCTGAGCGTACGATGAAGAAGAAGAAAACGCTAACCTATGTTTCCGAACTGAGCTATCGTTGTTGCAGGCCCTCTAATCAAAGAGATATTCGATGACTGCAGTAGTCCAGGAAAGTCAAATGTTAGCCTAAGCCGGTGTTGCTATCCCCACAAAGGGAAGAACATGTGTTCAAGACATTATCTAAGCTTTTGATCTGGCTAAGCCAGAGAGCTCAGGCAAGCTGAGTTAAACAAACTTTTCCATCTGTTCCCCTGCATTGGTCTGTACACTGGTTGCTGGGTAGCTGAGCACGTGACGCCCTGGCTAGATACTACATGCCCTTATCTCTTTAGGAAACCAAATGGTTGATCTTGCTGACCGTTGCCAGTGTTGACCGTTTGTGCTTTTTCCTTGATGGGTGTCTAAACAGTTCTGAATGACTACATGCATACTTATGTCCAGTTATTAAAGCCCAAATATTTTACTGCAGACTCGCTAAAGATCCTTTTCCGCGACGTTGCACCGAACAACATTTTTAACCTCCTGAAAGAATCGGGCATTTTCCGTCTGATATGAGTGAAGAAGCCATAGTTAGTCACTACGAACAAGGTTGTTTGAAGGGATCTGGTTTTGGTTTTATCTCATTTTAGGTGTGGTTAAAGTGGTTTCTCTCACAACGTGGTGACCGTCCTTGGCTGACCCTTATGGTTGGCCAGAACGTTGATACAATTAACGGCGGTAAAGTTGGTTTTTAAACCCCGTTTTAATTTGTATATAGCTGCACAGTTTTGATTTGAGATTTTAAATAATGGACAATGTGACAGCCCGGTATGACCTCAGTGGTCAGCGGGGCTATAAACAACAAGACTGGGCTGGACCGTACTACATAACTCTATTTATTCTGTCTGACGTACGTCTTTGTGCTGCAGGAACTGCTCCAGACTGAAGTGGCCACTGTTGATGACGTCTGCTTCTTTCTTTTTACCTCGGTGGCTGTGTGTACACGACAGCTGAAAAATGGATGAACAAACTAGCCAGTCTCCCCTTAAGACCTTTTTCCCCCCTGTGTGTTCCCTGCATTGCGCCTGTTGGCTAGCCGTGAATAACAGTGCCTTGATCTTAACGCACCGCTCTCCTTTGAAGAACGACTTGCCCGTGCTTATGTTCCGGGAAAGGAAAATATTTACCAATGCTACGACATGGAAAGAAAATCACCTTCGTTTATCAACACGTATTTGTACACCCTTAACGACAGACGCTATATATATATATATATATATATATATATATATATATATATATATATATATATATATATATATATATATATAGCTGAGTGGTTAAAACCATTCCACTTCAACCCCCATGGGTCCATGAAGTCGTGAGTTTGAATCTCGGCGGCGTCTGGTGAATGAAGGATGGAGGTTTATTACGATCTCCCAAGTCAACTTCAAGTGCAGGCCTGCCAGTGTCGTAATTCTCTTTGTGTGTATATACATATGTCAAAAGATCAAATATGCACGTTAAAAATCCCGTCATGCATGTCAGCTTCGGTGAGTTACAAAACACAATCCCAGCATACATCTCCAAAGTCGGATTGCAGTTACCTTCATGGTGGGCAAAACATTAATGGTCGCGTACGCAAAATCTGAACATTGGTGTACCTCGGAGCTGTAGCCTGGGCACGCAAAAAAAAAAATTAATAATAAATAAGATAATAATAAACACTCCTAACCAAAGGTAACTTCAGACAAAGAAGTGTTCTTTTTTTTCCTGTGAAATCTCCTTCAACCAAAAGATACGTAATTTTTCCTGAAGGACTCTTGGCGACAGACAAAAAAAAATATCAGTAGACATAGCCTTCACACGTCAAACATCAAAAGTACGTCATGAAGAACTTTCTTCCCTACTTGCTTTCTTTTGCTCTGAGAGAGAGAGAGAGAGAGAGAGAGAGAGAGAGAGAGAGAGAGAGAGAGAGAGAGAGAGAGAGAGAGAGAGACAGACAGACAGAGACAGACAGACAGAGACAGACAGACAGACAGACAGACAGAGACAGACAGACAGACAGACAGACAGACAGACCTCTGCGGACAAAAGTTTAAAGCATGACAGCTACAGAACTGAAGTCTCTGTACCGTGGGCGGCAAGGCAAAGACTGTAAAAATAATAATGCTTGCAAGTGTACATTAACCATGTCAGCGACACTGCTCCCCCCCCCCCCCCCCCCCCCCAACCCGTCTCAAGAGGTCAACGTCTTTGTCGGCAAAGGTACAAAAGAACAGAGCACGGCGAGGTCAGCATACAGGCGGACCCATGACTTAATTGAAACAACAGCAGAAGCCAGATGCAGGAAGGGCGGGAGGTAATGAGTGCTGTTGTTGACCAGCCAGCCAGCATTCAGTTGAGGGCCAGGGTGTACACAAAAGGCAGAGGAAGGACAGGGGTGGTGGAGGGGGGCGAAAGGAAATCAATGGGCATTGTACACAGTGATTACTGCCACTGACGGATCGTTAAGGAGCAGACTGCCCCCTGGAGCTTTTGACACGGGGCCAGGGCTCAGCCCCTGTACACAGCTTGGTCAGCCAGTACACTGGGGCTTTACGATGCTGGTCAGCACTGGAGACATACTACTCCTGTGTCCTGTCTCTCTCCTGCCTGCCAAGGGCTGGCTTCTGGACACTTTCCCACAGAGAGGGGGGGTTGCTCGAATAGTTCATGATGACATTGGCTACCAAGTCATACGATGACATTGGCTACCAAGTCATATTTTCTGCTGTAGTATTTTCTTCTCTCTCTCTCTCTCTCTCTGTCTCTCTCTGTCTCTCTCTCTCTCTCTCTGTCTCTCTCTCTCTCTCTCTCTCTCTCTCTTCCTGTGTGTGTGTGTGTGTGTGTGTGTGTGTGTGTGTGTGTGTGTGTGTGTGTGTGTGTGTTGTGTGTGTGTGTGTGTGTGTGTGTGTACGGTGACCCGCGCAAATAAGGTGTAGGTGTCTTATTTTTCTATTACGGATGATTGTTTAATGTTATATATACTTATATATACATGTAAAGTTTGTACAATCATGTCTTTCTAGTTATGGTCTCCACTGCATAGTGTGCCAACATTGGGTGTGTGTGTGTGTGTGTGTGTGTGTGTGTGTGTGTGTGTGTGTGTGTGTGTGTGTGTGTTGTGTGTGTGTGTGTGTGTGTGTGTGTGTGTGTGTGTGTTGTGTCTGTGTCTGTCTGTCTGTGTCTGTGTGTTTGTGTGTTGTGTGTCTGTGTGACTTTGGTTTGAAGTTATATTGGGTGTTTAAACACTCAACATCAGTCCTATCTTTTCTTCGTGTTTATATAATTATTCTCATCAATATAATCATGTGCATGTCAGTGTTGTAATTTCCCTTCATGGGATCATTAAAGTATTTTTAACTTGACATAGCAAGCATTTTTGGACAATTTTCAAACCGATGGATCGGTGGTCTAGAGGTAAAGCACCTGCCTAGAAAGCCAAATGTCTGGGTTGGAAGTGTGAGGTAGTGGTTCGATCCCCGTTCGTGCCCGAAACTTCCCCAATCCTCTAGACTGTGAGACGATAAACCGAGGTCCCATGTGTGTAAACATACATTTAGTGCACATAAAAAAGAAGAAACCACAGCATTAAGAGTGTTGTCCTTGGCAAAATTCAATAGGAAAAAAAGCCAACGTTTTTGGCCCACCATGAAGGTAGTCTCATCCCGGCTATATTTTTGTGAGGTTGCTAGAACAGATAAAAGATGTCTGTTGTTTTTTTTCCCTTGCCAGAAATTACACAGCACAACAGAACATGTCATAGAGATGTGACATGTAAACTTGGACTTGAATACAGTCAAAACAACAACAAAACAGAGGAAATATCCCAGACAGTGCAGTTCAACACATCACCCAACGCTTTCACGATAGAAAAAAAAAACATATTGCTGAGATAAATCTTCGTTCTTACAGCCTTAACTACGTGAGTTATTGGCACCTCAATAAACAGCTTTTAGAAACGGTGGAATATATTAAAAAAAAGAACAACTGAAACGCTAAACAGCTAATCCGCTCAGGGCCATAACATCTGGGAGTCCTGAAATAATAAAACTTATATGTAGGCTACAAAGTTGTGATCAATAAACAACAGTTGGCGATGTGATACGGCGTTTTAGTTGTGTAGAGTATGTGAGAGAGAAAGTGTGTGTGTGTGTGAGGGGGGTGGGGGGGGGGAGGGCAGCGAATGATTATGTGTAAGCATAAGCTTGAAGACGTAGATTGACAAAGACCGGAGTTCCCAGTCAGAGCAATGCTTTGAATAAACTTTTAAATCCCCGAAGTCGGAATGGGGCTACCTTGATGGTGGGCAAAAAAACACACCAAAAAGGAAACCCGCACAAAAACCCTCACCATTGTGAGCCTTGGAGAGCCGAGTAAAGAGAACAAAATCTGCTTTTCGTGTGCTTTTCAGTCCCAAAGTCTAAAAACTATGATGATAATAGTAATGATAGATAGATAAATACATGAATAAATAAAGTGACCGAATGATAGTTATTTCCTGCTGTCGTGTTTTCTCTGACAGAGCAATGCTGCTGTTTCTCGTCGCTCATTCCAGTCTCATCATACACAACCCTAACACATTACTGGTTTTCAGTTCGTCTTCTTCTTCTTTTCGTCGTCGTTGTCGTCGATCGAACGCTCACACAGCAACTATTGTTATTTTTCATATGAGCGAGAAATGCGTTTGCTGTCCTAAGCGTCTGACAAGTCAGGCCCAGAGCATCCGACTTCAGTGTGGAGAGAACTATTATATTTTAAGTCTTTCTGGAAACAAAGAAGGGGGCAGGTAAATGGACCAAGAAGGCAGAAAACAGACAAGAAGGAAGTGACAGCAAGAACAGTAACAGGCAGAAAGAAAGAGACGGACAGAAAAGAGGGAATTCCTAGTACAGAATGTCTCAGAAGATGAGGATGCTATTTATACTGACAGGTCCCGACCCCGGCATCCCAACAGGGCCAGGGTGGCACTAATCTTTGAGACACGAACTCTTTAAAAAAAAAAAAATCGGTGGCAGTCTACTGATATTCCTTGTGGTTTCTCACCTACATGTGGAAGGTGTGACATGACGCCAGTCAATGATCGGGTGTCACATTTCCGAGTAACTTTCTACTTGGTTGACATTTTAAAAAATAGCCAAAAAAAGATGTTCTATACTATATGACAGAAAACACTGTGGATTACCAGGTAAGGTACATGGTGGTGGTGGCGGTGGTGATGGTGGTGGTGGTGGTGGTGGTGGTGGTGGTGGTAGCAACAAGGAGGAAGCGGGGGATGGGGAGAGGGGTGGGGGAGGGAGGATGATAAATCTCAATCAATGGCTGACTCAAGTCTTACAATCCCCAGTCTGAACCTGAACGGATTCTTCTTCGTACTCTCTGATAAACATGGTTGTGTGTGTGTGTGTGTGTGTGTGTGTGTGTGTGTGTGTGTGTGTGTGTGTGTGTGTGTGTGTGTGTGTTGTGTCTGTCTGTCTGTTGTCGTGTTGTGCGTCGTGTGCTGTGTGTGTGAAAGTCAAAGTCTAACTTTTCTTTCCAGATCTCTGTGTGTTCGTACTGCGTGCGTGCTGCGTGCGTGCGTGCGTGCGTGCATGCTTGCGCGCGGCGTGTGTGTTGGTAATGCGTGTATTGTGTTTAACAGTTGCGTGTGTGCATGTCTAGTGTTGTGTGTATGTGTGTTTTATGCATGTTTGTGTGTCGTGTGTGTGTCTATGTGTGTGTGTGTGTGTTGTGTGAATGGTAGGTGTGGGGGAATGGGGTATGGTGGGTAGAAATGAAGGATGCAGAAGTTCGACTGTTTATATATTAACACTAGTCTGGCAGCTGGTATCACTGGCAGAAATCGTGTCAGAAAGCGAGCGAGGCGCACAACGATTCATCGTTGATTATGTGTCACAATGTGGCGTGTACTGACAGAGATATGATGAAGAATGAATAACATTTTCAGGGAACAGGAGAAGCATTCATACGTTTTTTTCATGGTGCAGAGAGAGAGAGAGAGAGAGAGAGAGAGAGAGAGAGAGGAGAGGAGAGAGAGAGAGAGAGAGAGAGAGAGAGAGAAGAGAGAGAGAGAGAGAGAGAGGAGGAGGAGAGAGAGGAGGGGAGTGAGAGAGACAGACAGAAGACAGAGCAGAGAGAGCAGAGAGAAGAGAGAGACAGAGACAGACAGAGAGAGAGAGAGAGACAGAGACAGACAGGAGAGAAAGAGAGAGAAGACAGAGAAGAAGAGAGCAGAACAGAGAACAGACGATACAAGCAGAACAGACAGAAGGCAGGAATGATACGGGGATAATGACAGAAAGACAGACGAAACAGACAGACAGACAGACAGACAGACAGACGAGACAGAATCCAAAGCATAGTGTGGTGTCGCTAATGACTCCTTGTCGCTAACTGGATGATGCAGTCATGTGTCTGTCAGTGATGCGCTTTCTCCCACAACGCAGTGCTAGTGACCGTCCTGGGTTGGTTGACCCTAAGAAAAGGTGGACCAAGGGCGCTTGAGACCAAAAAAAAAACAAAACTACACAAGTCTCTTTTTTTTAACTGTAGAGACCCTAGGTTCACTCACCCCATGTTGCAGGGCTTCTGCCATTTACACTGATTAAAGATTTACTATGGCCAGGGAAGCAGAAGAAGAAAAGAACCTGTTTTAATCTTATTATTCCCCTAATAGCATGCCAAGTGGAACTGTGTACTAATAGTCTGTGTGAGTTGTTTGTTTGTTTGTTTGTGTGTGTTGTGTGTGTGTTGTGTTGTGTTTGTGTTGTGTGTGTGTGTGTGTGTGTGTGTGTGTGTGTGTGTGTGTGTGTGTGTGTGTGTGTGTGTGTGTGTGTGTGGACTCTGTGGTGTGTGTGTGTTTTGTGTGTGTATGTGTGTGTGTTTGTGTTATGTGTGTGCGCGGCGTGTGTGTGCATGTGTGTGTTTACACGCGTGTATGTGCGGACGCAGTGTGCACACAGCATGTGTGCACACGCTGCAGGAGTGTGTACACGCGTGTGTTCGTTCTAGTATTTAACGTCTGTTCACTATAAGTGATATTAGACTTAGGGGAAAAAAAGTCATGTAACAGGTATCAAAAAAATCAATGTAACATCTGGAAACGCAAATAGGGAAAATAATAACAAAGAACTTTAAAGAAACGCGAAAACTGAGCTATGCACAAAAGATTTTGTAACAGCAAAAAGAATGTTTTCATCTGAGAGAATTACATCTAAATTTTCTTCAGAAGCATTTTTGTCTGTAAAATTTTTAGGTAAAAACACCACGCAGGTTCTGACAATACAACAAACAGTGCTCCAGAGAAATTTGTCCACCACAAATGCATCTAACATTTTTACAAAACGCGTGTTTGAGTGCGCGCGCGCGTTTACGCGCGTGCGTGCGTGCGTGGTTGCGCACGAATTGTGTGTGTACGTATGTGTGCGTATGTGTGTGTGTGTGTGTGGGTGCGTGTCTGAGTGTGTGTTTGTGTGTGTCTCTCTGTGTGTGTACACGCATGTGTGTGTATATGTGCTAGCGCATGTGTGTCTTTTTTTTGCACACGCGCGCGCATGCGTGTAAACATGGATCATTAGCATGAGATTTTTTTTTTTTAAAGCAATAAATAAACCAAGACCTACATGTCCTGTCTTCATAAGAATTGTAACTGTATTTAAACTGTGTGCTCCTGACATAAAACAGTGACAAGACAAAGTGACAGGAGGGACAGATAGGAGAAAACCAAAAAGAAAGGGAAAGAATGACAGGAAGAAAGAAAGAAAAACAACGCAATGACCGAGTTGTTCAGAAAATAGGATGGGGGGCGGGGGCAAGGGCAGGGGTTAGGGACACGGGTGTGTGGTGGGGGTTGGGACTCGGGTGTGGTGGGGGTGGGGGCGGAGAGTGCTCAGGATGTTCAAATTGACATCTCTGTCCATTAATGAAGTCTCCTTACACATGGGGCTGAACTCTTTTTTTTTCTTCAGAAAATAACGTCTGTCTGTCTGTCTGTCTGTCTGTCTCTGTCTCTCTTCTCGTCTCTCTGTCTCTCTCTCTCTCTCTCTCTCTCTCTTCTCTCTCTCTGTACTTTCTCTCTCTCTCTCTCTCTCTACTCTCTCTCTCTCTCTCTCTCTCTCTCTCTCTCTCTTCTCTCCTCTCTCTCTCTCTCTCTCTCTCCTCTCTCTCTTCTCTCTCTCTCTCTCTCATCTTGTGGGCGTCTTCCTTATCAACAGAACCTTGTAGCACGGTCACTAGGAACGGAGTCTTGATCAACAATTTCAATCCGGGGAAAATAACCATTGTAGTGTTCATGTGCTTTCCTTTTTTGTTTGTTTTGTTTATCTGTGTGATGCGATGACTGTGTTTTGGAAATGACTGTTCTCTTCATCTCCTGGTCTCTTCATCTCCTCTTCTCTTCATCTCCTGGTCTCTTCATCTCCTCTTCTCTTTAAAGGTTCATTTCCTGTTCGCTTCATCTCCTGGTCTCTTCATCTCCTCTTCTCTTCATCTCCTGGTCTCTTCATCTCCTCTTCTCTTTAAAGGTTCATTTCCTGTTCGCTTCATCTCCTGGTCTCTTCATCTCCTCTTCTCTTCATCTCCTGGTCTCTTCATCTCCTCTTCTCTTTAAAGGTTCATTTCCTGTTCGCTTCATCTCCTGGTCTCTTCATCTCCTCTTCTCTTCATCTCCTGGTCTCTTCATCTCCTCTTCTCTTTAAAGGTTCATTTCCTGTTCGCTTCATCTCCTGTCTCTTCATCTCCTGTTCTCTTTAAAGGTTCATTTCCTGTTCGCTTCATCTCCTGTTCTCTTCCTCTCCTGTTGTCTTCATCTCTGTTCTCCTCTCTCTCTTCTTCATCTCCTGTTCTCTTCATCTCCTTCTCTTCTCTCTGTTCGCTTCATCTCCTGTTTTCTTTAAAGGCTCATCTCCTGTTCTCTTCAAAGGCTCATCTCCTGTTCTCTTCAAAGGCTCATCTCCTGTTCTCTTCAGCTTTCTAAACTTCAGGGCTGGGAAGACTGAAAAAATCATGCCCAGAAGACAATTCTAATACACATACATATACTTGTTCTAATACACATACATTTACTCGTATTATTCCTCTTCTTCTTCGTCGTCGAAAGCTCAGACAGCAACTGTTGTTTTCCTTCATATCAACGAAAATGTGTTGTGCTGCTGTTCAGCGCCTAACAAGCCAGGCAGGCCCAGCACATGCGACTTCTGCGTGGGAGAACATTGTGTTATCTTTGAAGTTTATCTGGGAAAAAAGGCGAGAGAATGAACCATTAACGCAGAAAATAGACAAGAGGGAGGTGACAGGAAGAAAAGAAGCAAGGCAGGAAAAAGAGAGGAAAGGAAAAGAAAAGAGAGAACAACTAGAACAGAATTTCTAAAAGGTGGGGATGCTGTTTATACTGACAGGTCTCTGGCATCCCCAGGGGGAACTTTGTTATCTCTTTGTTTCTGTCGTGTTTCTTCCTTTTTCCTGTCAACCCATTCTTGTTTATTTTTCTGCCGTCTTCGTCCCTTCTCCTGAATTTTTTTCCAAAAAGACTTCAAAGATAACAATTCTCTCCTACGCCGAAGTCGGATGTGCTGGGCCTGACTTGTTAGGCGCTTAACCGCAGAACATGGCAATTTGCTCATAATTATGACAAACGGGCAATAGCTGCTGTCTGAGCGTTCAACGAAAAAGAAGAACAGAAATGACTGCATCTTTGAAGTGCCTTACACTATACACTGACAGAAGACTAAGGGAGATGGGAGGAGGGACGGAGACAAGAGAGGGAGTACAGTAAACTTAAAGAGAAAAATCAGAGAATGTGGCATAGGGTTAGGCAGAACAGAACAATGGCAAAAGCGGAAGCAGAACAATGGCAAAAAACAGAGACTGACAATGACTCTCACGATAAAATCAACTTTTATGCCTAATTGGCTACACGCCTGCTTCACTTTTCGTCATTTTTTTTCTGTTTTCCAATCATATTCTTGCATCCATGACGTACAAGCATCTGGAATTATTTTTTTTTAAACTACACTTTTTCTGAAAGACTAAGCTCTGACTCCAAACTCATGTATTTTGCACAAATTTGGTGTTTTTTTTCAGCAAACACTGTACCACCTCAGTCCTTTGCCGTCTGCTATCTTCCTAACCACAATATGCATGCGCGGGGTCAACACTATAGGAACACAAACATTTGATGACCATTTCTAACTTTCTCATGAATACCTATTATTGCTGTAGTATGTCATCAATCCCCTAAAAAAAAATTACACAGCACATATTTTTTTCATACTTAAAAAAAATATCTAAAAATCGGCAGAAACGTTCTTGACTTAGCACTTTATAGAAGTTACTACATGACCCGGATACTAGAAGTGGAGTGTAAGCCTTCACACGGGAGCAGAAGAAATGATAACAGAAACCTGACAATCCAGTCCCCATCTTCCTGTGCCTCCATCCCTCCTCGTGTTCCCTATGAACTGCAGCTTCCCGGTTTGCTTTTTGCAAAAAAATTGGACTACTATCTTGTAAGCGATGCTTGGCGGTTACCTCAGTAGAGGGATGTGTGTGTGTGTGTGTGTGTGTGTGTGTGTGTGTGTGTGTGTGTGTGTGTGTGTGTGTGTGTGTGTGTGTGTTGTGTGTGTGTGTGTGTGTGTGTGTGTGTGTGTGTGTGTGTGTGTGCATGCGTGTGTGCGTGCGTGTGTGCGGCGCGCGTGTGTGTGTGTTGTGTTGTGTTTATTTGATCTATTTATTTATTCTTTTATTATTCACTCTATTATATCGAGGATAATGGAATAAGCTCTCATGTGCTTTTTTACATCCAGTTCCCGTGTGTATGCAGTTTTGTAAGTCTTATCTGTTCCCACCGATACACGGTGGCCTACTCTCATGAAAAGTGGAACAGGATTTAACGTGCACGCGCACGGTGTGTGTGTATAAGAGAGAGAGTGAAAGATGGAGAGACAGAGACAGAGAGACAGACAACAGACAGACAGACAGACACAGACAGACAGACAGACAACAGACAGACAGAAAATTCATGGTTGGTCAGTGCTCAATAACCACTGTCTTCTTCTCTCTAGGAGAAAAGGCTGCAGTAAGGTCTGACCTTTCATCTAATACCATTTCCGCCTGTCTACCCTTCCCTAAGACCCTCCACCCTACACCCTCCCCGGTCTGTCTGTCTGTCTCTGTCCTGCTCTCCTCGTCTGTCTCTCTTCTTCTCTTCTCTCCTCTCTCTTCTCCTCTCTCTCTCCTCCTCTCTTCTCCTCCTCTCTCTCCCTCTCTCCCTCCTCCTCCTCTCTCTCTCTCTCTCTCTCTCTCTCTCTCTCTCTCTCTCTCCCTCTCTCTCTCTCTCTCTCTCTCTCTCTCTCTAGTGGTCAGAACATTGCGCTGGCAATTTGACGACCCGGTTCGAGTCCGGTCGAGGAGATTTTTCTCCTGGAGTTAACATCAGTGCTGACTCCACTCTCCCCAAAAGTCCTTCGGATGAGACTTTAAAACCGAGGCCCCTGTGCGAACGCACGCAGAACATCTTGCGCACACGTTAAATCCTGTTCCGCTTTTCGTAAGAGTAGGCCATCGTGTGCCGGTGGGAATAGATGACATTTACAAAACTGCATACACACGGGGACTGGATGTAAAACAGCACAAGAGTGCTTATTCCATTATCCTCGATATAAGAGAATAAATTAAATCAAATCAAATCTTCTCTCTCTCTCTCTCTCTCTCTCCTCTCTCTCTCTCCTCTCTCTCTCTCTCCTCTCTCTCTCTCTCTCTCTCTCTCTCCTCTCTCTCTCTCTCTCTCTCTCATATAAAGCAGACTAAGGAATAGTTATGAGCAGAGAGAGAGGGTGTTCTAGACAAAGAGGCTGAAGCTCTACGTAACGGAAAGGGGGGAGGGGGGAGGATAGTCTAGTGGTTAGAGAGATGCGCTCGCAATTTGACGACCCGGGACTTACTCGGGTTTGAGCCGTCACCGAGACGCCTGTTCAGGAGTTAACATCAGTAGTGATTCAATTTCCGCAAAAAGTACTTGGGATGATATTATAAACTAAGGTCCTGCATGTAAACGCACGCAAAATATCTTGCACACATGTTAAAACCTGTTCTGCATTTTGGCAGAGAAGGCTATTTCGTGCCAGGAGGAACGGATGACAAAATTTAAAAAAAA
>CM060325.1:26141952-26149452 GCA_030674155.1 Stramonita haemastoma | reverse complement strand
AGAGAGAGAGAGAGAGGATGATAGAGAGAGAGAGAGAGAGAGAGGAGGTAAGAAGAGAGAGAAGAAGACAGAAGAGGAGGTACAGACAGGCAGACAGACAGAC
Source organism: Stramonita haemastoma (assembly GCA_030674155.1). NCBI lineage: Eukaryota > Metazoa > Mollusca > Gastropoda > Neogastropoda > Muricidae > Stramonita > Stramonita haemastoma. Next base: position 26,149,349 of record CM060325.1, on the reverse strand, counting down.
AGAGACAGCAGCAGGCAGGCAGGCAGCAGGCAGGCAGCAGGCAGGCAGAAGGCAGGGAACAGAGTGATCTTTGATACGCAAGGATAAGTCTAGTTTTACAATCTGTTCTTGTAAAACATACAGGTATCAGAAAAAACAACCACTAAAACGTGTGAAATTCCATTTCATTATTATTTATTCTTTTATTTCGAAGATAGTGGAATGAGCACTCATGTGCATTTTTTTTACATCCAGTCCCCAGTTTGTATGTAGTTTTGTCAATTTTGTCATCCCTTCTCACCGGCACACAATGGCCTACTCTTCCAAAAAGCGGGACGGGTTTTTTTAACTGTGCGCAAGATGCTTGGACCTCGGTTTATAGTCTCATCAGACTTTTGGACTTTTAGGGGCTGTGGAGTCGGCACTGATGTTAACTCCAGAGGAAAAACCCTCTTGAACGAGATTCGAACCCGGTCAGTAGATCACCAGCGCATCACTCTGACTACCAGCCGTCCCCCAAAGAGAGAGAGAGAGAGAGAGAGAGAGAGAGAGAGAGAGAGAGAGAGAGAGAGAGAGAGAGAGAGAGAGAGAGAGAGAGGAGAGAGAGAGAGAGAGAGAGAGAGAGAGAGAGAATCACAATTCAAAACATCTAACCCAGCCAAAGCAGCAAACAATAAACAAATGATGTACAAGTACACGAAAACCCCAACTAAAAGTTATTAGCTAATAGCTTATTGCTGCTCTAAAATGTTTTGTGGACAATGTCTTTTTGTATATTTTCTGAATAAACATTTTGTTTAAGCCAACCAAACCCTAAAAAGAAACCACTCAAATAAAGCAAACAACGGAAAATGCAGCCACCAAAAAACCAAACTATTATGCTATAACATTTTTGCTGCTCCAAAGTAATTTGTGCACAGTGCTATTTTTTTCTTGTCTTTTCTGAATCAACATGATTTTGTTTCAACCAACCAAACACCGCAAAAAGACCCCCACTCAAACAAAACAAATGACGTAAAAGGCAGCGGACAAAATAAAAACCAAACAAACCCCACTCACGGAAACTGCGCATAAACCTGCTTTCCTAGTCCACAGTGCGTGTATTGAATTAAAAAGTGATGGTAACCAATGATGATGGATTCCCACCCACCCCCTCACTACACCCTCCCCACCACCACCACCACCACCACTAACCACCGCCATCACCACCACCACCATCGCGTCCCCCCTACCTTCTTGGCCTTCTGACATTGTGAGGCAATAAAACCACGCTGAAACAAGAGGCCTTCTGACCTTTCCAGTCCTAACTCAACACTGTAACATCCTCAGGCAGTGGGTGAATGCTGAACATTGCCACCTGCCCCTTCACTCACACCTTATCGCATCATGAGGGATGGGCGAGTGTGGGCATAGTCATATATATATATATATATATATATATATATATATATATATATATATATATATATATATATATATATATATATATATATATATATAACACATAGCGAAAGTAAAACAACCAGCATATAGGGTTCCCCAATATTTCGGCTTTCGCCTTCCTAAGGGGGTGTTTATTGCATGACGAATATAATGCTTTTTAAAAAGTTGTTTGTTCCTTGGCTAGAGTTCTGAGGTTCAACAATGATGTAATTTCGAGTATCCGACCGTTTTTGCCCATTATGAAGGTAGCTGCATTCCGACTTTGGGGATGTATGCTGAGTGTGTTTGTGTTTCCATAACCCACCGAACCCTCGACACGAATCATGGGATCTTTAACGTGCATATTTGATCTTCTGCTTTATGGATATATACACGAAGGAGAAATATGACACTGGCAGGTATGCCCTTAAAGTTGACCTGGAGATCCTTAAAAACCTCCACCCTTAATTTGCCAGACGGCGCGGGGATTTGAATCCACGACTTCATGGGCTCATGGGATTGAAGCCAAACCGTCTTAACCACTCGACTATAACGTCCGTCACAATTAGATCTAGATTAAAATAAAAAAAAAACCCACTTAAACTAACTTATCACATAACCATCTGGCTAGGAAATGAACCAACAAGCTAACTGCATACTTAGATAACGAGCAAGCTAACTAACTAGGAAACTACAAACGAACTAGAAAACTCTACGAACAAACCAGGAAACTCTCTACAAACGAACTAGAAAACTCTACAAATTAGGAAACTGCAAACGAACTAGAAAACTCTACAAATAGGAAACTGCAAACGAACTAGGAAACTCGACAAACACAGGAAACTCTCGACAAACGAACTAGGAAACTCTCGACAAACGAACTAGGAAACTCTACAAACGAACCAGGAAACTCTACAAACGAACCAGGAAACTCTACAAACGAACCAGGAAACTCTCTACAAACGAACTAGGAAAACTCTTTACAAACGAACCAGGAAACTCTCTACAAACGAACCAGGAAACTCTACAAACGAACAGGAAACTCTCTACAAACGAACCAGGAAATTATCTATAAAAGAACTAGGAAACTCTAAAAACGAACTAGGAAACTCTCTACAAACGAACTAGGAAACTCTCTACAAACGAACTAGGAAACTCTCTACAAACGAACTAGGAAACTCTCTACAAAACGAACTAGGAAACTCTCTACAAACGAACTAGGAAACTCTCGACAAACGAACCAGGAAACTCTCGACAAACGAACTAGGAAACTCTCGACAAACGAACTAGGAAACTCTCTACAAACGAACTAGGAAACTCTCTACAAACGAACAGGAAACTCTCTACAAACGAACCAGTAAACTCTACAAACGAACCAGTAAACTCTACAAACGAACCAGTAAACTCTACAAACGAACCAGGAAACTCTCAACAAACGAACCAGGAAACTCTCTACAAACGAACCAGGAAACTCTACAAACGAACTAGTAAACTCTACAAACGAACCAGTAAACTCTACAAACGAACCAGGAAACTCTCAACAAACGAACCAGGAAACTCTCTACAAACGAACCAGGAAACTCTCTACAAACGAACCAGGAAACTCTCAACAAACGAACCAGTAAACTCTACAAACGAACCAGTAAACTCTACAAACGAACCAGTAAACTCTACAAACGAACCAGGAAACTCTCTACAAACGAACAGGAAACTCTCTACAAACGAACCAGTAAACTCTACAAACGAACTAGTAAACTCTACAAACGAACCAGTAAACTCTACAAACGAACCAGGAAACTCTCAACAAACGAACCAGGAAACTCTCAACAAACGAACCAGGAAACTCTCAACAAACGAACCAGGAACTCTCTTCAAACGAACCAGTAAACTCTACAAACGAACCAGGAAACTCTCTACAAACCAAGAAACTCTCTACAAACGAACTAGGAAACTCTCTACAAACGAACCAGGAAACTCTCTACAAACGAACCAGGAAACTCTACAAACGAACCAGTAAACTCTACAAACGAACCAGTAAACTCTACAAACGAACCAGAAACTCTCAACAAACGAACTAGGAAACTCTACCAAAAATAGTAAATTCTTTCAACAACCCCCCCCCCCCCCCCCCCCCAGGAAACTACAATAAAAAACCAGGAACTCCACACCGCCCTAAAACTAAGAAGGGTACCAATCTCCCACCCACCCGCAAAAAAAAAAATCCCACAGTAAGCAGAGCAGGAAAGAGATAGCTGAAAGTTATCCTTCTGGGAGAATCAGATGTATTCTACTGGGAGCATCCAATGTCCTTCACGGTAGGAATCTAGCTCTCATTTCCTGGCAGCATTTTTGCTGGAAAGCAGCCCCGTTCCGGTTTTAGCAGTGATTCTGTCTTGAAGGACACACACTGGTTTGTTGCAGTCTGCGGGTTTTTTGTTGTTGTTGTTTTTTTTAATTTCCGTGGTCTTAAGCATCGTTATTTGAAAGCTGTGTTTTTTGTAGTATCATACATTTTCAGGAAGAGTTTTCGGAGAATGAAGCAGTTTTGAAAAGTTTTTTTTTTATTCTTCTTCTCTTGTTTGCTTTACACAGTCAGATGTATCTGGGGAAAATACTGACATGTCTTTTCCAGTTCCTCTCGTGGGCCGTACAGCTTGGTTTGCAGGTTCTTCTGGTTAAATTGCACACTTTCATGTTGAAGACTCTTTTACGAAGGGATTGCATACACGAGCGAGCACACACGCGCGCGGCGCACACACACACACACACACACACACACACACACACACACACACACACACACATATATATATATATTATATATATATATATATATATATATATATATATATATATATATATATATATATATATATATATATATATATTGTTCGTGTGCACACTCACGAGCACATACACGCATGAACGAGAGTTAAAAAGTGTACAGAATATGTATATATTCAAAAATGTTAATTTATTTTTGCCGTGATGAATAAAAAGAAAAGGCCTAAGGATAAAGAAGATAATGACGGTAATGAACTTTTTAATGTGCAATAATAATAAATAAATAAAAATTTTAAAAAGCACACACTGAAAGCAAATTTTGCAGGCTTCAGTGCTTATATGCAAAGGTGTGTGTGTGTGGGGGGGGGGGGGGGAGGGGAGGTAAACTCACACTTTTTTAAATGCCTTAACGTAAATTATGTTCAATTATAGTACTGAAATATTCATATAAATTACCTCCCTTCGAACACACACACACACACGCGCACACGCGCGCGCGCGCGCTTTTTCGTCGAATGCAGAATCGATTCATTTTCTAAATTCAAGAAAATCCCACTTTTCAGTTTTTGCCTATAATTCAGCAGATACAAAATTTTTTGCTTAGTTCAGTTATCTTATAGAATTCTACAATTTCGGCAATTCATTTTGGGATCAAACTGAAAATAGGATGTTATGGAGACTTCGGAAAAGTTTCTGCTTTTCTTCTTATTCTTCGGCGTCGAACGCGCAGAGAGCATCTATTGTTGTAGGCCAGTGTCACGTGAGGCGAACATGCGTTGTGCTGCCGTTAAGCACCTGACAAGTCAGGCCCAGAGCATCCAACTTCAGCGTGGGAGAGAACCGTTATCTTTGAAGTCTTTCTAGGAAAAAGAAGAAAAAAAAGAGGGGGGGGGGGGGGGGGCGGGGGCGCAAATGCAGACCAAGAGGGCAGAAAAGAGACCGGTAGGAGTTTTTACCCTAAAAGCTGCAGGCTAGGCCTATGACTTCATTGGTCTCTTATGCGATGACGTTTGTGACGAGTTTAGCTGCATTACGACACTTTTCTTTTACGTCACTGCGTTAGGACACGTAAATGTCCTTGGATCTAAATGGTATCCCTGGAAAGAGTTAGCGTATGTGGTGTCCTTGTGTTGTGAAATGGTGTACTTGTCGCTGACTGGATTTAGACGTTCAACTGTACAAACCTGGTTAAATGTAGCTGGATATTATTTTAAACTGCTGAGCACATCGCTTTTATACAATCTCTGTCTGTCTGTCTGTCTGTCTGTCTGTCTACCTGCCTCTCTCTCTCTCTCTCTCTCTCTCTCTCTCTCTCTCTCTCTCTCTCTCCTCTCTCTCTCTCTCTTCTGTGTGTGTGAACACAGATGAAAACGCGACTCCAAAATAACGGCAGTGAAGAGATACAGAACATATAAAAACTCAGTCGATACTGCAAACGGAAAACTAGTACTCCCTTTCCATATAATTATAGCTCGCAGCATTTCACAGAGTTTCTACTGGAAGTTTTCCGACCCAAGGGAGGAGGGGGGGGGGGGGGAGCGGAGGAGCTGTTATCATCGTTGTGCATGTCCACTTTACGACAATGGCCATGAAACGACACAACACATTCTCTGGCGTTACGGCATTATTCCCTTGTGGTAAAATAGCCCATTCCCTGTGCACAGCAGAAATGTCACCACAAGATGGTGCCAGTGATACTGACAGTGTTCGTGAATTTGTTCTTCTTTTTCTTTATCGAACGCTCAGACAGCAACTATTGTTGTCTTGTCATATGAGCGAGAATGCATTGCATTGCGCTGGCGTTGAGTGTCTGACAAGTCAGGTCCAGTGCATATGATTTCGGCATGGGAGAGAACTGTTGTCTTTTAATTCTGAAAAAAAGAAAAAAAGAAAAGAGAGTACAGAGAATGGAAATAGACAAAAAGGAGGTGACAGAAAGAAAAGAAACAGACAGAAACAAAGATAGGGATAGGGAAAAAAAAGGAACTTCTAGGGCAGAATTTCAAGGTGTGGATGCTAGTTATAGGACAGGCGCCCGATATCCCATGAGGGACACGTAAATTTCATGTTGGGAACTTAAATCTTTTGTTGTGGTTGAAAAAAGCAAAACAACTTTAGGCCAACATCTTTGATGGCTACAACGTTCAATTTCCAGTTGTGCCTGAAATAGTGGAAATCTCTGCCCTGCCCTAGCCAACCTTGCCGTGCGTGCCTTACCTTGCCTTGCCCTGCCCTGCCATGCCTTTCCCTGCCCTGCCCTGCCCAACCTTGCCGTGCGTGCCTTACCTTGCCCTGCCCTGCCATGCCATTCCCTGCCATGCCATTCCCTACCCTGCCCTGCCATTCCCTGCCCTGACCAACCTTGCCGTGCGTGCCTTACCTTGCCCTGCCCTGCCATTCCCTGCCCTGCCATTCCCTACCCTGCCCTGCCATGCCATTCCCTGCCCTGCCCAACCTTGCCGTGCGTGCCTTACCTTGCCCTGCCCTGCCATGCCATTCCCTGCCCTGCCCAACCTTGCCGTGCCCTGCCCTGCCATGCCATTCCCTGCCCAACCTTGCCGTACGTGCCTTACCTTGCCCTGCCCTGCCATTCCCTGCCATGCCATTCCCTACCCTGCCCTGCTATGCCATTCCCTGCCCTGCCCAACCTTGCCGTGCGTGCCTTACCTTGCCCTGCCCTGCCATGCCATTCCCTGCCCTGCCCAACCTTGCCGTACGTGTCCTACCCTGCCCTGCCCTGCCCTGCCCTGCTTTGCCGTGTGTTCCCTACCCTACCATGCCCTGTCCTGTTCTGCCTTGCCTTACTTTGCCTTGCCCTGCCTTGCCTTGTTGTATGGGGACATATTGAGAGGCAAAATTCGCGTTTATCATCAAGCATACTTTACGTAATGTGGAAGAAATACAATCTACAAAAAATGGGGGGGGGGGGGGTATCCAAACACACACACACACACACACACACACACACACACACACACACACACACACACACACACACACACACACACACAGAGGCAGGCAGGCATGCAGGCTGGCAGGCATGCAGACCAGCAAACAGACAAAGTTAGTAAGCATTAGCGTAGATCATAGTACAAACTTTCCCTTAAAACTTCTTCCCGTGTCTTTTTACTCCTCCACATGACTTTCTGACATTTACTTGAAAGGTTTTTGCTGTTGTCTGTTTGGTTTAGTTGGGTTTTTTTAACGAACTT
>CM060325.1:26119452-26126952 GCA_030674155.1 Stramonita haemastoma | reverse complement strand
CACACCAGTCCTCACTGCAGGAGTTGTGAAAAGATCTAGGGTCTGATGATAGCTAAGGATAAAGACTGCCCACACTTCCTCCCTCACTAAGTTTGTAGGATTTCTCCTGATGGCATTTCCATGATACGCCAGAAGTAAGTTTATCTGTACATCAGGGAGCCTCGCCTTTCCACCATTTGTCCTGCCATCAGCTAACAATTTACCTTTTGATTTTTTTTTTCATGTCCTGCTGCCTCTTGCCCATGCTCTTTTGCACATGATCCACACATTCAGTTTTGATGACATTAGTGTCAAAGTATTATTACGGTCTATCATCACATACCTTTTTTGTAATTATTTGTTTCCTCCTCCCCAATGAAATGTACATACCTCAGACTGTACACCTTCACACAGTGACAACACGTGTCCTTAGCCAGCTTCCCCTCTATGCCCCCTGATGATTCTGCATGGTTCGTTGTGCATTCGTGGCCATGATGAACTTGCCAGCGTTCAGATTTTATACGGTTTGGATCCCGTCTTTCCCAACATTCACAGGATTTGCACAGTTTACTTGTAGAATCAGTGTCAAATACTTTCTCAGTTTCTAATCCCACTGCTGTTGACACGTGTACAGGTCTACATTAGAGGAGTGACCCCGGGGTCATGCATGTGCCTTCATCAACTGATTCAAGTGTCACTGTCACATAGTTCACTGCATGCCATCATCCTCTGCAATGCTGTATTCTGTTTTAGCAGCATACTTATTTCATTGTCTCTCTGAGCACAGTGGATGCAGCCTTATGGATTGTGGAGTTTATAACAGTAAATGAACTCTTGCACACAGGTTTTGGTAAGTCCATTCCACAAAACGTCCTCCATTTATTCTGCATTGTCTCCTCTAATACACATCGCAAAAGGTGGAGCAAGTGGAGCGTTGTTCACTGAGATAACTGGACATGAGGGGAAAGACGTCTGCTCATCACATTTTTTTTGTGTGCACATGAAAGCAAACTTACTAACCAGCCCTTTCCTTTCAACTTCATAAAGTTTCACATCACTATGGCAAACTTACAAGACAGCGGCGACGTAATGTTGAGAATACCATCAATAAACCTGATGCCTTCACACTCTTGACTAAAAACATCATCCTCATCTAGTTCAAAGTCAATCTCACTGCTGTAATCATCACTATATGCACTATATCTTCTTTACTGCTTTCACATGAATCATCAGGAACAGTATTTAGACTCAAAAGTTTTCTTTCACTTCGCATGGGCGAGGCATTTGGGCATTCACTGCATGTAACTCCATTTCAACATTCAGTTTCTTCATTGTCAATTTCCTCATTATCCAGAACTTTCTCCGTAGGTTCATGGTCATTTGTGTACCTAATGCCTCGGAATTTTCTCTTACAAACTCTTTTACCCTTTATCTTCTAATCTGAAGAGATGGCTGTGTATTTCACGGGTCACCGACTTTAGAAATGTATTTATAATTCATTAAAACTAGCACAAAAATAGCCACAGTATGGACGCAGCCATTTGTAAAAAGGGAAGTAACACGGGCAAAACGCGTGTTAGGTACAGATTTGAGGGTTATGATTCGTTTTTTTCTACACAATTGTAAGGAACCAAAAAAGTCGAAAATAGACTAAAACTCCATTTTTTGAGAGTTAGCACCCACCTACTTTGAGCCCCAATATCTCCACTATGATGTTGAGTTGAACTAGAATTTAAACTGTGGATGAAAATAGATACATTTATAATTATGTGCAGCGAATTTTTTTTTTTTAATCGATAAGTTCTTGGAAAAACAATTTTTGGGTAAAATTTCAGGTTGGAATCAGACGTTCAACTGCGCGAATCTGGTCCAAATGTTACACGGAAATATGTTAAAACTTCTTTGCACATCATTTTATAAAAACACACGAAACACGACCTAAAATAATGGCAATAAAAGGATATTCGATAATTGGAAACACAATTCACACAGTAAACAAAAACGGAACGACAAAAACTCAAAACCCTATAATGGACGTGTTTTGTTAAATTCGAGTTTGAAAACATCCAGAAATAACACCAGTTTTTTTTTGTTATTTTTCCAGATTGTCTGCTCTCTTCAATTGCTTTCGTTCTCTCTCTCTCTCTCTCTCTCTCTCTCTCTCTCTCTCTCTCTCTCTCTCTCTCTCTCTCTCTCTCTCTCTCTCTCTCTCTTCGATGAATTGGAAATGAAGTTATTATCAAAGGGTTAGCTCTTTTCCTTTATAAAACATTTAAACTGCGGGAAACTCTAATCAGTTCTTGATTCATATTTTGTTTGCAGGTCTGTTTCGTGAATTGATTTCTTGATATGAATATTACTTGCATGATTGTGTATGGTTTTTCCCCCCTTCAAATGTGGCCAAGGCCTATTGAATAAATCATTCTCTCTCTCTCTCTCTCTCTCTCTCTCTCTCTCTCTCTCTCTCTCTCTCTCTCTCTCTCTCTCTGGGATGAGACTATAAACCTAGGCTCCATGTGCGAATGCACGAAGAGCAAACACCTGTTCCACCGTTTCAAAGAGTAGACCATTGTGCACCGGTGGGAACGGGTGATAAAATTTACAAAACAGCAGGTGCACGAGGACTGGGTGCAAAACACACACACACACACACACACACACACACACACACACACACACACACACACACACACACACACACACACGTAATGTGAAAAGACGTTAAATTGAAGAAACACACACACACACACACACACACACACACACACACACACACACACACACACACACACACACACACACACACACACACACACAAGTGCTTATACCATTATCCTCGGGAAAAAATATTGCGTTCCTCGGCTACTGCTCTGAGGATCAGCAATGGTCAGATTTTGGGTATGCGACCGTTTTTGCCCACCATGAAAATGGCAGCCGCACTCCGATTTCGTGGTTGAATGCTGGGTCTGATTGTGTTCCCGTCAGCTACCGATTGCTGACATGAATGACGGGATCTTAAAATGTGCATATTTGATCCTCTCCATGTATATATACACAAGGGAATGAAGGCACTGTCAGCTCTGCACTTGAAGTTGGCCCGGGAGATTGTAAAAATCCCCACTCTTAATTTACCAGACACGCTGAAAGCGGATGTGCTAGGCCTAACTTGTCAGGCGCTTAACGGCAGCCCAACATAATTTCGCTCATATGAGAGACAAGAATAAGTTGATGTCTGAATGTTCGACGAAGAAGAATCCATCAGACGCTGTCGAAAGTCGAACCCACGAAGTCGAACGGCCTTAACCACTCGGCTATAGCGTCTGTCGCTGTCGCTGTCGTTGTCTTGGTGCTTCGTTGTCATGATCATGATGTGAAATTCCAGTGTTGTGTTTATTATTCTTGCTGAACTCCTTCTCTCGTTCGTTTTACACCGTCAGATGTGTCTGGGCGGAAATAATGCCTTCTGCTTTCCAGCTCCTCTCGTGGGCCATACAGCTTGGTTTGCGGGGTTATTTATCTCCGTCAGCTACACCATCTTCCTCAGGTCGCTGATGTATAGCGTGCATCTTTGAAGGATGAGCTCGCCAGTCTGGTTTTCTTTCCCACAGGGGAGAAAGAAACGAGTTTTTAGCTTTGTAGACATGTGGTGATTTAGAGTGTTGTGTGTCGAGTACCGAGTCTTAGAATGATGACCTGTAGTTTTCTTCTGAGATGGTGGTGATTTAGCCTGTTTTGTGCCCAGTGCGGCGTCTTAAAATGACATGTTGTTCTCTGTTGAGATGGTGGTGATTTAGCCTGTTTTGTGCCCAGTGCGGCGTCTTAAAATGACATGTTGTTCTCTGTTGAGATGGTGGTGATTTAGCCTGTTGTGCCAAGTGCGGTGTCTTAGAATGATGACGTGTTCTGCACTTTTGAGATGGTGGTGATGTAACCTGTTCTTTGCCAGGTGCAGCGTCTTAAAATGATGACATGTTTTTCTCTGTTGAGATGGTGGTGATGTAGCCTGTTGTACCATGTGTAGCGTCTTTAAATGATGACATGTTCTTCTCTTTTGAGATGATGGTTCTTTAGCCTGTTGTGTGCCCAGAGCGGCGTCTTAAAATAATGACATGTTCTTCTCTTTTGAGATGGTGGGGATTTAGCCTTTTGTACCATGTGTAGCGTCTTAAAATGATGACATGTTCTCTTTTAAGATGGTGGTGATGTCGACTGTTGTACGAAGTGCAGCGTCTTAAAATGATGACATGTTCTCTTTTGAGATGGGGGTGATTTAGCCTGTTATGTGCCAAGTGCAGCGTCTTAAAATGATCACCCCCAAAAAAAATTCATGTTCTCTTTTGAGATGGTGGTGATGTAGCCTGTTGTGTGCCAAGTGCAGCGTCTTAAAATGATGACATGTTCTTCCCTTTTGACATGGCGGTAGTCCTCGTCCTTTTCTACTGTTGCTGATGAGGATGGCGGAATCTGTGGGTTACAGGACGTGCCAGACGAGTCTGTTGACGGGTTTGTGGTGGTGTTCCGCATCGATGACCGGGGGACGTTTTCCCACGCCACTGACTTGCTGTACGACATACGCCACACCCGGGCCCTCAAGTCGGCCCTCATTCTGGTGGCCAACAAGTGTGACCTGGTCAGGTCTCGGGAAGTGTCCACTGAAGGTGAGAAAAATACAATGGGTTTAGAGTCATTGTACTATACTATACTATGATATACTATACTATACTATGCTATACTATACTATTCTATACTATACCGTAATATACTTTAGCATATCACATTATACTATACTATATAAAATACCACATCATACCAAACAAAGTCATTCGGATGAGACTATAAACCGAGGCCCCGTGTGCGAACGCACGCAGAACATCTTGCGCACACGTTAAAACCCCGTTCCGCCTCTCGGAATAGCAGGCCATCGTGTGCCGGTAGGAGCGGATGACAAAATTATATATAGAAAAAACCCAGCGTGCACACAGGTATCGTGTTTAGACACCATACCTGAGAAAAAATCGGGGAGTTGGAGTCCCCAGAGCGGTTCGGGGCTGTATATATGGCAACGTTCTGGCGGCTCCTTCGACGGTACTGGAACCATTCGTATCAGCGACTGGCTTTCTAATGAACCATTCCAGTGGCGTGGAGAGGGGGATTTGCTGCATGGGTAACAGCTTGCCCTCCATACTTACTTACCCAGGCTTTGTGCTCTTAAGACTAGAGCGCAACTCCATAGTCTTCCGAGACCGATGGATGCGTACTACTACTACTACCATACAATGCTATACCGTACCATACCATACCACAATAATATACCACACCCCATACCACAACATCACCACACACCACAACCCATACCACATCATCACAACACCACACACCAACACCACACCACACCACACCCAACACCACACACACACCAACACCACACCACACAACCCAACCCACTGGGACTGGACGATATTCCTTCCTTCCTTTCCCGTGGGCAGAGGCGAAGAGTGTAGCAGCCACCTATGACTGCAAGTACGTGGAGACGTCAGTGGTGCTGAACCATAACGTGGACGAGCTGTTGGTGGGCATCGTCACCCAGATGCGTCTGCTGTCCTCCTCTGCTGGCCGCTGCAGCAAGACCAGCAGAAAGGCCAAACATGGCGCCTCCGAGGAGGCCGGATGTTACGCCAAGAGTCGTCACTTCCTCAACAAACTTCTCTTCCGGAAGTACCCATCTCCAAATCTTGTGAAAACCTGTATGTGCTTTAAATGTAATTTTTTTGGTGTGGGGTTGTTTTTTTGTGCGTGGCTTTTTTTTTCTTTTTTTTTTTTTTTGGGGGGGGGGGGTGAAGCTGACATGTTAGATGAGGGTTTTTTGTGGTTTTCTTGGGTGGGTGTGGGTGTGGGAGGGGTTGGTTGGTTGATTTTTGGGTGGATTTTTTTTTTGGTCAGTGTTTGTTTAAAATTTTGGTATGATTGTATGTGGATGGTGCTGAGTGGGTGGGTGTGTGATATTTGAGAAAACGGCTTGCTTCTCACATATTTCCTTCACGGCTCAAGAAAACAAAAGAGTTTTATAAGCATTTTATTGTAAATATCCATTGACTGAGAAAACGTTCCCGGAGCACTTGTATAAATAATTACACACACTGTTACGAAACACACTGGTGAACAATGGTTGTGCACATTGTACATGTTGAAAATAAAAATTTTGAAAAAACATACCAACGCTTTGAATTCAAGTTTGTTTTTTCCCTTAAGTATGTGCTTATGAGTACATTTACAGCTATGTAGAAGGAAAAATCATGCAAAAGTGTAGTTTGCAGAGGTGGGGGGTGGAGGAGAGGGATGGGTTAGTGACTAGAGAGTTGACCTTGTCATCTCACGGCTCATGTTCGCGCCACAACGGCAGTGCTCGCTCCAGGATTTTTTTCCCTTGGAGTTAACATCAGTACCAACTACACTCCTCCAAAAGTCCTTCGGATGAGACTATAAACAGAGGGCCCTGTATGCGAACACACGCAGAACATCTTGAGCACGCGTGAAAAACCCGTTACACCTATATCGGAAGAGCATAATGCAATGGGCCTGCACAACATGCTTACGCTTGCATGGCCCTGTTGCTTCAAGATTTGTACTATTTTTAGGGTGGCCCGCGGCGCCAAAGCGGGATGATTTGTGACCACAGTCCCGAAATCGGATATCTCCGCTGGGACTATCATATAACCTCAACCACAACAGTGGAAGAGCATGCAATTTCGTGCCGGTAGGAACGGATGACAGAGTTTAAAAAAACAAAAAAACGCATGCACACAGGTCTTGTGTTCACACAAAATTTCAGAAATCGTAATGTGGATACTTTCATGGTCAGCAAAAGCAGCAGCATACACAATATCTCACCACTGGTGAAAATCGGAGCTGTAGTCGAGGAACAATGACTTTTTTTTTTTTAAAGACAGAATCCTCAAAATCGGAAAACTATGGTGCTACAGGGAGGGTATCTGGTAAACCAAGTCATGAGATGCTTCACACCTGCCCTTGAGACGAGAGGCCTTGAAGTGTCTTGCATGAGAACCCTTCCACGGCCTCACATTTTTTGCCGTTTTCTTGTGGAACCGTTTCAGAGAATATGTATGAGTCTGTCAAGTAATGCCAGTATTCATTTGTCCTGTTTCTCGGCTACAGTCTGTTTGGATTTTTTGTTTTTTATCAGAGAGACTGTTTTTTTGCCAGGAGCATAGATCAGAGAAGACAGCACTTCTGCTGCTGTTATTTCCCTGCGGTCTTTTCGTCTACTCTGGCTACAGCAGCTGAAAGAGTGGGAGCCTGAAAATTCGCAGTAAAAGTTAACAGTCTTCCCATGGGGACTGAACCCTTGGTTTCCCCTACCCCAATCCACTGAGCTAAAAGGCGCCAGTATCGTTAGTTGTATGTCGCCTGAAATAAAGTTTAGGGTACGATGTTCATGAAAGCATGATTTGAAAAAAATAAGAAGAGGAAATCAAAATTAAATGAGACTGCGTAAACCAAAGA
>CM060325.1:26109452-26114452 GCA_030674155.1 Stramonita haemastoma | reverse complement strand
GCAGAAGACGACAGACACTATAGCCGAGTGGTTAAGACCGTTCAACTTCAACCCCCTGGGTCCATGAAGTTGTAGATTCGAATCTCGGCTGTACGTGGTGAATTAAGGATGGCGGTATTTACGACCTCACAGGTCAAAACTTCAAGTGCAGACCTGCTACTGCCTTAATTTCCTTCGTGTACATGCACATGCACAAGACCAAATATGCACGTTAAAGATCATTCATGTCAGCGTTCGGTGGGTTACGGAAACACGAACATACCCACCATCAATCCAGAGAGTCGGATTGCGGCTACCTAAATGGTGGGGGGTAAAAAAACGGTCACATACGCCAAATCTCACCACTGGTAAATTTCGGAGCTCTAGCCGAGGAACAAAAATAAATAAATAAATAACACACAACACACATGTCTTTAAGTTCCGTTCCTAGCAAGAACTGTCTGCTGTCCCTAACATCGATCGGATAAGCAGGTACAGGCCCTAGTAGCCTATCTCGTATTGCTTGGAGCGATTTCCATATTCATAGAAAAAAAAATCATGATCCATTATATTTGTTGCTTGGCCATATTTCTTTTACACTGCATTATCAGGAAAACATCACATACCGTACAAGATCGGCTACACAATAACCAGTGTCCTCTGACAAATGATATTTATCGCTGTGGGATTTCTCTGCCCTTCCTCACCGGATCTGCTCGTGATGGGCCTTGGGTCATTGATATATCTTCTTCTTCGTCGTCGTCGTCGTTGAACGCTCAGACAGCAACTGTATTGCTGTCTGTTTTATGAGCGAAAAATGTGTCGCGCTGCTAGCTGTTAAGCGCCTGACAAGTCAGGCCCAGCGCATCCGACTTCGGCGTGGGAAACAATTGTTATCTTTAAAGTCTGATATAAAAAATTTAAAAAAGCAAAAAAAAAAAAAAAAAAAGCAGAATGGCCCAAAAAGGCAGGTGACAGGAAGAAAAAGGAAACACAGAGATGGATAGAAAAGTAGGAATTGTTAGCACAGAATTTTCAGAAGATGGGGATGCTATTTATACTGATATGCCTCTGGCATCCCCACGGGAGAGGTTTATGACATATGACCTGCTTGGCCTTTGAACTTCTTTCCGGATGAACTGTTCAGTCTGAATAAGTTGTATTTGGATCCTACGAAACCATCCACTGCTATTTCTGTATATAATCTCCTGAAGTTTTAAACTATACCTGTCTGCAATGTACCTATCTGCCGTGGTTAAAACCAACCTTTTCAAAGACTTCAGAAATAAATGAATTAATTTTGGGTTTAGTTCTTTTTTCGTTCCTGGGCTAGAGTTCCAGGTTCACCAATGGTGAGATTTTTTGTGTATGCGACTGTTTTTTTTGCTTGCCAACAAAGTAGCCGATTTCCCATTTGGGGGATAAATTTCATTTTAAATTATATCATCAGTAGTTCACAACCTACCCAAAGTTCGCATTTAGATCTAGATCTATATTTGATTTATTCCATTTTCCAAGACGTATCTTTTCAGGCGGTGTAAATGTAGCTGAATGGTTTTCTACTTCATCTACATCCCAAAGTAAAGTGTAACTGTTGTTATTGGGTATGTAACTTTTGCCTATTTTAAGTATAACTGCTGCGTATTGGGAGCGTAACTATTACTAATTGAACCTGTAACTATTGAAAGTGTAACTATTGCTACCTGAGCCTGTAACTATTTGGAGTGTAACGATTGATGAATGAAAAGTGTAACTATTGGGAGTGTAATTGTTGCTAACTGAACCTGTAACTATTGGGAGTGTAACTATTGCGAAATGAAAGTGTAACTATTGGGAGTATAATTATTGCTAATTGAAAGTGTAACTATTGCTACCTGAACCTGAAACTAGGAGTGTACCTATTGCCAAATAAAAGTGTAACTATTGGAAGTGTACCTATTGCTAATTGAAAGTGTAACTATTGGGAGTGTAACTATTGCTAATTGAAAGTGTAACTATTGGGAGTGTAACGATTGCGTAATTGAAATTGTAATTATTGGGAGTGTAACTATTGATAAATGAAAGTGTAACTATTGGGAGTGTAACTATTGGGAGTGTAACTATTGCTAATTGAAAGTGTAACTATTGGGAGTGTAACTATTGCTAATTGAAAGTGTAACTATTGGGAATGTAACTATTGATAAATAAAAGTGTAACTATTGGCAGTGTAACTATTGATAAATGAAAGTGTAACTACTGGGAGTGTAACTATTGCAACCTGAACCTGTAATTATTGCTTATTGAAGGCGTAGCTATTGGAGTGTAACTATTGCCACTTTAAACGTAGCAATAGGGTGTGTAACTAATGCTTACTGAAAAAAAAAAATCATGCAGTGAAATTCCATCAGCCTCCTTGACCTTTCAATTGCCTTTCCCTATAGGGGCAGTGTTGTACATGAGGCGAATCCAAGTTTACTGTGTGTGGTGTCAGTCAGAAAGGACGGCGGGGGAAGAAAGGGGGGGGGGGGGGGGTAGGGAAGGGAGAGAGGAGGGGTGTACCGAGGAAAGGAAGAAACTGCAGGCTGAAGACAGCAGTGCTGAATAGTTTAGCACAACCCACGGCACTCAAGGTATATGAAGTCCTTTCCTACGTGCCTGGAATCACAGTTAAGTCATGCTGGGCTTTGTCGGCAGAGTGTTCCGCTATGACAGTAGCCGTGGAGAAAAAAAAATCGGTTAAGGGGGAAGGGGGGGTGGGGGGGTAAATATCACTGTTTTCAAATAATTCAGGGGACGGACGCTGTTTCCGAGTGGTTAAGACCGTTCGACTTCAATCCCATGGGTCCAAAAGTCGTTGGTTTGAATAGTCTGGTTGTTAAAGCACTGCCTGCGTTCGCAATCTGATGACTTGGAATCGATCGAACCCAGGTTTCAGTTACCACGGAGACGCTCGGTCAAGGAGATTTTTTTCTACCGGAGTTAATATCAGTGCCGACTCCCCCCTTCCCGAAAGTCCGGGATTATAAACTGATGTCCCGTGTGCCAACGCACACATAACATCTTTGATCTTCAAGCGCTTCGATTTTTTGCTTTACAAGATTCAGCGCTATATACATACCATACATGGCTATTTATTATCATCTTACGCACACGTAAAAACCCGTTCCGCCTTTCAGAAGGGTAGGCGATTGCGAGCCGGTAGGAACGGGTGACAAAATAAAACAAACCAATAAACTGCCAGCACACTGGTTTCGTGTTTGAATATCAACCCCGAAGTCGGAATGCGGCTACCTTGATGGTGGGCAAAAAAGACAACATTAGACTGCATGCGCAAAACCTCACAATTGCTGGACCTGAAAGCTCTAGCTAAGGAACAATTTTTTTAAAAAAAAACAACAATAACAACAACAACAAAAACAAAGAAAAAAAACAATAACAGCAAAAAAAAAAACAAAAATATATCAACTTTTACACGAACGAAGTCAGTTCCAGACTTCCTGGGCAGTCCTGCAGAGGTTTGAATCGTTTCCCTGACGTAAAACGCTGCCAACGAACACCCCGATGTCATGAAGTAAGTAAACCGTGTCACAGAGGTGGCCTGATTTTCTCCTCTAGTGCATCTACGTAAACGAAGGTTATGACGTCATTGTCCTCTGGAATAAAGTCATCGAGATCTGCACACACAGAAAAAAAATCACAGGTTTGTTTTGTAAGCGACAAAACTCTGTCTTTCTCTCTGTCTCTCTGTCTCTCTCTCTGTCTCTCTCTCTCTCAAACACACAACACACACACACACACACACACACACACACACACACACACACACACACACCACTTACACACACACACACACACACACACACACACACACACACACACACACCACACCACACCACACCACACACACACACACACACACTACACCACACACACACACCACACACCACACACACACATACACACACGCACACACACACACACACACACACACACACACACACACACACACACACACACACACACACACACACCCACACCCACACACCCACACCCACACACACACACACAGAGTAGTAGGTGGTTGGGGAAAGCGAGCGCTCTGACCACTGAGCTATTCCGTCCCAACAGTGGTGTAAAGAGGCACTGTAAGGAGCGGCTGACAGCTAAGAATCAATGCAGCATTGCCTGACCTGCCTTCTGACTGTTTACAGAAACTTTGCTTTTGTTGTTGTTGTTTTTTGTTCCTCCACTAGACCTCAGAGGTTCACCCATGGTGAGATTTTACCTATGCAACCGTTTTTTACCCACTATGAAGGTCACCACATTCCCACTTTGGGGATGTATATTGAGTATGTTTCTGTGACCCACAGAACGCTGATAACTATGAATTGTCAGGATCTTTAACGTGCATATTTGATCTTCCGCTTATGTATGAAAGTACTGGGCTGGTCTTCACCCAAAGTTGACCTAGGAGAAGGTAAAAAAAAACACCCACCTTTCATTCACCATACACAGCGGAGATTCGAACCAACGACTTCATGGACCCATGGGATTGAAGCCGAACGGCCTTAAAAACCACTCGGCTGTTGTGTCCGCCACAGAGAAATAAATAAAAGGGTGACATTGACGAACGAGTCAGCCAGGAAAAGAGACTGACTGCCAGAGCTAGAGCAGCCCAGCGTCCGACATACCGTGTGTATCAGAGAAAACATCAGTAAACGTTCTGTACTCCCCATACTCTGTCCAGTCTCACAGCATTGCACCCCTTCCCCCCCCCCCCCCCCCCCCCCCCCCCCCCCCCCCCCCCCCCCCCCCCCCCCCCCCCCCCCCTTTTTCCTCCTTCACCCTGCCTACTTCTTCCTGCCCCTATAATCTACCCTGTTTCTGGTGGAAGATCTGGAAAGGGGACGATGTGTGATCTGGAAAGGGACAAATTGTGATTGGAAAGGGACGATGTGTGATGTGGAAAGGGACAATGTGTGATGTAAAAAGGGACGATGTGTGATTTGGAAAGGGACAATGTGTGATGTAAAAAAAAAAAA
>CM060325.1:26096952-26104452 GCA_030674155.1 Stramonita haemastoma | reverse complement strand
CATTGATTTTCCTGCGACGCAGTTTCTCTCGATTCTTATCACACTGCTTACCTGTCTCACAATATCTGTAATTAAGTTTTTGTTCTGTTCTGTGTTTTCTTTATCGGTTCTCAGCTAGAGCTCCAAGGTTCACCAAAAGTGAGATTTTGCCTATGCGACAGTTTCTGCCCACCTTGCAGGTAGCTGCATTCCCATTTCGGGGATGTAAGCTGGGTATATCAAATGTTTCCGTAACCCTCTGAACGGTGATATAAATGACGGGATCATTCACGTGCATATTTGATCTTCTGCATGTGTATTTGCACGAAGGGAATGAAGGCACTGGCAAGTCTGCACTTCAAATTGACCAGGGAGATGGTAAACCTCCCCACCCTTGATTCACCAGACACCACCCGAGATTGGAACCCACGACTTCATGGACCCATTAAATCGAAGTCTACGGTCTTAACCACTAGGCTATAGCATTCGTAAGTTTATACTTAAACAACAACAACAAAAAACAACAAAAAAACGAAACAAAAAAACATCTGAACAATTCGGAGAAGTGCTGGTTTGTTTATTTTCTAAGTTCTCTCACGGAAAATGTTGCTTTAAAAAATGCTTTGCTTAGTTCAAATAGTTCCCCTCTCCGAGCCCATCGAAGGGCCTGTGTGTGTAAACAAAGTGAGTCTATACTTTCAATTTGATTTGCTTGTCGTGCCGTTTGCTCGCGCGCAGTGTGCGTGTGTATGTGTGTGTGTGTGTGTGTGTGTGTGTGTGTGTGTGTGTGTGTGTGTGTGTGTGTGTGTGTGTTGTGTGTGTGTGTGGTGCGTGCGTGCGTGCGTATGTGTGTGCGTGTGTGCGTGCAGCGTGCGTGCGTGCTTTGTGTGTGTGTATATCTATCTATCTATCTATCTATCTATCTATCTATCTATCTATCTATCTATCTATCTATCTATCTATATGTGTGTGTGTGTGTGTGTGTGTGTGTGTGTGTGTGTGTGTGTCTGTCTGTCTGTCTGTCTCTGTATGTGTGTGTGTGTGTGTGTGTGTGTGTGTGTGTGTGTGTGTGTGTGTGTGTGTGTGTGTGTCTGTGTGTGTGTGTGTGTGTGTGTGTGTGTGTGTGTGTGTGTGTGTGTGTGTATGTGTGTGTGTGTGTTGTGTGTGTTGTTGTTGTTGTCTTCAATTTAACGTCTGTTCACACTCAGTGATATTAGACGAGGAAAGTGGAAAGTAAGGAAGTTGAAGAAGGGAGTGGAAGGAGTGGGAGAAGAAAAGACTGAAGAGTTAACATGTGGGTGGATGTTTTTGTACATGAAAAGGTAATAATACTTTATACATATATATAAATAAAAAAAATATAAAAAAATAAATAAATAAATAAATAATAAAAAAAAAAAAAAAAAAAAACCAACTTAGACATGAGAAAAGTTTAAATTTAACAAAGTGTGAACATTAAACATCAATAATATAACTACAACAAATGTTCAAGTGGACTGTGCAATAAACATCGAGCAATAGCAAAGGCTAACTTTGAATTTTCAAATACATTTTTCATAGACTGCTCGGAAAATACAGGTAAGAGGGGCTTTACAATTGGGCACTCAAATATGATATGGGTATTTGTAATGTGATCTCCACAAAGACATTTGACATTTTTGCAAAATTTTGTGATGAATGCATTTAACTTTATTCTAAAATACAATGCATTTACTCTTCTTGCGGTTATGACACTTAACTTTATTTTAGAGGGAGATAAGTAACATGAAGTAAGGGAACTAGTCAGACAACTCTTTAGACATTGTTCCTTGAATTGAACAGATTCTTTCAACTTACTCCATGACGTTTGTTCTAATATGTGGTATCCCTCCTGTAGAGATAAGGGAACATGTAGTTCTATTGATTCCAAATCATGTCTTGCCCCCTTTTTTGCAGCTCTGTCAGCCCACTCGTTTGGAAATATTCCAACATGTGAAGGTACCCAACAAAAATGAACCGGAATACCTCTTAAACTTAGAAGGTGTATGACGTATTTAATTTCAAAAATGATTCTGGATACTTTCTTGAAATTTGGGGATTTTATAGCATACAGTACCGACTTAGAGTCTACACAGAGCAAAATAGGAATAATGAAAAATGGAAAATCAAGAATGTGGTTAAGAGCCATAAGAATAGCAATTAATTCAGCTGTAAATATTGAATGATGTTTACCAAGATAGTATGATTTCTCTGTTTTAAATGCTGGTATGACGAATGCTGAACCAGTTTCATGGTTTTCTAAGACAGATCCATCTGTATATACTTTTAAAAAGTTAGCATAGTTATTTTCGATATGTGATCGGACATCTGCAACCATGATATTTTGATTTTCTTTCTTTTTTCCATTTGTACATTCTATATCAAAACTTGCTTTATTTATTTCCCATGAAGGACATGGTACAGCTTCTTTTTGTGTTTCTAAGTCGTAATGATTAAGTTCAGATTTTTTAAAAAGGTCTGATACGTAAGTGCCTATAGGCGTTAAACACGAAATATGTCTGGCTCTTTTCGGAAAATTCGTTTCAGCTTGAACTTGTAACTCACTAGAAACAAAATTTTCATTTGCTGTGCTCCGTAAACACATATTTGGCACATGGAAGTTGTCGGTATTCAGCTAAGGGAAGTTCCCCAATTTCGTTATAAGTTCCTATGGTAGATGCATGGAATGGCACACCAAGTGCAAGTTTGTATGCCTTACTGTCTATACTTTGGAGTTTTTTAAGTAAATAATTGGGAGCACTAAAAAAGACTTCTTGTCCATAAGACAGTTTGGAACGTACAAGTGACGTAGATAAGCATTTTAGAGTGAAGATATCTTGTCCCCATGACTGTCTACTAACCATTTTAAGGAAATTGATACATTTTCTTGCTTTTGTTAAAATGTATCCAATATGAGCATTCCAGGTTAACTTTGATGTTAGTAAATACCTAAAAATTTTACAGTATTTGTGTACTGAATTGTTTCCCCTCCAATCATAAACTGTGGTAGTATATCTGGATCACTGCCATTGTTAAAAAGCATAATGTGTGTTTTTTCTGTGGATAATGTCAGACCATTTTCAAAAATATATTTATATAAATGATCTAGCTCTTTTTGATATATCTTTCTAGTATAATTAATCATCCTCTTTGTTGTACTGCGCTTCATAGTAACATTCATCCATATACATATATCATCAGCATATTGTACTAAGATTACATCTTTAGATAGTTTTGTTGGTAAGTCATGTAACAGTATATTAAATAGAAAAGGGGCTATAACAGAACCCTGTGGTAAACCCATGTGCAGTGACCTAGTGTGTGAATACGTATTCCCTACTCTTACTTGCATACTTCTGTTACGTAAAAAACTTTTGATATAATGATAGAGATGCCCGGAAAAGCCAATAGTCTTTAATTTATGCAGCAATTTAGCGTGCCAAACTTGATCGTAGGCTTTCCTGACATCAAAAAATGTTGCAAGTACATTTTTTCTTCTGGCAAACTGTTGCTTGATTTGTGTTGTTAGCTTAACTAGATTGTCAATAGCAGATCTGCCTTTTTGAAAGCCAGCTTGATTTACAGGAACTACTTTATTTTTTTGACAATAATATACAAGCCTCTTTAGAATTATTCTCTCCATAAGCTTACCTGTGTTAGAAGTCAGGGCTATGGGTCTGTAACTACTTTTATCAGTTTTAGGCTTTCCTTGCTTATGAATGTGAACAATGATAGACTGCTTCCAGTTTATTGGCATAATACCTTCCATCCAACACCTTTGAAAAAGTTTATGTAACAGAATAATGAATTTTTCCGGTAGCTGTTTAAGCATATCATTGGATATGGCATCTAAACCAACAGAAGTTTTCTTTCTAGGAAGAGAAAATAATACATCTTTTACTTCATTGATTGTTATTGGGGCATTAATATATTCAGTATTATTAGAAACTGGGTCTTCATATTCTATTTTGTTCTCTTCAGCTTTTCTGTATTTACTGCTTTTAAGTGAGAGACCTTCAATACGCATGGACTCTGAAAACATATCTGCAAAAGCCTCCGCCTTTTCTGCATTGGAGGGAAATTCATTGTTTTTAAATTTAACTGGGCAATTTGGTAAAGTCACACCTTTTCTCATTTCATGAAATTTTTTCCATACTTTTTTAAGATCTGTATGACTTGATATTTCACTGGAACAAAATGATGACCAAAATTGTCGTTTTGCCTGAGCTATAACCATATTGCTGTAATTTTTGGCCTGCTTCTGTTTTTCATGGTTTTCTAATGTCTTATTTTTTAGATATGTTTTGAACATCAAACGTTTATTTGTCACCGCTTCCTCGCAAGCAGGTGTCCACCAAACATTCCCTGAACACTTCCTTGATTTTAGTGATTTAATATTGGGGATAGATTGGTAAGCAGCTTGAATAATGGCATTAGTAAAGGTGGAATAAAATTGGTCTATATTATCAGAGTCCAAGCAATTTACATCA
Source organism: Stramonita haemastoma (assembly GCA_030674155.1). Taxonomy (NCBI): domain Eukaryota; kingdom Metazoa; phylum Mollusca; class Gastropoda; order Neogastropoda; family Muricidae; genus Stramonita; species Stramonita haemastoma. Next base: position 26,099,965 of record CM060325.1, on the reverse strand, counting down.
TATGCTGTAAGGAAGCTTTTAAACTTTTCCCAATTAGCCTCTTTATAGTTAAATTTTGGTAGTATGTCTTTTTCAGTGTCACAAAGAGTTGGCATTTCATTAAAAGTAATAACAATAGGTAGGTGATCACTCCCCAGAGTATCTCCGTTTGTTACCCACGTACATTCAGGAGCAAGAGCAGAAGATACAAAAGACAGATCCAATGCTGATGCTCTGTGGGTAGAGATGTCAGGTATCCTTGTCACACTACCATCATTTAGAAGGCACAGACAAGAGTCCGTTATATTTTCTATAAAACGATTGCAGGAAACAGATGTACTTCCTTTATCCCAGAAAGGCGCGTGGGCATTGAAATCTCCTGCTACCAGCCACTTCTGATTATCTTGTACAGAGTGCAGCCATTCTGTATTAAAGTCATTAACTCCCTTTGGTAAATACAGGGATACAATATTCATGACTAAATCATTTGTAAACTTTACACGTGCTGCGCAAGAATATGAATCTGGAATGTTATTAGGCATTGGTGAACAACATACATTATAGTCTACCCCTTCTTGAATGTATATTGCTGTATTGATTTTACTCACAGCATCCACATGTTCATGTACAGGTGGATAGTAGTAGCCTTGAAGTTTAGGCAGCTTACATTTCTTTACATTGAGAGACTGTAATACAAGAGCTTGATAATTATTATTAGAAAGATGTTGAACTAAATATGGCAGATTAGTGGATATGGATCTGGCATTCCACTGCATGATTTTCAGCATTTGTGAATTTTTTTGAGGCATTATATGATTATAAACCAAAATGCCTTATCAACAAGTGAATAATTTTAAAATATTAATAAAGTGGTACCAAGTTAAAAAGAGTGCAAGTAAACTAATAATACAATGTCAATTATGTCATTTAAAGCACACCACAGAAAGATAATAGATGAACAAAATAAATGAACAAATAAATAAAAACAGAACTACAACAACAACAAAAGTTCTTTATCTGGTGAGCAGCTGCTGTTAGCGAGATTACAGTGTCTGTTGTCTGTACTGCAGCTGGTGCAACGCATTGATGTACAAAATGTCACCATTCAAAGGGATTTTTAAACATACGGACATTATTCTGCCGGGCATGTTGCCTCCAGGGGGGACAGTCCTGCTGGTAGACGTATTGTCGCTGGCTGTATCCTGGCTGTTGCTGGCAGTCGTCAAAGGCGTAGGGTGGTGGTCGGTACTGGTTCATGCCTCGAAACTTCCTTCTTTGTTTCCTCTTTGGTGTTTCCCAAAACAAAGCATGAATGTGCCTGCCAATGTTTCTTGCCAGAACACTAGAACCATGGACATTAGGATGAAGTGAATCTTTGTAATGATGATGTGTATACATATTTTCATGTGAGACAAATGATACATTGCTTTGGTTATATAATTCAGAACATGTCATTGCATTGAAAAGTTCTCTTTTCATTTGAAGGCTGGGACTTTTCACAGGGGCAATTTTGCTTATCACAATTTTGGTATTGGGAAAAGAAGCTAGAACTTGTTTCACATTTTTAACTAGATGTTTGCTTGCTTCTTGGGGATCCGAATCTTTGAGATCATTCACCCCACAATGAACAACTACAGCATGCCGTTTTTTTATATCATTGGTATTACTCATTATCAGAGGAATGTCACTGATGTGGTATGACTTTCTTTTCTCCACTGTAAACCCATAGGACTGTCCCAGACGTTTGCTATTAACGCCATTTAGAACAGAGTCTTGGAGAAGGATTACATTGGGGAGAGCAGAATTTTCTTCTGTGCTACGGGGTTTGACGTCAGGTGATTTTTGCGTCAGACCTTGCCGCCCTGTTGTGTCTGGTTCTTTTTTATTGTTGAGGGTTGGGCTAGGACACACTGACCTCTTTGCCTTTGGGCCTACTGGTAGCTGAGGTTCCTTAGGCCTAGATGAAGTCGGAGCCCGAGCCCTTTTCTTTTTCACTGCATCGGCGTAGGTGGCAGGCGGAGATGGGGATGCAGGTAGAAGTGGTTCCGTCTGCGTTCCTGTTGTCGCCCAGCCGGAATCTTCTCTTGGGGAGCCCCGTTTTTCGGTGATGCCGTTTGCAGCTAAGATGCGCGTCTGGGCATCAACGGTCCGTTCCAGTTTGGTTATCTTTTCTACCAGTTGCAGAATAGTTGTCTGTAGTTCTGCAATTGAAGAACTATTCTGCTGACAACCAAGATTGTTGTGGTTGCCACTGGTAACATTTTCCCCTGTAGATCTGGATGGGTTCGACTCGGAATTTTTGTTGCCGTTTGTCCTCGAGGAGGATGCTTTTTCGCTGCCGTCTTCGTCATTTTTGCATGTCGTCACATTTGTAGAAAAGCAAGATGTAGATCGAGTCCGTCTTGTCTTGGTCATTTTGTAGATTTTTTTTCGTTTGCACGCAGCGCTGGTTTTAGCCGCTGCTTGTTTTCGCCATGTTGATGACGTGTGTGTGTGTGTGTGTGTGTGTGTGTGCGAGAGAGAGAGAGAGAGAGAGAGAGAGAGAGAGAGAGAGAGAGAGAGAGAGAGAGAGAGAGAGAGAGAGAGAGAGAGAGAGAGAGAGAGAGAGAATAGGGAGGAGGGTATAAAGAAAGAGAGAGAGAGAGAGAACTCGAACTCGAACTCGAACTCGAATGTTTTATTGAGGAAATATGGATAAGCCAGAGGCTTCTTTACACCAGGTCCTCATAAAAAAACAAAAAAACAAACAAACAAAATACCCCCAAAAACCCACCAACAACAAAACCCATTGGCAAACAATCATAAGAATTATATAACATATAGATATAGTAAAGCAAATGATAAGCTTAATTACTTAGTTATTTATGTAACCAACTATCCAACTACACTCACAATTACAGGCACAAGCAAAATCTCAATATACACTATTCCAAGTCACAACCCTTAGAGAGAGAGAGAGAGAGAGAGAGAGAGAGAGAGAGAGAGAGAGAGAGAGAGAGAGAGAGAGAGAGAGAGAGAGAGAGAGAGAGAGAGA
>CM060325.1:26086952-26089452 GCA_030674155.1 Stramonita haemastoma | reverse complement strand
CAAACACACACACACACACCACGCACATGCAGCCAGATTGAATCGAATCAGATTGAAAAAGATATACATGCACTTCAAAATTACATCATGCAACTGATGACTTCTAGTTTCTTTTTCTTTAACACTCACTACTTGTACTATAAACTTCCCAATGTCTAGCTAATTTTCTTTTCATGACATTCAATGCTTGTGCTATAAATTTTGCTACTGATCGAACTGTGTATTCATCATTATATGAAAGAACAATTGCGATTTTGCTTTCAATTTTGCGTGTGTGAGAGGGGAGAGAGAGAGAGAGAGAGAGAGAGAGAGAGAGAGAGAGAGAGAGAGAGAGAGAGAGAGAGAGAGAGAGAGAGAGAGAGGAGAGAGAGAGAGAGAGAGAGAGTTCAGATTTCAGATGGTTTATTCATTAAAGCCGTATCTTCATATGAAAGGGGGCAAATAGTTACATTAATGTGGTGTGAATAGAACTGCTTGTAAAAGAAAAACAACAACAACATTGCAAGTACTAGCAACATGATAACATACAGAAAGATTAACATAATAGTGTTTCTCGTAACTGAAAACTCTTGTATTCATGAGTACAATGCAAAATTACGCACAATATTTTTGTTACCTGATGCCAATAACAGAGAAAACGGAAAAGTTAATAATAATACGCACGGGGAGAGATCACTTACCAAGCAGGCGAAGCAATACACATACAGGAAACGCCAGCGCCAAAATAGAATCCGTGAAGAGTGAAGAGATCAGCACATAGTTTGCCATGACAACGAACAGCCCACAACTGCCAGCAATCTGTCAACGTGCACCACCAACACCTGTAGCTGTAGCTGAATCACAGTGTCACTCAGTCCTATACGGTCTTTAACCACTGTCCAACACACAAGTATCCACAGAGCAAAATAAAGTGAGATATTTCTTTGCATGGTTATTCTCAGCACAGGTACTGTAGCAACATGCACCAGTGCCTCCGACACACATCAAACTGAAGTATGTTTGCAATTATTCTGATGTCGAATTGTAGGTAATAAAAGGTGTGTGTTTTCTGAAGGAAAGGTTAATACTAGATCTATAATCTTCAAGTACTCAGTCACATGCACGGGTATTGCGGATTAATTTCCCTTTCCTGGGAGATTTCAGTCACTAGATCTAATCAAAAGCGCAAGAGTGCACGTGTCTTATCGACATTATTTTTCTGACTGCTTCGAAAAAAAAAATCTCTCACGAACTAGACCAAATCACAAACTGAATACTTGCCATCACGAAATAATCTGTCTTCACGAGTGAAAACGGCAATCACCTTTGTTATGTTATCTGCTTGTGCGTACATTTAAACTCGGATTTTCTTAATCAAAATAAAACAAAAAATGTGTGTACATGCCTGATAAAAAGAGAAAAAGATCTGCTGATCGCAAAACTGTAGGTTTTCACGAGTCTGTTGCAAATGGCGTCATCAACAGCCAAACGACAGGTCTTGGCACCTCAACGTCTTTTTACTACGGTTCAAGTGAGAGAAAAACGAAACAAAACAAAAAGTCGTCTCCTCAGCTCCATTCCACCGTCTAGTGTTAGGATGTTGTACAATAATGCCGCACATAATTCCATCTGTCAGCAGAGACTGTGAGGAAGAAACGCCGAAGCGGGATTCATTCTGGGACAGTACTGCTGCCATGTGTCATTGCCATGTGGACAGTACAGGGCAAACATGTCACAGGTCTGCAGCCCGGGACAGCAATGAAAAGTGTGTGGATAGGAGCAGGTAGATCAAGATGTCGTGATATTATGGAAAACCAGCTGTGTTAATCGAGTGAAAAACATACCCCTGTTGGGAACCTGTCAGTATAATAAGCATCCCCACATTTTGGAAATTCTGTGCTAGGAATTCCCTCTTTACTATTCCTGTCTTTCTTTTTGCCATGTTCCTTTTCTTTCTGGTACCCCCTTCTTGTATCATTTCTGCCGTCTTGGTTCATTCCCCTATCTTTTTTTTTTCCTGAAAGACTAAAGATAAAACAATACTTTCACACATCGAAGTTGAATATGCAGGGCCTGACTTGTCTGGCACTTACAGGTAGCGCAACACATTTTCGCTCATATAACAGACAACAATAGTTCAGTCAAGTCAAATGTTTATGTCCAGATGGTACATTGAACAAGCAATGCATTTTTTTTTCTTTTCTTTTTTTAATCAAGCCATATATATATATATATATATATATATATATATATATAATATATATATATATATATATATTTATATATAAAATGAACAAAAAAATCCATCAATAATATTTAACTACAACATATTGCGACATAAATAACAATAAAATGTACCATCAGGAAAAAAAAAAACACAGAAAAAACAGTACACTGCATACACACACACACACAACACACACACACACACACACCGTTGCTGTCTGAGCGTTCATTGAAGGAGAGAATCATTCCCAATAATCTCTTAACCTTTGCTGCCCTTCCTGGGTTTACCATACCC
>CM060325.1:26079452-26081952 GCA_030674155.1 Stramonita haemastoma | reverse complement strand
TTTTTTATTTTTTGCTGATAGTTACTAATCAGGGCAAGGGTCGGATGAAAAAAAAAAAGTAAGTAAATGCTTATTCTGTAACCCTTGGAAAATAAAGATCCTTCCTTCATCCAGACAGATCTAGATCTAACTGAAAAGCATACTAGCACGCTGCCTGTTTTGTGGGGTGTCATCAAAACTTTGCTTCAATGAGCGAAAGTTTTCTTAGGCAGCATACCCAGACAGAGACACCAGAAAAATGAGTTTCAGTCATGAGCGGAGCCTCGTTTTTGCGTCACTCGCAGTTTCAGGGTCAGACCCCTCCGCGAAATAATCAGAGATAAGTTTTCTTTGCTGACCATCATATAGCCATAAATGGGATGATCCAAAGTCCATATTGTTTGTGAATCTTGCTACAGTCACAGAAATCCATGGAGGAAGACACAACAAAAGGAGTAGCAGATGCCACAGCACAGGTGTTAACAGACACATCCAGCCTAATTATACAGTCTGTTTCGTAAAATCCCCCACCCCTTCCCCCTCCTCTCCACCCCACCCCCCCCCTCCCTCCACTCCCTCCCCCCCCTCCCCCCTCACCTCCCCCACCCCCCCCCTCACCACCACCCCTTCCCTTCCCCCCTCCCCTCCAACCCCTCCCCCCCCCAACCCCTCCCCCCTCCAACACCCCCCCCAACACCCCCCCCTTTCCCCCTCCCCTCCAACCCCTCCCCCCCCCAACCCCTCCCCCCCCAACCCCTCCCCCCTCCAACACCCCCCCCAACACCCCCCCCCTTTCCCCCTCCCCCTCCTCCCCCCCCCCTCCAACCCCTCCCCCCTCCAACACCCCCCCCTTTCCCCCCTCCCCCAACCCTCCCCCCCCTCCACCCTGCCTCTCCCTCCCCCCTGCCTCTCCCTCCCCCCCTCCCCCCTTGTGTAAAATCCCCCACCCCTTATTTCCCCTTGTCCTGCTCCCTTTCTTCTCTGCCCATAACTTTCTTCCCCCTCCCCTATGCTTCTCCCTAGCACAAACATGGGAAGATAGACAACACATCTCCTCCAACTGGGAGGATTAAAAGTTAGGGGCAGATCCCCCTACAGATCTGCAGTTCCTAACTCAAAGCTTAATTTCTTGTCTTCAACTTTTAAAAACATATATATTAAACTAACAATCCCACAATTTAAAGGTGTCTTTTTCTAAATATCTTCAGAATTTAAAAATAAAAGCTTACTTTTATATTTTGGTCCCACCACACCCTCCTTTCAGATAGCTAAACAGCACAGTCTACAATTTTAGGTAAGAACTGATGCCTCATTTCCATTATATACAGACTTTTCACTGGAATTATCAGCGACTTCAAACAATAAAAAAGAATCTCACTCTTTATAATACCTTTTGAAGGGGAGGTAATATTGCCTTAAAAAATGTATTTTTCAGGCATGCAGAATGTGTCAAAAACTCTAAATGTGACGCTCCACCACATAATGAGACGGAGTGCACATGAGGTCAATTTTTAGTTATTGACATTTATTAATGTGCAATAAAGTGGCTATCAAATACAAAAAACAGATTGAAAATCGGACAATTCTGTGCAACATTATTACAAATTGAAATGATAGACTGCAGGATGTGACAAAATGAGAAACGGGCAAGTTTATTTTAGTAACAGGTTGTCAGAATGAGTGCTTTGGTATTTTCAAAACACATTTAAAAGCAAAAGGAATAAAAATTATACCTTGAATATTCATTAAAAGATAAATAAAAAGATCTAGTTTAATAATCAATCAAAATCACAAAATTGACAACTTGACCCACACCTGCCTTTAAAGGCTCCTAGCGCAAAATTGGGTAATGTGCTAAGCGACTCATTTCGTGGTGGAACGTCACAAATACAGTTGAGCAACGTTCATCTTCAGTACAACTTAACTTTCTTTTTTCATTCAAAAATTAAAAATGCCATAAAATTTCCAACCAAGCATTGAGACCTCAAAACATTTTTTAAAATTAAACTTTATCAATTTCTTTAGAATACACAATGTACACATGTGAATGACAATGAATGAATTTTCAAGAAATACCGTACATCTTATGAATGAGAGAGGGGAGATTTTTCCAGATTAACATTTCATCAGCCTTCAAAATTTATAACTGGACAATGGTTGAAGAAAATGCTGAGGATTGAAATCTTTGTTGTAAATTTATAAAGTGGGGACACTCCATCATAAAATATAATTCATCCTCTAAAATAGATGCATTGTATTTTGAACACATTCTTTATTCCTGTGGTATGTTATGGATCAATTTGGAAGCGTGTGACAACTACAACGAAATTTTATAAAAGGTAAACATATATATCTGGTAGACAATATATAAATATATTTTTTTCCTTACCAAAATCGATCTTCAAATTTCTATAATAAAGTCGTCTTCTATTATCCCAGGCTCACTTCTCCATTCATTAACAAAATTATCTATTAAGAAGGCTTTGATATGTGATATTTTAACTTTGATCATTTTTGGGGG
>CM060325.1:26073796-26079352 GCA_030674155.1 Stramonita haemastoma | reverse complement strand
GTGCGCAAGATGTTCTGTGTGCATTCACACATGGGGCTCGGTTTATAGTCTCATCCGAAGGACTTTTGGGGAGAGTGGAGTCAGCACTGATGTCAACTCCAGGAGAAAAATCTCAAACTGGAATCAAACCCAGGTCGTCAAATTGCGCAGCGCAATGTTCTGACCACTAGGCTATCCCGTCCCCCGTTTAGCGGGGGTCCTGCCTGCAAGAGGAGTGGGAGTGCAGCCGGGCGCTACTTGGCCACCTGTAGCTACGGCTACTTCTTCGACAGGCCCTGCCCCGAGCAGCTGCAGCTCGATTCCCGACACGACATGTGCGACTAGGCCTACCACTCCGCCATCTCTCACATGGCCCAACCCCCTCCCCTGCCAGTCAAAACAACACACTTTTATTTTCAGATGGTTCTCCCCAGTGGGGATACCAGGGGACTTTCAGTATAAATGGTATCCTCCATCTTCTGTAAATTCCCAAGAGGGTGCCGAGGAACAGTGCTAAAAAAAAAAATTACAAGTTCCCCCAAATCCAAAAAGTTCTGGGTGATCAGGTGGAACTACCAGAAAGAGAAGATAATTTGGGGAGGAACATTAGGCCCTAGAGTTGTGTCCCTGGAAATTAAAGATGGCAGCGTCCATGTAGCCGGTTCATGGCACATGAAAGCTTCTTCTGCTCTCTGAATTCATAAAGATACTCGGTGTCTGACAATTTGGTGAGAATTTTAGCACAATGGACCGACCTTTCACTGTCTGTTAGCATTACTGCACAATACTTGAAGTTAAAAGTAAAAGAATTCGTCTTTTTACGCGTAGTGAAGGGTAAAGTGAAAGTCGGGAACGAGGCTGCGACTTTTGTTTTTGCACGCTCCCCAGCTTGAAACACAAGTGGGTCAACCATAACATACATACTATCATACTTATCACATCAAGGAATCCCTAAAGAATTTTATGTGTATATATTTATGTTTTCAATTACCCCCACCGTACACAACTTTACTAGATTATATACAAGATTCAAAATTTGGTCCATTTTTACTTCTATAATTCTCTGGTTTCTGGCTAGTTTCATTATGTCTGTAGACTGCTCTGTAGCGTTACCTTTGAATTAATTACCATGCATTGGTGAAGTGTTTATTTTTGGGGTTGTGGGTTTTGTTGGGAGGGGGGTTGGTGTTTTTTTTAGTGTGTGTGTGTGTGTGCGTGTGGCGCGTGCATGTCATGTATGTGCACAGCTGTACTGTGTGTGTGTGTGTGTGTGTGTGTGTGTGTGTGTGTGTGTGTGTGTGTCACTGTGTGTCACTGTGTGTGTGTTGTGTGTCTCTGTGTGTGTCTCTGTGTATGTCTCTGTGTGTGTCTCTGTGTTTTAGTGTTGCACACCCAGTCAAATAGTGAAGTTCTTTTGATTCCTTGATTCTTTTGGTGTCTGTGTCTGTTAACTTGCGCATGTGTGCGTGCGTGTGTATGTGCAGGTGTGTGTCACAGTGTGTGTGTATAAGACTATGACTCTGTGTGTGTGTTTTAGCATTGCAGACCCACATGCAAATACTTTGTAAAGTTGTGTTTTCATGATAACCACCCATCCCATACGATGTACACTAAACAAACATAAGACTTTTTGACAGTACACATTTACTTCATTTCAGCGCGGCAAGAAACCCAGTGGAGGTGACACTGACACTGACGCCGACACTGTGTGACAATGGGTCTGGGAGCAGGGCGGGGACTCAGCTGGTGTGCATGGCTGCATCAGCGTCAGCGCCGGGCTGCTGGCACACTCAGGCCTGTGGTCCGAACTCTCTTCAGTCAGACTGGAGTCTGGGTAAGATAATTATAAATATATATATAATTTTATGTATTCCTCAGCTAAAGCTCTGAAGTTTGTTAATGGTGAGATTTTGCGTATGGGACTGTTCCCCCCCCCCCCCCCCTCCCCCAATCTAGATGGCCATATTCCAGCTTCAGAGAAGGTGTCTTAAACACAGCACCTGTGTGCATGCTAGTTTGGGTTTTTTTTCTTTTTTTGGCTATCTGTTCCTACGGGCACAAACTGATATACTCTTCTGAAAGGCAAAACAGGTTTTTAACATGTGCACAAAGTGTTCTGCATATGTTCACACATGGGGCCTCAGCTTATAGTCTCATCTGAAGGACTTTGACATTCAGTTTGATTTTTTTTTTTTTTAAGTGGGAAGGAAGGGCGAGGCTGAGAATAGTGGAATCCTGATAAGTTCTTTTAATGTTTATATAATAAAAGTTCCCAATATAGTTATATTGTTGGTTGTTTTGAATTTGTGATATATCTATGATCTACCTCTTGTTGAATGCCATAAGTGAGTGGTTAAGACTGACTTCAATCCTGTGGGTCCCTCATCAGTCTTGGGTTTGAACCTTGGCATCAGTGTCTTGTGAAGTCCGGTTTTTATTTATTTATTTATTTATTTATTATTTTATGTCGAGGATAATGGACTAAGCACTCTTGTGCTTTCCAGTCCCTGTGTATGCAGTTTTGTAAATCTTGTCATCTGTTCCCATTGGCACACAATGGCCTACTTTTACGAAAAGCGGAACAGGATTTAATGTGTGTGCAAGATGTTCTGCATGCATTTGCACACGGGGCTTCGGTTAATAGTCTCATCCGAAGAACTTTTGGGGAGAGTGGAGTCAGCACTGATGTTAAGTCTAGAGGAATAATCCCCTCGAACGGGAATCGAACCCGGGTCGTCAAATTGCGAGCGCAATGTTCTGACCACTAGGCTATCCTGTCCCACTGTCAAGGTGTGATGAGCTGGGGGGTGGCGGGGGAACACTGAAGAGATGTATGATTGGGGTTGTTGTATGGTGGCAGGAGAAGGATCTGACCCACAAGGAACGAGAGCAGATAGAGAATCACTGGATGCCCATCATCAAGGAGAGTGATCGACTGCGATGTCAGCAGGTAAGTATTTGTTATACATGTACCAGCCGCCTTGGTGCAATGGTTAGCGCATTGGGTTACGGACTGGGAGGTTGTGGGTTCGAATCCCATAAGAGTCATAGGGATTTTTTTTTTTTTTTACTTTGGCCAGCTCCTACCCAGAGTGAGTGTGCTGTGGGCTCATTGGGAAGACTGGGACCACACAGTTGAGCTTCATCCACTTTATGGATGCAAATTTGACAGTGTTGCTTCAATTACCTGACCAACACTGCAAGTGTCGGTATCTCTCAGGCCTGGTTGATGCAGGGTTATATTATTCATGGGTGGGAATTGTCAACAGAAACGCAAATTTCAGAGCTTTTGGAACCTCCTTCCATGGAAAAAATTCTGTCTCTGGGGAAAAAAAAATCACATTAGCAAAAAAAACTTGAACACTGGTGGCTTACAGTCAAAGCATTGGAGCTAAGCGGGCTTCGTTTGCAAGCTGTGTCCGCCTGTGGAAGGTTGTGCAAGCCTGCTGAACAAATGTGGGTTATGGGAACATGGTCTTTGAACACCTTGTCATGTAGTCTCAAAGCACTAACACTTCCATAGCAGCACTGTTACGTCATCCTCATCGTAATTGATTATCATGCAGTAAAAGAATATGTTCTCTGATTCAATGGCTCACTGAAGATGAGGCTACAAAAGAAAAAAAAGGTAATTGTCATACGGTCAGATTTATTTGATAAATTATTTCCTTTTGGGGATGATTTTTTTTTTTTTAAGTGAAGTTTTACTACTTTTAGCTTTAGTGATGTGATGAAGCTGGTTCGGGATTTTTTTTTCTCCCTGCCATTTCCTTGTCTAGAGGCGTAGAGCCCAGAGGTTTATCAATGGTGATATCTTTTGTGTGCAACCGGGTTTTGCCCACCACCAAGGTAGCTGCATTCTGACTTCAGGGAAGGAAAGATTATACCAGCTGTCACTTTCTTATCATCAAGTAGACAAACTTTTGAACTAGGTTGAATTCAACCTAAAGAGACCAGAAAACATGTGTAGACTTTCCATTGGCCCATCATGATTGATTCACTTTTTTCAAATTCACTTTCTAGTGTGTTACCTTTATCCTCTGTTCATATGTATTTTCATCTAACTAGTAACAGTTCCCTGAAGTCAGAATACAGCTACCCTCATGGTGGGGAGGGAAAAAAACGATTGCATATGCAAAAATCTCACCATTGGCGAACCTCTGAGCTCTAGCTGACAAACAGGGGTAAAAATAAAATCCAACAGTAAGCTGCTGATTTTTGTCCCAACAGAACAGCAGCAGTGACAACAAGTACTATGTGCTGTCCATGTTCCCCTACCCAAGCGGCAAGCAAATAAAATCTAACAGTAAGCTTGCTGATTTTTGTCCTGACAGAACGACAGGGTTGACAACAAGTACTATGTGCTGTCCATGTCACATACACAAAAATCTCACCATTGGCGAACCTCGGAGCTCTAGCTGAGGAACACAGGGTAAAACAAAATGTAAGAGGAGGTTGCTGATTTTTGTTCCACAGAATGACAGTGGTGACAACAAGTACTATGTACTGTCCATGTTCCCCTACCCAAGCGGCAAGCAAACAAAATGTAACAGTAAGCTTGCTGAATTTTGTTCCAGCAGAAGGACAGTGGTGACAACAAGTACTATGTACTGTCCCATGTTTCACTACCCAAGCGGCAAGCAAATAAAATGTAACAGTAAGCTGCTGATTTTTGTCCCCACAGAACAACAGCCATGTTCCCCTACCCGAGCGGCCAGCAAACAAAATTCTAACAGTAAGTTGCTGATTTTTGTCCCAACAGAAGGACAGCGGAAACAACAAGTACTATGTGCTGTCCATGTTCCCCTACCCGAGCGGCAAGCTGCACATGGGGCACGTGCGTGTGTACACGCTGAGCGATGCCATGGCGCGCTTCCAGCGACTGGTGGGGGTGCAGCGTCATCCACCCATGGGGTGGGATGCCTTCGGGCTGCCGGCTGAAAACGCCGCCATTGAGAGGGGAGAGAAGCCAGATCAGTGGACTTATGAGTAAGCTCCCTTCTGACTGCTGTTGTTTGTTTGTTTGCTTGATTATTTGAGTTGTGAAGATTTTAATCACTATCAGTATCTGTCTGTCTGTCTGTGTGTCTGTCTGTCTGTCTGTCTGTCTGTCTGTCTGATGATTGTGGGGGCACCCCCAAAGACCTGACAACCAGTTTCCTCAATTCCTCTCCATTTTAATCACAGTTGTTGCCAATTCAAAGGATTTTTTTTGTTCTCCTATTTTGCAAATTTGTAGTTCAAGTAAGCTAGTGAGTGTGAATCACCAGTCAAAGTCAAATTTTTATTTCCAGATGGTACACTGAATAATCAACTCGTGTGTGTGTGTGTGTGTGTGTGTGTGTATGTGTGTTGTGTGTGTGTGTGTGTGCGCTTATGTAATTCCAGCTCAAACGATATACATTCTGATCACCAGCACAACATGCATAGCATAACCAATTTTTTCCCTCTTTCCCCAAAGACCTAAACCGTGGATGCCAGGTCTGTGAATTCATGGAGCTCAGAGTAACTTATACACTGTGAGGTTCTGGGTTTGATTCCCAGCCTTGCCTTTTCTTTCCAGTTTGATGAAAAAAT
>CM060325.1:26053796-26068796 GCA_030674155.1 Stramonita haemastoma | reverse complement strand
CCTTTGTATTTATGTGTTCCTCTGGGTACTGGCCATTTGTATGGGTTTTTTAATAAATTGCCCAAAATTAAAAACATTACACAATGACTTGAAATTTTGAGACACATTTATTTATAAATGGAATAAACATTGTACTCAGTTTCATAGCCCTCACTTTTATGGTTCATTTTTTGTAGCTGTAGTGAAAAAAACATGTCTGTGGTTGGTGTCATGTTTCAGTCGCTGTACGAGGGTCTGGAGGAGGTGGACCAAGGTCTGTGGGGGGACATAGTGCAGCTGCAGAGACACTGGATCGGCCAGTGTGACGGCACCAGGCTGCGCTTTGACGTCCAGGTCTGCTGTCCTTTCCCTCTCCTCTCCCTCCCCTCTCTTTGCTCTCTTCACAACAGGCATGCTAAATTTAGCACTCTTGACTTGGGTGATTTTGGATTTGTGCGCTGTGGCACCTATCTTCAATCATATCACACACAAAGAGAACTGAGGAATCGAGAAACAAGTGACAGCAACAACAACAAAAATTGAATTTTTTTATATGCCATTTTAATTTAACTTGAGAAGGATGGTTCAACTCTTTCAGGCTAATTTTTCCTATTGAAAAAGAAATCTGAGGCATGGCTTGTCTGGATTTTTTTTCCCTCTTTCCTCGGTTAGAGCTTCGAGGTTCATCAATGGTGAGAATTTGCGTCTACATCCGTTTTTTCCCCACCATGAAGGTAGCTGCATTCCAACTTAGAGTATGTATGCAGGGTATGTTGATGTTTCTGTAACCCACAAAATGCTTACATGAATTACAGGATCCCTAATGTACATATTTGATGTTCTGCCTGTGTATATTATATATGAAGGGAATGAAAGCACTGGCAGGTCTGCACTTGAAGTTCCCTTCTGAAATCATAAAAACATTCCCACCCTTTAAATCACCAGGCGCTGTTGCCAAGATTCGAACCTGTGACTTTATGGACCCATGGGATTGAAGTTGAATGGTCTTATTATACTCGGCTATGGCGTCCGTCAGTATGATTTGAATTCTCCCACCTTAACTTCAGAGAGGGTTTGGGGGCACTGCACTGAGTTTTTCAGGCAGTATGTCACAGGCAAGTTTGAACCTGGCGGAGCCCATCCCCTCTCCATGTGGCATATTGCATGCTGGGTATGTTCATGTCATCCGTAGGGTAAGGGGAGTTGACAACTGCATCTGTCCACAGCTGTCATTTCCCCTCCCCCCAACTTTCAGCTTCCCTTTTCAGCTGATACCCATCCCAGCTCAGCTTGTGTGCTAGCTATAGCAGGAACTAATCACGCTTAGAAAACCGGTAGAGTGAAGAAAATGGGGAGAGGGGGGTAGGAAGGGGCATGCTAATTTATTAGCACAGATGACAGAGTTTACAAAACTACATACACATGGACACTGGATGTAGAAAAGCACATGAATGCTTATTCCATTACCCTTGATATAAAAGAAGAAATAAATAGATAAGTAAAAAGATAAATAAAAAATAAATAAATATAGAGCACTGGTCCTGGACCTTCGGCCAAGCTCTGCTGGATTTGTGTGCTGTGTGACCCTCGTTATTTTTTATTTTTTATTTTTTAATCATTTTTTTTATATCGAGGGTAATGGAATAAGCACTTATGTGCTTTTTTACATCCAGTCCCCATGTGTATGCAGTTTTGTAAATCTTGTCATCTGTTCCCACCGGCACACAATGACCTACTCCTACAAATAGTGGAACAGAATTTAACGTGTGCGCAAGATGTTCTGCATGCTTTCGCACATGGGGCCTCGGTTTATAATCTCATCCGAAGGTGTCACATGTGGGTGTGTGGTGACATGTGGGTGTGTGGTGACATGTGGGTGTGGTGGTGACATGTGGGAGTGGTGACATGTGGGAGTGGTGACATGTGGGGGTGTGGTGACATATGGGTGTGGTGACATGTGGGTGTGTGGTGACATGTGGGAGTGGTGACATGTGGGGGTGTGGTGACATGTGGGGGTGTGGTGACATGTGGGTGTGGTGACATATGGGTGTGGTGACATGTGGGTGTGTGGTGACACATGGATGTGTGGTGACACATGAGTGATATATGTAGGGTGACATGTGGGTGTGGTGACATGTGGAGTGGTGACACATGGGTGTGGTGACATGTGGGTGTGGTGTCACATGGGTGTGGTGACACGTGGGTGTGGTGACATGTGTGTGATATAGGTGGGGTGACATGTGGGTGTGGTGGCATGTGGGAGTGGTGACACATGCATGATATGGGTGTGGTGACATGTGGGTGTGGTGACACATGGGCGTGGTGACATGTGGGTGTATTGTGGTGACACATGGGTGTGCAGGCGGTGGATGGAACACCGTATGAGCCGTTGGACATCTACACCGCAGCTCCAGAAGCGGTGTACGGTGTGGCCTTTGTAGCCATCTCCCCTCAGCACAGGCTCAACCAGCCTGCCCTGTATCAGGTAGAGGTTTTTAAGTTTCTGGTGTGTTTTATTTAATTTATTCTTTTATTTCGAGGATAATGGAACAAGCATTTATGTGCTTTTTTTTACATCCAGTCCCCGTGCATGTGCAGTTCCCATCGGTACACAATGGGGTACTTTTCTGAAAAGCCAAACAGGTTTTAACGTGTGCGCAAGATGTTCTGTTGGCATTCGCACATGCAACCTCAGTTTTTAAGTCTCATCCAAAGGACTTTTCGGTGGGGGGGGGGGGGGGGAGGGTATGGAGTCGGTACTGATGTTAACTCCGGAGAAAAAATCCCTCTAACCACCAGGCTATCAGATCCCCCAGGATATGTGTGTGTGTGTGTGTTGTGTGTGTGTGTGTGTGTGTGTGTGTGTGTGTGTGTGTGTGTGTGTGCGTGCGTGCGTGCGTGCGTGCGTGCGTGCGTGCGTGCGTGCGTGCGTGCGTGTGTGTGGTTCTTTTTTTATTCTTTTGAGACTAATCTTTTGAGTTTGAGAATAATGGAATAAGCACTCATGTGCTTTTTTACATCCATCCCTGTGTGTATGCAGTTTTGTCAATTTTGTCATCTGTTCCCACTGGCACAATGGCTTCCAAAAAGCGGAATGGGTTTTAACATGTGCGCAATGTGTTCTGTGTGTGTGTGTGTGTGTGTGTGTGTGTGTGTGTGTGTGTGTGTGTGTGTGTGTGTGTGTGTGTGTAAATTAAAAGTCTGTTAATCTTTTGCGAACGGTCATATATGTGTGTAAATCATTCAAATGCAAGGGCTTTGATTTGTTTGCTTTGCAAAATTCAGTGCTCTAAAAATTTCATATATATATATATCATTATTGGTTGAAAGAAATTTTTGGTTTTGTAATCTCACATACCACTGTAGGGATACCAAGGGCCTGTCTATATAAACAGCATCCCTATCTTCTGCCTGGAAATTTCGTGCAAGGAATTTTCTCTTTTCTATCCCTTTCTTTGTTTCTGCTTTGCTCCTGTTCTTCCTGTCGCCTCCTTCCTGTCTGTAGTGTGCCCTCTTGGTCCATTCTCCTGCCTTTTATTTCCTAAAAAACTTAAAAGATAACAGTTCTCTACCATGCTGAAGTCAGATGCACTTGGCCTGACTTGTCAGGTGTTTAATGGTAGTGCAACGCATCTTCACTCATGTGACAGACAACAGTAGTTGCTGTCTGAGTGTTCGATGAGGAAGAAGAAGTAGTAATCTCACACAACACTTGACAGGAAAACTGAAGCCGGAATATTGGTTTTTTGTTTCAGGAAAACGTCCATCCAGATGCTAAAGGTATGTTTGAAAATGTTTGATGACTTGTAATACAAAGACTGGTGTTTTACTGCCTTTGTATGTCATATCTGTGTGTGTGTGTGTGTGTGTCTCTGTGTGTGTGTGTGTGTGTGTGTGTGTGTGTGTGTGTGTGGTGTGTGTGTGTGTATGCGTGCGTGTGTGCTCGTGTACGTCCTTGTGTGTGTGTTGAAAATGTTTGATGATTTATACAAAGACTGGTGTTATACTATCTTTATATGTCGTGTGTGTGTGTGTGTGTGTGTGTGTGTGTGTGTGTGTGTGTGTGTGTGTCAGTATGTCTGTGTGTGTGTCAGTATGTCTGTGTGTGTGTGCATGTATGTGATGTTTATTTATTTATTGTATTCTTTACTCTTTTATTTTGAGGATAATGGAATAATAATGTGTTTGTGTGTGCGGATGTGTGTGTTGTGTGTGTGTGTGTGGTGTGTGTGTGTGTGTGTGTGTGTGTGTGTGTGTGTCTCACTGTATGTATACATGTATAAGTATGTGTACAAAATATGCTTATATGCACATGTATGGTTTTGTGTTTATACAACTATGTGCATGTTACTATGCATGATTTGTTTTTATCAGTGTGTTCTATGTGCATTGAATGTGTCAAGAGTTTATGCTGACCAGACTTTAGTGAAATAAAAAACAAAAAAAAATCATGTTATCTGATGCTATATTGTGGCTGTTTTTTTTCTCTCACTCGCTTTCCCCCAGGTAAGGTTAAGCAGCATCAAGCATGGTTACCCATTAGATGGGTGACCGTTTGCGTGCCTTGGCTTCAGTACAGTCCCCTAGCCCACCCAGCTGTAATAAGTGGGTACCTGCCCTCTTTAAGGTCAGGGAAGGTAAAGCAGCAAAGGAGAGGAGATGGGCACCGCCTTCAATATGCTGGCCCTTAGAGAAGCTGAGGTCTCTGATGCCTCACTCCCCTACGACCACATAGGTTATGGGACACCTTTACCTTTACCTTTTTTTTTCTGTCTGCAGACAAACCGTTGTCGCTGACAGCAGTTCATCCTTTCACGGGACAGCATCTTCCCATCGTCGTGTCATCATCGCTGGAGTTTGACGACTTCAACGATGTTCAGCTTGGTGAGTAGTTTGGTGAAGCTCTTCACTTCTCATTCAACCCTCATGTTCTTGATTTCTCCACAGCTACACTCCCTGTATATTCTGATTCCTTTGAATTGGCGTAACTTTATTCATAAAAAAGGTTAAAGTAAGTTAGGGACAGGATAGCGCAGTGGTCAGAGCATTTGCTTTCTCCAAGCTACGGTTGAGCAGCATCAAGCGTGGTTACCAAGTGGATAGGTGACCATTTGTGTTCCTTGGCTTGAGTACAGTCCCCCAGTTCACCCATCTGTAAATGGGTACCTGCCCTCTTAGGGTCAGGGAAGCTTAAAGCAGTGAGGGAAAGGAAATGGGCACCGCCCTCAATATGCTGGCCCCTAGAGAAGCTGAGGTCTCTGACATCTCGCTCTGCAACAATCACATAGGTTATGGGAACGCCTTCACCTGTTACCTTTTTTCTTTATTCAAGGCAGTTTTATTTATTCTTTTTTATTTTTTTTTTTAATTCTTAAGGCAGTTAGTTGTGAGGTGTGCATGATGAGATATTGAGCTGAAATAATAGTTCTACAAGCTACTATTTTTTTAAAGTGTATAACTTTCAAATCACAGAATTGATGGACGCTATAGCTGAGTGGTTAAGACCATTTTCACTTCAGTCCCATGGGTCAGAGAAGTTGTGGGTTTGAATGGATAGATCATAAAAGGGAAGATCGTGGGTAGGAAGGAAATAAATTGTGTTGAGGCTGTATTCAAAAGTATCCAATGCAGGCTTTTGCCACAGCGGATCATGTAAAGGTACCTTGCTAACATCTCCAATACTGACTGTCCATATGCCCACTCAGCCAAGAGAGTGGGGATGTACTGTAGGCAAGGCATCTCCACTATAATCAAATTTCTGCCCAATTTCCAAAACAGCAGCTGCCTCCTCTGTTGTTTTGGAGGTCATTGTCAAACATAATGGACAATTTTACATATACATACGTAAAACAAACAAAATTAACAAAACTGGGTACACACGGGGACTAGATGTAAAAAAAAAGCACCTGAGTGCTTATTCTATTATTCTTGATATAAAAGAATGAAATAAGTAAATAAATAAATAAACAAATACATTGCTAAAGGCTTTTTCACTTGAGTTTGTGAAGTTGGTTTAGATAGATATATCTGGATGTGTTGGGTAATAATGATATATATATATATATATAATCTGCGGTGTGCAGGAATTCCCAGCGTGGACGACACATCGCAGAGGGTGGCTGAGCAGCTAGGCCTTCAGTACCTGCCTGTGCTGCAGGGAACAGAGGGGCAGCAGCAAGTTGTCAACTCCCAGGATGTGAGTAGTTGTTGTGTTCACTGCATCAGTGCTTGTTCCATTGTCCTAAAAAAAAAGAAAAAAAAAAGAACACTCACACACGCATGCACATGCACAAATGTGCACGCACACAAACACACACACACACACACACACACACACACACACACACACACACACACACACACACACACACACACACACACACACACATTTTTTGTATGTGTGTACATATCTATATCTCTATACATATCTATCTATATCTATCTATATCTCTATACATATCTATCAATATCTATCAATCTATCTATCAATCTATCTATCTATCTATCTATCTATCTATCTATCTATCTATCTATCTATCTATCTATCTATCTATCTATCTATCTATCTATATCTATATCTATATATACATGCATTGTTTGTGTTATGGTGTATCCAGTATTGGTATTCTGTCTGTACTGTATGTCTTATTGTATATCGAATGATGACTGTGCATGTTATGGTATTCTCATGTTGGTGTTATGTATATGTATTGTGTTATTTTTTTAATCATTTTTATTTCGAGAATGATGGAATAAGCACTCATGTGCTTTTTTTACATGCTGTCCCTGTGTGTATACAGTTTTGTAAATTTTGTCATCCATTCCCACCGGCACACAACGTCCTACTCTTCTGAAAAGTGGAACGGGGTTTAATGTATGATTGAGATGTTCTTCATGTATTTGCGCATGGGATGTCAGTTTATAGTCTCATCCGAAGGACTTTTGGGGGAGTGGAGTTGGCACAGATGTTAACTCCAGAGGAAAAATCTGCTTGAACAAAATATGAACCAAGTCAGCAGATCACTTGATTTTAACCACCAGGCTATCCTGTACCCCTGTGTTATGGTGTATCCAGTGTTGGTGTTATATCTGTATAAGTGTATTGTGCATGTTATGGTATGTTTCATATTGTTATTATGTGTGTGGTCAGATGAACGGACTGTCAAGATCAGAAGCTTTCCAAGTGGTTTTAAAAAAGGCAAAGGTATGTGTTTGAAAAGCCTGTCTTAAGAACTACTTCGCTGTATTCTGAGTAACTGCTACTTGTGTGTGTGTGGGGGGTGGGGGGGTGGGGAGGGGGGGGGGGGGTTGTGTGTCTGTATGTGTGTTGGTGTGAGTGTGTGTGTGTGTGTGTGTGTGTGTGTGTGTGTGTGTGTGTGTGTGTGTGTGGCTCTGTGTGTGTGTAGCTCTGTGTGTGTGTGTGTGTGTGGCTCTGTGTGTGTGTGTGTGTGTCTGCGTCTGTGTGTTTGTTGGGGTTTGGGTGTGTTGATGTGGGTGGGTGCATGTGTGTGTTTGTATGTGTGTGTAAATTTGAATTTGTTTAAAACTCTTCATGATTGGTTGCATGTCTAAGAGTAGGTTGCATGCAAGCGGTTTGATTTGTTTTGACAAGATATAGCTCTATACAATTCCTTATCTTGTTGTTGTTGTTGTTATTGTATTTATTATTGTTATCATTGTATTTTTTATCAGAGTGGCTCTTTTCCCTACAGAATTTTGCCAGGGCCAACTCCCTTGTTGCCATGGGTTCCCTTAACGTGCACTAAATGTGTGTTGCACACAGGACCTCGGTTTATTGCCTCTTCCGAAAGACTAACAAAACCTAGACCACTACCACTCACAGTGGAGTAGATTGGAGGAGGAGAAAAAGTTTCAGGCACAAACAGGGATCAAACCACCACACAACTTTGAACCCAGACATTTCGCTTTCTAAGGCTGGTGCGTTACCTCTAGACCACCGGCGTTTTCCTTTTGGGTTTGATGATCTAGCTTTCAGTGGTTGTGGGTGGACAGTCATTGGCTCCTGCAGCATGGGTCAACATCATTGTACGATGACAGTGTGGTGACCTGTGACCTTCATCCATTGATGAGGTTTTGAACAATGTAAATGTAACGTTTGACATTGCTAAAGGTTTGAACAATGTAAATCTGACGTTTGATATTGCTAAAGGTTTGTTGTTAAGTCCTGTTAGGGCATTTATTGTAGTTCTTGTAGTTTTTTGGGATTTCAGTTTTGTCATTTTTGTGCTTGACCTGTTAATGTTAAGAATACTCTTTTCTTTGTTATTACTATTCATTACACACACACACACACACACACACACACACACACACACACACACACACACACACACACACACACACACACACACACACACACATGCACATGTGCACGCACACACATGTACGCACACATAACACACACACACACACACACACACACACACACACACACACACACACACACAGAGCAGATCTCTGTCTAATATTTTTGCATCCCATAATTTTTGTCTAATATCACTTATGTGAACAGACATTAAACTGAAGAACAACAACAACACACAGAGTAGATCTCTGTCTCTTATCTCTTTCTGTCTCACTGTCTCTCTGTCACTGTCTCTGTCTCTGTCTCTCTCTCTCTCTCTCTCTCTCTCTCTCTCTCTCTCTCTCTCTCTCTCTCTCTCTCTCTCTCTCTCTCTCTTCTCTCTCTCTCTCTATCCCATCTCCTATTTTAGGGTCGTCTGGTATCACTTAAAAGTGGAAAGACTTAAAATTGAAGACCGACTGACCTATGACCTTTGCCCTGTGGTGTGTGTGTGGGGTGGCAGGAGATGGGGGTGGGGGGTGACTTGGTCAGCCGACGTCTGCGTGACTGGCTGATCTCCGACAGCGCTACTGGGGAACCCCCATACCTGTGGTTCACTGTGATACCTGCCAGGTGAGTTTGCTGGATTTTTGCCAGGTCTGGAGTGTTGGGAGTTTAGGTGTGTGTGGGTATGTGTGGGTAGGAAGGTAGGTCGGTGGGTGGGTTGGTGTCTCTGTGGGTTGAGTCCCCATGACTTTGGTTACTTTCATACCTGTGTCTCCTTTTTAAAATTAAAAAAAACACTTCTTGTTGTTTTTGTTTTTTGTCCTTGTTGTTGTTCTTGTTGTTTTTCTTCTTCTTCTTCTTCTTCTTCTTCTTCTTCTTCTTCTTCTTCTTCTTCTTCTCTTCTTCTTCTTCTTTTTCTTCTTCTTGTCTTTTGCAGGCGGTGCCCGTGCCATACAAGGACCTGCCTGTGGAGCTACCTGCCATTGACACTTTCACTGGCCGCGGGCCTTCTCCCCTCACCCAGCAACACCACTGGCTCCACACCACCTGCCCCAGGTAATCACACACCTCCACACCACCTGCCCCAGGTAATCACACACCTCCACACCACCTGCCCCAGGTAATCACACACCTCCACACCACCTGCCCCAGGTAATCACACACCTCCACACCACCTGCCCCAGGTAATCACACACCTCCACACCACCTGCCCCAGGTAATCACACACCTCCACACCACCTGCCCCAGGTAATCACACACCTCCACACCACCTGCCCCAGGTAATCACACACCTCCACACCACCTGCCCCAGGTAATCACACACCTCCACACCACCTGCCCCAGGTAATCACACACCTCCACACCACCTGCCCCAGGTAATCACACACCTCCACACCACCTGCCCAGGTAATCATACACCTCCACACCCCCTGCCCCAGGTATGTAGTAGTGACACACCTCCACACCACCTGCCCCAGGTATGTAGTAGTGACACACCTCCACACCCCCTGCCCCAGGTTAGTCGTCACAGACCTCCACACCACCTGCCTCAGGGAGTCCCAGTCGGTTTATAGTCTTATCCAAAGGGCTTTGACATTCAATTCAACTTTTCTCGTCAAACTGGGAAGAAAGGGCAAAGCTGGGGAATTGAACCCAGAACCTTCACACTTCTTTGTTAGGTAGGTTGAACATCTTAAAAATCGTCCTGCCACCTCCCTTTCTAAAGAATTGTTTGAAGACATTTATTCTTTTTTTTTTTTATTATGTATTCTCTTATTTCGAGGATAATGGAATAAGCATTCATATTCTTTTTTTACATCTAGTCCCCATCTGTATGCGGTTTTGTCAATTTTGTCATCCGTTCCCACTAGCACATGGGACCTCGGTTTCTAGTGTCGTCATCCGAAAGACTTTGGGGGGGAGTGGAGTTGGCACTAATGATAAATCCAGAGGGAAAATCCTCATGAATAAGATTCAAACCCGGGTCAGCAGATCACAAGCTCATCACTCTAACCACCAGGCTACCCCATCCCCCCTGTAACAGGAGGGAAAGAAATAAAACAGTTTACATGTGGCGTATATGTCTTGTCAGGTGTGGGGGTCCAGCCAAGCGGGAGACGGACACGATGGACACGTTTGTGGATTCCTCCTGGTATTTCCTGCGCTACCTGGACCCTGACAACCGGGAGCTGCCCTTCAGGAAGGAGCGAGCAGATCAGCTCATGCCTGTGGACCTCTACATCGGCGGCAAAGAGCATGGTATGACCTGGACCATGACCTTGACCCTGACCCTGTGTGACCTTGACACCTCCACCCCCACCCTGAAATGAGTTGCATGGTGCCTGACCGTTACTGGAGTCATTGTAACTGAATGAGGTGATGGCCCTGATCTGGTTTTCGTGGTCGGTAGGGCTGTAAACAGTATGGTATGCACGGTGCACAAATCCAACATCACTCAGTCAAGAGTACTAAATTTAGCATGCCCCTTCCTTTTATTTAGTCCATGTGTGGTCAGCTCCTGCTATATTTAGCACCAGCTTGCCACAGCTGGGCTGGGATGTGGCAGAATAATTAGCAGCTGAGAGGAGCTGAAAGTGGGGGAAAATGACAGCTTAGTATGGTATAGTATGGTGCCTGACCCAAATTTCTTCTACCAGGTGCTGTGGGGGTGGGGGGGTGGTGGGGGGTCAGGTTGTTGATTTAGAGGTTTTGATTGACTGTAAGCTTTCTTCTACCTTATTGTAGTAGCATTGCACCTGACCCACTTTTTCGCCAAACGGGAATCGAACCTGGGTCGTCAAATTGCGAGCACAATGTTCTGACCACTAGGGTATCCTGTCAGTCTTTTTTAGTGGTATTTTTTGTGTGTGTGTCCTCTGTTTCAGCGGTGATGCACCTGTACTACGCTCGCTTCTTCTGCCACTTTCTGTACGGGGAGGGCATGATAAAGCATCGCGAACCTTTCCTCAACCTCCTGACCCAGGGCATGGTCATGGGGCAGAGCTACCGGGTCAAGGGCACCGGCAGGTACCTCAGCCCCCAGCAGGTGGATCTGACAGGTGAGAATCATGGTTGGTTGTTTTGTTTGGTTGTTTGGGTTTTTTTTCTGTTTCTCAGCTAGAGCTCCAAGGTTCAGTGATGGTCAGATTTTGTGTATGTGACTGTTTTTGCCTACCATCAAGGTAGCTGCATTTCGATTTCGGTGATGTATGCTGGGTATGTTCATGTTTCTATAATGCACCAAATGCTTACATGAACAACGGGATCTTTAACATCTTCTGCATGCGCATGTATAAGAAAAACAATATTGATGATCATTTTACTCATCCTTCTCCTAGTTTTCACAACATTTGATGATGAGCTTTCAGAGCTTGTGGAAATTTTGAAGACAGGTTTAATACTACTTAATGCAACTTATGACAATCTCTGTAAAATCTGGTCACAAAGAAAAGATGATGAAAAAAAAATTGAAGCAGCTGAGATGTGGTTTTTTAGAAGGCTGCTCAGAGTCAGTTGGACAGAGAATAGAACAAATGAAAGCAGATTACACGAACTGGGAACAACAACAAAAAACCTTTACTTTAAATAAATGAAAGGAAACAAAGATATGTGGGCCATGTGCTGAGAAAGCAAGATAGGAACCTCATGAAAACTGCCTTTCAAAGCAAGACCGAGGGGAAAATTAAAAAAAGGCAGACCACCAGCTTCTCTCATTGACAACAACATCACCGAATCCTGTGGCATGAGAATCCATGAAGTCAGCAGGGCCAGCGAAGACTGAAGCAAATGGAGAAGGAGGATCATGTCAGTGTCATTGGGTGCGGTGGCTAACACTGAACTTGGTGATGCCAACAATTGAGACAGGTGAAATGTCTGTAAAAAAAAAAAAAGTATAATGTATATGCTTAATTTTAAAAGTTTTTCATGGCATTGCAAGCTAGCCACACATATGTGGACGGGAGTGTTTTGGCTTTACTGACTGACTGACAATGTCACCACATGGTGAATGTGTTTCAGGGCCCCAGCCGACAGAGAAAGGCACCGGGGCCCCTGTGGTGACGGAGTGGGAGAAGATGAGCAAGTCCAAACACAACGGAGTGGACCCAGGGGTGAGGCAGGGGGGGGGAGAGGTCTGGGCTGTAGCTGTTCAGAGCTTAGTGATAGCTACCTTTTTGGGGTGTTTTTACACTAAGGGGGGGGGGGGGGGGGGGGGGGGGGGGGGGGGTGGTGATGGGGGAAGCGGGTTAATCTACTGCTCACGTACACGCATACGCATGCAATGCACGCACGCACGCACGCATGTACGCGCGCACACACACACACACACACACACACACACACACACACACACACACACACACACACACACACATATGCATATTCTAATAATGTATAATTAACTTGTAGTTATCTTAAAATCACTGTAAGTTAGTGTGTGTGTGTGTGTGTGTGCATGCGTTTGTGTTTCTTCAGTTTAATGTTCTTCCTTTTAAGAGTAATATCAGACAGGAAAGTGTGTGTGTGTGTATGCACACGTTTGTGTGTCTTCAGTTTAATGTTCTTCCTTTTAAGAGTGATAGACAGGAAAGTGTGTGTGTGTGTGTATGTGTGTGTGTGCGTTCATGCATGCATGCGTGTGTGCATGGGTGCTTGTGTGTGTATGCGTGTGAGAGAGGATGAGTTTGTGTACCTACTACCTATAAAACAACCTATGTTGTAAACTGTTTCGGAGAACTTTGAACGAGAACCTAGACCTGAATTAGTACTGTGTGTGTGTGTGTATGTGTGCATGT
This sequence comes from Stramonita haemastoma, assembly GCA_030674155.1. Lineage (NCBI taxonomy): Eukaryota > Metazoa > Mollusca > Gastropoda > Neogastropoda > Muricidae > Stramonita > Stramonita haemastoma. The sequence continues at coordinate 26,055,713 of CM060325.1, read as the reverse complement.
GCGTGTGTTTATTTATTTTATTTATTTATTTATTCTTTTATATCGAGGATAATGGAATAAGCAATTATATGCTTTTTTACATCCAGTTCCCAAGTGTATGCAGTTTTGTAAATGTCATCTGTTCCCACTGGCACACAAGGGCCTACTCTAACGAAAAGCTGAACAGGATTTAACGTGTGCGCAAGTTATATGTAATGGAGTTCAGAGTTCTAATAACGTATGTTGTTACTTATAATAACGTGTGTGTGTGTGTGTGTGTGTGTGTGTGTGTGTGTATTATAGTGTAAGTTGTATGTAATGGACTGTTTCGGAGTTCTAATAACGTACCTGTTACTTATAATAACATTGTGTGTGTGTGTGTGTATTATAGTGTAAGTTATATGTAATGGACTGTTTCAGAGTTCTAATAATGTACCTGTTACTTATAATAACATGTGTGTGTGTGTATGTGTCTGTGTCTGTGCATGTGTGTGTGTATGTGTGCGTGTACGCGCGCATGCATGTGTGTGTTGTGTAGGAAGTGCTGCAGCAGTATGGGGCAGACGCCACACGATTGTGCATCCTGTCAGGGGTGTCCCCGCAATCCAACAGAAAATGGTCCAGCGAGGGTAAGCCTGTGCCTGCCTGCAGCGTCTTAATGATAATGATAATAATGATGAGGATAACTATAATAATTCCAGCGAGGGTAAGCCTGTGCCTGCCTGCAGCGTCTTAATGATAATGATAATAATGATGATAATAACTATAATAATTCCAGCGAGGGTAAGCTTGTCCCCGCAGCATCTTAATGATGATGATAATAATGATGAGGATAACTATAATAATTCCAGCGAGGGTAAGCCTGCGCCTGCCTGCAGCGTCTTAATGATAATGATAATAATGATGAGGATAACTATAATAATTCCAGCGAGGGTAAGCCTGCGCCTGCCTGCAGCGTCTTAATGATAATGATAATAATGATGAGGATAACTATAATAATTCCAGCGAGGGTAAGCCTGCGCCTGCCTGCAGCGTCTTAATGATAATGATAATAATGATGAGGATAACTATAATAATTCCAGCGAGGGTAAGCCTGCGCCTGCCTGCAGCGTCTTAATAATAATGATAATAATGATGAGGATAACTATAATAATTCCAGCGAGGGTAAGCCCGCGCCTGCCTGCAGCGTCTTAATGATAATGATAATAATGATGATGATAACTATAATAATTCCAGCGAGGGTAAGCCTGTACCTGCCTGCAGCGTCTTAATGATAATGATAATAATGATGATGATAACTATAATAATTCCAGTGAGGGTAAGCCTGTGCCTGCCTGCAGCGTCTTAATGATAAATGATAATAATGATGAGGATAACTATAATAATTCCAGCGAGGGTAAGCCTGTGCCTGCCTGCAGCGTCTTAATGATAATGATAATAATGATGAGGATAACTATAATAATTCCAGCGAGGGTAAGCCTGTGCCTGCCTGCAGCGTCTTAATGATAATGATAATAATGATGAGGATAACTATAATAATTCCAGCGAGGGTAAGCCTGTGCCTGCCTGCAGCGTCTAATGATAATGATAATAATGATGAGGATAACTATAATAATTCCAGCGAGGGTAAGCCTGCGCCTGCCTGCAGCGTCTTAATAATAATGATAATAATGATGAGGATAACTATAATAATTCCAGCGAGGGTAAGCCCGCGCCTGCCTGCAGCGTCTTAATGATAATGATAATAATGATGATGATAACTATAATAATTCCAGCGAGGGTAAGCCTGTGCCTGCCTGCAGCGTCTTAATGATAATGATAATAATGATGATGATAACTATAATAATTCCAGTGACGGTAAGCCTGTGCCTGCCTGCAGCGTCTTAATGATAATGATAATAATGATGAGGATAACTATAATAATTCCAGCGAGGGTAA
>CM060325.1:26039108-26053696 GCA_030674155.1 Stramonita haemastoma | reverse complement strand
AGACGCTGTCGAAAGTCGAACCCATGAAGTCGAACGGTCTTAACCACTCGGATTAAGCGTCTGTCGCTGTCGTCTTGTCATGATCATGGTGTGAAATTCCAATGTTGTGTTTATTATTCTTGCTGAACTTCTTCTCTCGTTCGTTTTACACCGTCAGATGTGTCTGGGCGGAAATAATGCCTTCGGCTTTCCAGCTCCTCTCGTGGGCCATACAGCTTGGTTTGCGGGGTTATTTATCTCTGTCAGCCACACCATCTTCCTCAGGTCGCTGATGTATAGCGTGCATCTTTGAAGGATGAGCTCGCCAGTCTGGTTTTCTTTCCACAGGGGAGAAAGAAACGATTTTTTTAGCTTTGTAGACATGTGGTGATTTAGAACGGTGTGTGTCAAGTACCGAGTCTTAGAATGATGACCTGTAGTTTTCTTCTGAGATGGTGGGGATTTAGCCTGTTTTGTGCCCAGTGCGGCGTCTTAAAATGACATGTTGTTCTCTGTTGAGATGGTGGTGATTTAGCCTGTTGTGCCAAGTGCGGTGTCTTAGAATGATGTCGTGTTCTTCACTTTTGAGATGGTGGTGATGTAACCTGTTCATTGCCAGGTGCAGCGTCTTAAAATGATGACATGTTTTTCTCTGTTGAGATGGTGGTGATGTAGTCTGATGTAACAAGTGCAGAGTCCTTAAAATGACATGTTTTTCTCTGTTGAGATGGTGGTAATTTAGCTGCTGTACCAAGTGCAGCGCCTAAAAATGTTTTTCTCTTTTGAGATGGTGGTGATGTAGCCTGTTGTGTGCCAAGTGCAGCGTCTTAAAATGATGACATGTTCTTCCCTTTTGAGATGGTGGTAGTCCTCGTCCTCTACTGTTGCTGATGAGGATGGCGGAATCTGTGGGTTGCAGGACGTGCCAGACGAATCGGTTGACGGGTTTGTGGTGGTGTTCCGCATCGATGACCGGGGGACGTTTTCCCACGCCACTGACCTGCTGTACGACATTCGCCACACCCGGGCCCTCAAGTCCGCCCTCATCCTGGTGGCCAACAAGTGTGACCTGGTCAGGTCGCGGGAAGTGTCCACTGAAGGTGAGAAAAACGCAATGGGTTTAGAGTCACTGTACTATGCTATACTATGCTATGCTATACTATACTATAAAATACCACGTCATACCATACAATGGTATACCGTACCATACCATACCACACCACAATAATATACCATACCATACTATACCATACCACACAAACATACCATACCAGACCCGACCAGACTCGCTAGACATTACCATACTAGACCAGACAAGACTAGACCATACCATACCAGAACAGACAGGACTAGACTAGACCATAATATACTATGCCAGACCAGACTTTATTAGACCATACCATACCCTACATACAACATCACACCACACCACAGCACACTACACCACACTACACTACACCATACCACACCACACCACATACTTTACCATGCAACACAACACAACCCACTGGGACAATGTTCCTTCGGATGACTATAAACCGAGGCCCCGCGTGCACGCAGAACATCTTGCGTACAAGTTAAATCCTGTTCCACTTTTCGTAAGAGTAGGCCATTGTGTGCCGGTGGGAACAGATAAGATTGACAAAACTGTGTACACACGGGGACTGGATGTAAAAAAGCACACGAGTGCTTATTTCATTATCCTCGATATAAAAGAATAAATAAATAAATAAATACCATACCATGCCAGAACTAGACCATACTATACTATGCCAGACCAGACTTCATTAGACCATACCATAGCATGCACCATACCACACAACACCACACACCATACCACACCACACACACCATACCACACCACACCTCACAACACACATTACCAACCATTCACCATCACCACCCCACCACCACCACCACACCCCACACCAACAACACACCCACACAACCCCACCCACTGGGACTGGACGATATTCCTTCCTTCCTTTCCCGTGGGCAGAGGCGAAGAGTGTAGCAGCCACCTATGACTGCAAGTACGTGGAGACGTCAGTGGTGCTGAACCATAACGTGGACGAGCTGTTGGTGGGCATCGTCACCCAGATGCGTCTGCTGTCCTCCTCTGCTGGCCGCTGCAGCAAGACCAGCAGAAAGGCCAAACATGGCGCCTCCGAGGAGGCCGGATGTTACGCCAAGAGTCGTCACTTCCTCAACAAACTTCTCTTCCGGAAGTACCCCATCTCCAAATCTTGTGAAAACCTGTATGTGCTTTAAATGTAATTTTTTTGGTGTGGGGTTGTTTTTTTGTGCGTGGCTTTTTTTTCTTCTTTTTTTTTTTTGGGGGGGGGGGGGGGTGAAGCTGACATGTTAGATGAGGGTTTTTTTGTGGTTTTTCTTTGGTGGGTGTGGGTGTGGGAGGGTTGGTTGGTTGATTTTTGGTGGATTTTTTTTTTGGTCAGTGTTTGTTTAAAATTTTGGTATGATTGTATGTGGATGGTGCTGAGTGGGTGTGTGTGTGATATTTGAGAAAACGGCTTGCTTCTCACATATTTCCTTCACGGCTCAAGAAAACAAAAGAGTTTTTATAAGCATTTTATTGTAAATATCCATTGACTGAGAAAACGTTCCCGGAGCACTTGTATAAATAATTACACACACTGTTACGAAACACACTGGTGAACAATGGTTGTGCACATTGTACATGTTGAAAATAAAAATTTTGAAAAAAACATACCAACGCTTTGAATTCAAGTTTGTTTTTTTCCCTTAAGTATGTGCTTATGAGTACATTTACAGCTATGTAGAAGGAAAAATCATGCAAAAGTGTAGTTTGCAGAGGTGGGGGGTGGAGGAGAGGGATGGGTTAGTGACTAGAGAGTTGACCTTGTCATCTCACGGCTCATGTTCGCGCCACAACGGCAGTGCTCGCTCCAGGATTTTTTTTCCCTTGGAGTTAACATCAGTACCAACTACACTCCTCCAAAAGTCCTTCGGATGAGACTATAAACAGAGGGCCCTGTATGCGAACACACGCAGAACATCTTGAGCACGCGTGAAAAACCCGTTACACCTATATCGGAAGAGCATAATGCAATGGGCCTGCACAACATGCTTACGCTTGCATGGCCCTGTTGCTTCAAGATTTGTACTATTTCTAGGGTGGCCCGCGGCGCCAAAGCGGGATGATTTGTGACCACAGTCCCGAAATCGGATATCTCCGCTGGGACTATCATATAACCTCAACCACAACAGTGGAAGAGCATGCAATTTCGTGCCGGTAGGAACGGATGACAGAGTTTAAAAAAACAAAAAACGCATGCACACAGGTCTTGTGTTCAGACAAAATTTCAGAAATCGTAATGTGGATACTTTCATGGTCAGCAAAAGCAGCAGCATACACAATATCTCACCACTGGTGAAAATCGGAGCTGTAGTCGAGGAACAATGACTTTTTTTTTTTAAAGACAGAATCCTCAAAATCGGAAACTATGGTGCTACAGGGAGGGTATCTGGTAAACCAAGTCATGAGATGCTTCACACCTGCCCTTGAGACGAGAGGCCTTGAAGTGTCTTGCATGAGAACCCTTCCACGGCCTCACATTTTTTGCCGTTTTCTTGTGGAACCGTTTCAGAGAATATGTATGAGTCTGTCAAGTAATGCCAGTATTCATTTGTCCTGTTTCTCGGCTACAGTCTGTTTGGAGTTTTTTTTTTTATCAGAGAGACTGTGTTTTGCCAGGAGCATAGATCAGAGAAGACAGCACTTCTGCTGCTGTTATTTCCCTGCGGTCTTTTCGTCTACTCTGGCTACAGCAGCTGAAAGAGTGGGAGCCTGAAAATTCGCAGTAAAAGTTGACAGTCTTCCCATGGGATTTGAACCATTGGTTTCCCCTACCCCAATCCACTGAACTAAAAGGCGCCAGTATCGTTAGTTGTATGTCGCTAGACATAAGTTTAGGGTACGATGTTCATGAAAGCATGATTTGAACAAAAATAAGAAGAGGAAATCAAAATTAAATGAGACTGCATAAACCAAAGAGGTCCAGCCGTATTGGCGGAGTAGTTAGCGCTGTGAGTTTCTGGAAGGCCGCAGGTTCGAATCCTGAAAGAGTCATAGAGGGTTTTTTATTCCAGTCGGCTCCTACCCAGAGTGAGTGAGCTTGTGGGCTCACTGGGAAGTCTGTGATCACACAGTCGAGCTTCATCCACTTTAAGGATGCGAGTTTGAGAGTGTTGCTCAAATTTCATGACCAACACTGCAGGTGTCTGTATCTCTCAGGCCCCGTTGACAACGGGATATATTATGATAGTATGCGTGGAGTTCAAGCCCTGTCACGCAGTTTGAAAGCATACACACTTCCATAGCAGTATCATTACATCATCCTCATCGTCATTGATCATCATGCATTAATTAAAAGAAAATTGTCTCTGATTCGATGGCTCACAGAAGATGAGGCAGCACCCACCCCCCCCCCCCCCCCCCCCCCCCACAAAAAAAAAAATAGTGAAAGCCAAAGAGATTGATCAAGTTATGATGTATAAAGCCCCACCGACCACAGAAGTTAAATTTAGGAATAAGTTATTCACTCATTCATTCCATCTATCCATCAAGAAATCAATCAATCGATTGAACGATCAATCAAGTAGTTATTTGACAATGGGGGCTCTGGTTTGTTTTTCTGAGAAACTCCAGCCATCCTTGTCTGTTTTCTGCCACTCTGAAAAAGTCTAGTGTGTCCACTCCTTGGTAGGGTGAAGCGTCAGTTTATTGGGCAAAGATCGTGTTTCTCCAATGCTGCAGTGGAAGGCGCGAAGCGAGTGGCAAGTTAATTCTCCCAACCCTACCAATCTGTGTGCCTGTCAGTATATTCTGTTTTATAACTGAACTTCCTGGGATGGTTCAAGTATGTTTGGCTTGAGACGTACATCTTGCCTGCCAAACACCTCGTATAGCATTTCATTATACTTCCATCGCATTCCTTCTTTTTGCTTATCGTTTGGTGTGTTGGTATTGTGTAGCGTTTATTAACGCAGCGAACACATTCTTCTCCCATACAAAAGAAACAGCAGCAATACCTGCCTTTGAATAAATCTTGAACATGTTTAACGTTGAGATTTCAAGCAGAAAATGGCGATCGGCACACTGAAATCCACCGAGAGGTCAAAGGTAAGCGACACGATCTTCACCCATTTGACGGATCCCCCTCCTCACACCCCCACCCCTTTGGTAGTAGCCCCATGTCACCTTTCCTTCTGTCCCTCCCGCTTCCTGATGTTGCACCCAAGGTGACCTCTGCAAGGCCAGATGATCTAGCGAGGTCAACCTACCCTATCATCCTAGTCATCATTTTACAATGAGCAAACTTATAACAACTTATACAGATGTCGCTTCAAAATTTCGATCTGAAGAATTAATGAATCGTCTACTGAAGCACAAACTACTTAGGCTATGCATATTGACCTTACAGATCTCTAGATTAAAAGAAAAAATAAGAAGAGCATTTTTTTGTCATGAACAGAAGACAAAATTCCAACGAGTTATCTTATACACTAACCATTCAATCAGCATACAAGCAAATGAAAGATACCAGTGTAAAACATTAGTGTGTAAATTATAAGATATATATATCCCCGAAGTCAGAATACAGCTACCTTAACGAAGGGAATAAAAAGCCAACAATAAAAACGGTCGCGTACACAAAAATCTCACCATCTGGTGAAACTCAAAGCTCTAGCCGAACAACAAAATATTTATATAGATCTATTTCAATTTGTTCTGCTTCCAGTCAATAGATCATTCGGTCGTGGTTCTTATGCCCATAACGAACTGAGCTTCTATTCCTCTCTCTCTCTCTCTCTCTCTCTCTCTCTCTCTCTCTCTCTCTCTCTCTCTCTCTCTCTCTCTCTCCAAACAACAAAGCCTCAAAGACCGAGGACTTAGTACAGAAGTGAACAAGCCTACTACAACAGTAAGATCCAAAGATTGTTGTAGCCCTCGAGTAAACACAAGGAAAGCGTGGAGCCGACCGAAACCTGGCCTGTGTGTCCTGTCCTGCCTGTCAATTAAAGCTAATCACAGTTTGCACTGCACTGCGGATGGATGGGTTGGGATGGCCGGGATTGTTGGGGGAGGAGGGAGGGGATGTCAGGCAGGCAGTTAAAATTCCCCAGGGAGGGAAAACGGTCGGACAGTGGTCACGACTGCACTGGCTGACACCCCCCTTTCACCCTTCTGACAGGTGGGGGCCATGTTGACACAGGCCTTTGTGGTGGGGAGGGGGGAGTGGGGAGAGAGAGAGAGAGAGAGAGAGAGAGAGAGAGAGAGAGAGAGAGAGAGAGAGAGAGAGAGAGAGAGAGAGAGAGAGAGAGAGAAGGTTTGTTGTTTGATGGAAACCGGCAGACGAAGGAAAATAAGGATGAGGAAAGTAGAACACGAAAACACAAGCATGATTCGCGTGCCTTGTTGTTTTGACATTGTGGCCTCCCCCGTGACTGAAATACGATCGTAGCTCGCACGCATGCACGCAAGAAAGCAAGCAAGCAAGCAAGCGCACACACACACACACACACACACAACACACACACACACACACACACACACACACACACACGACAATTTCTATTATCAATTTCTTAGTGGATAGACGTTAAAACAAAGACACGCACATTTTCTTCTTCACTGAATGCTCAGACAGCAACTATTGTCTGTCGTATGAGCGAAAATGCGTTGTGCTGCCGTTAAGCGCCTGACAAGTCAAGCCCAGCGCATCCGACTTCGGTATGAGAAGGAATTGTTCTTTTAAGTATTTCGGGGGGGGGGGGGGGGGGGGGGGGAGGCAAGAAGACTGGACCAAGAAGACAGAAAAAAAAGACAAAGAAGGAGGTGACAGGCAGAAAAGGCACTAGGCAGAAACAAAGAGAGGGATAGAAAAGAGGGAATTTCTAGCATGGAATTTTCAGAAGGTGGGGATGCTTTTCGTACTGACAGGCTCCTTGCATCCCCACGGGAACAGACTCACACATAACAATTCACAGTTGATGGTGAGAGAGTGATTTCTTAATAATGTTCAACGTTCCACATTCCATACCTAGTTTTTCATTCATAGTTGGATCAAGGATTATGTGAAGGAAACGCATGTACAGTTAGCGTCAGAATAAAAAGTAGTAGTAGTAGTAGTAGTAGTAGTAGTAGTAGTAGTAGTCGTAGTCGTAGTAGTAGTAGTAGTAGTAGTAGTAGTACCGTAAAATCCCTAGCATAAGCCCACCATCTAGCAAACGCCCACCCCCCACTTTGGACCAAAAGTTGTGCACAGGGGTAACTACCTAGCAAACGCCCACCCTGCTTTTTTCAAAGAGGCTATGCTCACTTTCACTAGGATTTGTGCAGACTGTTCTAAAAGTCATCTTTTCCCCCTTCTTTACCTTTTCGTGTTTCTTTCCTTTTTTCTTATTCTTTGTCCCCTCTCCTCACTCCCACGATAGTCTTACATTGTATCTTTCAAATTGGAAGCCCTCCAGTATCTGTCTAATGAAGCAGGTGGGAATGTTTTGGAGTGTTGAATTTTCTGTGGATAGGAAGAGGGTCAGGGAATGGAGTGAAAACAGAGATAGACTTGAACAGCAGTAAGGAAAAGACAAACAAAAACGGAAACTGTCAAAAGGACCAGCAGTTAGATCTAAACATGTCGACAAAGGTGTGCTGCATTATCTGGAAGATGTAAGATCTGAAGGCAGGGTATTGTGAAACAAGGACCTACAACGGAAAGCGATGGAACTCGTTGGTCTTCCTTGCCTCAAAATCCCTTTTTTCTATTTTCCTTCACTTCTACTCACACGACCTAACTTACATGCTTTCGGGGTTTGTATTCACTCAATTACAGGGTTGAGCACAAAAATTATTTTGTGCAAAGGGGTCTATCCCTAGCAAACGCCCACCCCCCAATTTTGCCCTAAATCAGTGCACAGGGGGGGGGGGGGGGGGCGTATGCTAGGGATTTTACGGGGTAGTAGTAGTAGTAGTTAGTAGTAGTAGTAGTAGTAGTAGCGACAGCAGCTGCGATTGATTTTTTTCGAACAAAACATTTTTTTGTCCCTTACACTGCAGGCTATAATCTCTCATAAAGCATGTACATCACATCCCCATCCATAGAAAATATTCAATTCCTATACAGTATGTAGCATGCTTACATTGAGATTGTAGTGCACATATTACTCTTTCAATTATGTTGTAAGAATTTTTAAGAGCAAAAAAAAAAAAACCACCCCAAAATAAAGAAATACAGTTACCCCATGAATATTCATTTTTACCAGAACAAATGCAACAAATATAAGAACAGCAGCAACAACAACAAAATGCAAACAAAAACTTTTCGAACACAACTTCATCAAGACAATGAATCAAAAACAATAACAGCAGCAACAACAACAGCAAGAAGAAAACTTACAATAGTTGTAATACACAGGCTTACCAACATGCTGATTATCCACCATGTTGTAAAAATGTTTCTAACGCAGAAGACGACAGACACTATAGCCGAGTGGTTAAGACCGTTCAACTTCAACCCCCTGGGTCCATGAAGTTGTAGATTCGAATCTCGGCTGTACGTGGTGAATTAAGGATGGGGGTATTTACGACCTCACAGGTCAAAACTTCAAGTGCAGACCTGCTACTGCCTTAATTTCCTTCGTGTACATGCACATGCACAAGACCAAATATGCACGTTAAAGATCATTCATGTCAGCGTTCGGTGGGTTACGGAAACACGAACATACCCACCATCAATCCAGAGAGTCGGATTGCGGCTACCTAAATGGTGGGGGGTAAAAAACGGTCACATACGCCAAATCTCACCACTGGTAAATTTCGGAGCTCTAGCCGAGGAACAAAAATGAATAAATAAATAACACACAACACACGTGTCTTTAAGTTCCGTTCCTAGCAAGAACTGTCTGCTGTCCCTAACATCGATTGGATAAGCAGGTACAGGCCCTAGTAGCCTATCTCGTATTGCTTGGAGCGATTTCCATATTCATAGAGAAAAAAAAATAATGATCCATTATATTTGTTGCTTGGCCATATTTCTTTTACTCTGCATTATCAGGAAAACATCACGTAGCGTGCAAGATCGGCTACACAATAACCCAGTGTCGTCTGACAAATGATATTTATCGCTGTGGGATTTCTCTGCCCTTCCTCACCGGATCTGCTCGTGATGGGCCTTGGGTCATTGATATATCTTCTTCTTCGTCGTCGTCGTCGTTGAACGCTCAGACAGCAACTGTATTGCTGTCTGTCATTATGAGCGAAAAATGTGTCGCGCTGCTAGCTGTTAGGCGCCTGACAAGTCAGGCCCAGCGCGTCCGACTTCGGCGTGGGAAACAATTGTTATCTTTTAAGTCTGATATAAACATTTTAAAAAGAAAAAGAAAAAAAAAAAAAAAAAGCAGAACGGCCCAAAAAAAGGCAGGTGACAGAAAGAAAAAGGAAACACAGAGATGGATAGAAAAGTAGGAATTGTTAGCACAGAATTTTCAGAAGATGGGGATGCTGTTCATACTGATATGCCTCTGGCATCCCCACGGGATAGGTTTATGACGTATGACCTGCTTGGCCTTTGAACTTCTTTCCAGATGAACTGTTCAGTCTGAATAAGTTGTATTTGGATCCTACGAAACCATCCACTGCTATTTCTGTATATAATCTCCAGAAGTTTTAAACTATACCTGTCTGCAATGTACCTATCTGTCGTGGTTAAAACCAACCTTTTCAAAGACTTCAGAAATAAATGAATTAATTTTGGGTTGAGGTTTTTTTTCGTTCCTGGGCTAGAGTTCCCAGGTTCACCAATGGTGAGATTTTTTGTGTATGCGACTGGTTTTTTTTGCTTGCCAACAAAGTAGCCGAATTCCCATTTGGGGGATAAATTTCATTTTAAATTATATCATCAGTGGTTCACAACCTACCCAAAGTTCGCAATTTGATTTATTTCCATTTTCCAAGACATATCTTTTCAGGTGGTGTAAATGCAGCTGTATGGTTTTCTTTTTCATCTACATCCAAAAGTAAAGTGTAACTGTTGTTATTGGGTATGTAACTTTTGCCTATTTTAAATGTAACTGCTGCGTATTGGGAGCGTAACTATTGCTAATTGAACCTGTAACTATTGAGAGTTTAACTATTGCTACCTGAGCCTGTAACTATTTGGAGTGTAACGATTGATGAATGAAAGTGTAACTATTGGGAGTGTAATTGTTGCTAACTGAACCTGTAACTATTGGGAGTGTAACTTTTGCTAAATGAAAGTGTAACTATTGGGAGTATAATTATTGCTAATTGAAAGTGTAACTATTGCTACCTGAACCTGAAACTAGGAGTGTACCTACTGCCAAATAAAAGTGTAACTATTGGAAGTGTACCTATTGCTAATTGAAAGTGTAACTATTGGGAGTGTAACTATTGCTAATTGAAAGTGTAACTATTGGGAGTGCAACGATTGCGTAATTGAAATTGTAACTATTGGGAGTGTAACTATTGATAAATGAAAGTGTAACTATTGGGAGTGTAACTATTGGGAGTGTAACTATTGCTAATTGAAAGTGTAACTATTGGGAGTGTAACGATTGCTAATTGAAATTGTAACTATTGGGAGTGTAACTATTGCTAATTGAAAGCGTAACTATTGGGAGTGTAACTATTGATAAATGAAAGTGTAACTATTGGCAGTGTAACTATTGATAAATGAAAGTGTAACTATTGGCAGTGTAACTATTGATAAATGAAAGTGTAACTACTGGGAGTGTAACTATTGCAACCTGAACCTGTAACTATTGCTTATTGAAGGCGTAGCTATTGGAGTGTAACTATTGCCACTTTAAACGTAGCGATAGGGTGTGTAACTAATGCTTACTGAAAAAAAAAAATCTGCAGTGAAATTCCATCAGCCTCCTTGACCTTTCAATTGCCTTTCCCTATAGGGGCAGTGTTGTACATGAGGCGAATCCAAGTTTACTGTGTGTGGTGTCAGTCAGAAAGGACGAAGGGGGAGAAAGGGGGGAAGGGGAGGGAGAGAGGAGGGGTGTACCGAGGAAAGGAAGAAACTGCAGGCTGAAGACAGCAGTGCTGAATAGTTTAGCACAACCCACGACACTCAAGGTATATGAAGTCCTTTCCTACGTGCCTGGAATCACAGTTAAGTCATGCTGGGCTTTGTCGGCAGAGTGTTTCGCTATGACAGTAGCCATAAAAACAGAAAGAAGAATCGGTATAGAGGGGGGGGGGGGGGGGGGGGGGAATATCACTGTTTTCAAATAATTCTGGGGACGGACGCTGTTTCCGAGTGGTTAAGACCGTTCGACTTCAATCCCATGGGTCCAAAAGTCGTTGGTTTGAATAGTCTGGTTGTTAAAGCACTGCCTGCGTTCGCAATCTGATGACTTGGAATCGATCGAACCCAGGTTTCAGTTACCACGGAGACGCTCGGTCAAGGAGATTTTTTTCTACCGGAGTTAATATCAGTGCCGACTCCCCCCTTCCCGACAGTCCGGGATTATAAACTGATGTCCCGTGTGCCAACGCACACATAACATCTTTGATCTTCAAGCGCTTCGATTTTTTGCTTTACAAGATTCAGCGCTATATACATACCATACATGGCTATTTATTATCATCTTACGCACACGTAAAAACCCGTTCCGCCTTTCAAGAAGGGTAGGCGATTGCGAGCCGGTAGGAACGGGTGACAAAATAAAACAAACCAATAAACTGCCAGCACACTGGTTTCGTGTTTGAATATCAACCCCGAAGTCGGAATGCGGCTACCTTGATGGTGGGCAAAAAAGACAAAATTAGACTGCATACGCAAAACCTCACAATTGCTGGACCTGAAAGCTCTAGCTAAGGAACAATTTTTAAAAAAAAAACAACAATAACAACAACAACAAAAACAAAGAAAAAAAACAATAACAGCAAAAAAACAAAACAAAAATATATCAACTTTTACACGAACGAAGTCAGTTCCAGACTTCCTGGGCAGTCCTGCAGAGGTTTGAATCGTTTCCCTGACGTAAAACGCTGCCAACGAACACCCCGATGTCATGAAGTAAGTAAACCGTGTCACAGAGGTGGCCTGATTTTCTCCTCTAGTGCATCTACGTAAACGAAGGTTATGACATCATTGTCCTCTGGAATAAAGTCATCGAGATCTGCACACATAGAAAAAAAAATCACAGGTTTGTTTTGTAAGGGACAAAACTCTCTCTCTCTCTGTCTCTCTCTGTGTCTCTCTCTGTCTCAGGGCCCGGTAAAACAAAAAAGAATGTAAATATACTGATCTGTAACCCTGGGGAATAAAAAATTGAAGAGAATGATTCTCTCTCTCTCTCTCTCTCTCTCTCTCTCTCTCTCTCTCTCTCTCTCTCTCTCTCTCTCTCTCTCACACACACACACACACACACACACACACACACACACACACACACACACACACAAACACACACACACACACACACACACACACACACACACACACACACACACACACACACACACACGTAACGGATGGGCTAAAACAACCCAAAGCTCTCCAAAGTAAGAACATGAAAAAAGCACAGCCCCTGCGTTCACCACAATGTTTGTCAAGCTGGGACACAGTTTTTAAAAAGGTAAAGGTGTCATACGGTCGTAGGGGAGCCAGGCGTCAGAGACCTCAGCTTGTCTAAGGGCCAGCATGTTGAGGGCGGCGCCCATCTCCTCTCCCTCGCTGCTTTACCTTCCCTGACCCTAAAGAGGGCAGGTTCCCATTTACAGCTGGGTGAACTGGGTGGATTATACCGTAGCCGAGGTGAGCGATCGGTCACCCATCCACTTGGTAACCACCCTCGATGCTGCTTAACCGTATCTTGGGAAAAGCCAGCGCTCTGACCACTGAGCTATCCCGTCCCAACAGTGGTGTAAAGAGGCACTGTAAGGAGCGGCTGACAGCTAAGAATCAATGCAGCATTGCCTGGCCTGCCTGCTGATCTGACTGTTTACAGAGACTTCTTGTTTTGTTTTTCGTTCCTGGGCTAGACCTCAAAAGGTTCACCCATGGTGAAATTTTGCCTATACAACCGTTTTTGCCCACCATGAAGGTCGCCGCATTCCCACTTCGGGGATGTATATTGAGTATGTTTCCGTGACCCACAGAACGCTGGTATGAATTGACAGGATCTTTAACGTGCATATTAAATATTTTGATCTTCCGCTTATGTATGAATGAACTGGGCTGGTCTTCACCCGAAGTTGACCTGGGAGATGGTAAAAATCCCCCCTCCCTTTATTCACCAGACACCGCCGAGATTCGAACTCACGACTTTATGGACCCATGGGATTGAAGCCGAACTGTCTTAACCACTCGGCTGTAGTGTCCGGCACAGAGAAATAAATAAAACGGCGACACTGACGAACGAGTCAGCCAGGAAAAGAGACTGACTGCCAGAGCTAGAGCAGCCCAGCGTCCGACACACCGTGTGATCAGAGAAAACATCAGGAAACGCTCTGTGCTCCCCATACTCTATCCAGTCTCATAGCATTACACACCCCTCCTTTTCCTCTCTCAACCCCCCCCATCCCCCCCCCCCCCCCCCCCCACACACACACTACTACTACTTCTTGCCCCTACCTTGTTTCTGTTGGAAGATCTGGAAAGGGAACGATGTGTGATGCGGAAAGGGAACGATGTGTGATGTGGACAGGGAACGATGTGTGATGTGGAAAGGGAACGATGTGTGATGTGGAAAGGGGACGATGTGTGATCTGGAAAGGGGACGATGTGTGATGTGGAAAGGGGACAATGTGAGATCTGGAAAGGGGACAGTGTGTGATCTGGAAAGGGGACAGTGTGTGATCTGGAAAGGGGACAATGTGTGATCTGGAAAGGGACGATGTGTGATCTGAAAAGGGACGATGTGTGATCTGGAAGGGTACAATCTGTGATCTGGAAATTGTGATGTGGAAAAGGAACAG
This sequence comes from Stramonita haemastoma, assembly GCA_030674155.1. NCBI lineage: Eukaryota > Metazoa > Mollusca > Gastropoda > Neogastropoda > Muricidae > Stramonita > Stramonita haemastoma. The sequence continues at coordinate 26,039,718 of CM060325.1, read as the reverse complement.
TGTGTGATCTGGAAAAGGTACAATATGCGATCTGGAAAGGTACTGTGCGAGATCTGGAAAGGATGATGTGTGATCTGGAAAGGATGATGTGTGATCTGGAAAGGATGATGTGTGATCTGAAAAGGGATGATGTGTAATCTGGAAAGGATGATGTGTGATCTGGAAAGGGATGATGTGTAATCTGAAAAGGGACCATGTGAGACCTGGAAAGGGACGATGTGTGGTATTTTTTGTCTCTCTCAGAGCAATATGGTCCACAGCTATCAAACAAAAAGTCTTATGCCTCAAGACAGTGATGTGACAGGTGCGATAGCTAAACGGGTAAGGTGACGGCCTTAAAATCTTCATGGTCCTAGACACGAGCATACCCAGAATACATCCCCGAAGTCGAAATGCGGCTACCTTCATGGTGGGCAAAAACGATTGCATACACGAAATCTCACCATCAGTAAACCTCGGAGCTCTAGCCGAGGAACATGGAAAAAAGCGGGCTTGAATATAATTAAAGGAAGTGAGGGAAGTACAATACCACTTATGTGAAGAAACATTAAATGTATGATTTTTTTTTTCTTTTGTTTCGAGGGTAATGGAATAAGCACTCGTGTGCTTT
>CM060325.1:26031608-26034108 GCA_030674155.1 Stramonita haemastoma | reverse complement strand
GAAGGCACTGGCAAGTCTACACTTCAAATTGACCTGGGAGATGGTAAACCCCCCCACCCTTGATTCACCAGACACCACCCGAGATTGGAACCCACGACTTCATGGACCCATTGAATCGAAGTCTACGGTCTTAACCACTTGGCTATAGCATTCGTAAGTTTATACTTAAACAACAACAACAAAAACAACAACAAAAAACGAAACAAAAAAACATCTGAACAATTCGGAGAAGTGCTGGTTTGTTTATTTTCTAAGTTCTCTCACGGAAAATGTTGCTTTAAAAAATGCTTTGCTTAGTTCAAATAGTTCCCCTCTCCGAGCCCATCGAAGGGCCTGTGTGTGTAAACAAAGTGAGTCTATGCTTTCAATTTGATTTGCTTGTCGTGCCGTTTGCTCGCGCGCAGTGTGCGTGTGTATGTGTATGTGTGTGTGTGTGTGTGTGTGTGTGTGTGTGTGTGTGTGTGTGTGTGTTTGTGTGTGTGTGTGTGTGTGTGTGTTTGTGTGTGTGTGTGTGTGTGTGTGTGTGTGTGTGTGTGTGTGTGTGTGTGTGGTGTGTGTGTTGTGTATGTGTGTGTGCGTGCGTGCGTGCGTATGTGTGTGCGTGTGTGCGTGCAGCGTGCGTGCGTGCTTTGTGTGTGTGTATATCTATCTATCTATCTATCTGTTTATCTATTTATCTATCTATCTATCTATCTATCTATCTATCTATCTATCTATCTATCTATCTATCTATCTATCTATCTATATGTGTGTGTGTGTGTGTGTGTGTGTGTGTGTGTGTGTGTCTCTGTATGTGTGTGTGTGTGTGTGTGTGTGTCTCTGTATGTGTGTGTGTGTGTGTGTGTGTGTGTGTGTGTGTGTGTGTGTGTGTGTGTGTGTGTGTGTGTGTGTGTGTGTGTGTGTGTATGTGTGTGTGTGTGTGTGGCGAGAGAGAGGAGAGGAGAGAGAGAGAGAGAGAGAGAGAGAGAGAGAGAGAGAGAGAGAGAGAGAGATAGGGAGGAGGGGTATAAGGAGAGAGAGAGAGAGAGAGAGAGAGAAGAGAGAGAGAGAGAGAGAGAGAATAGGGAGGAGGGTATAAAGAGAGAGAGAGAGAGAGAGAGAGAGAGAGAGAGAGAGAGAGAGAGAGAGAGAGAGAGAGAGAGAGAGAGGAGAGAGAGAGAGAGAGAGAGAGAGAGAAATAGGGAGGAGGGTATATAACAAATAATTTCTTGGAAATTAGTTTCTTCTTCTCCAGAAACCATATTGGGCAAGATGTAAACCCGGCTGGTTTTCAACATTTTTCCTTTGTCATGTCAATATCCTCAACAGGAAAAATGGGGTCAGTATAGCAGTAATTCTTTAACCCCCCCCCCACACACACACACAAAAAAAAAACACCACCCTCATAGATAAGGTTTAATTAAAGGATTGAAATCTTATTCAAGCTCTGTCAATATTAAGACATTTAGGTTTACTTTAATTATTTTTCTGTCTGTTTTTACAGTCGGAGGCTTCTAGAGTTGGGGGGGGGGGGGGGGGGGGGGGGGAGCTAAAGGAAGATCATATCGTGACATTCTGGGTTCGATTCCCAGCCTTGCGCTTTCTTTCGATTTTGATGAGAAAATCGAAATGAATGTCAAAGTTGTTTGGATGAGACTATAAACCGAGGCCCTGTGAGCGAATGCACGCAAAAATATCTTGCACACACGTTAAAAACCCGTTCTGCTTTTCGGAAGAGTAAGCCATTGGGTGCCGGTAGGAACGGATGACAACATTTCAAAAACTCATGTACTAGTTGTGTCGTGTTTAGACACCATCCCTGAAGTCGGAGTGTGGCTACCTAAATTATGGGCTGGGGGAACTTGCATACGCAAAATCCTCACCCCTGGAGAGCTTTGGAGCTGTAGTCGAGGAATAAAAACAATTAAAAAAAAAAAAAAAAGACAAAAAATTAAAAAAAACAAGTTTCGATTGTTGTTGTTGTGCGTTCCCCAGCTTAACACTCTGGGGGTCACCCAGAATGATTATGTACTCTGACTCACTCATCCCACCTGGGAATCACTATGAGATTGAAATTGGACACCGAGTGATGAATTTGCATTACGGCTGTTTCTAGTAAGTTTCGGTTTATTTTACTGATTTTTCAGTCTGTTTTGGCAGTCAGAGGCTTGTAGTCCAAGGGGGTGGGTATTGGAGGGGAAGGGACGGGGGGAAGAGAATCTGAAAGGAAAACCATCATATGCTTTTCAATCCACAGTAAGTTTGACAAAATTCAAAAAGGTATGCAAGATTTTCCCCTAACAAGATTGCTTGTTATAATGATAACATAGATATAGTTATAGTTTGTCTATGATGACCTTCAAAAGTTTGTCGATATACATAATGTTAATTCATGCATTACCCGGTGTTCATGACAAAGCTTCAAAACTTTCGAAAATGTCGATTTAGAAAACAAAGAACAAAGTGCTGGTGTTTGTTTGCTCACGTTGTTTTTATTATTTTGTTTGTTTGTATGTTGCTT
>CM060325.1:26006608-26024108 GCA_030674155.1 Stramonita haemastoma | reverse complement strand
ACATGTCACAGGTCTGCAGCCTGGGACAGCAATGAAAGGTGTGTGGATAGGAGCAGGTAGATCAAGATGTCGTGATATTATGGAAAACCAGCTGGGTTAAACGAGTGAAAAACATACCGACTTTAAAAAGACCCCCCCCCCCCCCCCCCCCCTGTTGGGAACCTGTCAGTATAATAAGCACACCCACATTTTGGAAATTCTGTGCTAGGAATTCCCTCTTTACTATTCCTGTCTTTCTTTCTGCCTTGTTCCTTTTCTTTCTGGTACCCCCTTTCTTGTCTCATTCCTGCCGTCTTGGTTCATTCGCCTATCTTTTTTTTCCAGAAAGATTTAAGATAAAACAATTCTTTCACACATAGAAGTCGAATATGCAGGGCCTGACTTGTCAGGCACTTACAGGTAGCGCAACACATTTTCGCTCATATAACAGACAACAATAGTTCAGTCAAGTCAAATGTTTATGTCCAGATGGTATATTGAACAAGCAATGCATTTGCTTTTTTTTTTTTTTTTTAATCAAGCCATATATATACATAGGAACAAAAATAACTCCATCAATAATATTTAACTACAACATTATTGCGACAACAATAACAATAAAATGTACCATCAGGAAAAAAAAAACACACAGAAAAAACAGTACACTGCATCACACACACACACACACACACACACACACACACACACACAACACACACACACACACACACACACACACACACACACACCGTTGCTGTCTGAGCGTTCAAATCACATTCCCAATAATTTCTAAACCTTTGCTGCCCCTCCTGTGTTTCCCAGTACCCAGTGGCACAGTAAAAACCATGATATCTACAAAACCAGCCATAGCATTGGAATGAAATCTTAGATTTCTTTCAAACATGCGATTTGCCCTGCATCAGCAGATGTGTGTGTATGTGTATGCTACATGAAACAGAAAAAAAGAGTAAATAGTTGCATCATTTTGTATACACAGAACTGATGTAGGAGGGAGTTGAAGGAGGGGGGGGGAGGGGGGGAGGGGAGATCTACGTGACCCAGTCTTGATAAAGAGAGGTGATTGTAAGCGTCACTCTACTGGCAGTGGGAGTTTGCCACCAGACCCATTCTTAGCATTCCTGGGGACAGGATAGCTCAGTGGTCAGAGCACTCGCTTTCCCCCAGCCAAGGTTAAGCAGCATCGAGCGTGGTTACCAATTGGATGGGTGGCCGTTTGCGTACAGTCCCCCCTGTTCACCCAGCTGTAAATGGGTACCTGCCTTCTTTAGGGTCAGGGAAGGTAAAGCAGCGAGGGAGAGGAGATGGGCACTGCCGTGCCCTCAATATGCTGGCCCCTAGAGAAGCTGAGGTCTCCGATGCCTCGCTCCACTACGACCACATAGGTTATGGGACACCTTTAGCTTTTACCTTCTGTTCTTAACAAAGAGGCAGAATGATATTTGAGTCTTTGCCAGCTGCAGAATTATTATTGTTTGAAACTAGATTGTATATATTAATATATATATATTATATATATATATATATATATATATATATATATATATATATATATATATATATATATATATATATATATATAATATATATATATATTCAGTGTTGTTTTAGACATATTTGCAAAGATGCACCGTTTGCCGACTGCATGATATATTCTTTGACGAGATAATCATTGCTTATCAAAAAAGAAAATCCAAATTATTGTAGATATAATCATGTTTTTCTTAGCACTTTTCCTTGAGATTTTACAAGCGAAAAAATAAAGTAATTTAAGTTTAGGAACTGTCTCTACCTCACAACAATTTGAATCGTCACACACACACACACACACACACAACCACACACACACACACACACACACACACACACACACACACACACACACACACACACACACACACACACACACACAGTGCGTGTGTGTGTGTGTGTGTTTGTGTGTGTTTGTGTGTGTGTTGTGAGAGAGAGAGAGAGGAGAGAGAGAGAGAGAGAGAGAGAGGAGAGAGAGAGAGAGAGAGAGAGAGAGAGAGAGGAGAGAGAGAGAGAGAGAGAGGAGAGAGAGAGGAGAGCAAATCCATCTCCTTCATCATTGCAAAAATAGTTTGCAAAGATCGAAAGAAAGGTAACAGCATTGGAGGTACTTTGCAGTAACGACAATCATTGGGATCGCGTGTCCTGGGTCACAATTAACCATCCCCCCAAAAAATCTAAAAATAAAAAAGTATTCTTGCCTTCACATTAGCTAAACAACAATCATGTAGCCCACCAAAGCTGACATCAAAACCTGATAATACTAGAAAAGGAAAGAAATTATACTTGAAAACAATTTGCATGATAGATAGTTATTATATGAAATGAATTAGCTAAGATTTTTTTTTTTGTTCCTATGTCGTGTTTGGTGATCAAAAAAGGATGCAGGAGTTTATTTTTATATTTACAGCTTGAGTGGTCAAACCTTATCTCCCTTGGAAAACGCAAACATTGTAAGAACATTTTGAACCAAAAGAAGCTCCGAAATCACACGTTTCTAGTGTTGTAAGGTATCACTTTGTCAGAATGATTTTAATGTCAGAATGTCAGGAATGATTATAACTTATAAATAGGTGGGGGTGGGGTTGTTTTGTTTTGGTTTGGTTTGTTTGCAAGACGGGCTCTTTTCTCTGTTTCTGACACCAGTTGTCAAGACTGATCTTAGAAGAGGGGGGGGGGGGGGGGGGGGGGGGGGGGGGGGTATTTTTGTTTGTTTGTTTGTTTTTGCAAGAAAGGAAACTCACTGTCTTATTTTTGACAGCAGCTTTTTTTTTCAAAAAATGACCAGAGATTTTTCTTCTTTTTTTCTTCTTTTCTTTTCTTTTCTTCTTTTTTTTAAGGGACTTTCTTTCTTATTTTTTTTGACAGCAATCGTGCGCCATAGGGAGGCAGGCGGGCGGGGGGGGGGGGGGGGGGGGGGGGGGTACAAAAGACAAGAGTAGAGACAGTGTGGATGGAGGTGAGGATGGGACAGACTAACGTGGAGAAGTTGATTTCAACATGGGGGACAGGAGAGGAGGGGAACAATTCACACCTCGGGATGTCGCTGCATGCCCTCTCTTTCTTTGGACCTGTTGTTGGGGGGCTTGATTAAGACTTCTTACTTAAATGTCACCTGGCCTGAGGCCCCCCCCCCCCCTCCCCCTTTCCTACCTTCCTCTCTCTCTTTCTGTCTCTGTCTCTGTCTCTCTCTCTCTCTCTCTCTCTCTCTCTCTTCTCTCTCTCTCTCTCTCTCTCTCTCTCTCTCTCTCTCTCTCTCTCTTTTCCGGATGAAAAAAAAGTATGTAACCCTTGAATAACAAAGATTATTCAAATAAAGATTATTCTCTCTCTCTCTCTCTCTCTCTCTCTCTCTCTCTCTCTCTCTCTTTTCTCTCTCTTCTCTCTCTCTCTCTCTCTCTCTTCTCTCTCTCTCTCTCTCTTTGTGATGGGCTGTTTGCTTGTTTTGTGGGATTTTTTGTTGTTGTTATCTTTTTTCTTCTTCTATCTGTTGTGTTGTCATTTGTTTAAAGTTGTTTGTGTGGGGGGAGGGGGGTAAATTTGGGGGGGGGGGTTGTTTTATTTATTTTTATTTTTATTTTTTGCTGATAGTTACTAATCAGGGCAAGGGTCGGATGAAAAAAAAAAGTAAGTAAATGCTTATTCTGTAACCCTTGGAAATATAAAGATCCTTCCTTCATCCAGACAGATCTAGATCTAACTGAAAAGCATTACTAGCACGCTGCCTGTTTTGTGGGGTGTGTCATCAAAACTTTGCTTCAATGAGCGAAAGTTTTCTTAGGCAGCATACCCAGACAGAGACACTAGGAAAATGAGAGTTTCAGTCATGAGTGCAGCCTCGTTTTTTGTGTCACTCTCAGTTTCAGGGTCAGACCCCTCTGCGAATTAATCAGAGATAAGTTTTCTTTGCTGACCATTATATAGATATAAATGGGATGATCCAAAGTCCATTCCATGGGGGGAAGACAAAAAAAAGGAGTGGCAGATGCACAGCACAGGTGTTAACAGACACATCCAGCCTAATTATACAGTCTGTTTTGTAAAAATCCCCCCCCTTTCTACCCTTCCTCCCTATACCACTCCCCCTCCCCCCCCACCTCACCTCACACTCCCCCTCCTTCCCTCCCCCACCTCCCCGCCCCTCATCCCCTCCTCCCCGAACCCACCCCTTCCCATCCACCCCTCCCCCCACCCCCACCTCCCCCTCCCCCCCCCCCCCCCCCCCCCAACCCCCCCCCCCCCCCCCCCCCCCCCCCCCCCCCCCCCCCCCCCCCACCCCCCCCCCCCACCCCCCCCCCACCCCCCCCCCCCTCCCCCACCCCCCCCTCCCCCCTCCCCCCCTCTCCCCCACCCCCTCCCCCCCCCCCTTCCCCCACCCCCTTCCCCCCCCCCTTCCCTCCCCCACCCTCTCCCCCAACCCCCCCTCCAACCCCCACCCCCTCCCCCAACCCCCTCCACCCACCCTCCCCCCTCTCACCCCCCACCCTGCCTCTCCCTCCACCTTCTCCCTACCTCCACCCTCCCCCACCTCTCCCTTCCCTCCTCCCCCCACCCTCCCCCCACCCCTCCCTTCCCTCCTCTCCCCCACCCCTCCCCCCTTGTGTAAAATCCCCCACCCCTCCCCTCCCCCCTCCCCTCCCCTCCCCCCTTGTCCTGCTCCGCCCATAACTTTCTTCCCCCTCCCCTATGCTTCTCCCTAGCACAAACATGGGAAGATAGACAAACATCTCCTCCAACTGGGAGGATTAAAAGTTAGGGGCAGATCCCCCTACAGATCTGCACTTCCTAACTCAAAGCTTAATTTCTTGTCTTCAACTTTTTAAAACCTATATATTTAAACTAACAATCCCACAATTTAAAGGTGTCTTTTTCTAAATATCTTCAGAATTTAAAAATAAAAGCTTACTTTTATATTTTGGTCCACCACACCCACCTTTCAGATAGCTAAACAGCACAGTCTACAATTTTAGGTAAGAACTGATGCCTCATTTCCATTATATACAGACTTTTCACTGGAATTCTCAGCGACTTCAAACAAAAAAAAAAGAATCTCACTCTTTATAATACCTTTTGAAGGGGAGGTAATATTGCCTTAAAAATATATTTTCAGGCATGCAGAATGTGTCAAAAACTCTAAATACAGTTGAGCAACGTTCATCTTCAGTACAACTTAACTTTCTTTTTTCATTCAAAAATTAAAATGCCATAAAATTTCCAACCAAGCATTGAGACCTCAAAACATTTTTTTAAATTAAACTTTATCAATTTCTTTAGAATACACAATGTACACATGTGAATGACAATGAATGAATTTTCAAGAAATACCCGTACATCTTATGAATGAGAGAGGGGAGATTTTTCCAGATTTACATTTCATCAGCCTTCAAAATTTATAACTGGACAATGGTTGAAGAAAATGCTGAGGATTGAAATCTTGTTGTAAATTTATAAAGTGGGGACACTCCATCATAAAATATAATTCATCCTCTAAAATAGATGCATTGTATTTTGAACACATTCTTTATTCCTGTGGTATGTTATGGATCAATTTGGAAGCTTTTTACAACTACAACGAAATTTTATAAAAGGTAAACATATATATCTGGTAGACAATACATAAATATATTTTTTTCCTTACCAAAATCGATCTTCAAATTTCTATAATAAAGTCGTCTTCTATTATCCCACGGCTCACTTCTCCATTCATTAACAAAATTATCTATTAAGAAGGCTTTGATATGTGAAATTTTAACTTTGATCATTTTGGGGGGAACTTTAAGATACTTGAAAAAAATTAATACTTGAACATGACTGTCTCTCCCACAAAGCCAAATCCCCTTTGAACTAAGATTTTTTTTTAATGGTATTTAGCCATGGTGATTGAATCAAGTATTTGTCAAGTAAATCTTTCATCATCTGGTAAACACTTGATGGCAGCTTTTCATACTGGAAGGGATATCTACCTGTTTCTCCATATACTAACCCTGTTCAGGGATTTGCCCGATTGAATAATTGCCCCCTCTGAATGGATTTGCTGGGATTTACACAGTAGATTTCCATCACCCTACCAATTGCTACCACATGTCAAAGCTCTATCAGGCTAGAAGTAGAAGCCCTGCTGAGAATCTGGAAGTAATTGTAGCTGCTGGTATGTAGGAAAAGGCTAGCAAGCATGTGTGCCTGACCTAATTTTGTGATGGAATGCAAAATCTGGGGGCAGTGTGTGTTCAGAGAGTGGAATGTAAGAGGGTTAAAGGAAAACTATATTTTAAAATTCACATCCATACAACAAAACAGGTACAATTTTATCCAATAAATCAAGTGCCACATGTGTCTGTAGTTCTATTTGCTGTGAAGTACTTATCAAGCTAAACATGACTTTAGCAGCTTTATCATAAGCATTTTTCATGCATTACATTTTTGTATGCCCATAATTTCACATCAATACAATAAAACACATACAAGGATTTTATGTGTACATAGTTCTTTCTGCCATGCAGTCCTTATCAATTAAACATGACTTAAGTAGCTTTATCATAAGCATTTTTCTTGCATTTTTCAAAACTACCACTGCTACTGAAGTTGATTCCTAAATATTTGAAACTGTTAAGAACTTCAAGGCTTTTCTGCTATTCTGCATAATTATTAGAGATCTATTTTTGCCCAATATCATGATTTTGGTTTTCACTAGTTTCACAACAAGTTTCTAAAGAAAACAGTAAGTATGCAAAATATCCAAAGCATCTTGTAACCCTTTTTTTGTAGGGAGAATAAAATGGTATCATCCACATAAAGTAAAACATAACTGGTTAACATTTTGCCATGAGATGAAAGTTGAATATGCAGTGTTAATCAATTTCTGATAAATAATGTTCCAAATCATTCAGAAAGTGTGTGTGTGTGCTACTTGATATCAATATTACTTCCCTTCACAGGCTACATATCCTTTTAAAGAGTTCCATCCCTTTTAATTGTTTGCAGTTGCTTTGTAGTCCACATCAAATCTTTCATCAGATGGAAATAAAGCAGTGGTTTTGATATGAAATTGTAGACTTACTATTGACCTGTGTCAAAGAAGTACAAGGTGAAAGTAAATGATTGTAGACATACATATTTTTCAATTTGTGAAGATATAGTAATAGACACCTTTGGAATCTAAACTTGTTGGTTTAATGATAAGATGTGAAAATGTGAAGGCAAGAAGTTAAGCAGTGAGTTAGGAATTGCAGATCTGTAGGGGGATCTGCCCTTAACTTCTAATCCTCCAAGCTTTGGAGTAATGTGTTGTCTATCTTCCCATGTTCGTGCCAGGGAGAAGGATGGGGAGGGGAAGAAGCATAGGGGAGGGGAAGAAGCATAGGGAGGGAGAAGGATAAGGAGGGGGAAGGAGGAGAACGATAGCGAGGAGGGGATGAGATTGGAGCAAAAGGGGGAGGACAATGGGAGTGGAGAGATGGGGAGGGGGGAGAGAGAGAGTGGGTGGAAGGGGGGGAAGGGGGGGGGAAGGGGGGAGGGAGGGGGGGGAAGGGGGGGGGAGGGGGGAGGGAGGGGGGAAGGGGGGAGGGAGGGGGGGGAAGGGGGGAGGGAGAGGGGGGAAGGGGGGAGGGAGGGAGGGGGAGAGGGGTGGAGGAGGGGGGGAGAGGGGGGGGGAGGGGAGGAGGGGGGGGGGGGGGAGGAGGGGGGAAGGGGGGAGGGGAGGAGGGGGGGAGGAGGAAGGAGGGGGGAGGGCAGGGGGGGGAGGGGGAGGGGGGGAGGAGGAGCAGGGGGGAGGAGGGGGAGGGGAGGAGGGGGGGAGGGCAGGGGGGAGAGGGGGGAGGAGGGGGAGGGGAGGAGGGGGGAGGGGGGAGGAGGAGCAGGGGGGAGGGGGGAGGGGAGCAGGGGGGAGGGAGGGGGAGCGGGGAGGAGCAGGGAGGGGAGGGGGGAGGAGCAGGGAGGGGAGGGGGGAGGAGGGGGGGAGGGGGGAGGAGGGGGTGGAGGGAGGGGGGTGGAGGCTGGGGAGGGGGGAGGCTGGGGGAGGGAGGGGGATGGAGGCTGGGGAGGGGGGGTGGAGGCTGGGGAGGGGGAGGGGGTGAGGGTGGTGGAGGAGGGGGGTGAGGGTGGGGGGGAGAGGGGGGGGAGGAGGGGGAGGGGGGTGGAGGTGGGAGGGGAGGGGGGAGGGGGGGGAGGGAGGGGGAGGGGGGGAGGGGGGGGGGAGGAGGGGAGGGGGGAGGGGGAGGGGGGAGAGGGGGTGGGGAGAGGGGGAGGGGGAGGGGGGGAGGAGGGGGGGGAGGGGGAGGGGGAGAGGGGGGTGAGGGGGGGAGGGGGGAGGGGGTGGGGGGAGGGGAGGGGGGAGGGGGGGGGGGGGGGAGGGGGGGGAGGGGGGGGGGAGGGGGGGGAGGAGGGGGGGGGGGGAGGGGGGGGGGGAGGGGAGAGGGGGAGGGGGGAAGGAGGGGGGGGGAGAGAAGGGGAGGAGGGGGGGGGGAGGAGGGGGTGGAGGGGGGGGGAGGGGGGGAGGGGGAGGGGGAAAGGAGGGGAGGGGGGAAGGGGGGGAGGGGGGAGGAGGGGGAGGGGGAAAGGAGGGGGTGGGGGGGAGGGGGGGGGGGGGAGGAGGGGGGAGGGAGGGGAAGGGGGGGAGGGGGGAGGAAGGGGGGAGGAGGAGGGGAGAGGGGGGGAGGGGGGGAGTGGAGGAAGGGCAGGTGGTGGTTGGAAGGAGGGGTGTAGGAGGCAGTGGAGTGTAGTTGAGTGGCCATGCATGGTTGATTTTGTATGCAGTTCTTTTTTTTATCTTCTTTTCTCCAAAAAAAAAAAAAGTGATTTCAACGACTTTGCCCTAAAAAGAGGGGAAGAGGGGAGGGGGGGGGGGGGATGAGAAGAAAGGCTGCAGACCGGGCAGACAGATAAGCGTCAGACTTCATCTGTGTTTGCCCTCGGCCCTAGGGACTGTCGTTCCGTGTTGGACTGGTCAGCACAACCAACCAGTCTGTACTAGAATTAACAACCAGAGTGCAACTCCATAATTTATAGTCCAAGAAAAAAAATTGGTGCAAAGTAATTGCTTCAAAATTTCTGACTACACAAACTAGTAAACTAGAAAATCGAACCCGATTCCATTCCACTGGTTTAAATAAAAGTTGTGTATGTGTGTGTGTGTGTGTGTGTGTGTGTGTGTGTGTGTATTTTTACGTAAAAACACTTTTTATGTCGAACTACTTTCTGCTGATTTCGCCAGGGGGCTGGAGTTTCAGTCTCATTAATTTTTTTGCGTCACTCGCAGTTTCAAGGTCAGACCCCTCCACGAATTAATCAGAGATAAGTTTTCTCTGCTGACCATTATATAGCTATAAATGGGATGATCCAAAGTCCATATCGTTTGTGAATCTTGCTACAGTCACAGAAAGAATCAAAGTAATGAAAAAAACCTGTGTGAGAAATCCACAGGAAGACAAAAGAAAAGAGCAGACGCCACAGCACAGGTGTAAACAGACACATCCACGCACAGTATAAGTATTATACCGTCAGTTTGTTTCGTAAAATCGGAAGAAATTGTGTTTAAGATAAAAGTTATTTTGATAAGCAGGGGTGTGTGTGTGTGTGTGTGTGTGTGTGTGTGTGTGGGTGTGGGTGTGGGTGTGTGTGTACTTCAAAAAGATCTTCACTGAGGGTAAAACATTAAGCTTTCACAACTGTTTTCATTTTGCCCTCACAATTTTTTTTTAATGGATATAAAAACACATCAATAAAGGATAGAAAAACAAAACAGTCTTAATCTAGGTACAAATGATACAGCCAAAAAAAAAGGAAAGGAAACAGAGAAAATGTATTGCTCACAATATAATGGAAAAGAGGACAGCATGATATGCTTGATTCAGACAGAAAAATAGTGAAGAAAACAAAATAACAAGGCATGATATAACAGTTTATAAAACAAGCTATGGCCACAGATTAATCTACAGCATAAAAGCATGTGTGTGTGTGTGTGTGGGGGGGGGGGGGTTGTTTGTGTGTGGGTTGTTTGTGTTTGTGTGTGGGTTGTTTGTGTGTGTGTGTGGGAAGGGGGGGTGTCGGTGGAGGGGGGGGTCGGTTGGGGGGGGGGGGGGGTTCGGTGGGGGGGGGGGGGGGGTGAATATAAGTGACACCTACATATTAAAAAATCTTTCCTCGAAAAGCAGAAATTTGCAGTCAAGCACTGAATTTTTTTTTTAAGTTTGTTCTGTGGAAAAGGGGAAAAACTGGCTAAGAAATCAAAAAGATATTCAAATGGTGCCACTCGAAAACTGAAACCTATTTGGACCATGCTGTTTCAGCAATCAGTATTGGAACACTATGAGTCTAGAGGAGAGTCATGGATCCAAAAATGTAAAAGGGAAATTTCATGGAATTTATAAAGCACTATCTCTTGTAAAAACAAACCAAAGCGCTTGCATTCAGCCTTTTATTATTATTATTATTATTTTTTTTTTAGACTTACAACCAATAACAATGAAAAGTATTAACGAATTCGAAATGTACATGCACGCACGCTCCTCTTGCTCCTCCTCCTCCTCCTCCTCCTCCTCCTCCTCCTCCTCCTCCTCCTCTACTACTACTACTACTACTCCCCTCCTCCACCAAGTCTGTACACCCCTGTGTGCTGTTAATTTTATTATTATTATTTATTTATTATTCTTTTATAAAGAGGATAATGGAAAAGGCACTCATGTTCTTTTTTTTTTTACATCCAGTCCCCGTGTGTATGCAGTTTTGTAAATCTTGTCATCTGTTCCCACCGGCACACGATGGCCTACTCTTACGAAAAGCGGAACAGGATTTAACGTGTGCGCAAGATGTTCTGTGTGCATTCACACACGGGGCCTCGGTTTATAGTCTCATCCGAAGGACTTTTGGGGAAAGTGGAGTCAGCACTGATGTCAACTCCAGGAGAAAAATCTCAAACTGGAATCGAACCCAGGTCGTCAAATTGCGAGCGCAATGTTCTGACCACTAGGCTATCCCGTCCCCGTTTAGCGGGGTCCTGCCTGCAAGAGGAGAGGGAGTGCAGCCGGGCGCTACTTGGCCACCTGTAGCTACGGCTACTTCTTCGACAGGCCCTGCCCCGAGCAGCTGCAGCTCGATTCCCGACACGACATGTGCGACTAGCCTACACTCCGCCATCTCTCACATGGCCCAACCCCCTCCCCTGCCAGTCAAAACAAGACACTTTTATTTTCAGATGGTTCTCCCAGTGGGGATACCAGGGGACTTTCAGTATAAATGGTATCCTCCATCTTCTGTAAATTCCCAAAAGGGTGCTGAGGAACAGTGCTAAAAAAAAAATTACAAGTTCCCCAAATCCAAAAAGTTCTGGGTGATCAGGTGGAACTAGGCCTGCCAGAAAGAGAAGATAATTTGGGAGGAACATTAGGCCCTAGAGTTGTGTCCCTGGAAATTAAAGATGGCAGCGTCCATGTAGCCGGTTCATGGCACATGAAAGCTTCTTCTGCTCTCTGAATTCATAAAGATACTCGGTGTCTGACATTTTGGTGAGAGTTTTAGCACAATGGACCGACCTTTCACTGTCTGTTATCATTACTGCACAATACTTGAAGTGAAAAGTAAAAGAATTCGTCTTTTTACGCGTAGTGAAGGGTAAAGTGAAAGTCGCGGACGAGGCTGAGAATGTTGTTTTTGCACGTTCCCCAGCTTGAAACACCAGTGGGTCAACCATAACACACATGCTATCATACTTATCACATCAAGGAATCCCTAAAGAATTTTATGTGTATACACTTATGTTTTCAATTACCCCCACCGTACACAACTTTACTGGTCTATACAAGATTCAAAATTTGGTCCATTTTTACTTCACCATAATCCTCTGGTCTCTGGCTAGTTTCATTATGTGTCTGTAGACTGCTCTGTAGCGTTACCTTTGAATTAATTACCATGCATTGGTGAAGAGATAATTTTTGGTGTGTGTTGTGTGTGTGTTTTAAGTGTGCGCGAACGTGTTCGTGCATGTGTGTGCACAGTTGTACTCTTTTTTAAATTTTATTTTATTTTTATTTTATTCTTTTACAAATATATCGAGGATATGGAATAAGCACTCATTTGCTTTTTTTTCCATCCAGTCCCCGTGTGTATGCACTTTTGAAAATATTGTCATCTGTTCCTATCGGCACACAATGGCCTACTCTTACGTAAAGCGGAACAGGATTTAATGTGTGCGCAAGATGTTTTGTGTGTGTGTGCGCGCGCAAGTGTGTATGTATCTCTGTGTGTTTTAGCGTTGCAGACCCAGTCAAATATTTGTGAAGTTCTTTTGATTCCTTGATTCTTCTGATGTGTGTGTGCATGCGCGCGCATGTGTGCATGCATGTGCAGGTGTGTGTCACAGTGTGTGTGTGTGTATGACTCTGTGTGTGTTTTACTTTTAGCATTGCAGACTTAGTAAAGCTCTTTTCATGTTAACCACCCATCCCATTTTATGTACACTAAACAAACATAAGACTTTTTGACAGTACACGTTTACTTCATTTCAGTGCAGCAAGAAAGCCATTGGAGACTGGAGGTGACACTGACACTGACACTGACACTGTGTGACAATGGGTCTGGGAGCAGGGCGGGGACTCAGCTGGTGTGCATGGCTGCATCAGCGTCAGCGCCGGGCTGCTGGCACACTCAGGCCTGTGGTCCGAACTCTCTTCAGTCAGACAGGAGTCTGGGTAAGATAATTATAAATATATATATAATTTTATGTATTCCTCAGCTAAAGCTCTGAAGTTCGTCAATGGTGAGATTTTGCATATGGGACTGTTCCCCCCCCCCCTCCCTCCCAATCTAGATGGCCATATTCCAACTTCAGAGAAGGTGTCTTAAACACAGCACCTGTATGCATGCTGGTTTGGGTTTTTTTCTTTTTTTGGCTATCTGTTCCTACGGGCACAAACTGATATATTCTTCTGGAAGGCAAAACAGGTTTTTAACATGTGCACAAGGTGTTTAGCATGTATTCACACGTGGGACCTCAGCTTATAGTCTCAACCAAAGGACTTTGACATTCAGTTTGATTTTTTTTTTTTTTTAAGTGGGAAGGAAGGGCGAGGCTGAGAATAGTGGAATCCTGATAAGTTCTTTTAATGTTTATATAATAAAGTTCCCAACATAGTAATATTGTTGGTTGTTTTGAATTTGTGATATTCTTAGTAGTATCTACCTCTTGTTGAACGCCATAACTGAGTGGTTAAGACTGACCTCAATCCTGTGGGTCCCTCATCAGTCTTGGGTTCGAACCTTGGCATCAGTGTCCTGTGAAGCCCTGTTTTTATTTTATTTATTTATTTATTTATTTTTTATTTTATATCGAGGATAATGGAATAAGCACTCTTGTGCTTTTTTACATCCATTCCCTGTGTGTATGCAGTTTTGTAAATCTTGTCATCTGTTCCCATTGGCACACAATGGCCTACTTTTACGAAAAGCGGAACAGGATTTAATGTGTGTGCAAGATGTTCTGCATGCATTTGCACATGGGGCTTCGGTTAATAGTCTCATCCGAAGGACTTTTGGGGAGAGTGGAGTCAGCACTGATGTTAACTCCAGAGGAAAAATCCCCTCTAACGGGAATCGAACCCGGGTCGTCAAATTGCGAGCGCAATGTTCTGACCACTAGGCTATCCTGTCCCACTGTCAAGGTGTGATGAGCTGGGGGGGTGGCGGGGGAACACTGTTGAGATGTATGATTGGGGTTGTTGTATGGTGGCAGGAGAAGGATCTGACCCACAAGGAACGAGAGCAGATAGAGAATCACTGGATGCCCATCATCAAGGAGAGTGATCGACTGCGCTGTCAGCAAGTAAGTATTTGTTATACATGTACCAGCCACCTTGGTGCAATGGTTTGCACATTGGGTTACGGACTGGGAGGTTGTGGGTTCGAATCCCATAAGAGTCATAGGGATTTTTTTTTTTTTTTACTTTGGCCAGCTCCTACCCAGAGTGAGTGTGCTGTGGGCTCATTGGGAAGACTGGGACCACACAGTTGAGCTTCATCCACTTTATGGATGCAAATTTGACAGTGTTGCTTCAATTACCTGACCAACACTGCAAGTGTCGGTATCTCTCAGGCCTGGTTGATGCAGGGTTATATTATTCATGGGTGGGAATTGTCCACAGAAACGCAAATTTCAGAGCTTTTGGAACCTCCTTCCATGGAAAAAATTCTGTCTCTGGGGAAAAAAAATCACATTAGCAAAAAAAACTTGAACACTGGTTGTGGCTTACAGTCAAAGCATTGGAGCTAAGCGGGCTTCGTTTGCAAGCTGTGTCCGCCTGTGGAAGGTTGTGCAAGCCTGCTGAACAAATGTGGGTTATGGGAACATGGTCTTTGAACACCTTGTCATGTAGTCTCAAAGCACTAACACTTCCATAGCAGCACTGTTACGTCATCCTCATCGTAATTGATTATCATGCAGTAAAAGAATATGTTCTCTGATTCAATGGCTCAGTGAAGATGAGGCTACAAAAGAAAAAAAAAGGTAATTGTCATACGGTCAGATTTATTTGATAAATTATTTCCTTTTGGGGATGATTTTTTTTTTTAAGTGAAGTTTTACTACTTTTAGCTTTAGTGATGTGATGAAGCTGGTTTTGGATTTTTTTTCTCCCTGCCATTTCCTTGTCTAGAGGCGTAGAGCCCAGAGGTTTATCAATGGTGATATCTTTTGTGTGCAACCGGGTTTTGCCCACCACCAAGGTAGCTGCATTCTGACTTCAGGGAAGGAAAGATTATACCAGCTGTCACTTTCTTATCATCAAGTAGACAAACTTTTGAACTAGGTTGAATTCAACCTAAAGAGACCAGAAAACATGTGTAGACTTTCCATTGGCCCATCATGATTGATTCACTTTTTTCAAATTCACTTTCTAGTGTGTTACCTTTATCCTCTGTTCATATGTATTTTCATCTAACTAGTAACAGTTCCCTGAAGTCAGAATACAGCTACCCTCATGGTGGGGAGGGAAAAAAACGATTGCATACGCAAAAATCTCACCATTGGCGAACCTCGGACCTCTAGCTGACGAACAGGGGTAAAAATAAAATCTAACAGTAAGCTGCTGATTTTTGTCCCAACAGAACAGCAGCAGTGACAACAAGTACTATGTGCTGTCCATGTTCCCCTACCCAAGCGGCAAGCAAATAAAATCTAACAGTAAGCTTGCTGATTTTTGTCCTGACAGAACGACAGGGTTGACAACAAGTACTATGTGCTGTCCATGTCACATACACAAAATCTCACCATTGGCGAACCTCGGAGCTCTAGCTGAGGAACACAGGGTAAAACAAAATGTAAGAGGAGGTTGCTGATTTTTGTTCCACAGAATGACAGTGGTGACAACAAGTACTATGTGCTGTCCATGTTCCCCTACCCAAGCGGCAAGCAAACAAAATGTAACAGTAAGTTGCTGAATTTTGTTTCAGCAGAAGGACAGTGGTGACAACAAGTACTATGTACTGTCCATGTTTCACTACCCAAGCGGCAAGCAAATAAAATGTAACAGTAAGCTGCTGATTTTTGTCCCCACAGAACAACAGCCATGTTCCCCTACCCGAGCGGCCAGCAAACAAAATTCTAACAGTAAGTTGCTGATTTTTGTCCCTGACAGAAGGACAGCGGTGACAACAAGTACTATGTGCTGTCCATGTTCCCCTACCCGAGCGGCAAGCTGCACATGGGGCACGTGCGTGTGTACACGCTGAGCGATGCCATGGCGCGCTTCCAGCGACTGGTGGGGTGCAGCGTCATCCACCCCATGGGGTGGGACGCCTTTGGTCTGCCGGCTGAAAACGCCGCCATTGAGAGGGGAGAGAAGCCAGATCAGTGGACTTATGAGTAAGCTCCCTTCTGCTGACTGCTGTTGTTTGTTTGTTTGCTTGATTATTTGAGTTGTGAAGATTTTAATCACTATCAGTATCTGTCTGTCTGTCTGTCTGTCTGTCTGTCTGTCTGTCTGTCTGTCTGTCTGTCTGTCTGTCTGTCTGTCTGTCTGTCTGTCTGTCTGTCTGTCTATCTATTCCATAGTCTGATGATTGTGGGGGCACCCCCAAAGACCTGACAACCAGTTTCCTCAATTCCTCTCCATTTTAATCACAGTTGTTGCCAATTCAAAGGATTTTTTTTGTTCTCCTATTTTGCAAATTTGTAGTTCAAGTAAGCTAGTGAGTGTGAATCACCAGTCAAAGTCAAATTTTTATTTTCAGATGGTACACTGAATAATCAACTCGTGTGTGTGTGTGTGTGTGTGTGTGTGTGTGTGTGTGTGTGTGTGTGTGTGTGTGTGCGCTTATGTAATTCCAGCTCAAACGATATACACTCTGATCACCAGCACAACATGCATAGCTTAACCAATTTTTTCCCTCTTTCCCCAAAGACCTAAACCGTGGATGCCAGGTCTGTGAATTCATGGAGCTCAGAGTAACTTATACACTGTGAGGTTCTGGGTTTGATTCCCAGCCTTGCCTTTTCTTTCCAGTTTGGTGAAAAAATCAAACTGACTGTCACAGTCCTTTCGATGAGACTATAAACTGAGGCTTCGTGCGCACAAATTAAAAGTCTGTTCAGCCTTTTGGACGAGTAGGCCGTTGTATGCAGCTGTGAACGGATGACAACCCCCTCCCCGCTTACACAAAAAAGAACACATGCACACAGGTTTTGTGTTTAAACACCATCCCTGAAATTGAAATGTGGCTAACTAAATGATAGGAGAAAGAAAACAGTCGCATATGCAAAATTCTCACCATTGGTTAACCTTGGAGCTCTAGCCAGGGAACAAAAACAAAAAGCAAAAATCTTATACATTGTATTCACAGACTTGGGTATACATTCAGGACCTTGCTGATCATAGGCATATATTATGCATACCAGTTTAAGTTTGTGGGCATACGTCTCTCATCTTCTTCATCTTTGTTGAACACTCCGACAGCAACCATTGTTGTCTTTCATATAGGCGAACATGTATTGCCAGTAAGTCAAGCCAGGTGCATCTGACTTCTGTATGGGAGAGAATGGCTATCTTTTAAGTCTTTTTGGAAGAAAAGGCAGGAGAATGGACCGTGAAGGCAGAAAAGAGACAAGAAGGAGGTAACAGGAAGAACAGGGACATGGGAGAAACAAAGAGGGGGATAGAGAAAAGGGAATTCCTGACGCACAATTTTCAGAAGGTGGCGATGCTATTTATTCTGACAGGCCCCCTGGCATCCCCCATGGGGAAGGTCTCTCATCTGAAACAAGAGAGCTTGTCTGATTTGTGTTTGAAATTGGTTTGTCATTGAATTCACTGAAATGTTTGCCTTAAAGCTACAGACCCAGATTGCTGTTGTTCTTGTTGTTGTTCTGTTGCTTGATATATATGTCAGTGATATGTTGTTTGTTGTGTGGATGGTGTGTTTCAGGAACATTGCCAGCATGAGGCAGCAGTTAGACCAGCTGGGCTGCAGCTTCGACTGGCATCGGGTAGGT
>CM060325.1:25986608-26001608 GCA_030674155.1 Stramonita haemastoma | reverse complement strand
GTGTGTGTGTGTGTGTAATATGTGGCTCAATATGTGGTGGAGCATCACATATCTGTAAGTATTTCAATCACTATTTGAAAGAGAAAACAGCACTCTTGACCTGACCCCTGACCCTGGTACTGGTTCATGTCGGTGTTTCAGTCGCTGTGTGAAAGAGGAAACAGCACTCTTGACATGACCCCTGACCCCCTGACCCCAGCACTGGTTCATGTCATGTGTTTCAATCGCTGTGTGAAAGAGGAAGCAGCCCTCTTGACCTGACCCCTGACCCTGTCTGTGGTTGATGTCGGTGTTTTAGTCGCTGTGTGAAAGGGGAAACAGCACTCTTGACCTGACCCCATGACCCCTGACCCCTGCACTGGTTGATGTCCATGTTTCAGTCGCTGTGTGAAAGAGGAAACAGCGCTCTTGACCTGACCCCTGACCCCTAACCCCCTGACCCCGCACTGGTTGATATCTGTGTTTCAGTCGCTGTACGAGGGTTTGGAGGAGGTGGACCAAGGTCTGTGGGGGGACATAGTGCAGCTGCAGAGGCACTGGATCGGCCAGTGTGACGGCACCAGGCTGCGCTTTGACGTCCAGGTCTGCTTGCCTTTCCCTCCCTCCCCTCTCTTTGCTCTCTTCACAACAGGCATGCTAAATTTAGCACTCTTGACTTGGGTGATGTTGGATTTGTGCGCTGTGGCACCTATCTTCAGTTATATCACACACAAAGAGAACTGAGGAACCGAGAAACACGTGACAGCAACAACAACAAAAATTGAATTTTTTTATATGCCATTTTAATTAAAACTTGAGAAGGATGGTTCAACTCTTTCAGGCTAATTTTTCCTATTGAAAAAGAAATCTGAGGCATGGCTTGTCTGGATTTTTTTCCCCTCTTTCCTCGGTTAGAGCTTCGAGGTTCATCAATGGTGAGAATTTGCGTCTACATCCGTTTTTTCCCCACCATGAAGGTAGCTGCATTCCAACTTAGAGTATGTATGCAGGGTATGTTGATGTTTCTGTAACCCACAAAATGCTTACATGAATTACAGGATCCCTAATGTACATATTTGATGTTCTGCCTGTGTATATTATATATGAAGGGAATGAAAGCACTGGCAGGTCTGCACTTGAAGTTCCCTTCTGAAATCATAAAAACATTCCCACCCTTTAAATCACCAGGCGCTGTTGCCAAGATTCGAACCTGTGACTTTATGGACCCATGGGATTGAAGTTGAATGGTCTTATTATACTCGGCTATGGCGTCCGTCAGTATGATTTGAATTCTCCCACCTTAACTTCAGAGAGGGTTTGGGGGCACTGCACTGAGTTTTTCAGGCAGTATGTCACAGGCAAGTTTGAACCTGGCGGAGCCCATCCCCTCTCCATGTGGCATATTGCATGCTGAGTATGTTCATGTCATCCGTAGGGTAAGGGGAGTTGACAACTGCATCTGTCCACAGCTGTCATTTCCCCCCCCCAACTTTCAGCTACACTTTTCAGCTGATACCCATCCCAGCTCAGCTTGTGTGCTAGCTATAACAGGAACTAATCACGCTTAGAAAACCGGTAGAGTGAAGAAAATGGGGGGAGGGGGGTAGGAAGGGGCATGCTAATTTATTAGCACAGATGACAGAGTTTACAAAACTACATACACATGGAGACTGGATGTAGAAAAGCACATGAATGCTTATTCCATTACCCTTGATATAAAAGAAGAAATAAATAGATAAGTAAAAAGATAAATAAAAATAAATAAATATAGAGCACTGGTCCTGGACCTTCGGCCAAGCTCTGCTGGATTTGTGTGCTGTGTGACCCTCATTATTTTATTATTATTTTTTTTTAATCATTTTTTTTATATCGAGGGTAATGGAATAAGCACTTATGTGCTTTTTTACATCCAGTCCCCATGTGTATGCAGTTTTGTAAATCTTGTCATCTGTTCCCACCGGCACACAATGACCTACTCCTACAAAAAGTGGAACAGAATTTAACGTGTGCGCAAGATGTTCTGCATGCGTTCGCACATGGGGCCTCGGTTTATAATCTCATCTGAAGGTGTCACATGTGGGTGTGTGGTGACATGTGGGTGTGTGGTGACATGTGGGTGTGTGGTGACATGTGGGTGTGTGGTGACATGTGGGTGTGTGGTGACATGTGGGTGTGTGGTGACATGTGGGTGTGTGGTGACATGTGGGTGTGGTGGTGACATGTGGGAGTGTGGTGACATGTGGGAGTGGTGACATGTGGGAGTGGTGACATGTGGGGGTGTGGTGACATGTGGGGGGTGTGGTGACATATGGGTGTGGTGACATGTGAGGGTGTGGTGACATGTGGGAGTGGTGACATGTGGGAGTGGTGACATGTGGGAGTGGTGACATGTGGGGGTGTGGTGACATGTGGGTGTGTGGTGACATATGGGTGTGGTGACATGTGGGGGTGTGGTGACATGTGGGGGTGTGGTGACATGTGGGTGTGTGGTGACATGTGGGAGTGGTGACATGTGGGGGTGTGGTGACATGTGGGGGTGTGGTGACATGTGGGGGTGTGGTGACATGTGGGTGTGGTGACATGTGGGTGTGTGGTGACACATGGATGCGTGGTGACACATGGATGTGTGGTGACACATGAGTGATATATGTAGGGTGACATGTGGGTGTGGTGACATGTGGAGTGGTGACACATGGGTGTGGTGACACGTGGGTGTGGTGTCACATGGGTGTGGTGACATGTGCGTGATATAGGTGGGGTGACAATGATGTGGTGACATGTGGGAGTGGTGACACATGCATGATATGGGTGTGGTGACATGTGGGTGTGGTGACATGTGGGTGTGCAGGCGGTGGATGGAACACCGTATGAGCCGTTGAACATCTACACCGCAGCTCCAGAAGCGGTGTACGGTGTGGCCTTTGTAGCCATCTCCCCTCAGCACAGGCTCAATCAGCCTGCCCTGTATCAGGTAGAGGTTTTTACGTCTCTGGTGTGTTTTATTTATTTTATTATTTTATTTTGAAGATAATGGAACAAACACTTATGTGCTTTTATTACATCTAGTCCCCGTGCATGTGCAGTTGCCATTGGCACACAATGGCCTACTCTTCTGAAATGCCAAACAGGTTTTAACGTGTGTGCAAGATGTTCTGTTGGCATTCACACATGCAACCTCAGTTTTTAAGTCTCATCCAAAGGACTTTTCGGTGGGGGGGGGGGGGAGGGTATGGAGTCGGTACTGATGTTAACTCCGGAGAAAAAGTCCCTCTAACCACCAGGCTATCAGATCCCCCAAGATGTGTGTGTGTGTGTGTGTGTGTGTGTGGTTCTTTTTTTTATTCTTTTGAGACTAATCTTTTGAGTTTGAGAATAATGGAAAAAGCACTTGTGTGCTTTTTTACATCCATCCCTGTGTGTATGCAGTTTTGTCAATTTCGTCATCTGTTCCTATTTGCACAATGGCTTCCAAAAAGCGGAACGGGTTTTAACATGTGCGCAATGTGTTCTCTGTGTGTGTGTGTGTGTGTGTGTGTGTGTGTGTGTGTGTGTGTGTGTGTGTGTGTGTGTGTGTAAATTAAAAGTCTGTTAATCTTTTGCGAATGGTCATATATGTGTGTAAATCATTCAAATGCAAGGACTTTGATTTGTTTGCTTTGCAAAATTTAGTGCTCTAAAAATTTCACATATCATTATTGTTTCAAACATCATGTTTGGTTTTGTAATCACACACACCACTGTGGGGATACCACGGGCCTGCATCCCTATCTTCTGCCTGGAAATTTCGTGGAAGGAATTTTCTCTTTTCTATCCCTTTCTTTGTTTCTGCTTTGCTCCTGTTCTTCCTGTCGCCTCCTTCCTGTCTGTAGTGTGCCCTCTTGGTCCATTCTCCTGCCTTTTATTTCCTAAAAAACTTAAAAGATAACAGTTCTCTCCCACGCTGAAGTCAGATGCGCTGGGCCTGACTTGTCAGGTGAGCGCAAGGTATTTTCACTCATGTGACAGACAACAGTAGTTGCTGTCTGAGTGTTCGATGAGGAAGAAGAAGTAGTAATCTCACACAACACTTGACAGGAAAACTGAAGCCGGAATATTGGTTTTGTTTCAGGAAAATGTCCATCCAGATGCTAAAGGTATGTTTGAAAATGTTTGATGACTTATACAAAGACTGGTGTTATATCGTCTGTGTGTGTGTGTGCATGTGTGTGATGTTTTTTGTTTCATTTTTATATTCTTTATTCTTTTATTTTGAGGATAATGGAATAATAATAATGTGTTTGTGTGTGCGTGTGTGCATGTGTGTGCGTGTGAGTGTGTCACTGTATGTATACATGTTTTAAGTATGTGTACAATACATGCTTACATGCACATGGTTTATGGTTGTACAACTATGTGCATTTGCATTTAAATTTGCATTTATGTGTGTGTGTGGGTGTGTGTGCATTGAATGTGTCAAGAGTTAATGCTGACCAGACATTAAAAAAAAAAGTTATCTGATGCTATATTGTGGCTGGTTTTTCTCTCTCGCTGGCTTTCCTCAAGCTAAGGTTAAGCAGCATCGAGCATGGTTACCAATTAGATGGGTGGCCGTTTGTTTGCCTTGGCTTCAGTACAGTCCTGCAGTCCACCCAGCTGTAAATGGGTACCTGTCCTCTTTAGGGTCAGGGAAAGTAAAGCAGCGAGGGAGAGGAGATGGGCGCCGCCCTCAATATGCTGGCCTCTAGAGAAGCTGAGGTCTCTGATGCCTTATTTCCCTACGACCACATAGGTTATGGGACACCTTTACCTTTACCTTTTTTTTCTCTCTGCAGACAAACTGTTGTCACTGACAGCAGTTCATCCTTTCACGGGACAGCATCTTCCCATCGTTGTGTCATCGTCGCTGGAGTTTGACGATTTCAATGATGTTCAGCTTGGTGAGTGGTTTGGTGAAGCTCTTCACTTCTCTTTCAACCCTCATGTTCTTGATTTCTCCACAGCTACACTCCCTGTATATTCTGATTCCTTTGAATTGGCGTAACTTTATTCATAAAAAAGGTTTAAAGTAAGTTAGGGACAGGATAGCGCAGTGGTCAGAGCATTTGCTTTCTCCAAGCTACGGTTGAGCAGCATCAAGCGTGGTTACCAAGTGGATAGGTGACCATTTGTGTTCCTTGGCTTGAGTACAGCCCCCCAGTACACCCATCTGTAAATGGGTACCTGCCCTCTTAGGGTCAGGGAAGGTTAAAGCAGTGAGGGAAAGGAGATGGGCACCGCCCTCAATATGCTGGCCCCCTAGAGAAGCTGAGGTCTCTGACATCTCGCTCTGCAACAATCACATAGGTTATGGGAACGCCTTCACCTGTTACTTTTTTACTTTATTCTTAAGGCAGTTTTATTTATTTTTTTTATTTTATTTTTTTTTTAATTCTTAAGGCAGTTAGTTGTGAGGTGTGCATGATGAGATATTGAGCTGAAATAGTAGTTCTACAAGCTACTGTTTTTTTAAAGTGTATAACTTTCAAATGACAGAATTGATGGACGCTATAGCTGAGTGGTTAAGACCATTTTCACTTCAGTCCCATGGGTCAGTGAAGTTGTGGGTTTGAATGGATAGATCATAAAAGGGAAGATCGTGGGTAGGAAGGAAATAAATGTGTGTTGAGGCTGTATTCAAAAGTATCCAATGCAGGCTTTTGCCACAGCGGATCATGTAAAGGTACCTTGCTAACATCTCCAACGCTGACTGTCCTTATGCCCACTTGGCCGAGAGAGTGGGGATGTACTGTGGGCAAGGCAACCTCTGCTATAATCAAATTTCTGCCCAATTTCCAAAACAGCAGCTGCCTCCTCTGCTGTTTTGGAGGTCATTGTCAAACTTGACGGACAGTTAAACATATTCATATACATACATAAAACATACAAAATTTGTAAAACTACATGCACACAGGGACTGGATGTAAAAAAAAAAGCACATGAGTGCTTATTCCATTATCCTCGATATGAATGAATGAATGAATGAATCAATGAATCAATGAATCAATGAATGAATGAATCAATGAATGAATGAATAAATAAATAAATAAATAAATACCTTTCTAAAGGCTTTTTCACGTGAGTTTATGAAGTGGGTTTAGATAGATATATCTGGATGTTTTGGGTTATATATATATAACATATATGTATGTGTATTTTATATATGTTATGTATATTTTCATATATATCTGTGTTGGGTGTATAAAAATCTGCGGTGTGCAGGAATTCCCAGCGTGGACGACACATCACAGAGGGTGGCTGAGCAGCTAGGCCTTCAGTACCTTTCTGTGCTGCATGGAACAGAGGGGCAGCAGCAAGTTGTCAACTCCCAGGAGGTCAGTTCTTGTTGTGTCAACTGTATGAGTGCTTGTTCCATTGTCCGCAGAATAAAATGTTTTAAAAATGAATAAACACACACACAAGATTCAAGATTCAAGATTTAATTCACCTTTGACCCCTCTTGGGGCATGGAGGATTTCAGAAAACAAAATCAACTGTAACATATATAATTTGCATTAATAGAATACGTTCATACACAGAATTTTACAGAAATAAAAAATGTGCAGAAATAAATATATAGTCGGGCTTTTCATTAATGTTGTGCAACTTTACTCTTAACTACGAATTTGCTAAGTTTTAATGACGTATTTTTATCAGAAGAGAACAAATTACAAAATGTGAACATGGATCTTGGATACAAATATTAATTCACACACACACACATGCACACAGCACGCACACACACACGCGCGCACACACGCACGCACGCACGCACGCACGCACGCACGCACGCACGCACGCACGCACACACACACACACACACACACACACACACACACACACACACACACACACACACGAGGCACACATATATTTTTATGTGTGTACATATATATCTATATATATACATACATTGTTTGTGTTAGGGTGTATCCAGTGTTGGTATTCTGTCTGTACTGTATGTCTTATTGTGTATCCAATGATGACAGTGCATGTTATGGTATTCTCATGTTGGTGTTATATATATATGTATATATATATATATATATATATATATATATATATATATATATATATATATATATATATATTGTGTTATTTTTTTAATCACTTTATTTTGAGAATAATGGAGTAAGCACTCGTGTGCTTTTTTCTATCCTGTCCCTGTGTGTATACAGTTTTGTAAATATTTTCATCCATTCCAACCAGCACACAACGACCTACTCTTCTGAAAAGTGGAACAGGTTTTAATATATGATCAAGATGTTCTTCATTCATTCACACACGGGACATCGGTTTATATTTTCATCCAAAGGACTTTCGGGGGAGTGGAGTCGGCACTGATGTTAACTCCAGAGGAAAAATCCTCTTGAACGAGATTCGAACCCGGGTCAGCAGATCACGAGCACAATGCACTTGATTTTAACCACCAGGCTATCTGTCCCCCTGTGTTATGGTGTATCCAGAGTTGGTGTTATATCTTTATTGTGCATGTTATGGTACATTTCATATAGTTATCATGTGTGTTGTCAGATAAACGGACTGTCAAGATCAGATGCTTTCCAAGCAGTTTTAAAAAAGGCAAAGGTATGTGTTTGAAAAGCCTGTCTCAACAACTACTTCACTGTACATATTCAGAGTAGCTGTTTGCGTCTTGTGTGTGTATGTGTGTGTGTGTGTGTGTGTGTGTGTGTGTGTGTGTGTGTGTGTGTGTGTGTGTGTGTGTGTGTGTTGTTTGTGTGTGTGTGTGTGTGTGTGTGACTCTGTGTGACTCTGTGTGTGTCTGTGACTCTGTGTGTGTGTGACTCAGTGTGTGTGTATCTGTGTGTTTGTGAGGGTTTGTGTGCGTGTTGGTGTGTTTGGGTGTGTTGAGGTGGGAGGGTGCATGCATGCGTGTGTGCATTGTGTGTGTGTGTGTGTGAGTGAGTAAGTGAGTGAGTGAGTGTGTACATGTGTAAATTTGAATTTTTTAAAAACTATTCATGATTGGTTGCATGTGTAAGAGTAGGTTGCATGCAAGCGGTTTGATTTGTTTTTACAAGGTATAGCTCTACATAAATTCTTTATATTGTTATCATCATTATTGTTTTATTGTATTTTTTGTCCCTATCAGAGTGGCTTTTTTTTCGTACAGAGTTTTGCCAGGGCCATCTCTCCTGTTGCCATGGATTGCCTTAACATGTGCTAAATGCGTGTTGCATGGAACCTCGGTTTTTCCGAAAGACGAACATACACCTAGACCCCCACCACTCACAGATGTAGTGTATGGGTTGGCCAGGAAAGTTTTCGGACACAAACAGGGCTCAAACCACCACACAATTTCAAACCCAGACATTTCGCTTTCTAAGGCTGGTGCGTTACCTCTAGACCACCGGCGTTTTCCTTTTGGGTTTGATGATCTGGATTTCAGTGGTTGTGGGTGGACAGTCATTGGCTCCTGCGGCATGGGTCAACATCATTGTACGATGACAGTGTGGTGACCTGTGACCTTCATCCATTGATGAGGTTTTGAACAATGTAAATGTAACGTTTGATGTTGCTAAATGTTTGTTGTTAAGTTCTTTCAGGGCATTTATTGTAGTTCTTGTAGTTTTTTGGGATTTCAATTTTTAAAATTTTTGTTCTTGCTCTGTTAATGTTAAGAATACTCTTTTCTTTGTTATTACTATTCATTACACACACACACACACACACACACACACACACACACACACACACACACACACACACACACACACACAGAGTAGATCTCTGTCTCTTATCTCTTTCTGTCTCACTGTCTCTCTGTCACTGTCTCTCTCTCTCTCTCTCTCTCTCTCTCTATCCCGTCTCCTATTTTAGGGTCGTCTGGTATCACTTAAAAGTGGAAAGACTTAAAATTGAAGACTGACTGACCTGTGACCTTTGCCCTGTGGTGTGTGTGTGGGGTGGCAGGAGATGGGGGTGGGGGGTGACTTGGTCAGCCGACGTCTGCGCGACTGGCTGATCTCCCGACAGCGCTACTGGGGAACCCCCATACCTGTGGTTCACTGTGATACCTGCCAGGTGAGTTTGCTGGATTTTTGCCAGGTCTGGAGTGTTGGGAGTTTAGGTGTGTGTGGGTATGTGTGGGTAGGTAGGTGTGGGTGGGTGGGTTGGTGTCTCTGTGGGTTGAGTCCCCATGATTTTGGTTACTTTCATACCTGTGTCTCTTTTTTAAATTGAAAAAAACCAGTTCTTGTTGTTCTTCTTGTTCTTGTTTTTTTTCTTGTTGTTGTTGTTGTTGTTGTTGTTGTTGTTGTTGTTGTTGTTGTTGTTGTTGTTGTTGTTGTTGTTGTTGTTGTTGTTGTTGTTGTTGTTGTTGTTCTTCTTTCTTCTTCTTCTTCTTCTTCTTCTTCTTCTTCTTCTTCTTCTTCTTCTTCTTCTTCTTCTTCTTCTTCTTCTTCTTCTTCTTCTTCTCCTCCTTCATTGAAAGTTCAGACAACTACTATTGTTGTCTATCATACACTTAGCGAAAATATGTTGTGTTGCCATTTAGCACCTGACAAGTCGGGCTCAGCACATATGACTTTGGCATGACTTTTAAACTAGTGCATGTAAAAGAACCCACAGCAAGAAGAGAGTTGTTCCTGGCAAAATTCTGTTAAAAAAAAAGAAAAAAAAAAGCCACTTTGATAAGAAATATGAAGTGCATATGCAGAAAGGAAAAGAACCACAAAAAATTTGAGCGGCGGCACTGCTCTTGTGGTGACATGCTCTACCTTGGAAGAGAAGCTTGAATTTCATGCAAAGAAATCTCACTCACTCACTCAGTCCCATGTCCCAAAGGACGTAGGGGGGACATGAGAGAAGACGCAACGGAGATCTTTTTCCATGCTTCACGATCCTGTGTGGCCAGTAGGAGGCGTTGCAGGGGTTGGGCAGTCCAGTCTTTGATGTTGTCAACCCAAGAAATCTACTTGACTTTAAAATGGTATACAATACAATACAATACAATACAATACAATACAATACAATACAATACAATACAATACAATACAATACAATACAATACAAAATACAACACAGTACAATACAATACAGTATAATACAATACAGTACAACACAGTATAGTACAATACAAAACAAAATAAAGTACAGTACAATACAAAACACTAAAATACAGTATTATACAAAACAGTACAGTACAATATAATACAGCACAATACAAAACAATACACTACAGTACAATACACTACAGTACAATACAGTACAACACAATGCAATGAAATACAATACAAACAATACAAAACAGCACAACGCAACACAACACAACACAACACACAACACAACACAACACAACACTAAGGTCAGAGGCAGTGTGACAGCGGCAGCAGGTGAGGTAGTGTGGTGACGAGGGCGGTGATGTTGTTGCAGGCAGTGCCTGTGCCCTACAAGGACCTGCCTGTGGAGCTGCCTGCCATCGATACCTTCACTGGCCGCGGGCCTTCCCCCCTCACCCAGCAACACCACTGGCTCCACACCACCTGCCCCAGGTAATGATACACCTCCACACCACCTGCCCCAGGTAATGACACACCTCCACACCACCTGCCCCAGGTAATCACAGTCGGTTTATAGTCTTATCCACTGTTCTTGTCAAACTTGGAAGAAAGGTCAAAGCTGGGGAATCGAACCCAGAACCTTCACAGTTTCCTCGTTAGGCAGGTCGAACATCTTAAAAATCGTCCTGCCACCTCCCTTCTTATAGAATTGTTTGAAGACATTTATTTTTTGTGTGTGTTTTATTTGTTCTTTTATTTTGAGGATAATGGAATAAGCACTTGTGTGCTTTTTTTACATGTAGTCCCTGCCTGTATGTGGTTTTGACAGTTTTGTCATCCATCCCCACCAGCATACAATGGCCTACTCTTATGAAAAGTAGAACAAGTTTTAACGTGTTCATAAGATATTCTGCGTGTGTTTGCACACAGTAGCTCGGTTTATAGTCTCATTCAAAGGACATTTGGGTGTCGGCACTGTTGCTCGCTCCAGAGGAAAAATCCTCTTGAACAAGATTCAAAACCGGAGTCAGCAGATCACGAGCTCATCACTCTAACCACCAAGCTACCCCATCCCCCCTGTGACAGGAGGGAAATATAAAACAGTTTTTTATGTGGCGTATATGTCTTGTCAGGTGTGGGGGTCCAGCCAAGCGAGAGACGGACACGATGGACACGTTTGTGGATTCCTCCTGGTATTTCCTGCGCTACCTGGACCCTGACAACAGGGAGCTGCCCTTCAGGAAGGAGCGGGCCGATCACCTCATGCCTGTGGACCTCTACATCGGTGGCAAAGAGCATGGTATTTTTATTTATTATTTTTTTTATACCACTTTATGTCACAGCAGATTTCTCTGCGTGAAATTCGGGCTGCTCTTCCCAGGGAGAGCGCATCACCACATGTGCAGCGCCTACCCATTATTTTTTTTTTTTCTTTCTTTCTTTTTTTTCTTTCTTCTTCTCAGGGATGGTGTCTGAACATGACACCTGTGTGCATGCGGGGGTTTTTTGTTGTTTTTTTGTCATCCGCTCCTACTGGCACATGAAGGCCTGATCTTCCGAAAGGCGGAACGGGGTTTTAATGTGTGCGCAAGATGTTCTGCGTGCGTTCATACTCGGGGCCTCGGTTTATAGTCTCATCCGAATGACTTTGACATTCACTTATATGGTATGTCCCAGACGATGACCTTGACCATGACCCCCCTCCCCCACCCTGAAAAGAGTCGCATGGTGCCTGACCCTTACCACAGCTGTCAGTTTCCCCCCACTTTCAGTTGCTCTCAGCTGCTAATTATTCCATTCCATCCCATCCCTGCCCAGCTGGTGCTGATTATGATAGCAGGAACTGATTTACGCTTAGACTAGGTCAAAGGAAGGGGCGTGCTAAATTTAGCAACTCTTGACTAAGTGATGTTGGATTTGTGCACTGTGTTACTGGAGCCACTGAAACTGAAAGAGGTGACAGCCCTGATATGGCTTTCGTGGTCGGTAGGGCTGTAAACAATATGGTATAGAATGGTGCCTGACCCAAATTTCTTCTGCCAGGTGCTGCTTGGGTGGGATGGGGGGTTAGGTCTTTTAATGCGAGATTTTGATTGATTGTAAAATTGTGAGCTTTTTTCTACCTTGTTCTAGTCGCATTGGACCTGTAAAAAAACACATGAGTGCTTATTCTATTATCCTCGATATAAAAATAAATAAATAAATAGAAATGATCTCTGTCTTTTTTAAAGGTAGTTTTTTTGTGTGTGTGTGTCTTGTTTCAGCGGTGATGCACCTGTACTACGCTCGCTTCTTCTGCCACTTTCTGTACGGGGAGGGCATGATAAAGCATCGCGAACCTTTCCTCAACCTCCTGACCCAGGGCATGGTCATGGGGCAGAGCTACCGGGTCAAGGGCACCGGCAGGTACCTCAGCCCCCAGCAGGTGGATCTGACAGGTGAGAATCATTTGGGGTTTTTTTGGGTTTTTTTCTGTTTTTGTTTTTTGGCTAAAGCTCTGAGGTTCTCTGATGGTCAGATTTTGTGTGTGTGACTGTTTTTGCCCACCATCAAGGTAGCCACATTTTGATTTCGGGGACGTATGCTGGATATGTTAGTGTGTCCATAATGCACCATATTTTGACATAAATGACGCGATCTTTAACATGCATATTTGATCTTCTGCATGTGCATATATATATATAAAAAACAATATTAATGATCATTCTACTCATCCTATTCCTAGTTTTCACAACAATTGATGATGAGCTTTCAGAGCCTGTGGAAATTTTGAAGATAGGTTTATTACTACTTAATGCAATTTATGACAGGTTATGTCTCTGTGAAGTCTAGTCATAAAGAAAAGATGATGAAAAAAAAATCTAAGCAGCTGAGATGTGGCTTTTTAAAAGGCTACTCAGACTCAGAGTCATTTAGACAGAAAAAAGAACAAGTGAAAGCATAATATATGAACTCGGAACAGCAAGGAAACTTCTTACATTAATAAATGAAAGGAAACTAAGATATATAGGCTATGCGCTAGGAAAGCAAGATACAAACCTCATGAAAACTGTCTTACAGTCTTTCAAGGCAAGACCGAGGGGGGAAAAAAAAAGGGTAGGGCACCAGCTTCAACCATTGGCAACATCACTGAATCCTGCGACATGAGAATCCAGGAAGAAGTCAGCAGAGACAGTGAAGACCGAAGGAAATGGAGAAGGAGGATCATGTCAGTGTCGTTGGGTGTGGTGGCTAACACGGAACTTGGTGATGCCAACAATTGAGACAGGTGAAATGTCTGTAAAAAAAAAAAAAGTATAATGTATATGCTTAATTTTAAAAGTTTTTCATGGCATTGCAAGCTAGCCACACATATGTGGACGGGAGTGTTTTGGCTTTACTGACTGACTGACAATGTCACCACATGGTGAATGTGTTCAGGGCCCCAGCCGACAGAGAAAGGCACCAGGGCCCCTGTGGTGACGGAGTGGGAGAAGATGAGCAAGTCCAAACACAACGGAGTGGACCCAGGGGTGAGGCAGGGGGGGGGGAGAGGTCTGGGCTGTAGCTGTTCAGAGCTTAGTGATAGCTACCTTTTTGGGGTGTTTTTACACTAAGGGGGGGGGGGGGGGGGGGGGGGGTGATGGGGGAAGCGGGTTAATCTACTGCTCACGTACACGCATACGCATGCAATGCACGCACGCACGCACGCATGTACGCGCGCGCGCACACACATACACACACACACACACACACACACACACACACACACACACACACACACACACACACACACACATGCATATTCTAATAATGTATAATTAACTTGTAGTTATCTTAAAAATGACTGTAAGTTTGTGTTTGTGTGTGTATGTGCACGTTTGTGTTTCTTCACTTTAACGTTCTTCCTTATAAGAGTGATATCAGACAGGAAAGTGTGTGTGTTTGCATGTGTGTATGCACACGTTTGTGTGTCTTCAGTTAAATGTTCTTCCTTTTAAGAGTGATAGACAGGAAAGTGTGTGTGTGTGTGTGTATGTGTGTGTGCGTTCATGCATGCGTGCGTGTGTGCATGGGTGCTTGCGTGTGTGTGTGTATGCGTGTGAGAGAGGATGAGTTTGTGTACCTACTACCTATAAAACAACCTATGTAGTAAACTGTTTCGGAGAACTTTGGACGAGAACCTAGACCTGAATTAGTACTGTGTGTGTGTGTGTATGTGTGCATGTGCGTGTGTTTATTTATTTTATTTATTTATTTATTCTTTTATTTCGAGGATAATGGAATAAGCAATTATATGCTTTTTTACATCCAGTTCCCAAGTGTATGCAGTTTTGTAAATGTTATCTGTTCCCACTGGCACACAAGGGCCTACTCTAACGAAAAGCTGAACAGGATTTAACGTGTGCGCAAGTTATATGTAATGGAGTTCTGAGTTCTAATAACGTATGTGTTACTTATAATAACGTGTGTGTGTGTGTGTGTGTGTGTGTGTGTGTGTGTGTGTGTGTGTGTGTGTGTGTGTGTGTGTGTGTGTGTATTATAGTGTAAGTTGTATGTAATGGACTGTTTCGGAGTTCTTATAACGTACCTGTTACTTATAATAACATGTGTGTGTGTGTGTATTATAGTGTAAGTTATATGTAATGGACTGTTTCAGAGTTCTAATAATGTATCTGTTACTTATAATAACATGTGTGTGTGTGTGTGTATGTGTATGTGTCTGTGTGTC
This sequence comes from Stramonita haemastoma, assembly GCA_030674155.1. Taxonomy (NCBI): domain Eukaryota; kingdom Metazoa; phylum Mollusca; class Gastropoda; order Neogastropoda; family Muricidae; genus Stramonita; species Stramonita haemastoma. Next base: position 25,986,881 of record CM060325.1, on the reverse strand, counting down.
TGTGCATGTGTGTGTGTATGCGTGCGTGTACGCGCGCATGCATGTGTGTGTTGTGTAGGAAGTGCTGCAGCAGTATGGGGCAGACGCCACACGACTCTGCATCCTGTCAGGGGTGTCCCCGCAATCCAACAGAAAATGGTCCAGCGAGGGTAAGCCTGTGCCTGCCTGCAGCGTCTTAATGATAATGATGATAATGATGAGGATAACTATAATAATTCCAGCGAGGGTAAGCCTGTGCCTGCCTGCAGCGTCTTAATGATAATGATGATAATG
>CM060325.1:25959108-25981608 GCA_030674155.1 Stramonita haemastoma | reverse complement strand
TAAAAAAAAAGTCTTTTCTTTCTATTTTACCTAAAGAACATTTTTTTTGTTTTTTGTTTGGGGTTTTTTTTGGTAAAGATTTGAATTTTCAGGGTTCATACCTTTCTTTACAACAAAGTGATGATATATATATAGAGAGAGAGAGGGAGAGAGAGAGAATACATATACATATATATATATATATATATATGTGACGCTCCACCACATAATAAGTCGGAGTGCACCAGAGGCCAATTTTTAGTTATTGACATGTTATTAATGTACAATACAGGGGCTATCAAATACAAAAAACAGATAGAAAATTAGACAATTCTGTGCAAAGTTATTACAAATTGAAATGATAGACTGCGTGATGTGACAAAATGAGAAATGGGCAAGTTTATTTTCATAACAGGTTGTCAGAAAGAGGGTTTGGATATTTTCAAAACACATTTAAAAGCAAAGGGAATAAAAATTACGCCTTGATTATTTATTATAAGGTAGATAAACGGATATTGCTTAATAATCAATCAAAATCTCAAAATTGACAACTTGACCCCCAACTGCCTTTAATAGCCCCTAGCGCAAAATTGGGTAATGTGCTAAGCGACTCATTTCGTGGTGGAGCGCCACATATATATATATATATATATATATATATATATATATATATATATATATATTTTTTTTTTTTTTATGGTGGCTGACTTTGGCAGAAAGTTCCGGAGGGAGTGTGTGTGAAGAGTGAGGAGTACGGGCGGTGTGTGGCAGACCTGTGCATCATGCTGGCCCCTCTGGCACCCTGCTTCGCCTCAGAGCTCTGGGCCGGCCTGGCCAGTGTCTGTCTGCAGGCCCCTCCTCCCCACCACTACCACTGGGTCCGTTGTCTGTCTCTCTGTCTGTGTGTAGTCTTCGTTGTGTGGCTGTGTGTTGTCTTTGTTGTCTGTCATTATTTTTGTCTGTGTGTTGTCATTGTTGTCTATGTGTTGTCAGTGTTGTCTGTCTGTGTGTTGTTATTGTTGTCTGTCTATGTGTTGTCTTTGTTGTCTGTCTTTTTGTTGTCTTTGTTGTGTGGCTGTATGCTGTCTTGTCTATCTGTTGTCAGTGTTGTCTGTCATCATTGTTGTCTGTGTATTGTCATTATTGTCTGTCTGTTTGAATTGTTGTCTGTTTAATAAATTGTTGTCTGTCAGTGTTGTCTGTCATCATTGTTGTCTGTGTAGTGTCATTATTGTCTGCCTGTTGAAATTGTCTGTCTGTCTGTTAGAATTGTTGTTTGTCTGTTTAAATTGTTGTCTGTCTGTTAAAATTGTCTGTTAAAATTATCTGTCTATTTATATTGCCTTTTTGTTAAAATTGTTGTTTGTCGGTTAAAATTGTTAATCTGTCTGTTTGAATTGTAGTCTGTTTAAATTGTCTGCCTGTTAAAATTGTTGTCTGTCTGTTAAAATTGTTGTCTGTCTGTTAAAATTGTCTGTTTGTCTGTTTAAATTGTCTGTCTGTCTGTTAAAATTGTTGTCTGTTAAAATTGTTATCTGTCTGTTAAAATTGTTGTGTATCTGTTAAAAGTGTTGTCTGTTAAAATTGTCTGTTTAAATTGTCTGTCTTTTAAAATTGTTATCTGTCTTTTAAAATTGTTGTCTGTCTGTTTAAATTGTTGTGTGTCTGTTTAAATTGTTTGTCTGTTAAAATTGTTATGTCTGTTAAAATTATCTGTCTGTTTAAATTGTTGTGTTGGGGGGTGCTTTTTTTTTTTTTTTTTTAATTTTTTTTTAACTTTGAATGTGCTTTTGGTAACAGTTGTTGTTTTGCATAGTCATTGTCAATAGTTTGTGATGGAAAAAAAAGAAAAAAGACTAACTATTGTAAAAATTGGTTTTACTTTTTTTTAACAGGACAAAACTGTATTGGATCAGATCTGGCCAGCTATTGACATTCACTACAAGCTGCCTCTTATCTTTAAAGTAAGTGGCTTCTTTTTCTTTCCCTCTGTGTTTGTATCGTATTGTATTGTAGTGTGCACCTCTTTAAGTTATGGCAGATTTCTCTGCATGAAATTCGGGCTGCTCTCCCCGGGGAGAGCGTGTCACCACAAGAGCAGTACCACCCGTTATTTTTTTTTTTTTTTTCTGTCTGCAACTGTATTTGTTTTCCCTATCAGAGTGGCTTTTTTCTACAGAATTTTGCCAGGGACAACTCTCTTGTTGCCATGGGTTCTTTTACGTGCGCTAAATAATTAGGTGTAACAATCAGGACCTCGGTTTATCATCTCATCTGAAAGACTAGCATCCAGACCACCATGGTCTAATGGATGGGGGAAAAGTTTCAGGCCTGAACGGGGATCGAATCACCGCACGCTTCTGACTTGGGCTTTTGGCTTTCTAGGCTGGTGGGTTACCTCTAGACCACCGATCCTCTAAACGTTTATGCACGTCTGTGTATGTATGCACATGTTTTGTGTAAAGTGAGTGTGTTGATATATATATATATACCGTATATGTGTGTGTGTGTATACAATTATACAATATGTGTGAATGTCTGAAAGTGTTCATGAATTTACACCTTTCTTTTCCATGCAGATGGGGGGGGGGGGGGGGGGCCTGTCAGTATAAATAGCATCCCCACCTTCTGGAATTCAGTACTAGAAATTCCCTCTTTTCTATTCCTCTCTCACTTTTTGCCTTGTTCCTTTTCTTCCAGTCGCCTCCTTCTTGTCTGTTTTCTGCCTTCTTGGTCTATTCTCCTGCCTTTTTTTCCAGAAAGACTTAAAAGATAACAGTTCTCTCCCAAGCTGAAGTAGGATGTGCTGGGCCTGACTTGTCAGGCGCTTAAAGGCGGCGCCAGGCATTTTTGCTTATATGATAGACAACAGTGGTTGCTGTCTGAACGTTGGATAAAGAAGGAAAAGATGAAGGAGAAGAATTTGAAGAAGAAGAAAAACAAGAAGAAGCTAAAAAAAAGACCTTCCTTGACGCTTCATGTCACCTGGAGTTTTGAGTTGCCTTGCTGCATTAGACCTTCTGTCTCTTAATGTATTCCATGAGGTCTTTTTTTTTTTTCCCTTTTTTTTTTTTTTTTCATTTTTGATCCTTGGCTAGAGCTCTGAGGTGAGATTTTTGTGTATGCGACCGTCTTTAAAAAAAATTTTTTTTTTTTTAATTTTATTGGTTTTTTTTTTTTTTTTTGCAACCATCTACCCACCATGAAGGTAGCTGTGTTCTGACTTGGGGATGATTCCTAAAAAAAAAACAAGAAAAAAAAAACACCAGTGTGCACGCAGGTTGTTTTTTTTAAGTTCTTGTCATCCATTCTTAGCAACGTGAATGGTCTACTCCTCTGAAAGGCAGAACAGGTTTTAAGTATGTGCACAAGATGTTCTGCATGCGTTCAGGTCACACATGGGACCCTGGTTCATAGTCAGAAAGTCTCATCCGAAGAAGTTTTGGGGGAAGTAGAGTCAGTATTTGTGTTAAGTCCAGGGGAAAATCTCCTTGAATGGATGTCTCAGTGGTGGCTCAAACCTGGGCTGTCAGATCACAAGTGCAGTGCTCTGACCACTAGGCTATCCTGTCACCCCCCCTCCACCCCCAAAAATCTATTCAATGAGGACTTGATTTGTTTGGCAATCTCCTCGGTTCTTTAAAACAGTGCTGTGAGCTCAGGCCCTTTCTATCTACCTCATATGATTGAAGCCCACAGAAAAAAGAAAAAGGAATGGTGTATTTCTGTGTTTGTGTGTTGTGTTTTGTTGTATTGTGTGTTGTGTTGTGTTTTGTTGTGCATGTGTTGTGTTGTGTGGGTGTTGGTGTGTGTGAGTGTGTGTGTTGTGTTGTGGTGTGGTGTGGTGTGTTGTGGTGTGTGTGTGTGTGTGTGTGTGTTCTGTGTGTGTGTGTGTGTGTGTGTGTGTGTGTGTGTGTGTGTGTGTGTGTGTGTGTGTGTGTGTGTGTGTGTGTGAGAGAGAGAGAGAGAGACACACACACACACACACACACACACAAGAGAGAGAGAAGAGAGAGAGAGAGAGAGAGAGAGAGAGAGAGAGAGAGAGAGAGAGAGAGATTCAGAACATGTTGAAATATGGATCCAGCGCTAAAACCCTGTGCAGTGAAAACTGAACCCTATCAAACTCGTGCTCTTTTACCGTCTTCAGATCAACAACCAGGAAAACGCCAACATCAGCGTCGAAGCAAGCATCCTGGACACTCTCACCTCTGACCTCGCTCACGACCTTGTGCGGGCGGAGCCCAAGTACCAGCAGTACTGCCAGGGTCGGGAGTTTGAGTCCATCATCTTCTCCCTTCAGCCAGGCTACCAGGCAGTCATCAACATCATTCCCAAGAAACGGGCGGCTGTCAGGGTGGACCCATGATACAACAAATCGTCTTCTTCGTTGTCGTCATTGAACGCTCAGACAGGAGCTATTGTCGTCTGTCACTTGAGTGAAAATGCATGGTTCTGTCGTTAAGTGCCTGGCAATTCAGGCCCAGCATATTCGACTTCGTTGTTGGGAGAGAACTGGTTGTTTTTTTTAAAAGCTTTTCTGGGTTAAAAAAAAGACAGGAGATTGGACCAAGAAGGCAGAAAATAGACAGGAAGAAAAGGAACAAGGCGGAAAGAAAGAGAGGGATAGAAAAGAGAGTGTTGCTAGCCGCAGACTTTGCAGAAGGTGGGGATGCAATTAATGCTGTAATGTTTATGACTGGTTTAGGTGGTTCTGATGTGTGGGTGCTTTGTTTATCTTGTGATGTGAATGTGCTAATGTTCAGGTACTGAATTGTATTTTTCTGTGATAAATGTTTATCTGTTTACTGTTTTTTTGTGTGTGTATGGCATGTAACCCACATGAATTTCTCTATTTGTGAGATGATCAAGTATTTGAAGTGAATTGAATACTGACAGGCCCCTGGCATCCCCTTGAGCAAAAAACAAATTTAACATCTTCAGAAGTATGGTATACATTTCACCTTCACCTGTCCCATAGTCCCGTGGACCGGGGGGCACAACTGAAGATTTTGCAACCAGCTTCCTCCACTCCCCATGGTCCTCCACCCTCTGTAGTAGGTCATTCCACCCAAGGCCTGTCCACTCTCTGATGTTGTCTTCTCATCATTTTCTCTGTCTGCCTCTTCGAGATCCTCCCCTTACTGTCTTGGCCAGTCCAGATGATCGTGTGATGTGCCAGTGCCACTTTAGCTTGCATTTTTTCACTGTAGTTAGGAGCTCTTCATATACATTTGATGCACATTTAAATAGTGCAAAACTTAACTAACCACCAGACACATATGTGACGCTCCACCACATAATGAGACGGAGTGCACACGAGGTCAATTTTTAGTTATTGACATGTTATTAATAAAGTGGCTATCAAATACAAAAAACAGATTGAAAATCGGACAATTCTGTGCAACATTATTACAAATTGAAATGATAGACTGCAGGATGGGACAAAATGAGAAACAGGCAAGTTTATTTTAGTAACAGGTTGTCAGAATGAGTGCTTTGGTATTTTCAAAACACATTTAAAAGCAAAAGAAATAGAAATGATACCTTAATATTTCATTATAAGACAAATAAACAGATCTAGTTTAATAATCAATCAAAATCACAAAATTGACAACTTGACCCCCATCTGCCTTTAAAGGCTCCTAGCGCAAAATTGGGTAATGTGCTAAGCGACTCATTTCGTGGTGGAGCGCCACATATCATTATGTGAGTCATACCTATGCTCATGCAGTTGTTGTGCATTCCCCAGCTTAACACTCTGGGGTCACCCAGAATGTGCACTCTTGACTCACTCATCCATCCCACCTGAGAATCACTGTGAGATTGAAATCTGCACACTGAATGAGAAGTTTGCGTGCATGACTGTTTTCAAGTACCTCGCCATATAGGCAGCCATACTCTGACTTCAGAGGAGTTCCGCTAAATGTTAGACTAGTTACTTAGGTTTGACCAAAACGTTTTGAGTATAGGACATGTTTAAATCTGCACAGGGCAGTGCATTCTGTCGAGAGAGGAGCTTGGCCCCTCCACACAGTGTTGGCTCAGGAGCAAAATTCAGCACAGGGAAGGATACGTAGCATGGGGGCAAATAGGGATATCAGCCTTCCATTTTGTGTTTGTGAAGGGTCTGTATTCTGCAGTCAGTCACTTCAGTTCTCCTTTGTGTTTGTTGTAGGGAAGGAACATGGGATTTGTTTTTTGGTGGATAGATTGATGAGCTGAGACTTAATGGTTATGTGGGGCTTTTGGTTATCATCGTCATTCATTATTCTGATGTGAATAACAAAAAAGACTTTTTTTTTTTTTAAAGATGTCTTTGATTTAGGACTTTGTTTGTGTGTGTGTGTGTGTGTGTGTGTGTGTGTGTGTGTGTGTTTTATTCATTCAGTTATTTATTTATTCTTTTATTTAGAGGACCATGGAATAAGCATTCATGTGCTTTTTTTATACCCAGTCCCTGTGTGTATGCAGTTTTTGTAAATTTTGTCATCTGTACCCACCAGCACACAATGGCGTACTCTTCTGAAAAGCAGAACAGGTTTTAACATGTGCGCATGTTGTTCTGTACGCGTTTGCACACGGGACCTCAGTTTATAGTGTGTGTGTGTGTATGTGTGTGTGTGTGTGTGTGTGTGTGTGTGTGTGTGTGTGTGTGTGTGTGTTGTGGTGTGTGTGTGTGTGTGTGTGTGTGTGTGTGTGTGTGTGTGTGTGTGTGTGTTGCTGCATGTTCCTTTAATTAAATATCTTTTCTCTAGCTGGGGTTTATCATGGAGCGGGCGTTTTGTACATAGAAGATCATTTTCCAGTTCAAATAACTCTAGCCTTAAACCATATTTACACAGATGCCATAGCCAAGTGGTTAAAACCGTTTGAATTCAATCCCACGGGTCCATGAAGTCCTGAGTTCAAATCTCGGCAGTGTCTGGTGAATGGGGGATTTTTTATTTACCATCTGCCAGGTCATCTTCAAGTGCCTGCCAGTGCCTTAATTCCCTTAATGTGTGTTCACATGCAGAAGATCAAACATGCACATTAAAGATCCCGTCATTCGTGTCAGCGTTCTATGAGTTACAGAAACATGAACATACCCAGCATACAACCTCAAAATCGGAATGTGGCTACCTTCATGGTGGGCAAAAATGGTCGCATACGCAAAATCTCACCATTGGTGAACCTTGGAGCTCTAGCCGAGGAACAAAAAAAAACCAACAACAACAAAATTATATTTGACATAACCACACTCCCTCCCTGTTGTTCTTGTTTGATTTCCTTCTGTTTGTTTCTCTGGTTCAGATTTCATACTTGGATTAAAAGAAAAATCTATCCTTAGTTTGGGGGCGGGGGTCTTTATCATGTATTTTTTATTTTCCTTTTTTTGTGTTTCTGCTTTGTTCCTTTGCTCCTTTTTATATCATCCATAATCTGTTTATATCATCCATAATCTGTTTATATCATCCATAATCTGTTTATATCATCCATAATCTGTCATAATCATAATCTGTTTGGGGTTGGGTCTTTTTGTTGTCATTTTTTGCTATCTTTATTTTTTACAATAACCCAAACAAGAACCACTTACGATGTCAATTCAAATCCTGCACACACACACACACACAATGACATCACCATTCATTCCCTGACACCAACTGAATCACACAGCAGACCTGAAAGACCTCAGCAGCATCTTGGCTACTTGGGTAATTGATCATTTCTGGCCAAGAATTTCTTTTTATCACCCCATGAAAGGCTGAGAGCTTTGCTTTCTGAGGTGGGGGTTTAACCTTCACATGACGGACGCTATGGCCGATTGGTTAAGACCCTTCAGCTTCAGTCCCCTGGGTCCATGAAGTCGTGGGTTCGAATCTTGTTAGTGGCGTCTGGTAAATTAAGGGTGGAGATTTTTTTTTTTTAACCATCTCCCAGGTCAACATCAAGCGCAGACCTGCTAGCATCTTAATTCCCTTCATATATATACACATGCAGAAAATCAAAGGACAACATTAAAAATCCAGTAATTCATGTCAGCGTTTGGTGGGTTACGGAAACACTGAACACACTCAGCATTCCAACCTGTACAATGAAATGAGCTGCACTGAAGCAGGAAAGTGTCGGCTGAGGCCAGCAGGCAGACCTACAAAATGACAGCAGAGGAGAAGACCAGACATTATGTACCCCTCCTGGTAAGGAAATACAGAGAGGGTATGTGTGTGTCGGTGTGTGTGTGTGTTTATGTTTACACACACACACACACACACACACACACACACACACACACACACACACACACACACACACACACACACACACACAGTGGCCATGTGAAAACATGTTCCTGTGGAAACATGGAGGTATGTTCTAAGTGGAAACGTGTGGCAACATGTATCCTTGTGGCGACATGCTTTCCCAAAGGAGAATCTCTTCCATTTTATTCCAAGAAATCTATTATGACTGTGAGTTAAACACAATACAATGTGATGGATCGGTGGTCTGGAGGTATCACATCTGCCTAGACAGCAAAAAGTCGGGGTTTGATCCCTGTTTGTGCCCACAACTTTTCCCCTTCCACTAGACCTTGAGTGGTGGTCTGGCTGCTAGTCTTTTGGATGAGATTATAAACGAGGTCCCATGTGCAACACGAACTTAGTGCATCACATTGTATTGTGTTTAACTCACAGTCATGTGCTGGAGGGTACAGATGACAAAATGTACAAAAACTGCATACACAGGGGGACTGGATGTAAAACAAATCCCACATGAATGCTTATTCCACTGTCCTGAAAATAAAAGAATAAATAAATTTATCAATTAATTCTTGAAATCTACTATGACTGTGGGTTACAGAAACATGAACATACCCAGCATACAACCCCAAAATCGGAATGTGGCTACCTTTATGGTTGGCAAAAATAGTCGCATACGCAAAAGCTCACCATTGGTGAACCTTGGAGGTCTAGCCGAGGAACAAAAAAAATTGAAAGAATTAAAAGAATTCAGAGCAACGACAGAGTTGACCCTAGCAAAATTCTGTAGGAAAAAAGTTCACCCTGATAAGGAAACAAATGCACGTGCCAACAGGAAAACAAAAATAAAATAAGTGGTACTGCTCTTGTGGGGACACAGAAATCCATAACCATAATATTGTTTATAGCCCTACCGACCACGAAAGCCATATCAGGGCTGTCACCTCATTCAGTTTCAGTGGCTCCAGTAACTTTCAACTCCAGGTTCAAAACCAACGGTCCTAATACTTTCAAATGTCTAACAACGTCCACCGGAAAGAAAAACAAACATTAAATTTCGCAATACCACAATTATTTCATTCCTTAAGGCAAAACAAACAAACAAAAAACATGCTGTGCTGAGGTCGCCAGCCATTCCGATTAATTTATCATGCCCAGATTACAAAAAAAAAGGATAACAAACATGTTAAAGTACAAAAATACACATAAAAAGTGCCACTCGGGCAAATACCACTGCAGAATGGACATCCTGTGCCCACCCCAGTGTCTAAGTCTCACTACCTGGTCGCTAGAACAAAAAACACAGGCAGAGTATCAAATAATGAAAACAGAAAACTGAAAGAGTTGCTTGAAAAAAGGCAGGAGAGTGGACTGGGAAGGCAGAAAATAAGCACAAGAAATTATTGTAAGATAAGGAGAAAGACGGAAACAAAGAGAGATATAGAAAAGTGGAAATGTCTAGCACAGAATTTCCAGAAGGTGGGGATGTTATTTATACTGAAAGAGCCCCCGGCATCCCCATGGGGGTAGACGCAGAGAAATTTGCAATGACTTTAAGTGGTATACAAATAGAAAGCAATACAATACAGTACTGTTTTATGCACAACAATACATATTACAATGTTGTATGTGGTGTTTGTGTTCGATTTCATTTAAAGTCTCTCCACAAAGTGTGATATTAGACGGACAAAGAGGTGGGGTTGGGTGGAGTCTGGATCATTGTTTGGAGGTGGATGCCCACATATTTTGAATAAGGGTGGACGAATAAATGGAAATCAGATGACTGATCTACTATGAGAGCTACAGTATGCAACCACTGAATAATGATTGAGTACATCAGGCAACAATTACAACAAAATTTCAGAAAAAAAATAACAACCAAAAAAAAAAAAAAACCCAACCAAGAAATGGAAATCTATTCCACTAAAACATAATGTCTTTAAAAGTTCGTAATAATCGTAATAAGGAACCAACTGGACTATGCAATAACGATTTGAAAAAAAATATACATAAAAAAAAACATCACTGAAGATTATTGATGGCGATAATGAGGTAAGAGTAGGTATATAGTCTTTCAGCATCTGACATATTAATATATGATCAACAGGTATGCTGTGATCACATAAGCAAAAACATGTCCAAAATATTTATTCTGAAAACAGTTCAATTTCCATCAGAGAGCCAGAGAAACAATCTGTTTCATACGGTAGTTTCTTGTTTTTTAACACAAGATTCAAATTGTACTAGTCTATTTCTCGATATACATTTAGACATACATACATTTGGTGTGTGTGTTGTGTGTGTGTGTGTGTGTGTGTGTGTGTGTGTGTGGTTTTGTTGATTTTGTTTTTTTATAGTTGCTATTTATACAGATATTGATAGATAATTTTCAAGATCACGAAAAAAAAGAGAAAGAAATATTTTCTGTTTACGGCTACAGCTCCCAGGTTCAACCAAAGGTGGAATTTTTGCCAATGTGACCCCCCCCCCCCCCCCCCCCCCCCCACCACCACCCACACACTCACCATTAAGGTAGCTACATCCCAACTTCAGGAATGGTGTGGTGGCTTGTTTTGTTTTTTTAAAAATATTTTTGTCGGGTGTTCCTACTGACACGAAATGGCCTTCTCTTCCAGCAGGTAAAACTGGTTCGTAACGTGTGCACAAGATGTTCTGCGTGCATCCACACACGGGGACTCGACTTATAGTCTGATCCGAAGGACTTATCAAAAGATTATCCCCGAAGTCGGAATGCGGCTACCTAAATGGTGCGTGTGAGTGGGGTGGAGGGTTTGGGGGGGGGGGGGGGGGCGGTCCTCTACGCAAAAATCTCACCATTGGTGAACCTTGGAGCTCTAGCCGAAGAAAAAAAAAAGATGGAAGCTCTTATTTCATGGTTTCAGCCTGATCTGCCATGTAGAGAATTTGTGCCATTCTGCAGTCAGCATAATTATATGCAGATGAGCTGGGTCATGGGTCAAGAGGGAAGCGACGGACACTACAGCTGAGTGGTTAAGACCGTTCGACTTCAATTTCATGGGTCCGTGAAGTCGTGGGTTCGAATCTCGGCGGTGTCTGGTGAATTAAATGCGGATATTTCTTACGATCTGCCTGGTCAACTTCAAGTGCAGACCTGCCAGTGCCATAATTCCCTTACTGTAAATACAAACGCAGAAGATCAAATTATGTTCGTTTAAAGATCCCGTCATTAATGTCAGCGTTCGGAGGGCTATAGAAACATGAATATGCCCAGTATATACATCCCCGAAGTCGGAATGCGGCTACCGTCATGGTGGGCAAGGATGGTCACATACGCAAAATCTCGCCATTGGTGAACCTGAGAATTCTAGCCCAGGAACAAAAACAAATAACAAAAAATAAATAAATAAAAACGTAGGCTGCAACTGTCAGTAACTTCCCAGGAATCTCCAACTCACACAACTTCTGGAAAAACTTTCCATTTTCTTCTTCGTCGAACGCTCAGACACCAGCTATCTGACTTGTGAGCGAAAATGCGCTACCGTCAAGCACCTGACAAGTCAGGCCCAGCACATCCGACTTCGGCGTGAGAGATAGTTGTCATCTTGTAAGCCTTTCTGAAAAAAAAAACCAACCGCAGGAGAATGGAGCAAGAAGATAAAAAAATATATATAAGCAATAAGGAGGGGGTGTCAGGGAGAAAAGGAACAAGGCAGAAACAAAGAGAGGGATAGAAAAGAGGGAATTCCTGGCACAGAAGCTGGAGATGCTATTCATACTGACAGGCCCTAGCTTGCCCATGGGGGGATAAACTTTCCACTGGATCTTGGACCCGATCCTAAAGCTATGGTTAGCTGCAGTGGTCACAAAGTCCTGCAGTCGCCATGACACATCGTGGTGGAATACCACGGAACGAAAAGAAATAAGAGCAGAAGGTTGTAGCGTTCTACTGTAACATGAGAGTTAATCGTGTTCCTGATTTGATTTGATGTAAACTCAGTTTGATGTAATTTCATGTAATGTGATGTGATTCGATTTGGTTTGATGTTATATATGATGTGATATGAATTGATGTGATGGGATGTGAATTGATTCAATATGATGTGATTCGATTTGGTTTGATGTTATATGATGTAATGTGAAATGATGTGATGTGATGTGAATTGATTCAGTGTGATATGATTTGATTTGCAGACTGGTCAGTTTTGATGGTGAGCGGAGGGGGGGGGGGGGGGAGGGGGGGAGAGGTGCTGAGGGGGTGGCCATCCTGATGTCGGACTACACCCCTACCGTCCAGTCCCTCCCCCTTCCCCCCTCTGTCAAGGTAAGTGTAGCATCGTTTTGTAGGATTAGGATCACGGTCATGAATAAAGGTAATGGGGGATGGGGGGGGGGGGATAGCCAAGTGGTTATAAATGATGATAATGGGGGATAGCCTAGTGGTTATAAATAATGATAATGGGGGATAGCCTTTGTGGTTATAAATTAAAACGATAATGGGGGGATAGCCTAGTGGTTATAAATAATGATAATGGGGGGGGGGATAGCCTAGTGGTTATAAATAATGATAATGGGGGGGGGGGGTAGCCTAGTGGTTATAAATAATGATAATGGGGGGATAGCCTAGTGGTTATAAATAATGATAATGGGGGGATAGCCTTGTGGTTATAAATAATGATAATGGGGGGATAGCCAAGTGGTTATAAATGATGATAATGGGGGATAGCCTAGTGGTTATAAATAATGATAATGGGGGGATAGCCTAGTGGTTATAAATAATGATAATGGGGGGATAGCCTAGTGGTTATAAGTAATGATAATGGGGGATAGCCTAGTGGTTGTAAATAATGATAATGGGGGATAGCCTAGTGGTTATAAATAATGATAATGGGGGGGGATAGCCTAGTGGTTATAAATGATGATAATGGGGGGGGGATAGCCTTGTGGTTATAAATAATGATAATGGGGGGGGATAGCCTAGTGGTTATAAAATAATGATAATGGGGGGATAGCCTTGTGGTTATAAATAATGATAATGGGGGGGGGGTAGCCTAGTGGTTATAAATAATGATAATGGGGGGGGGATAGCCTTGTGGTTATAAATAATGATAATGGGGGGGGGATAGCCTTGTGGTTATAAATAATGATAATGGGGGGGGGGTAGCCTAGTGGTTATAAATGATGATAATGGGGGATAGCCTAGTGGTTATAAATAATGATAATGGGGGATAGCCTAGTGGTTATAAATAATGATAATGGGGGGAGGTAGCCTAGTGGTTATAAATAATGATAATGGGGGGATTAGCCTAGTGGTTATAAATAATGATAATGGGGGGATAGCCTAGTGGTTATAAATAATGATAATGGGGGATAGCCTAGTGGTTATAAATAATGATAATGGGGGGGGATAGCCTAGTGGTTATAAATAATGATAATGGGGGGGGGATAGCCTAGTGGTTATAAATAATGATAATGGGGGGGGATAGCCTAGTGGTTATAAATAATGATAATGGGGGGGATAGCCTTGTGGTTATAAATAATGATAATGGGGGGGGGATAGCCTAGTGGTTATAAACAATGATAATGGGGGGGGGGGTTAGCCTAGTGGTTATAAACAATGATAATGGGGGGGGGGGGATAGCCTTGTGGTTATAAATAATGATAATGGGGGGGGGGATAGCCTTGTGGTTATAAATAATGATAATGGGGGGGGTAGCCTAGTGGTTATAAATGATGATAATGGGGGATAGCCTAGTGGTTATAAATAATGATAATGGGGGATAGCCTAGTGGTTATAAATAATGATAATTGGGGGGATAGCCTAGTGGTTATAAATAATGATAATTGGGGGGGTAGCCAAGTGGTTATAAGTAATGATAAGGGGGGGATAGCCTAGTGGTTATAAATAATGATAATGGGGGGGGATAGCCTAGTGGTTATAAATAATGATAATGGGGGGATAGCCTAGTGGTTATAAATAATGATAATGGGGGGATAGCCTAGTGGTTATAAATAATGATAATGGGGGGGGGGGGGGTAGCCTAGTGGTTATAAATAATGATAATGGGGGATAGCCTAGTGGTTATAAATAATGATAATGGGGGGTAGTCTAGTGGTTATAAATAATGATAATGGGGGGATAGCCTAGTGGTTATAAATAATGATAATGGGGGGGGTAGCCTAGTGGTTATAAATAATGATAATGGGGGATAGCCTAGTGGTTATAAATAATGATAATGGGGGGTAGTCTAGTGGTTATAAATAATGATAATGGGGGATAGCCTAGTGGTTATAAATAATGATAATTGGGGGGATAGCCTAGTGGTTATAAATAATGATAATTGGGGGGGTAGCCAAGTGGTTATAAGTAATGATAAGGGGGGGATAGCCTAGTGGTTATAAATAATGATAATGGGGGGATAGCCTAGTGGTTATAAATAATGATAATGGAGGGGTATAGCCTAGTGGTTATAAATAATGATAATGGAGGGGGGATAGCCTAGTGGTTATAAATAATGATAATTGGGGGGATAGCCTAGTGGTTATAAATAATGATAATTGGGGGGGTAGCCAAGTGGTTATAAGTAATGATAAGGGGGGGATAGCCTAGTGGTTATAAATAATGATAATGGGGGGATAGCCTAGTGGTTATAAATAATGATAATGGGGGGATAGCCTAGTGGTTATAAATAATGATAATGGGGGGATAGCCTAGTGGTTATAAATAATGATAATGGGGGGATAGCCTAGTGGTTATAAATAATGATAATGGGGGGATAGCCTAGTGGTTATAAATGATGATAATGGGGGATAGCCTAGTGGTTATAAATAATGATAAAGGGGGGGGGGGGCATAGCCTAGTGGTTGTAAATAATGATAAGGTGTGTGTGTGTGGGGGGGGGGGGGGTAGCCTAGTGGTCAGAGCCTTGTGCTGGTGATCTGACGGCCCGGGATTGAGCCACCAGGGAGGTGCCTGTATCAGGGGATTTTCCCTGGAGTTAACATCAGTGCTGACTCCACTCCCCCAAAGGTCGTTTGGATGAGACTATAAACCGAGGGCCCGTGTGAGAACACAGGCAGAACACCTTGCCCACACATTAAAACCCATTCTGCCTTTCAGAAAGTAGGCCATGTCGAGTCGGTAGGAACGGATGACAAAATGTTAAAAACCGCATGCACACAGGTGTCGTGTTTAGACACCGTAAGTCGGAATGTGGCTATCTAAGTGGTGGGGAAAACAGTCACATACGAAAAAATCTCACCATTGGTGAATCTTTGAGTTCTTGCCGACGAACGACGACAAATATATATATATATATATATATATATATATATATATATATATATATATATAACATAATATAGACACCTCTCTCCTTGCTTTGGTGATGTGTGGTGGTGGTGGGTTTTGTTATTGTGTTTTATGTTTTGTTGTTTAACTTTTCTGAATGGGACGGGAAGAACTCCGTGGGTAAGATGTCAGACTGATGATGTAGGATATGTTATTGTTTACGATTTAGGATTCATGATGGTAATGATAATTCTATTGATAATGACAATAAATGATGATGGTGATGAATTTTGTTTTAGTGTAGCTTATGAAAATGGTACCAGAATTGCTCAGTTGGTAAGATGTCACGACTTTTGATTAACATGTAAAATAATGATAGATGATGATTATATTAATCATGGTGATGATGATGATTTTTTATTTTATTTTATTTGATACTATTTTATGTCACAGCAGAATTCTCTGCGTGAAATTCGGGCTGCTCTCCCTGGGGAGAGCGCGTCGTCACGAGTGCAGCGCCTGCCCATTACTTCTTCTTTTTTTTCCTGTCTGCAACTGTATATTATGTTTCCCTATCAGTGACTTTTTTCTACAGAATTTTACCAGGGACAACCCCTTGTTGCCGTGGGTTCTTTTACGTGCGCTAAATAATGATGTGTAACACGGGACCTCGGTTTATCGTCTCATCCGAAAGACTAGCACCCAGACCACCACTCAGGGTCTAATGGATGGGGGAAAAGTTTTGGGCCCAAACGGGATTCAAACCACCATACAGTGATACACTCCGACCGGGACTTTTCGCTTTCTAGACAAGGCGTGTTACCTCCTAGACCACCGATCCACTAATGATTATGATGACAAATAATGATGATGGTAATAATAATAATCATAATGATGACAATAATGATACTACTACACCTACTTACTACTACTACTACTACTACTACTACTACTACTACTACTACTACTACTACTACTACTACTACTACTACTACTACTACTACTACTACTACTTTTTTTCATGGCTTGGCTTCGCGAACGAAGATTAAGGGCACTGTCCACGTCTGGTGCAGGCTCGCTGGTGGCTGTTCAGTCCAATGCGTGACAAACAAACCCGGCCGCAGCGGCTGCAGGGGAAAGTCGATTCTGGGGTTGATGTAGAGGGGACGCGGTTCTTCCTCCTCATTCGCTTCTCCTCAAGGGCGGCTCTGCGATTGTCCTCAAAGGAGGAGACCGACTGATGCACAGTGTGTCGCCAGGCCTGCCGGTCAGCAGCAAGGACTGACCACTGGTTATGGTCTATGAGGCAGGCTGACAGAGATTTCTTCAGAGAGTCTTTAAATCTCTTCTTTGGTGCGCCTCTGTAGCGGTGTCCGGTGGAAAGTTCACCGTAGAGAACCATCTTCGGTAGGCGATGGTCCTCCATTCTAGAGACATGCCCTGCCCAGCGTAGCTGCGTTTTCAGCAACATGGCCTCAATGCTGGTGATCCCTGCTTGCTCCAGCACCTCAGCATTCGTGGTGAAGTCGCTCCAGTGGATGTCGAGGATGGAGCGGAGACAGCGTTGGTGGAAGCGTTCCAGAATTCGCAGGTGGTATCTGTATGTGACCCATGACTCAGAGCCGTACAGGAGGGTGGTCAGTACCACGGCTCTGTAGACACTGATCTTGGTGTCTTTCTTCAGGTGTTTGTTTTTCCAGACACGGTGGTAGAGTCTGCCAAAAGCACTGTTTGCCTTTGCCAGTCTGTTGTCTACATCTTTATCAATCTTTGCGTCAGAGGAGATTGTGCATCCCAGGTAGGTAAACTGCTGGACTGTCTTCAGTTCTGTCTCACCAATTGTAATGTGAGGTGGGTGGTACGCTACCTGAGGTGCGGGCTGGTAGAGAACCTCTGTCTTCTTCAGGCTGACTTCGAGTCCGAAGAGCTGGGCTGCCTCTGCAAAACAGGATGTTACATGCTGCAGGGCGGTTTCTGTGTGGGCTACAAGGGCAGCATCATCAGCAAAAAGTAGCTCTCGAATTTGTTGCTCCAGGGTTTTGGTGTGGGCCTGAAGACGCCGCAGGTTGAATAGGCTGCCATCTGTGCGGTAGCGTATGAAAACTCCGTCTTCGTCATCAAGATCTTCTGTGGCCCGCTGAAGCATCATGCTGAAGAAGATAGTGAAGAGGGTTGGTGCAAGAACGCAGCCCTGCTTCACCCCGTTTGTGATTGGGAAAGGCTCTGAGAGGTCGTTGCTGTTTCTGACCTGGCCACGCTGGTCTTCATGTAGCTGGATCACCATGTTGAGAAACTTTGGGGGACAGCCAAGACGCTCCATGATCTGCCACAGGCCCTTCCTGCTCACAGTGTCAAATGCCTTGGTTAAATCAACGAAGGTGATGTACAGTCCCTTGTTCTGTTCGCGGCACTTTTCTTGAAGTTGTCTGAGCACGAAGACCATGTCGGTGGTACCCCTGTTAGCTCTGAAGCCGCACTGGCTCTCAGGGAGGTGGTGTTCTGCAACAGCAGGTACTAGTCTGTTGAGGAGAACTCTTGCAAGGATTTTGCCAGCGATGGAGAGAAGAGTTATCCCCCTGTAGTTGGAGCAATCTGATTTTTCCCCTTTGTTTTTGTAAAGGGTGATTATGATTGCATCACGAAGGTTTTGTGGTAACTTTCCCTGCTCCCAGCAGCAGACAAAAAATTCATGGAGCTTGCAGTGCAGTGTTTGCCCCCCGTTTTTCCATAATTCTGGTGGAATACCGTCGACGCCTGCAGCCTTCCCACTCTTCAGTTGTTCTATGGCTTTAGTTACCTCTTCCAGGGTTGGGGCTTCGTCCAGTTCTTCTTTCACTGGTTGCTGTGGGATCTGTTGGATCACTGCGTCATCAACAGTGCGATCAGCGCTGAAGAGGGTTTGAAAGTGTTCAGCCCAGCGGTTCAATATGGACATCTTGTCTGTGAGGAGTGCCTGGCCGTCAGTGCTGCGCAAAGGACTCAACACTTGGTGAGAGGGTCCATAGACTGCCTTCAAAGCTTCGTAGAAGCCTCTGTAGTCACCTGTGTCAGCGCAGAGCTGAGTTTTCTGGGCGAGGTTAGTCCACCACTCGTTTTGGATAACTCTAAGCTGGCGCTGGAGGTTGCTGCATGTAAGACGAAAGGCAGCTTTCTTTGCTGGACAAGATGGTTGTGCAAGGTGAGCCTGGTGGGCACTTCTCTTCTTCGCCAGCAGATCTTGTATTTCTTGGTCATTTTCGTTGAACCAGTCCTTGTTCTTCTTAGTGGAAAAGCCCAAGACCTCTGCAGAGGTCTGCAGGATGGCAGTTTTTAGGCGGGTCCAGAGCGTTTCTGGACAGGGGTCAGAGGGGCAGTCCTCGACTTCCAGCTTTGACTGGAGGTTGGACTGTAGCTCAGCTTTCACTTCAGCGGACTTGAGGCTGCCAACCTGGAGTTTCTTTCTGGGGGGACCTCCTCGCTTTGACTTTGGCTTGATGTGAAGGCTGAGGTTGCATCGCACGAGGCGGTGTGTCTGTGTGGCATTCTGCACTGGGCATCACTCTGGTGTGCAAGACATCACTTTGGTCTTTCTGGCGCACTAAGACGTAGTCTATGAGGTGCCAATGTTTGGACCGAGGATGCATCCAGGTTGTTTTTAGACTGTCCTTATGGACCGAGGATGCATCCAGGACCGAGGATGTTTGGACCGAGGATGCATCCAGGTTGTTTTTAGACTGTCCTTCTGCTGGAAGATTGTGTTAGTGATGATTAACTGCAGTTCAGTGCAGAACTCTAGCAGGAGACGCCCGTTGTCATTGCAATTCCCAACTCCATGTTTCCCCAGAACTCCCTTCCAGGCTTCTGAATCTCGGCCAACTCTAGCATTGAAATCCCCAAGGATAATGACCTTGTCGTCTGCAGGGGTGTTTCTTACCAGGCTGCGCAGGTCACAGTAGAATTTGTTCTTGTCTGCAGGGTCTGCTTGAAGAGTCGGGGAATACACACTGAAGAGAGTGATGTGCTGCTTGTTCTCCAGTGGCAGACGCATGGAGATGATACGGTCTGAATGACCTGTTGGTAAGTTCTCCAGCTTTGAGGCAATGGTGTTCTTGATCATGAAGCCTACACCTGAAAGGCGTCGTTCGGATTGGGGCTTGCCTGACCAGTATAAGGTGTAACCGGCGCTGTGTTCTTTGAGACTACCTTCATCTGAGAAGCGGACTTCACTAAGAGCCGCGATGTCGATATTTAGTCGCGAGAGTTCGTGTGCAACTAAAGCAGAGCGTCGTTCAGGACGGTTGCTATCTATTGTATCTAGCATGGTTCTGATGTTCCAGCACGCCAGTTTGAGACCTGTCACACCTTTGAAGGCAGGTGTGGAGCCACTTGATTTTGACTTTGTTGATGCTCGACCGCTTGGAAAGATGCCCGTTGACCGCGGCTAGCCAACTGGGTGGTATGAGGATGAGCTTTTGTTAGGCCACCTTTTCTAGGCCCCTCTCCGTGTGGAGCAAGCAGTGCTATCCCTAAAGAGGGCTGCTTGGTCATTCAGGGTGCTGCCGGGTGATGTTGTCATCCTCAGGTCAACAATCAGACGACCCATACTCCTGAATCGCCTGCATGCAGGATTGGAACTGCGGCTTCCAGTGACATCTTTCACCTGCCGCATTCGCCCCTTTCCCATCGCTACAGGGCTTGGGGATAGTAGGAAAAAGGGAGGATGAGGGGGGGACGTGGACTTGTCCTTGGGCCTGCGCATAGGATTTTTAAGGTGAGAGACAGTGCGCGCAGTACCGTTCCCACCCTTTAAACTCGCGGTTCATCTGCCATGGCCCAGCAAGCTGGGACGGTGACAGCGAGGTCCTCGGGTCGTAGGCAGGTTTACAACTGGTGGTTGAAGGCTCAGCCAGCCATATATTAGGGATACACCAGCCCTCAGTTCTTTAGGCCTGCCAGCAGGGTATTTTAGACTTCGCTATTTGCCCATAGCTGGGAGGCTGGTTCGTGGGCACCAGGGCGTATCCACACGACGGTGGGCCATGCGTGCCGCACGTAAGGGGGCCAGCTTTCCTCCCGGACCCAGTTATACCGCCAGGTACTCGGTCGCGCCATGACGTAGCAAGCTCAGTGAGAACAGGGGGCACCACGGGAAGGTGTTGCTACGGGCACAGTAATGTAGGAGAGGCCATTGCAAGTGACCACCTGCCCGTTTCCAGGCAGGGGCCCCCTCGGCGATCACTACACCTGGAAAGGAGAGGCTATGTTTTGCGCATTCACTTTCCTTAGGGAGAGCGGGACGTTGTAGCACCAGACCTCAACCCTGCCACAGGGGGTACAGTATCAAATACCCATACCCCCACCCCACTACTACTACTACTACTACTACTACTACTACTACTACTACTACTACTACTACTACTACTACTACTACTACAGTCTTATAAAAAGTAACAAAAAACGATAATAATGATAATGTCAGTAGTAATACTACCACTAATGATGATGATGATGATATCAATAGTGATACCACTACCGCTACCACTACTACTACTGATGATGACGATAATGATGATGGTAGCAGCGATGATGACAAAGACAATGACCATAACAATAACAGCATCAACAACGTTGGTAATGACACTGACGATGATTTTGTTTTCAGAAATGGCTGGTGTCCAGTATGTACGTTTGCCTGGACCTATCACCAACACACCCGCTGTCTGATTTATTGAAGAAAAAAAGAAGTGGGGGGGGGGGGGAATCAAAGGAGAGAGTAAAAAAAAAAGAGGGAAAAAGAAACAGGATGATTTTTTTTTCTGATGCTGTAATACCCTCCGAAGTTGGAATTCGGCTACCTCAATGCTAGTACAATAGTTTTTGAACAACTGTGGAGTTTTCGATTTGTATTTTTATTTTATTTATTTATTTTATTCTTTTATATGGAGGATAATGGGATAAGCACTCTTGTGCTTTTTTGACATCCAGTCCCCGTGTGTATGCAGTTGTGTAAATGTCATCTGTTCCCACCGTACCGGCACACGATGGCCTACTCTTACGAAAAGCGAACTCTTGTACTTTTTTACATCTAGTCCCCGTGTGTATGCAGTTGTGTAAATGTCATCTGTTCCCACCGGAACACGATGGCCTACTCTTACGAAAAGCGAACTCTTGTGCTTTCTTACATCCAGTCCCCGTGTGTATGCAGTTGTGTAAATGTCATCTGTTCCCACCGGCACACGATGGCCTACTCTTACGAAAAGCGGAACAGGATTTAAGGTGTGGGCAAGATGTTCTGCATGCATTCGCACAGGGGCCTCGGTTTATAGTCTCATCCAAAAGACTTTTCATTGTTCTGTTGTTTGTTTGTTATTTTGTACAAGCCTGTAATAACATCAGTTGTAACAGAATGGAATCAAGTGCACCAGTTATGACATGTACGGAGAAAGAATAAAATTGACTGGGAAATGTCTTTTGCAGATTGTTGTGTGATGTTTTGTTGTTCTGAGCGTGGTGGCAGTGTGTGTGTGTGTGTGTGTGGTGTTGTTTTTTTCTCTCAGTAAAGTGGGGAGAAAGGGGAATACCCTCAGTCCATGAACTCCACGTGAAAAGCAAACAGCAGGGCAGCAGCAAATGCTCTGCTATTTTTTGATTGGTGGAAAGTAAGTGAACTGTTGTCATCAAAAACTTTCCGAAGTTAATATAAGGCGCATACCGACGGTGGTGGGTGGGAAAAATGTACAGCGCGTCAGCTACATCTGGCGGGGTGGGTGGGGGCAGTGGATTGCGGTAGCTGAAATTTAAAACGTCGATTTTTATATTTAAAAAATATTTTTATAAATTAATTTTGTCAGAACACTGTTCCTATGACCTGTCTGTATCTGTCAAACGTGTTTATATGTGTATATGTCAAAAAAAAGAAAATTTTGTTCACAAAAAAATCAGATCTGATATGCTCAAAATCAGTTTTACCTGGGGGCTCTTATGAAATATTTATACACACATATGGGCGTGCCCACACCACGCATGTACAGA
>CM060325.1:25932921-25949008 GCA_030674155.1 Stramonita haemastoma | reverse complement strand
CACACGCACTCACAGACACACACACGCACGCACGCACGCACGCACGCACGCACGCACTCACTCACACGCACGCACGCACGCACGCACTCACACACACACACACACACACACACACACACACACACACACACACACACACACACACACACACACACACACACACACACACACACACATAAGCCCGCATGTATGTGTATGTGACACTTGTTGACCTCCTCACCTGTCTTTCACGTTTGGCCGACTGTAATTCTCTTCTGGCTGGTCTACCAGCATCATCCATCCAAGCATACAAAATCTGTAGCTTGACTGGTCACAGCTGTCAGTTTCCCCCGCTTTCAGCTCCTCTCAGCTGCTATCTATCCCATCCCAGCTGGTGCTAATTATTGCAGAAACTGACAGCACGCTTAGTCTTTGTAAAGGGAAGGGGCTAATTTTAGCACTGGACCCTTGACTGAATTATGCTGGATTTACAGGCTGTGTGGTCCTAAGAAAGAAAGAAATCTGAACACACCACTCTTCTTTCCAATCTCTTCACTGGGTGCCTGTCTCACAAAGACTGAATCTCCCTGCAAAGATGCACACTGCAGCTGAGTGGTTAAGACAGTTTGGCTTCAATCGCATGGGTCCTTGAAGTTATGGGTTTGAATGCCGGCTGTGTCTGGTGAACTTAGGCATTTTTACAATCTTCCAGGTCAACTTCCAAGTGCAGGCCTGCCAATGCCATTGTTCTCTTTATGTCTATGCACATGCAGAAGAT
The DNA here is from genome assembly GCA_030674155.1 of Stramonita haemastoma. NCBI lineage: Eukaryota > Metazoa > Mollusca > Gastropoda > Neogastropoda > Muricidae > Stramonita > Stramonita haemastoma. The sequence continues at coordinate 25,948,251 of CM060325.1, read as the reverse complement.
CAAATATATGCACGTTAAAGATCTCGTCATTCGTATGAGCGTTTGATGGGTTACAGAAACGTGAATGCACCCAACATACATCCCCGAAGTGGGTATGGGGCTACCTTCATGGTGGGCAAAAATGGTCACAAACGCAAAATTTCACCATTGGTGAACCTCAGCACTCTAGCTGAGGAACAGCGCACACACACACACACACACACACACACACACACACACACACACACACACCACACACTCTCACTCTCACTTCTCTCTCTCTCTCTCTCTCTCTCTCTCTCTCTCTCTCTCTCTCTCTCTCCCTCTCTTTCCAATTATTCCTTTTGATCGTCTAGTATCACTTAAAGTGGAAAGATGTTAAACTGAAGACTACTACTGCTACTACACACACACACAGCATGCACGCACAAAACAAAACTAAACAAAAAAGTCTTTTCTTTCTATTTTGCCTAAAGAACATTTTTTTTGTTTTTTGTTTGGGTTTTTTGGGGGGTAAAGATTTGTATTTTCAGGGTTCATACCTTTCTTTACAACAAAGTGATGATATATATAGAGAGAGAGAGGGAGAGAGAGAGAATACATATGCATATATATATATATATATATATATATATATATATATATATTTTTTTTTTTTTTTTTTTTGGTGGCTGACTTTGGCAGAAAGTTCCGGAGGGAGTGTGTGTGGAGAGTGAGAAGTACGGGCGGTGTGTGGCAGACCTGTGCATCATGCTGGCCCCTCTGGCACCCTGCTTCGCCTCAGAGCTCTGGGCTGGCCTGGCCAGTGTCTGTCTGCAGGCCCCTCCTCCCCACCACTACCACTGGGTCCGTTGTCTGTCTCTCTGTCTGTGTGTAGTCTTCGTTGTGTGGCTGTGTGTTGTCTGTCATTATTTTTGTCTGTGTGTTGTCATTGTTGTCTGTGTGTTGTCAGTGTTGTCTGTCTGTGTGTTGTTATTGTTGTCTGTCTATGTGTTGTCTTTGTTGTCTGTCTTTTTGTTGTCTTTGTTGTGTGGCTGTCTGTCTGCTGTCTTTGTTGTCTATCTGTTGTCAGTGTTGTCTGTCATCATTGTTGTCTGTGTAGTGTCATTATTGTCTGTCTGTTTGAATTGTTGTCTGTTTAATAAATTGTTGTCTGTCTGTGTTGTCAGTGTTGTCTGTCATCATTGTTGTCTGTGTAGTGTCATTATTGTCTGCCTGTTTAAATTATCTGTCTGTCTGTTAGAATTGTTGTTTGTCTGTTTAAATTGTTGTCTCTGTTAAAATTGTCTGTTAAAATTATCTGTCTATTTATATTGCCTTTTTGTTAAAATTGTTGTTTGTCGGTTGAAATTGTTATCTGTCTGTTTGAATTGTAGTCTGTTTAAATTGTCTGCCTGTTAAAATTGTTGTCTGTCTGTTAAAATTGTTTAAATTGTCTGTTTGTCTGTTAAAATTGTCTGTCTGTCTATTAAAATTGTTGTCTGTCTGTTAAAATTGTTATCTGTGTGTTAAAATTGTTGTGTATCTGTTTTAAAGTGTTGTCTGTTAAAATTGTCTGTTTGTTTAAATTATCTGTCTGTTAAAATTGTTATCTGTCTTTTAAAATTGTTATCTGTCTGTTAAAGTTGTTATCTGTCTGTTTAAATTGTTGTGTGTCTGTTTAAATTGTCTGTCTGTCTGTTAAAATTGTTGTCTGTCTGTTAAAATTATCTGTTTAAATTGTTGTGTTGGGGGGGGGGGGGGGGGGGGGGGGGAGGGTGCTTCTTTTTGCTTTTTTTTTTTTTTAAACTTTGAATGTGCTTTTGGTAACAGTTGTTGTTTTGCATAGTCATTGTCAATAGTTTGTGATGGAAAAAAAAAGACTAACTATTGTAAAAATTGGTTTTACTTTTTTTTTTAACAGGACAAAACTGTATTGGATCAGACCTGGCCAGCTATTGACATTCACTACAAGCTGCCTCTTATCTTTAAAGTAAGTAGCTTTTTTTTTTTGCCCTCTGTGTTTATATTGTATTGTAGTGTACACCTCTTTAAGTCATGGCAGATTTCTCTGCATGAAATTCGGGCTGCTCTCCCGGGGAGAGCGTGTCACCACAAGAGCAGTACCACCCGTTATTTTTTTTTTCTTTTTCTGTCTGCAACTGTATTTGTTTTCCCTATCAGAGTGGCTTTTTTCTACAGAATTTTGCCAGGGACAGCTCTCTTGTTGCCATGGGTTCTTTTACGTGCGCTAAATAATTAGGTGTAACAATCAGGACCTCGGCTTATCATCTCATCTGAAAGACTAGCATCCAGACCACCATGGTCTAATGGATGGGGGAAAAGTTTCAGGCCTGAACGGGGATCGAATCACCGCACGCCTCTGACTTGGACTTTTGGCTTTCTAGGCTGGTGGGTTACCTCTAGACCACCGATCCTCTAAACGTTTATGCACGTCTGTGTATGTATGCACATGTTTTATGTAAAGTGAGTGTGTTGATATATATATATATACCGTATATGTGTGTGTGTGTATACAATTATACAATATGTGTGAATGTCTGAAAGTGTTCATGAATTTACACCTTTCTTTTCCATGGAGATGCGGGGGGGGGGGGGGGGCCTGTCAGTATGAATAGCATCCCCACCTTCTGGAAATCAGTACTAGAAATTCCCTCTTTTCTATTCCTCTCTCACTTTCTGCCATGTTCCTTTTCTTCCAGTCACCTCCTTGTCTGTTTTCTGTCTTCTTGGTCCATTCTCCTGCCTTTTTTCCCTGAAAGACTTCAAAGATAACAGTTCTCTCCCAAGCTGAAGTCGGATGCACTGGGCCTGATTTGTCAGGCACAACGCATTTTTGCTCACGACAGACAAGACTAGTTGCTGTCTGAGTGTTGGATAAAGAAGATGAAGGAGAAGAAGAATTTGAAGAAGAAGCTAAAAAAAAAGACCTTCCTTGACGCTTCATGTCACCTGGAGTTTTGAGTTGCCTTGCTGCATTAGACCTTCTGTCTCTTAATGTATTCCATGAGGTCTTTTTTTTTCCCCCTTTTTTTTTTTTTTTCATTTTTGATCCTCGGCTAGAGCTCAGAGGTGAATTTTTTGTGTATGCGACCGTCTTTTTAAAAAAAAAATGTTTAGGTTTTTTTTTGGGGGGGACCGACCGTCTACCCACCATGAAGGCAGCTGCATTCTGTCTCGGGGATGATGTCTAAAAAAAACCACCACCAGTGTGCATGCAGGTTTTGGGGTTTTTTTTAAAGTTCTTGTCATCTGTTCTTACCAACACAAATGGTCTACTCTTCCAAAAGGCAGAACGGGATTTTAGCATGTGCACAAGAATGATGTTCTGCATGCGTTCAGGTCACACATGTGACCCTGGTTTATAGTCTCATCTGAAGAACTTTTGGGGAAGTAGAGTCAGTATTTGTGTTAAGTCCAGGGGAAAAATCTCCCTCAGATAACAGTATTTGTGTTAAGTCCAGGGGAAAAATCTCCCTCAGATAACAACATTTGTGTTAAGTCCAGGAGAAAAATCTCCCTCAGATAACAACATTTGTGTTAAGTTCAGGGGAAAAATCTCCCTCAGATAACAGCATTTGTGTTAAGTCCAGGGGAAAAATCTCCCTCAGATAACAGCATTTGTGTTAAGTCCAGGGGAAAAAATCTCCCTCAGATAACCGGTGCGGTGCTCTAACCACTACGCTATCCTGTCTCTCCCCTCCCCCCCCCCCCCCTCCCTCATCAGCATCCAAAATCTATTCAGTGAGGACATAATTTGTTTGGCAATCTCCTCGGTTCTTTAAAACAGTGCTGTGAGCTCAGGCCCTTCCTATCTTCCTCATATGATTGAAACCCACAGAGAAAAGGAATGGTGTATTTCTGTGTGTGTGTTGTGTTGTGCTGTGTTGTGCGGGTGTTGGTGTGTGTGTGTGTTTTGTTGTGCAGGTGTTGTGTTGTGCAGGTGTTGGTGTGTGTTGTGTTGTGTGTTGTGTGGTGTGGTGTGGTGTGTGTGCGTGTGTGGTGTGTGTGTGTGTGTGTGTGTGTGTGTGTGGTGTGTGTGTGTGTGTGTGTGGTGTGTGTGGTGTGTGTGTGTGTGTGTGTGTGTGTGTGTGTGTGGTGTGAGAGACACAGAGACAGACAGACAGACAGACAGACAGACAGACAGAGAAAGAGAGAGAGAGAGAGAGAGAGAGAGAGAGAGAGAGAGAGAGAGAGAGAGAGAGAGAAAACACTGAACAATGTACACCAGCGTTGCAGAGAGAGACAGAAAAAAAGAGATTCAGAACATATTGAAATGTAAATCCAATGCTAAAACCTTGTGCAATAAAAACTGAACACCTCAACCCCTGCTGTTTTACCATCTTCAGATCAACAACCAGGAAAACGCCAACATCAGCGTCGAAGCAAACGTCCTGGACACTCTCACCTCTGACCTCGCTCATGACCTTGTGCGAGCGGAGCCCAAGTACCAGCAGTACTGCCAGGGTCGGGAGTTCGAGTCCATCATCTTCTCCCTTCAGCCAGGCTACCAGGCAGTCATCAATATCATTCCCAAGAAACGGGCGGCTGTCAGGGTGGACCCATGATACAGCAAATCTTCTTCTTTGTTGTCGTCAGTGAACGCTCAGACAGGAGCTATTGTCATCTGTCATACGAGTGAAAATGCGTGGTTCTGTCGTTAAGTGCCTGACAAGTCAGGCCCAGCATATTCGACTTCGTTGTTGGGAGAGAACTGGTTTCTTTTTTTTAAAGCTTTTCTGGGTTAAAAAAAAGACAGGAGACTGGACCAAAAAGGCAGAAAATAGACAGGAAGAATAGGAACAAGGCGGAAAGAAAGAGAGGGATAGAAAAGAGGGCTTGCTAGCCGCAGACTTTGCAGAAGGTGGGGATGCAATTGATGCTGTAATGTTTATGACTGGTTTAGGCTTAGGTGGTTCTGATATGTGGGGGCTTTGTTTATCTTGTGATGTGTATGTGCTAATGTTCAGGTACTGTATTGTATTTTTGCGTGATAAATGTTTATCTGTTTACTGGTTTTTTTGTGTGTGTATGGCATGTAACCCACATGAATTTCTCTATTTGTGAGATGATCAAGTATTTGAAGTGAATTGAATACTGACAGGCCCCTGGCATCCCCTTGAGCAAAAAACAAATTTAACATCTTCAGTAGTATGGTATACATTTCACCTTCACCTTCACCTGTCCCATAGTCCCATGGACCGTGGGGGCACAACTGAAGATTTTGCAACCAGCTTCCTCCACTCCCCACGGTCCTCCACCCTCCGTAGTAGGTCGTTCCACCCAAGGCCTGTCCACTCTCTGATGTTGTCTTCCCATGTTTCCTCTGTCTGCCTCTTCGTCTCCCTCCCCTTACTGTTCCCTGTAAGACTGTCTTGGCCAGTCCAGATGATCGTGTGACGTGCCCGTACCACTTTAGCTTGCGTTTTTTCACTGTAGTTAGGAGCTCTTCATATACATTTGGTGTACATTTAAATAATGCAAAACTTAACTAACCACCAGACACATATCATTATGTGAGTCACACCTACGCTCATGCAGTTGTTGTGCGTTCCCCAGCTTAACACTCTGGGGGTCACCCAGAAAGTGCGCTCTGACTCACTCATCCATCCCACCTCAGAATCACTGTGAGATTGAAATTGCAACAGTGAATGAGAAGTTTGTGTGTGTGACTGTTTTCAAGTACCTCGCCATATAGGCAGCCATACTCTGACTTCAGAGGAGTTCCGCTAAATGTTAGACTAGTTACTTAGGTTTGACCAAAACGTTTTGAGTATAGGACATGTTTAAATCTGCACAGGGCAGTGCATTCTGTCGAGAGAGGAGCTTGGCCCCTCCACACAGTGTTGGCTCAGGAGCAAAATTCAGCACAGGGAAGGATACGTAGCATGGGGGCAAATAGGGATATCAGCCTTCCATTTTGTGTTTGTGAAGGGTCTGTATTCTGCAGTCAGTCACTTCAGTTCTCCTTTGTGTTTGTTGTAGGGAAGGAACATGGGATTTGTTTTTTGGTGGATAGATTGATGAGCTGAGACTTAATGGTTATGTGGGGCTTTTGGTTATCATCGTCATTCATTATTCTGATGTGAATAACAAAAAAGACATTTTTTTTTTTTTAAAGATGTCTTTGATTTAGGACTTTGTTTGTGTGTGTGTGTGTGTGTGTGTGTGTGTGTTTTATTCATTCAGTTATTTATTTATTCTTTTATTTAGAGGACCATGGAATAAGCATTCATGTGCTTTTTTTATACCCAGTCCCTGTGTGTATGCAGTTTTTGTAAATTTGTTCATCTGTACCCACCAGCACACAATGGCGTACTCTTCTGAAAAGCAGAACAGGTTTTAACATGTGCGCATGTTGTTCTGTACGCGTTTGCACACGGGACCTCAGTTTATAGTGTGTGTGTGTGTATGTGTGTGTGTGTGTGTGTGTGTGTGTGTGTGTGTGTGTGTGTGTGTGTGTGTGTGTGTGTGTGTGTATGTGTGTGTGTGTGTGTGTGTGTGTGTGTGTGTGTGTGTGTGTGTGTGTTGCTGCATGTTCCTTTAATTAAATATCTTTTCTCTAGCTGGGGTTTATCATGGAGCGGGCGTTTTGTACATAGAAGATCATTTTCCAGTTCAACTGACTCCTAGCCTTAAACCATATTTACACAGATGCCATAGCCAAGTGGTTAAAACCGTTTGAATTCAATCCCACGGGTCCATGAAGTCCTGAGTTCAAATCTCGGCAGTGTCTGGTGAATGGGGGATTTTTTATTTACCATCTGCCAGGTCATCTTCAAGTGCCTGCCAGTGCCTTAATTCCCTTAATGTGTGTTCACATGCAGAAGATCAAACATGCACATTAAAGATCCCGTCATTCGTGTCAGCGTTCTATGAGTTACAGAAACATGAACATACCCAGCATACAACCTCAAAATCGGAATGTGGCTACCTTCATGGTGGGCAAAAATGGTCGCATACGCAAAATCTCACCATTGGTGAACCTTGGAGCTCTAGCCGAGGAACAAAAAAAAACCAACAACAACAAAATTATATTTGACATAACCACACTCCCTCCCTGTTGTTCTTGTTTGATTTCCTTCTGTTTGTGTCTCTGGTTCAGATTTCATACTTGGAGTAAAAGAAAAATCTATCCTTAGTTTGGGGGCGGGGGTCTTTATCATGTATTTTTTATTTTCCTTTTTTTGTGTTACTCCTTTGTTCCTTTGCTCCTTTTTATATCATCCATAATCTGTTTATATCATCCATAATCTGTTTATATCATCCATAATCTGTTTATATCATCCATAATCTGTTTATATCTTCCATAATCTGTTTATATCATCCATAATCTGTTTATATCATCCATAATCTGTCATAATCATAATCTGTTTGGGGTTGGGTCTTTTTGTTGTCATTTTTTGCTATCTTTATTTTTTACAATAACCCAAACAAGAACCACTTACGATGTCAATTCAAATCCTGCACACACACACACGCACAATGACATCACCATTCATTCCCTGACACCAACTGAATCACACAGCAGACCTGAAAGACCTCAGCAGCATCTTGGCTACTTGGGTAATTGATCATTTCTGGCCAAGAATTTCTTTTTATCACCCATGAAAGGCTGAGAGCTTTGCTTTCTGAGGTGGGGGTTTAACCTTCACATGACGGACGCTATAGCTGAGTGGTTAAGACCCTTCAGCTTCAGTCCCCTGGGTCCATGAAGTCATGGGTTCGAATCTTGTTAGTGGCGTCTGGTGAATTAAGGGTGGGGATTTTTTTTTTTTTTACCATCTCCCGGGTAAATTTCAAGTGCAGACCTGCTAGCATCTTAATTCCCTTCATATATATACACATGCAGAAAATCAAAGGACAACGTGAAAAATCCAGTAATTCATGTCTGCGTTTGGTGGGTTACGGAAACGCTGAGTGTGGGAAACACTGAGCACACTCAGCGTTGCAACCTGTACAATGAAATGAGCTACACTGAAGCAGGAAAGTGTCGGCTGAGGCCAGCAGGCAGACCTACAAACTGACAGCAGAGGAGAAGACCAGACATTATGTACCCCTCCTGGTAAGGAAATACAGAGAGGGTATGTGTGTGTCGGTGTGTGTGTGTGTTTATGTTTACACACCACACACACACACACACACACACACACACACACACACACACACACACACACACACACACACACACAGTGGCAATGTGAAAACATGTTCCTGTGGAAACATGGAGATATGTTCTAAGTGGAAACGTGTGGCAACATGTGTCCTTGTGGCGACATGCTTTCCCAAAGGAGAATTTCTTCCATTTTATTCCAAGAAATCTACTATGACTGTGAGTTAAACACAATGCAATGTGATGGATCGGTGGTCTGGAGGTATCACATCTGCCTAGACAGCAAAAAGTCAGGGTTTGATCCCTGTTTGTGCCCACAACTTTTCCCCTTCCACTAGACCTTGAGTGGTGGTCTGGCTGCTAGTCTTTTGGATGAGATTATAAACGAGGTCCCATGTGCAACACGAACTTAGTGCATCACATTGTATTGTGTTTAACTCACAGTCATGTGCTGGAGGGTACAGATGACAAAATGTACAAAAACTGCATACACAGGGGGACTGGATGTAAAACAAATCCCACATGAATGCTTATTCCACTGTCTTGAAAATAAAAGAATAAATAAATTTATCAATTAATTCTTGAAATCTACTATGACTGTGGGTTACAGAAACATGAACATACCCAGCATACAACCCCAAAATCGGAATGTGGCTACCTTTATGGTTGGCAAAAATGGTCGCATACGCAAAATCTCACCATTGGTGAACCTTGGAGGTCTAGCTGAGGAACAAAAAAAATTGAAAGAATTAAAAGAATTCAGAGCGACGAGAGAGTTGACCCTAGCAAAATTCTGTAGGAAAAAAGCCACCCTGATGAGGAAACAAATGCACGTGCCGACAGGAAAACAAAAATAAAATAAGTGGTGCTGCTCTTGTGGCGACGCAGAAAACCATAACCATAATATTGTTTATAGCCCTACCGACCACGAAAGCCATATCAGGGCTGTCACCTCATTCAGTTTCAGTGGCTCCAGTAACTTTCAACTCCAGGTTCAAAACCAACAGTCCTAATACTTTCAAATGTCTAACAACGTCCACCGGAAAGAAAAACAAACATTAAATTTCGCAATACCTCAATTATTTCATTCCTTAAGGCAAAACAAACAAACAAAAAACATGCTGTGCTGAGGACGCCAGCCATCCCGATTAATTTATCGTGCTCAGATTACACCCAAAAAATGTATTAAAAAAAAAGGATAACAAACATGTTAAAGTACAAAAATACACAAAAAGTGCCACTTTGGCAAATACCACTGCAGAATTGACATCCTGTGCCCACCCCAGTGTCTAAGTCTCAACTACCTGGTCGCTAGAACAAAAAACACAGGCAGAGTATCAAATAATGAAAACAGAAAACTGTTTGAAAGAGTTGCTTGAAAAAGGCAGGAGAGTGGACTGGGAAGGCAGAAAATAACCACAAGAAATTATAGAAAGATAAGGAGAAAGACGGAAACAAAGAGAGATATAGAAAAGTGGAAATGTCTAGCACAGAATTTCCAGAAGGTGCGGATGTTATTTATACTAAAAGAACCCCCGGCATCCCCATGGGGGTAGCTGCAGAGAAATTTGCAATGACTTTAAGTGGCATACAATACAAAGCAATACAATACAGTACTGTTTTATGCACAACAATACATATTACAATGTTGTATGCGGTGTTTGTGTTCGATTTCATTTAAAGTCTCTCCACAAATTGTGTGATATTAGACGGACAAAGAGGTGGGGTTGGGTGGAGTCTGGATCATTGTTTGGAGGTGGATGTGCACATATTTTGAATATGGATGGACAAATGAATAGTTCTAAATCAGATGACTGACCTACTATGAAAGCTACAGTATGCAACCACTGAATAATGATTTAGTACAGCAGGCAACAATTACAACAAAATTTCAGAAAAAAATAACCAAAAAAAAAAAAAAACCCAACCAAGAAATGGAAATCTATTCCACTAAAACATAATGTCTTTAAAAGTTCGTAATAAGGAACCAACTGGACTATGCAATAACAATTTGAAAAAAAATTTGCATCGATAAAAACATCACTGAAGATTATTGATGACGATAATGAGGTAAGAGTAGGGATGTAGTCTTTCAGCATCTGGCATATTAATATAATTATGATCAACAGTTATGCTGTGACCACATAAGCAAAAACATGTCCAAAATATTTATTCTGAAAACAGTTCAATTTCCATCAGAGAGCCAGAGAAACAATCTGTTTTATACGGTAGTTTCTTGTTTTTTTAACACTTCAAATTGTACTAGTCTAATTCTCGATATACATTTAGACATACATTTAGTGTGGTGTGTGTGTGTGTGTGTGTGTGTGTGTGTGGTGCGTGCGTGCGTGTGTATGTGCTTTTGTTGAATTTTTTTTTATAATTGCTATTTATACAGATATTGATAGATAATTTCAAGATCACGGGAAAAAAAAAAGAAATGTTTTCTGTTTCATGGCTACAGCTCCCAGGTTACACCAAAGGTGGAATTTTTGCCAATGTGACTCCCCCCCCCCCCCCCCCCCCACAACACACAGCATTAAGGTAGCTGCATCCCAAATTCAGGAATGGTGGGGTGGCTTGTTTTGTTTTTTAAAAATATTTTTGTCGGGTGTTCCTACTGGCACGAAATGGCCTTCTCTTCCAGCAGGTAAAACTGGTTCGTAACGTGTGCACAAGATGTTCTGCGTGCATCCACACACGGGGACTGGGCTTATAGTCTCATCCGAAGACATATCAAAAGATTATCCCCGAAGTCGGAATGCGGCTACCTAAATGGTGCGTGTGAGTGGGGTGGAGGGTTTAGGGGGTGGGGTGGGGGCGGTCCTCTACGCAAAAATCTCACCATTGGTGAACCTTGGAGCTCTAGCCGAAGAAAAAAAAAAAAGATGGAAGCTCTTATTTCATGGTTTCAGCCTGAACTGCCATGTAGAGAATTTGTGCCATTCTGCAGTCAGCATAATTATATGCAGATGAACGGGGTCATGGGTCAAGAGGGAAGTGACGGACACTACAACCGAGTGGTTAAGACCGTTCGACTTCAATTTCATGGGTCCATGAAGTCGTGGGTTCGAATCTCGGCAGTGGTGTCTGGTGAATTAAGTGCGGAGATTTTTACGATCTGCCAGGTCAACTTCAAGTGCAGACCTGCCAGTGCCATAATTTCCTTACTGTAAATACAAACGCAGAAGATCAAAATATATGTGCTCGTTAATGGCAGCGTTCGATGGGTTTCGGAAACACACGACATATCCAGCATACATCCCCGAAGTCAGAATGCGGCTACCGTCATGGTGGACAAAGATGGTCACACACGCAAAATCTCACCATTGGTGAACCTGAGAGCTCTAGCCGAGGAACAACAACAAAAAAAAACAACCCAACAAATAACAACAACAACAACAAAATAAAAACGTAGGCTGCAACTGTCAGTAACTTCCCAGGAATCTCCAACTCACACAACTTCTGACAAAACTTTCCATTTTCTTCTTCGTCGAACGCTCAGACACCAACTATCTGTCTTGTGAGCGAAAATGCGCTACCGTCAAGCACCTGACAAGTCAGGCCCGGCACATCCGACTTCGGCGTGAGAGATAGTTGTCATCTTGTAAACCTTTCTGAAAAAAAAAAAAAAACCGCAGGAGAATGGAGCAAGAAGATAAACAAAAATATATAAGCAATAAGGAGGGGGTGTCAGGGAGAAAAGGAACAAGGCAGAAACAAAGAGAGGGATAGAAAAGAGGGAATTCCTGGCACAGAATTTCCATAAGCTGGAGATGCTATTCATACTAGCTTGCCCATGGGGGGATAAACTTTCCACTGGATCTTGGACCCGATCCTAAAGCTATGGTTAGCTGCAGTGGTCACAAAGTCCTGCAGTCGCCATGACACATTGTGGTGGAATACCACGGAACGAAAAGAAATAAGAACAGAAGGTTGTAGCGTTCTACCGTAACATGAGAGTTAATCGTGTTCCTGATTTGATTTGATGTAAACTCAGTTTGATGTAATTTCATGTAATGTGATGTGATTCGATTTGGTTTGATGTTATATGATGTGATGTGAATTGATGTGATAGGATGTGAATTGATCCAATATGATGTGATTCGATTTGGTTTGATGTTATATGATGTAATGTGAAATGATGTGATGTGATGTGAATTGATTCAATGTGATGTGATTTGATTTGCAGACTGGTCAGTTTTGATGGTGAGCGGAGGGGGAGGGGGGAGGGGGGGAGAGGTGCAGAGGGGGGTGGCCATCCTGATGTCGACTACACCCCCACCGTCCAGTCCCTCCCCTTCCCCCTCTGTCAAGGTAAGTGTAGCATCGTTTTGTAGGATGATGATCATGGTCATGAATACAGGTAATGGGGGGTGGGGGTGGATAGCCTAGTGGTTATAAATAATGATGATGGGGGGGGGGGGGGTAGCCTTGTGGTTATAAATAATGATAATGGAGGAATAGCCTTGTGGTTATAAATAATGATAATGGGGGGGAGGTAGCCTAGTGGTTATAAATAACGGTAATGGGGGGGTAGCCTTGTGGTTATAAATAATGATAATGAGGGATAGCCTAGTGGTTATAAATAATGATAATGGGGGGATAGCCTAGTGGTTATAAATAATGATAATGGGGGATAGCCTAGTGGTTATAAATAATGATAATGGGGGTGGGGATAGCCTAGTGGTTATAAATAATGATAATGGGGGATAGCCTAGTGGTTATAAATAATGATAATGGGGGATAGCCTAGTGGTTATAAATAATGATAATGGGGGATAGCCTAGTGGTTATAAATAATGATAATGAGGGATAGCCTAGTGGTTATAAATAATGATAATGAGGGATAGCCTTGTGGTTATAAATAATAATAGTGGGTGGGTGGTAGAGTAGTGGTTATAGATAAGGATAAGGGGGGGGGGGGGTAGCCTAGTGGTTATAAATAATCATAATGGGGGGGGGGGTAGCCTAGTGGTTAGGGCCTTGTGCTGGTGATCTGACGGCCCGGGATTGAGCCACCACGGAGGTGCCTGTATCAGGGGATTTTCCCCTGGAGTTAACATCAGTGCTGACTCCACTCCCCCAAAGGTCGTTTGGATGAGACTATAAACCGAGGCCCCGTGTGAGAACACAGGCAGAACACCTTGCCCACACATTAAAACCCATTCTGCCTTTCAGAACAGTAGGCCATGTCGAGTCGGTAGGAACGGATGACAAAATGTTAAAAACCGCATGCACACAGGTGTCGTGTTTAGACACCGTAAGTCGGAATGCGGCTATCTAAGTGGTGGGGAAAACAGTCACATACGAAAAAATCTCACCATTGGTGAATCTTTGAGTTCTTGCCGACGAACGACGACAAAAATATATATATATATATATATTATATATATAACATAATATAGACACCTCTCTCCTTGCTTTGGTGATGTGTGGTGGTGGTGGGTTTTGTTATTGTGTTTTATGTTTTGTTGTTTAACTTTTCTGAATGGGACGGGAAGAACTCCGTGGGTAAGATGTCAGACTGATGATGTAGGATATGTTATTGTTTACGATTTAGGATTCATGATGGTAATGATAATTCTATTGATAATGACAATAAATGATGATGGTGATGAATTTTGTTTTAGTGTAGCTTATGAAAATGGTACCAGAATTGCTCAGTTGGTAAGATGTCACGACTTTTGATTAACATGTAAAATAATGATAGATGATGATTATATTAATCATGGTGATGATGATGATTTTTTATTTTATTTTATTTGATACTATTTTATGTCACAGCAGATTTCTCTGCGTGAAATTCGGGCTGCTCTCCCCGGGGAGAGCGCATCGTCACAAGTGCAGCGCCTGCCCATTACTTCTTCTTTTTTTTCTGTCTGCAACTGTATATTATGTTTCCCTATCAGTGACTTTTTTCTACAGAATTTTACCAGGGACAACCCCCTTGTTGCCGTGGGTTCTTTTACGTGCGCTAAATAATGATGTGTAACACGGGACCTCGGTTTATCGTCTCATCCGAAAGACTAGCACCCAGACCACCACTCAGGGTCTAATGGATGGGGGAAAAGTTTTGGGCCCAAACGGGATTCAAACCACCATACAGTGATACACTCCGACCGGGACTTTTCGCTTTCTAGACAAGGCGTGTTACCTCCTAGACCACCGATCCACTAATGATTATGATGACAAATAATGATGATGGTAATAATAATAATCATAATGATGACAATAATGATACTACTACACCTACTTACTACTACTACTACTACTACTACTACTACTACTACTACTACTACTACTACTACTACTACTACTACTACTACAGTCTTATAAAAAGTAACAAAAACGATAATAATGATAATGTCAGTAGTAATACTACCACTAATGATGATGATGATGATATCAATAGTGATACCACTACCGCTACCACTACTACTACTGATGATGACGATAATGATGATGGTAGCAGCGATGATGACAAAGACAATGACCATAACAATAACAGCATCAACAACGTTGGTAATGACACTGACGATGATTTTGTTTTCAGAAATGGCTGGTGTCCAGTATGTACGTTTGCCTGGACCTATCACCAACACACCCGCTGTCTGATTTATTGAAGAAAAAAGAAGGGGGGGGGGGGGGGGGGGGGGGGGGGGGGGGGGGAATCAAAGGAGAGAGTAAAAAAAAAGAGGGAAAAAGAAACAGGAGGATTTTTTTTTCTGATGCTGTAATACCCTCCGAAGTTGGAATTCGGCTACCTCAATGCTAGTACAATAGTTTTTGAACAACTGTGGAGTTTTCGATTTGTTTTTTTATTTTATTTATTTATTTATTTATTTTATTCTTTTATATGGAGGATAATGGGATAAGCACTCTTGTGCTTTTTTACATCCAGTCCCCGTGTGTATGCAGTTTTGTAAATGTCATCTGTTCCCACCAGCACACGATGGCCTACTCTTACGAAAAAACGAACTCTTTTGCTTTTTTACATGCAGTCCCCGTGTGTATGCAGTTGTGTAAATGTCATCTGTTCCCACCGGAACACGATGGCCTACTCTTACGAAAAGCGAACTCTTGTGCTTTCTTACATCCAGTCCCCGTGTGTATGCAGTTGTATAAATGTCATCTGTTCCCACCGGCACACGATGGCCTACTCTTACGAAAAGCGGAACAGGATTTAACGTGTGGGCAAGATGTTCTGCATGCATTCGCACAGGGGCCTCGGTTTAT
>CM060325.1:25920421-25927921 GCA_030674155.1 Stramonita haemastoma | reverse complement strand
GATAGATAGATAGATAGATAGATAGATATACGTTTTTTCTCTTTTTTGTCTTTTTCGTTCCTCGGCTAGAGCTCTGAGTTTCACCAATGGTGAGATTTTGTGCTGTTTTTTTCTCCACCCACCATTAAGATATCCGCATTCCGACTTCGGGATGGTGTCTAAATACAACACCTGCCTGCTACACACATCTCTGTGCACATACAGTTCATGATATATGACAGCAAAAGACAAATATTTACTACTCGGCTGGCAAAATTAATGTGGTATTCTAGCACAAACTGAGAGAAGCCGAGATTTGACTATAAAACAAAACACACCAGAAAAACAACTACATTTGGATCGATAATGAAATAGCTACCTCCAAAAACAAATACACACATGCACATGCACACATGCACACACACATACACACACACACACACACACACACACACACACACACACACACACACACACACACACACACACACACACAGATTCAAGATTCAGCCTTTTAGCCTTTGACCCCTCTTGGGGCATGGATGATTTCAATAAAACAAAATTCACAAAAACGCATATAATTTGCACAAACCAAAAAAACCCAATTGCAACAGTGCATGTGTCAGGAATAGGTATGTAGTCAATCTTTTCATTAATGTCATGCAACTTTACTCTTCACTATAAAATTTTCTCAGTTTTAAAATGCTTTTGTTTTTGGTCAGAATAAAACAAATTTTAAAAAATGTGAATATAGATTTTGGATAGGGATATTCATCAGATAGGACATTCTTTGAAGCTCAGAAAACACACACATGCACCCACGCACGCACGCACGCACGCGCGCGGGTAAAAAGAAGCTAATTTAACAAACATTCCTTGCATTACTAAATGAGTCAAAATAAAACAGCCGCCATCACACAGTGGTTAGCGCCTTGGATTTCGAACTGGAAGGTCGTGGGTTCGATTCCCATAAGAGTCATAAGGATTTTTCGGGCTCCAGCCGGCTCCTACCCAGAGTGAGTGTGCTGTGGGCTCAGTGGGAAGACTGGGACCGCACAGTAGAGCTTCATCCACTTTACGGATGCGAGTTTGAGAGTGTTGCTCAAATTGCCTGACCAACACTGCAGGTGTCTGTATCTCTCGGGCCCGGTTCACGCCGGGATATATATTAAGGTAGTAAGCGTAGAGTACAGCCCTGTCAAGTAATCTCAAAGCACATGCACCTCCATTCCAGCATCATTATATCATCCTCATCGATTATCATGCAATGAAAAAGTTGCCTTGATTCCGTGACCCCGATTGCTCTGGTCTCATGGTGACCTGTGGTTCGATTTCCCCATACGCTTCTGTGCCTATGGTGTGTTTGTGTCAAAGCCTTTGGAGGTGTAGGTTCGAGGGGGGCGGTCGTTGGAGGGACGTTGTGGTGGTCGCCACCTCGGGTGGGCATCTCACTCAGTCTGGCTCTGCGACTGAGCTAATACTGTCGTTAGTAGGGGGCATAGTAGGTGGTGTCTTGCATATGTTAGCTCGAACAGGCACCACTGAACACCACCAAAGTGACCCAGCAGCAGTGCAGGGCCCCTCTGGCTGGTGGCCTCACGGCGACCTAATACTGATGAGCTCTTGTTGGACTTCTGATCCTGAGGATGAGACATAGCAAACCTGTGTATGGCTGTGGCGGGGAGATTGAAACGAGCGGCGTGGGAACAACAGGGATAGGAACATCGCGGAAGAGGAGGCAGCAAAAAAAAAAAAAAAAAAAAAGAATCAAAATAAAACTGGTCCTTTGGATGAGGCTATGAGAACCAAGTCCCATGTCCGAACGCACCCATATTAAATCCCGTTTCGCCTTTCCGAAGAGTAGGCCATTGCATGCTGGCAGGGACAGATGACTACCTTTATTTTATTTAAAAAATGCATGCACACTGGTAGACATCTCCGAAGTCGGAAAACAGCTATCTTCATGGTGGTCAAAAACAGTAACACATTATGAAAACTCTCACCATTGGTTAACCTCGGAGCTGTATAGTCAAGGAGCGATAGTATTGTATTTAATTTTTTTTTATTCAATTCAACTCAATTCAAAATTTTATTTCAAGAAAAAACCCCAAGGGGTAGCCTACATGAAATTTGACAAAACCAATGCTTGCAGATATGGGCGTGTGAAAAATACTCACAACAAAAATCCTAACACAATGGATGGCACAAAAAAGAAAAAAGAAAGAGTTTTCACAATACATTAGGAGCACAAAACACCCCCCCCCCACAAAAAAAAATCCCAAAACCAAAGCAAAAAAATCAACAGCATGATGTTTAGATGACTCGACAATTAATGCGTTCTCTCTCTCTCTCTCTCTCTCTCTCTCTCTCTCTCTCTCTCTCTCTCTCTCTCTCTCTCTCTCTCTCTCTCTCTCTCTCTCTCTCTCCCCCCCCCCCAGCATCATATCCCGTACAATGCCAAGGCATCTAGAAGCACACATATACTTACAGGCGCACACACACACACACTAACATACACTCATGCAGAAAGGCACTCTAATGTCTGCAGGTCAACCCTTAAGGGCACACCTGCCCAAAAACCCAAGCGTGCACTCACATAAGCATAAAAAAATACAATAAGTGCACCACAAAAACAATACAATACAATCCAAAGAACCAATATTCATATGAAAATGCCAAAGTTCTCACATGAGGGATGTATTGCACAATTTAAAGAGAAAGAAATAAAGAGGGGGACGGGAGAGCCCAGTGGTTAGAGCGTTGCACTCCTCATCTGACAGCCTGAGTTCCAACCCACCACCCAGCCACCCGTTCAATGGGATTTTCCCCTGCTGGAGTTAACATCAGTACGGACTCCACTTTCCCTGAAAAGTCCTGTTGGTGAGACTATAAATCAGAAGCCCCATCATCATACCATAATATTGTTCATAGCCTACCGACCACGAAAGCCATATCAGGACTAATCGAAGTCCCGTGTGCGAACGCACGCAGAACAATCTTGCGCACCAGTCACAACCCGTTCTAAATTTAAAAAGAGTAGGCCATTTGTTTCGGTAGGAACAGATGATCAAAAACAACAAAAAATAACTCCCCCAAAAAAAACAACAACAAACAAACCCACACACAAACAAAAAAAAAACATACACAAACAAACAAAAACCACCAACCCTCCCCTCTCCCAACAACCCCCCCCAAAAACACACAAAAAACACACACACACACACACCACTTCACCAGGACAACATTTAGCGTGTGTGTGTGTGTGTGTGTGTGTGTGTGTGTGTGTGTGTGTGTGTGTGTGTGTGTGTGTGTGTGTGTGTGTGTGTGTGTGTGTGTGTGCGTGCGTGCTTATTCTTTTATATCGAGGAGAATGGAATAAGCAATCATGTGGTTTTTTACATCCAGTCCCTGTGTGTATGCAGTTTTCTGAATCTTGTCATCTGTTCCGACCGGCCCACAATGGCCTACTCCTACAAACAGCGGAACAGGATTTAACGTGTTCGCAAGATGTTCTGCGTGCATTCGCACACGGGGCCTCGGTTTATAGTCTCATCCAAGGGACTTTTGGGGAGAGTGGAGTCAGCACTAATATGTATGTGTGTGTGTGTGTGTGTGTGCGCGCGCGCTCGCACATGCGTGTGTACGTGTTTGAATATGTGTGTATGTGTCTGCACGCACACACGCGCACGTGTTTGTGTGTGTGTGTGTGTGTGTGTGTGTGTGCGTGCGTGCGTGCGTGTGTAATTGTGTGCACGCGAGCGCCCGCGCGTATGTATGTCTGTATGTCTGTATGTATGTATGTATGTATGTATGTATGTATGTTATATGTATGTGCGTGCGTGCGAGCCTGTGTGCGTGCGTGTGTGCGTGCGTGCGCGCGCGCGCGTGTGTGTGTGTTTTTGCCATGTTCTTTTGATGAAATGGGGAAATTTGAACATTCATTTTTCTTTGGTTTTCTCCGTCCAGCTCTGTGAGAGCATGTTTTGGGCAAACTGCCCCATGTCTAATTGCCTGATAACAAAAATGAGTGATAGTTTGTGGACAAAAGTTCTTCTGGTGTGTAAACACATCCAGAGAGAGAGAGAGAGACAGAGAGAGAGAGAGAGAGAGAGAGAGAGAGAGAGAGAGAGGGAGAGGGAGAGAGAGGGAGAGACAGAGGCAGAGAGAGAGAGAGAGGGGTCAAAGTTGAAGGTCACGGGTTGCACGTGCACGGGGGAGAACTCCCCTCCCCACTGCAGACATGGCGGATCAGGGCAGTGTGACAGTGTGCACAGTTCCACAGAAACCCCAAGCCAGACACCGCCACAGCTGAAGGGCAACACAGTAGCACACACTTACCAACATCCAGTCCAGTCCATGACGATGACGAAGACATAACGATGATGATAACACGACACACAGCCACAGAAAATCACCCACATAGAGGAGAGATGAAGTACGTTGCCTGCTTGGAGTAGCTCCACTCACTCTCTCTCCTTGTGGTGATGAGGTGGGGGAGGGGGGGGAGCGGGGCGGGGTGTCCCCCCTCCCTCCGTGTGTGTGTGTGTGTGTGTGTGTGTGTGTGTGTGTGTGTGTGTGTGTGTGTGTGTGTGTGTGTGCGTGTGTGTGTGTGTATGCGTGTGTGTGTGTGTGTGTGTGTGTGTGTGTGTGTGTGTGTGTGTGTGTGTGTGTGTGTGTGTGTGTGTGTGTGTGTGTGCGTGTGTGTGTAATGTAAATAGTGGTGTTGTTTGGTTGATAGTAAAGTCCCTAAATGGGATAGCTCGGCTGAGACTTTATCATAATCAAACCAACCAACACGTGTATATATATATATATATATATAGAGAGAGAGAGAGAGAGAGAGAGAGAGAGAGAGAGAGAGAGAGAGGAGAGAGAGAGAGAGAGAGAGAGAGAGAGAGAGAGAGAGAGAGAGAGAGAGAGAGTGCAGTGTTCGTCAGGTAATTTGACATCTCTCTCAAAATGCCATCTGTAAAGTGGATGAAGCCTGACTGTGTGGTCCCAGACTTCCCAACAAGCCTATAGCAAACCTCACTCTGGGTAGAAACCTGTCAGATAAAGATAGATAGAAAAACTCGCACAGCCACTCTCAGCTCATCTCAGTTATGCTAGACTACTTCTAAATTAATTATTTGCCTGTAGTAATTGTTTTGGGGTTGTTTTTTGCTGAAAATTACAACAGTGATTATTGAAATATTAATGGTAAACGTGTGTGTGTGTATGTGTGGTTGTGAGTGTGTGTGTGAGTGTGTGTGTGTGTGTGTGTGTGTGTGTGTGTGTGGTGTGTGTGCGTGCGTGCGTGCGTGTGTGTGTGTGTACCTACGTGCTTGTGTGCGTGTGTGTGCGCGCGTGTGCGTGCATGCGCGCGTGTGTGTATGTGTGTGTGTGTGTGAGCGAGGGATAAGAATGTAGCCCTCTACCTTAGCGCAGTAGTTAACACCTTGCATAACGAACTAGAAAGTCTCAGGTTCGAATCCCAAGGCGATTTTCGGACTCTGGCCAGACTCCTACCCAGAGTGAGTTTTGCCCCTCCAGACACCTGCAGTGTGGGTCAGGTCATTTCTCCTCTCGTTCGCTTTACACTGTCAGATGTGTCTGGGAAAAATAATGGCAAGTCCTTTCCAGCTCCTCTCGTGGGCCGTACAGCTTGGTCTGTAGGGTTACCTCCGTCGGCCACACTTTCTTCCTCAGGTCGCTGAATAGCGTACACCCTTGAAGGATGTGCTCGCCTGTCTGGTTTTCTTTACCACAGGCACACGGGGGAGAAGGAGCAAGTTTCAGTTTTGTGGACATATGGTGGTTTTGCCGGTCAGGTCATTTGACAACACTCTCATACGTAAAATCTCACCACTGCTGAACCTCGCAGCTGCAGCCTAGGAACACAATAAACCAACCAAACAAAAACATTAATCAACCAAATGCTGGACCATCAATTATTAACCAGTCATTCATTCCTTGTTCTTTGATTTGTTTTGTTTTGTTAGTTTTCAGTTCAGAATGGTCTTGCCTTTTTAAAAAAAATATTAAGTCTTGTCTCATTAACAAACAAAAAAATTGGTGTTGGGAGGGTATTTTGAGAATTTCCTGTATGTTTTTGTGATTTTAATTGTTTTTTTTTGCTTTTTTAAATATGTGTGGTTTTATTTATTTGTTTTCCTTCTAAAATAATATTGATTCTCGTTTAATATTATGTCTTGATTTTATTCAAAATTGTATATCCCCAATATTAAAATCCGGCTTACTTAATGGTGGGTAAAAACGGTTGTATATATGCAAAATCTCACTGTTGGTGAATCTCTTGGATCTAGCAGAGGAACAAAACGGACAACAAATGTATGAAACACACACACACACACACACACACCCTCCCCCATCCATCCACACACACACACACACACACACACACACACACACACACACACACACACACACACACACACACATCATAGATCAAAGTATACTTCTCTTTACACACGAACTAAAAACAATTTTAAAAACACACACACCACAAAACCCCCAGCGTAAATTGATACTTCGGGAAACACAGTGTCCTGTTGACGGAACGAGTCGAAACAGTCCCGGATGTGGTGGCCATTGTCTAGATACCGGAAACCACTAAACTCCTTTTCCGTACTGGAAGTGGGTTGTATAATGACCAAACAGAGCGTTCTGTTTCGCGAACAGAGAGCCGGCACAGACTGTTAGCTGTTTTGACAGGGGCAATGGGGGCCTAACGGTCAATTAGGGGAAAATGACCAGGACCCTGACCGAGTCTGATGACCCTTTGTGGAGTGCTCACCCGTGCGTAGGAGCGTTTTTTGTTTTGTTTTTGGAATGATATATGGGGTTTTGTTTTTGCCGTGCAATCCCAGTGTGTGTGTGTATGTGTGAGAGAGAGAGAGAGAGAGAGAGAGAGAGAGAGAGAGAGAGAGAGAGAGAGAGGAGAGGGAGGGGGGGGGGGGGGGGGGGGAGGGAGGAGAGGGGAAGAGGCACATAGGAGTGATTGCGGGCAGTAAGAGTGGCTGTGTGTTGTGTGTGTGTGTGTGTGTGTGTGTGTGTGTGTGTGTTGTGTGTGTGTGTGTGTGTGTGTGTGTGTCAGACAGACAAACGGACAGACAGACAGACAGAGACAGAGAGAGAGAGAGGGGCGCGTAGTGATTTGCTGTGCAGTCCCAATGTGTGTGTGTGTGTGTGTGTGTGTGTGTGTGTGTGTGTGTGTGTGTGTGTGTGTGTGTGTGTGTGTGTGTGTGTGTGTGTCCCGTGTAGGAATATACACAGGACGTCTTGCGCATACGTTAAAACCTGTTCCGCCTTTCGGAAGAGTAGACAATTGCATGCCAACCAAAATGACATAATCCTTAAAAAAAACCGCATGCACACTGTTGTCACACTGTTTGTGTGTGTGTGTGTGCGCGCGCGCGCGCGCGCGTGTGTGTGTGTGTGTGTGTGTAGTTTCTTCATTTGGTGTGGGTATTTTTCAATTTCATTTTTCATCTTTTTCATTTGAACGACATGATTTTCTTC
>CM060325.1:25902921-25912921 GCA_030674155.1 Stramonita haemastoma | reverse complement strand
CTGACTAAGTCAGGCCCAGCACATGGGTCACTTGGGAGAAAACTGTCATCTTTCTGGGGGAAGAAAACTGTCATCTTTCTGGGGGAGAAACTGTCATCTTTCTGGGGGAGAAACTGTCATCTTTCTGGGGGGAGAAAACTGTCATCTTTCTGGGGGAGAGGGGGAGGAAAAACTGTCATCTTTCTGGGGGGGGGGGGAAAACTGTCATCTTTCTGGGGGGGGGAGAAAACTGTCATCTTTCTGGGGGGATGGGGGAGAAAACTGTCATCTTTCTGGGGGGAGAAAAACTGTCATCTTTCTGGGGAGAGAAAACACTTTGAATGCATCTTTCTGGGGGGGGGGGAGAAAACTGTCATCTTTCTGGGGGAGAAAACTGTCATCTTTCTGGGGAGAAAACTGTCATCTTTCTGGGGGAGAAAACTGTCATCTTTCTGGGGGGAGAAAAAACTATCATCTTTCTGGGGGAGAAAAGAAAGGCAAGGGGAATGGACCAACAAAGCAGAAACAGCTAAAAGGTCCGAGATGAGATGACAGGAAGAAAAGGAACAAGGCAGAGAGAGGAAGAGAGGGATAGAAAAGAGGGAATTCCTAGCACAGAATTTTCCAAAAAAGGTGGGGATGCTATTCATACTGACAGGCCTCAGTTGGCATCTTCACAGGGGGGGGGGGGGGGGGTGGAGGGGTGAGGGGTGAGGAGGGACTTTGAGATAATGTGGCTAAAAAACCTCTGCTGGCAATGTTATTTATTTCTCTACCTCGGAAATTCTTGGTGGCTGCTTATCTGTGAACAAGGTGTGTGTATGTGTGTGTGTGTGTGTGTGGTGTGTGTGTGTGTGTGTGTGTGTGTGTGTGTGTGTGTGTGTGTGTGTGTGTGTGTGTGCGCGCGCGCGTTGTGTTATGTATGTACATGCGTGTGTGTTGTGTGTGTGTGTGTGTGTGTGTGTGTGTGTGTGTGTGCGCGCGCGCGTTGTGTATGTATGTGCATGCGTGCGGTGTGTGCGTGCATATAAAATAGGGGAAAAAGATGATGAAGAGGAAAATATGTGCATACTCTTTTTTTTTTTAAATTTTTTTTTTTAAAGAAGTGTTTATCCCCGAAGTTGAAATGCAGCTACCTTCATGGTGGACGAGAGAGAAACGGACCCCATAAATAATTATAGGCAAAAACTCACCACTGGGAGAGAACCTGGGAGATCTCTAGCAAAAGAATGAAACCAAGAAACAAACAAATATTATATATATATAAAAAAGGAATGTCACACATAGACCTAATATTTTCATATCAGTTGTAAAAAAAAAAAAGTGCCTTGTAGCCTACAAGCTTGGGACATCATTATGTTCTGAACTAATCCTTCTGTTACTACAAAAACATTGCTATCATCATCATCATCATCATCATCATCATCATCATCATCATCATCATCATCATCATCATCATCATCATCATACAGGCTTGATGGGAGTTTATTATAGCCGAGTGGTTTAGACCCTTCCACTTCAACCCTGGGGAGTTCATGAAGTGGTGGGTTCGAATCTCTGGCTGAATGAAGGGTAGGGGGTAGTTAGTTACCATCTACCCCCCAGGTCACCTTCCAAACTTGTACAAACCTGCCAAGTCGTCTTCCTTTCCGGCTGTATCTATCATAATACATAAGCAGAAGATGATCTAAATATGCACGTTTAAAGATCCCCCGTCATTCCTATCGTTGGTGGGTTACAGGGGAAACACCACAAACATATCCATCATACATTCCCTGAAGTTGGAACATTGCTACCTTCACAGAGGGGGAAAACAGGTGGTATACACACAATCTTACCATTGGTGAACCCTCGAAGCTCTAGCCAAGGAACAAACAACAACAAAAAAAAGAAAGAAAACCCAACACACACTCCTCCTCATTTCTCCAGCTCTTTACCTAATTATCTTATGCCAAGAGCAGCGTGCCAACTCTTTACCTGATACATCCTATGCCAAGAGCAGCGTGCCATTGCCAAAAAGGATGCCAAAATATTCAGAAGCACCCAATTCATGGTGAGGGATAAGGAGAGGGTGGCCGGATGGTTAAGATGCTTGCCTGCCTAACCTAACCAGTAAACCGTGAGATTCTGGGTTTGATTCCTCAAAGCCTGGCCCTTTCTTATCAGTTTGGCTGGACACACACACACACACACACACACACACAACACACACACACACACACACACACACACACACACAGACACACACACACATACACACACACAAACACACACACAAATCACACAGAATGTCAAAGTCCTTATAGGGATGAGACTATAAATAAACCAAGACTTCCTGTGTGCCAGCCAATGCAGGCATAACATCTTGCACACACATTAAAAAAAAAAACTCGTTCTGCTTGTCACAAGAGTAGGCCTTTGTGTGGCCGCAGGGATGACAGAAAATAAACCAGCATGCACACAGGTGTGGTGTATTAGACATTATCCTCGAAGTCGGAATGCAGCTACCTAAATGGTGAGGAAAGAAACTAAAAAAAAACCTGGTTACATAGGCATATCATCATTGGTGAACCTCAGAGCTCTAGCCTAGGGATGCTAAATAAAAATTGGTGAGGTATGAATGATTTCTGCTCCCTTTCCCCTGACTTCTATGCATCACAATTAAGGACAAAACAGTTACCACAAACATGCTTCCCCCCCCCCCCCCAAAAAAAAAGAAAAAAGCAAAAAAAAGGCATCCCCAAGGAGACACACACACACACATGCACAAACACACAAACACACTCACTCATTCACACACACACACACACACACACACACACACACACACACACACACACACACACACACACACACACACACCACACCATCATTCACACACACTAACACACACAAAATGTCCTGCTGTCTACAGGACACACAAAAACAAAAAATATGAAAACAAAAACAAACCAAAATCACACACTTCAACACAAAACAGACAAAAAAAAAAAACATCACAAAACTTGTAAAAAGAAATCAACACCGGTACTTCAAAGAAAAAAAAAGGGTCATCATAAGAAACACTAATATCCTACTTTGCAATTTGTTTTTGGACATACAGCTGTTATAAAAAAAAAAAAAAAAAGAAACTAAAATAAAACAAAAAAGTCACTTCCTTCAACTGGCTGAAATACCTTTGTTGATGAGCACTTGTGCATCTAGAACAAAAAAATGAAAGAGACTCTATGTCCGATAGCCTAGTGGTCAGAACATTGCCCTAGCAATTTGACCACCAGGGTTTGATTCCAGGTCGAGGGGATTTTTTCCCCCTGGAGTTAACATCAGTGCACACTCCACTTTCCCCAAAAGTCCTTCATGAGACTATAAACCCAGGCCCGTGTGTGCTAACACAAGCAGATCATCTTGCGCACACGTTAAACCCTGTTCTGCTTTTTCATAAGAGTAGGCCATTGTGTGCTGGTGGGAACAGATGACAAGATTTACACAACTGCATACACACGGGGACCGGATGTAAAAAAAATAAAGCACATGAGTGCTTATTCCATTATCCTTAAAATAAATAAATAAATAAATGTTTCCCAATGATAATAAAAAAAATAATAACACCCCCCCCCAAAAAAAAAACCAAAACCAACCAACAAAAAACAAAACCCACATGGTGTGGTTGGCTGGAGACTGGAAGGTGACATCATCTTTATAGAAGACAGGAGATCACGGCATAAGAGGACTTGGAACCCATTCTGTTTGTGATGGTATAAGGATAATGTTGTTTTGGTTTTTCTCATGGGCAGAGACACAAATGGGGGAATGATGGTCATTAAACACAGAGAGCACATTTCCAACAGGGGTGGGTGGGGTGGTGTGGGAGTGGAGGAGAGAGAAACAATGGTGTTATGTTGGCATTGTTATCATTCCACTATCTGAGTCCATTGTTTGTTTTGAATCCCTTGTCCTGTATTCTTTGTTTTTAGGTGTTGTTTTTTTTAATCGATTAAAGTCATCATCATAATTTTGTCATCATTCACCAACCCTTTTCTTCTTCTTCCTCTTGAACTCATTGTTGGAATTCTGCTGGTCAGATCAATAAATACACAAATATGATAGTACACAACAAACAAGAAAACATATTAAAAACAACCAACAAAATGTAACCCGCCCCCAAAAAAAACAAAACAAACAACAACAAAAACCCAAACCATCCAGAAACGGCACTGTTTAAAACTATGGCCACATCACACCATACCACAAAAAACACGTCTTGTTTCAAGTTGGAATCATAAACATTTTTTAAAAAAAAACACATTCTCCACAAATTAAATAATAAACCCTGTTTTTCTCTCTTCTTTTTTTTTTTAAAAATAAAAAAGATCCTTGCTGAGGTTCAAGGGGGCAAAGGAATGGAACACCCCCACTTTCCCCAATCAGCAGTGCTTGGGTCTCTTAACCACTTTCTCCACTGTGATCGTCCCTTTGGAGCTCTGACGAGTGCGCCAGGGGGCACAGTCCACACATCCCCCCATGTAATGGATCCTCTTGTACAGCCGTTTGAGCACGTTGTCGTTATAGGAGGAGTTGGCGTGGGTGAAGCCCTCATAATTCCCCTTCCTGCACAAAAACAACGACAACAACTAATCCACAAAAAAATAGTCATACAGGGGACAGGATGCTCAGGTGGTTAGAGCGATGGGAATTACGCTCCAGATTTGCTGACCCAGGTTCGAATCTCGTTCAAAAGGATTTTTTTTCTCTGGAGTTAACATCAGTGCCGACTCCACTCTCCTTAAAAAGTCCTTCGCATGAGACTATAAGCCGAAGTCCCACAACCAACATCTTGCACACAGTTACAACCCACTCGGCTTTTCAGAAGAGTAGGCCAGTGCGTGCCGGTGGGAGCAGATAATCAAAGTGACAAAACTGCATACACACGGAGACTGGATGTAAAAAAAAAGTGCAACAGTGCTTATTCCATTATCCTCGAAATAAAAGAACTAATAAATAAGATAGATAAAATAAATTATCAGATGAAATCATGATTTCCCTCATCCTACAATTTTTTTTTTACACTATCAGATTTGTTCATTATTACCATCATCATCCTCATCATTTGGAATCACAACATTATGTTAGTCTTTTTTGGTCTCTTTTTTAAACAGTCACCAGTACTTTTCTATCTCTGTCCTCCTCACTGTCACTGTTTGGCATCATCATCATCATCATCATCATCATCATCATCATCATCATCATCATCATCATCATCATCGTCATCGTCGTCGTCGTCGTCGTCGTCGTCATTGTCATCATCACTGTCATCATCGTCGTCTGTCGTCTTCGTCATATCTCATCATCATCATCATCATCATCATCATCATCATCATCATCATCATCATCATCATCATCATCATCATCATCATCATCACTGCCAACCATTACTGACATAATCATTGTCATCATCATTATTATCATCACTGTCGTAAACTCTCTTTGTTGCCATTTCTTTTGAGGAGTTCTAAACAAATTTTGCACACATGACTTTGGTTTACCACCTCATCCAAAAGACTAGCACCCAGATTGCAACTCTTTGTCTAGTGAGGAACGGGACAGCCCAGTGCTTAGAGCGTTGCTCTCGCCATCTGACGACTTGACGGCCCAGGTTTGAGCCACCACCACCCAAACACCCGTTCAAGGGCATTTTTTGCCTTTGGACTCCACTCCCTCAAAAGCCCTTCAGATGAGACTATAAACTCAGGTTCCGTGTGTGATCGCACAGAGAACATTTTTTTTGTTTTTTGGCACTGAGAACATAATAACATCCTGGGCGCACCTCAAAAACCTGTTTCACCTTTCGGAAGAGTAGGCCATTAGTGTTGGTGGGAAGGGATGACAAACGTGGCTAAACTGCAATGCAGCATACACATGAGGACTGGGTGCAACCTCCCCCTCTACCCTACCCCCAAAACATCCTGTGCAAGAGTGCTTATTCCATCATTCCCAAAATTAAAATTTAAAAGAAGAAAAAAAGAACACACACACACACAACACACACCACACACACACTACCCCCCCCCCTCACACACACACACACACACACACCACACACACACTACCCCCCTCCCCCACACAAACACACACACATACCCCCCCCACCACACACACACACACCACACCACACACAGACACACACACACACACACAGACACACACACAGACACACACACCACACACACACACACACACACACACTACACAGACACACAGACACAGACACACTACACACACACACACACACACACACACACACACAACACCACACACACACACTACACACACACACACACACACCACACAGACACACACACAGACACACACACACAACACATCATGCATACAACACAGGCAAAGCCAGCCTCTGCAGCAGGCCAAGTGACAGTGGGCCCAGCTGAAGAGGATCTATCTCCCACAGCCCAGTCCCTTGGAGGAGTAGAGTGTTGTTGAGGCCCTTTGTTCCCATGGGAATTCACAGGCATAAGTCAACACACACACACACACACACACACACACACACACACACACACACACACACACCACACACACACACACACACCACCTCCCACAAAGACACTCTACCACCTTCAACCCCCCCCCCCCCACACACACACACCATGCATACAACACCGGCACAGATCAGCCTCTGCAGTAGCAGTAGTCATACTTCTATCATTAACCTACTTGGTGGTTCCGAGAGCACGTGCACACACACACACACACACACACACACACACCCCCCTACACACACCACACACACACATTACCCCCCCCCCCCCCTTACACACACACACACTAACAGCCTTCACCTACTTGGTGGTCTGGTGCACACACACACACAACACACACACACACACACACACACACACACACACACACACACACACACACACACACACACTACCCCTACACACATCACACACACACTACCCCCCCCACACACACTACCCCTACACACACTCACACTAACCCCCCCCCCCCACACACACACACATACCCCCTACACACACTCACACTACCCCCCCCCCCCTCCACCCCCCCCCACACACACACTAACAGCATTCACCTACTTGGTGGTTTGGTGCACAGCCGGTGCAGTCTTGGTGATGTCCACCACCACGTGTTTGTTCTGGATGGAGTGTAGCACCAGCCAGTTATCGTAGGCCGCCCGCCCCACCACCACCCCGGGTATACTGTCCCAGGGAAAGCGACTGCAACAAGCCATAATTATCACACACACATACACACATACATAGAGAGAGAGTGTGTGTGATTGTCTTGTATTGTGTTTGTGTTTGTTTTTGTTGTTGTTGTTTTTTGTTTTGTTTGTGTGTGGTTTTTTTTTTGGTGTTGGTGTTGTTTTTTGTTGTTGATGTTGTTGTTTTGTTGTTGTTGTTGTTCAATTTATTCTTTTCTTCTTGTTTTTGTTCTTGTTGTTGTTCTTCTTCCGCTATTTCCTTCTTCTTCTTCTTTTCTCTGTTGTTTTTTTCTCTTCTTCTTCTCTTTCTTCTTCTCTTCTCATTTCTTCTTCTTTTCTTCTTCTTCTTTTCTTCTTTTCTTCTTCTTCTTCTTCTTCTTCTTCTTCATTCTTCTTCTTCTTCTTCTCATTTCTTCTTCTTCTTCTCATTTCTTCTTCTCCTCATTTCTTCTTCTTCTTCTCATTTCTTCTTCTTCTTCTTCTTCTTCTTCTTCTTCTTCTTCTTCTTCTTCTTCTTTTTTCTTCTCTTTTCTTTCTTCTTCTTCTTCTTCTTCCTTCTCTTCTCCTTCTCCTTCTGCTTGTGTTGTTGTGTTGCTATTGAGAAGAAGAAGCTGTTGTGTTGTTGTTGCTTCTTTTTCTTTCTCGAACACTCAGGCAACAACGAGTGTTGTCTGCACATGAGCGAAATGTCTTCCTTGCGCTGCAATCAAGTCCCTTCACATGTCAGGTCCAATGCATCCCACTTTGGCATAGGGGAACATTGTTTCTTTGAAGTCTTTCTGGAGAGAAAAAAAAAAGGCAGGAGAATGGACCAAGAAGGCAGAAAATAGACAAGAAGGAGGTGATAGGAAGAAAAGTAAGGTAAGGTAAGTAAAAAGGTAAAATTCTTTTTTTCGAGGATAATAGATAAGCACTCATGTGCTTTTTTACATCAGTCCCCGCCTTTTCAGGAAAACATCAGTAAAAAGATACTAAACAGTTAAAACTATATGCAGTACCAAACAACATAAAGGAATAAGGACATTATACATAATAAGATAATAAAAATGCACACTTTCAGAAGACGAAAATCAGAAGCCACAATAATGATTTTGATTATAAGAAAAGGAAGCGTTAATAGATAAAGAGCAACCAAAGAAACATAATGAAATAAACAACTTAGCAACCAAGAAAAGTCCACCCAAAATACTTAGCTACAACATTGTTACAACTCATAACAAAATGAACTCAGAAGGAACTAAAGATATACAATGGTTTTAATGATGGCAATAAGAATGATATCAACAATAGTGAAATAGTATGATAATAATACACGTAAAACTCACTCCTACACGTAGGTTACACACACACACACACACACACACACACACACACACACACACCAAAACACAAAAACACACACACACACACACACACACATTTGGAGCAAGGCAGAAACAAAGAGAGAGGGATAGGAAAGAAGGGAATTCCTGGCACAGAATTTCCAGAAGGTGGGGATGCTATTATGATAGATAAACTGACAGCCCCCTGAATACTTCTCAGCCCGAGGTTCGAACTAGTCCAAACTCTTTGTGTGAGATAGCAGTGTCTCTGATGCCATCCCAAGTAACTTCTTTTTTGATAAAAGAAATAAAGATGAAATATGTTTGTGAGAGTGAACAACTTTACTTTTAATTTTTAAAAAAAATCTAAATTCAGAGGATGAAAAAAACACACACACACACATGACGCACGCATGCACGCATGCATGCATGTATGCATGCACGCGTGCACGCACGCACACACACACACACACACACTCACAGGGGCACCCTTGCTAACCTTTAAACGCTATTCACAATTCAGCACTTTAAGAACACTTAGTTTTTGAACTGTTCTCGACTATATTTGCACAATTCCATTTCTGTACCGTTTTAAAAAAAAAATCATATTGTTTGTATTGCTCGAAATCAATGTCTTCGTGCGCAAAACTACCAACCATCACGCATCCCTTTCCTTAAAAACCATCAGCCCCCCCCCCTCCCCCCCCCTGCTCTCTCCCCCCCCCCCTTTAACTCTACCCCACCCCACCCAGACTAATGCACTTAAAAAGGATCAGACATAGTAAAACTGTAGACACGCCACACATAAACCAAGACCAATGCTATCATCTTTCAATAGCTTGGGGATATAAAATCGATTCGAACTCAGTTCTCTCTGAAAGTTCAATAAATTTTCCTAAAATGCACAACACAGAAGCTTAGACAGCTAAAAAAAAAAAAAAATAACAACAAGTGGATCGGTGGTCTAGAGGTAACGCGCCTGCCTGGAAAGCCAAAAATCCGGCACGGAGTGTGCTGTGGTTCGAATCCCGTTTGGGCCCAAAACTTTCCCCCTCCCCCATCCATTAGACCATGAGTGGTGGTCTAGGTGCTAGTCTTTTGGATGAGACAATAAACCGATGGTCCCGTGTGTTACACATCATTATTTCGTGCACGTAAAAGAACGTATGGCAACAAGAGGGCTGTCACTGGCAGATTCTGTAATATAAAAAAAAAGCCTCTCAAGTAGAGAGACAAATACAGCTGCAGACAGGACAAAGAAAAAAAAGTTATGGGTAGGCGCTGCACTTGTGGGGACGTGACGCTCTCTCCCTGGGAAGAGCAGCCGGGAATTTCACGCAGAGGTCTCTACTGTGACATAAAGTGGTATAAAATAAATATATAGAGAGACAGAGATTTACAAGGCTTCCCAAACCTTTCCTCTCTTCTCTGCATTCTCTTAACGGTGCGTTAATAC
>CM060325.1:25892921-25900421 GCA_030674155.1 Stramonita haemastoma | reverse complement strand
AGAATAACAAATAATTACCCTACCCTACTCTACCATTATCCTGGATATAAAAGAATAAAAAATAAATACCCTACCCTACCCTACCATTATCCTTGATATAAAAGAATAAAAAATAAATACCCTACCCTACCCTACCCTACCATTATCCTCGATATAAAAGAATATAAAAAAATACCCTACCCTACCCTACCCTACCATTATCCTTGATATAAAAGAATAAAAAATAAATACCCTACCCTACCCTACCCTACCATTATCCTTGATATAAAAGAATAAAAAATAAATACCCTACCCTACCCTATCATTATCCTTGATATAAAAGAATAAAAAATAAATACCCTACCCTACCCTACCATTTTATCCTGGATATAAAAGAATGAAAATAAATACCCTACCCTACCCTACCATTATCCTTGATATAAAAGAATAAAAATAAATACCTTACCCTCACCTACCATTATCCTGGATATAAAAGAATAAAAATAAATACCCTACCCTACCCTACCATTATCCTTGATATAAAAGAATAAAAATAAATACCCTACCCTACCCTATCATTATCCTGGATATAAAAGAATAAAAAATAAATACCCTACCCTACCCTACCATTTTATCCTGGATATAAAAGAATAAAAATAAATACCCTACGCTACCCTACCATTATCCTTGATATAAAAGAATAAAAATAAATACCCTACCCTCACCTACCATTATCCTGGATATAAAAGAATAAAAATAAATACCCTACCCTACTCTACCATTATCCTGGATATAAAAGAATAAAAATAAATACCCTACCCTAACCTACCATTATCCTCGATATAAAAGAATAAAAATAAATACCCTACCCGAACCTACCATTATCCTCCATATGAAAGAATAAAAATAAATACCCTACCCTCACCTACCATTATCCTCGATATAAAAGAATAAAAATAAATACCCTACCCGAACCTACCATTATCCTCCATATGAAAGAATAAAAATAAATACCCTACCCTACTCTACCATTATCCTGGATATAAAAGAATAAAAATAAATACCCTACGCTACCCTACCATTATCCTGGATACAAAAGAATAAAAATAAATACCCTACCCTCACCTACCATTATCCTCGATATAAAAGAATAAAAATAAATACCCTACCCTACCCTACCATTATCCTGGATATGAAAGAATAAAAATAAATACCCTACCCTAACCTACCATTATCCTCGATATAAAAGAATATAAAAAAAATACCCTACCCTACCCTACCATTATCCTCGATATAAAAGAATAAAAAATAAATACCCTACCCTACCCTACCCTACCATTATCCTGGATATAAAAGAATGAAAATAAATACCCTACCCTACCCTATCATTATCCTGGATATAAAAGAATAAAAAATAAATACCCTACCCTACCCTACCATTATCCTGGATATAAAAGAATAAAAATAAATACCCTACCCTACCCTACCATTATCCTAGATATGAAACAATAAAAATAAATACCCTACCCTACCCTACCATTATCCTCGATATGAAAGAATAAAAATAAATACCCTACCGTAACCTACCATTATCCTGGATATAAAAGAATAAATAATAAATACCCTACCCTACCCTACCATTATCCTCGATATAAAAGAATAAAAATAAATACCCTACCCTAACCTACCATTATCCTCGATATGAAAGAATAAAAATAAATACCCTACCCTACCCTAACATTACCCTGGATATAAAAGAATAAAAATAAATACCCTACCCTACCCTACCATTATCCTCGATATAAAAGAATATAAAAAAAATACCCTACCCTACCCTACCCTACCCTACCATTATCCTTGATATGAAAGAATAAAAATAAATACCCTACCCTACCCTACCATTATCCTGGATATGAAAGAATAAAAATAAATACCCTACCCTACCCTACCCTACCATTATCCTGGATATGAAAGAATAAAAATAAATACCCTACCCTACCCTACCCTACCATTATCCTTGATATGAAAGAATAAAAATAAATACCCTACCCTACCCTACCATTATATTCGATATGAAAGAATAAAAATAAATACCCTACCCTACCCTACCATTATCCTGGATATAAAAGAATAAAAATAAATACCCTACCCTACCCTACCATTATCCTGGATATAAAAGAATAAAAAATAAATACCCTACCCTACCCTACCATTATCCTGGATATAAAAGAATAAAAATAAATACCCTACCCTAACCTACCATTATCCTCGATATGAAAGAATAAAAATAAATACCCTACCGTAACCTACCATTATCCTGGATATAAAAGAATAAAAATAAATACCCTACCCTACCCTACCCTGCTCTACCCTACCCGACCATTATCCTGGATATAAAAGAATAAAAATAAATACCCTACCCTACCCTACCATTATTCTCGATATAAAAGAATAAAAACAAATACCCTACCCTAACCTACCATTATCCTCGATATAAAGAAATAAAAAATAAATACCCTACCCTACCCTACCCTACTCTGCCCTACCCTATCCTACCCTTTCCTACCCTACCCTACCCTACCCTACTCTTCCCTACCCTACCCTACTCTTTCCTACCATCCCCTCCCCTCCCCTACTCTTTCCTACCCTCTCCTACTCTACCCTGCCCTGCCCTCCCCTCCCCAACCCTACCCTACCCTACTCTTTCCTACCCTATTCTGCCCTCCCCTCCCCTACCCAACCCTCTCCTCCCCCCTGCCCTCCCCAACCCTCCCCTCCCCAACCCTACCCCACCCAACCCTCCCCTCCCCAACCATCCCCTACCGTCCCACCCTCCCATCCCCAACCCTACCCCACCCAACCCTCCCCTACCCAACCCTCCCCTCCCCAACCCAACCCTACTCTCCCCTTACCCTCCCCTCCCCAACCCTGCCCTCCCCTCCCCAACCCTGCCCAGACGAGGCCTGCAAAGGTAGTCTCTTCTTTTTTGTTGGTTGTTTCAGGGGTGTTATTTTTCTCTTTTTTTTTCTTTGGGGGGGAGGGGGGGGGGAAGCGAGTCAATAGGAGGATGCTGGGTAGCCGGGGTGGTGTGTGCACTCACTTGTGCTTAGCTAAGCTAAGGCCTCACCAGGTAGGCATCAGTACAGGCACTGCAGACAGGAGGAGCAAGCACACTCTGCCCGTGTATGTATGCTATGCTATGCTATGCACAGCAGCAGCAGCATCAATAATTAAACCTCTACTAGTCCAAGTCCCCCCCCCCTTCCTCCTGTCTCCCTTGCATGCTATCCATTGCCCGGGCCCCCTCCCCCCCCCCCTCCCCTCCCCCAGTACGTCTGTCTGCCCTTAGTATGTGATAATATATACAGCTAGTAATAGATAGTAGTCGATTTAGCAAACAGCCAGCGAGTGCAGGACCATCCCTTTTTATTGGGCTGGGTGTGGTGTTTCTTTTGTTTATTTTGTTTTGTTTTGTTTTTTTTGGGGGGAGGGGGAGGAGGGGGACTGGGAGGGGGGGTTGTTTTGTTCGGTTTTTTTTCTTTTTGTTTTTGGCCATTGGAAAGTGCCAGAGATCGGGGTTTTTTTTTCAAAAAGAGGTTTTTTGGGGTGTTTTTTGTTGTTGTTGTTGTTCTTGCTGAGAGAGAGAGAGAGAGAGAGAGAGAGAGAGAGAGAGAGAGAGAGAGAGAGAGAGAGAGAGAGAGAGAGAAGAGAGAGAGAGAGAGAGAGAGAGAGAGAGAGAGAGAGAGAGAGAGAGAGAGAGAGAGAAGTGTGTGTGTGTGTGTGTGTGTGTGTGTGTGTGTGTGTGTGTGTGTGTGTGTGTGTGTGTGTGTGTGTGTGTGTGTGTGTGTGTGTTTAATTTTATTCTTTTATATCGAGGATAATGTGCTTTTTTTTTTTTTACATCCAATCTCCGTGTGTATGCAGTTTTGTAAATACTGTCATCTGTTCCCACTGGCACATGATGGCCTACTCTTACGAAAAGTGGGACAGGACTTAACGTGTGCGCAAGATGTTCTGCGTGCGTTCGCACAAGGGGCCTCGGTTTATAGTCTCATCCGAAGGACTTAAGGGGAGAGTGGAGTCCACACTGAGGTTAACTCCAGGAGAAAAATCTCCTCCAACGGGAATCGAACCGGCGTCGTCAAATTGTGAGCGCAATGTTCTGACCACTAGGCTATCCCGTCCCCCCCCCCCTCCCCCCAGACAGGAGCAAGCAGACTCTGGTGTAGGCTATGCCAGCAGCAGCAGCATCAATAATTAAACCTCTAGTCCGAGTCCCCCTCCCCCATCTCTCTTGCATGCCTGTCACTGCCCAGCCCCACAGTTTTTGATGTTTTGTTCTTGGTTTTTTTTCTGTTTTAACTTTGCTGTTTGCTTTTGTTTCTTCTTTTTTTTTATATATGAAGTATGAATGTAAAAGAAAGGATAATATTGTCAGCTGATATGATTGTTTGACTTTTATCATTCTTCTTTTTTCTTTGACTAAAAATTTTTTTTTAAAGAAAAAAAACACAAAAAAACCTACCACCTCAAGTACATGTGCTCCTGCGGATATGTGCTTATAAATATAAGTGTGAGTAAGTGTGTGTGTGTGTGTGTGTGTGTGTGTGTGTGTGTGTGTGTGTGTGTGTGTGTGTGTGTGTGTGTGTGTGCATTTGTGTGTGTGTGTGTGCATTTGTATGTGTGTGTGTGTGTGTGTGTGTGTGTGTGTGTGTGTGTGTGTGTGTGTGTGTGTGTGTGTGTGTGTGTGTGTGTGTGTGTGTGTGTGTGATTTGTATGTGCATTTGCCAGCGAGCGTGCATGCGTGAGTGAATTGCGTATATGTATGTATGTATGTATGTATGTATGTATGTATGTATGTATGTATGTATGTATGTATGTATGTATGTATGTATGTATGTATGTATGTGTGTGTGTGTGTGTGTGTGTGTGTGTGTGTGTGTGTGTGTGTGTGTGTGTGTGTGTGTGTGTGTGTGTGTGTGTGTGTGTGTGACCTACGTGTAGGAGTGCGTTTTACGTGTATTATTATCATACTATTATCACTATTGTTGATATTATTCTTATTGTCATCATTATAATCATTGTATTATCTTTAGTTCCTTCTGAGTTCATTTTGTTGTTATGAGTTGTAACAATGTTGTAGCTAATTATTTTTGGGTGGACTTTTCTTGGTTGCTAAGTTGTTTATTTCATTATGTTTCTTTGGTTGCACGTCTTCTATAATCAAAATCATTTTATTGTGGCTTCTGATTTTCGTCTTCTGAATGAGTGCATTTTTATTATCTTATTATGTATAATGTCCTTATTCCTTTATGTTGTTTGGTACTGCATATAGTTTTACTGTTTAGTATCTTTTTATCTTGATGTTATCCCTGAAAAGGGCGGGGACTGGATGTAAAAAAGCACATGAGTGCTTATCTATTATCCTCGAATAAAAGAATTTTGCCTTGCCTTGCCTTGCCTTGCCTTGCCCCCACCAGTACGTCTGCCCTCAGTACGTGATATATACAGCCAGTAATAGATAGTAGTCGATTTAGCAAACAGCCAGCCAGTGCACAAGACACATACATGGCAATCCTTTTTTTTTTTATTACGGGGCAGGGGTTTTTGTTTGTTTTTGATTTGGTTTGGTTTAGTCTGTGATTTTTGTTGTTTGTTTTGGGCCATTGGAAAGTGTCAGAGGTCTTTTTTTTTTTTTTTTTTTTAAAGAGGTTTTTTGGTTTGGGTTTTTTTTTTTTGGTTGCTGATTGTGTGAGTGAATATGTGTGTGTGTGTGTGTGTGTGTGTGTGTGTGTGTGTGTGTGTGTGTGTGTGTGTGTGTGTGTGTGTGTGTGTGTGTATGTGTTTGTGTGTGTTTGTGTGTGTGAGTGTTTTGTGTGTGTGTGTGTTGTGAGTGTGTGTGTGAGTGTATGTGCTTGTGTGTGTTTGTGTGTGTTTGTGTGTGTGTGTATATGTGTGGTGTGTGTGTGTGTGTGTGTGTGTGTGTGTGTGTGTGTGTGTGTGTGTGTGTGTGTAAGTGGCTGAGAGAACAAGCCCGAGGTGGTAAACGGTTTTTATTTGGGTGCGTGTGTTGAAGGGGGGGGGATTTTTTCTGCTTGTGTGCCAATATAGTACATGCCCCAGGTAGTGAAAGCTTTTATGTGTTAGGCGTGTGTGCGTGCGTACAAGCGTGCGCGAGGTGTGTGTGTATGTGTATGTGTATGTGCGTGCCTCTGTGTGTGTATGTGTGTGTGTGTGTGTGTGTGTGTGTGTGTGTGTGCGCGCACGTGTGCGCCAATAGTAAATACCCGAGCAAGCACTAATAGGTTGTTTGTTCGGTGACTTAGGTAGTATCTTTGGGTTAGTGTGTGTGTGTGTGCCCACGCGCACGCGCGTGCGTGTGCGTGTGTGCATGTGTGTGAGCCAATACTACAGACCTGAAGCAGTATAAGGGTTTTTTGGTTGTCTGGTGGGTGGGTGGGTTGGTTGGTTTATTTTGGTCTATGCGCCAAATGTACATGCATCCATGCAGTAAAAAGAGTTTCACTTGTTTGGCATTTGTGGTTTGGGGTTGGTGTGCTATTAGTTTGTTTGTGCGCCAAGTGTATGATTGTGCTGGACACTGTAAACCCGTTTTGTTTGTTTGGGGGGGGGGGGGGGGGCTTTGGGATTTTTGTATTTGCTTTTTTTGTTTATTTGTTTGTTTGTGTGTTAACAGTACATGCCCAAAGCTGTAAAAAAGGATTTTGTTTGGGGTTTTTGTGTGTGTTAAGGTTTTTTTTGTTGTTGTTGTTGTTGGTGTTGTTGGTTTCCATAATGAGCTGTTCGGAAGAAAAGAAAAGCAAAATGTCTACATCACTCCTGGTCCATCATTTGCATGTCTTTGATGAAAAGAACAATTTTATATGCCTGATAACACACAGAATGCACATCCCACACCACCACGGGTCATTATGCAGAGTTATTCACCGTAGACACCACCGGTAATTATGCAAATCTAGTCATGCTGACACTGCTAGGTAACTATGCTAATCTATTCATTCTGACACGGGTAATTATGCAAATTCATTCACCACAGACAGGGCAATTATGTAGTACCTTCGTTGTCAACAACGAGGAGCTATGCACATTCACGCATCACTGTCAGGTAACCAACAGATTTACTCACCACAAAACATTTGATTTTTTTTAAGCTTTTTTTTTTTTAAAAAGGGCAAAAGTTTGATGAAATAAGTATCATTACCCAACAGTTATAAAGTTTTAAACACTTTTTTTTTTTTACACAGTGGGAAAGCATTGAAATTTACACGTTCATACCTAAATAGCAGCCTCACCTTCTGAAAACTCTATGCTAGCAATTTCCTCTTTTCTATCCCTCTCTTTCTTTCTGCCTGGTTCCTTTTTTACCTGTCACTTCCTTTGTGTCTATTTTCTGATTTCTTGGTCCATTCTCCTGGGGGCGGGGGCGGGGGGCGGGGGGGGGGGGGGTTCAGAAAGACTCAAAAGATAATTCTTTTCCACATGGAAGTTGGATGCACTAGG
>CM060325.1:25882921-25887921 GCA_030674155.1 Stramonita haemastoma | reverse complement strand
ATTTTTGCATCCTCTGTCATCATAAGCATGAGTCCGATCCTATGATCGTTCTCCCGCATATGCTAGCCATTTTGAAATTTTATAGGCCTAGGCTTAGGCCCCAGGCCTAGCCCTTAATCGGCTTTAGCTACCGAGTCTAGTGAGTGAGAACTGAACCCTTTGATGACACTCCACCATTTGAGAATTACATCTGGTTTCGTTTTTTTTTTTCCCATTTGAGAATTTCATCTGGTTTCGTTTTTTTTTCCCCCGGATTTTTTTTCAGCTTTAAAAAATCGGAAATCCGCGGGAAACGCGGAGAATTCTATGCTCTGATAAAAAATGTTTTTGACTTTTTGTGAATTTGTGTCAAAAATTTAGTGTAATCTAGGAGTAAACAGGTGTTTTAAAACAGTAGTTACAACAGTCATCCATGTATGTAGTGCCGGCTTTTCACGCGTCCATGCCTCTGACAGGCCAGCTGCCAGCATGGTCGCGCTGAAACAGTGCGGCTATCTCAGCGTAGCTTATACAGTCTCTGAATATACTATGTACATCATAATTATACTGTATGTGAAGTCATGGGCCACCATGTATGTAAATATGACAGGACTATCATTAAGTTTTCTCATTGACTGTCAAGGTAGGCTTGTATTTTTGAGACACTTTTCGTGAATGAAATCTTTTAAACCCTTAGTCCGGGATTTGCTGGGATTGAATAATTGCCCCCCCACCCCTCCCCCCCACCACCTCCCCCACAACCCCTCACAAAACCCAAATGGGATTTGCTGTGACCATCACTAATTGCTACCACATGCCAAAACTCTATCAGGCTAGAGGTAGAAATCCTGCTGAGAGTCTGGAAGTAATTATAGCTGCTGGTATGTACTTAGAAGGAGGAAAAGGCCAGCGAGCATGTGTGCCTGACCTGATTTCGCGATGGAATGCGAAATCTAGGGGCAGTTTGTGTTCAGAGTTCTATCCAAATGCAAGGGGACTAAACCAACAACAAAACATGACCCTCAAACTCCACACTGACCTGTCTGTGATGAAGAAATCTTCAGCCATGGTGGTGAAGAGCTTGCCCCTGACCTTGGCCACGCGCGTGATGTTGGCGAAGGTCGAGGCCTCCTGATCCGTTACCCCGGCGACGTTGGTCCGCTGGCCGATGACCAGTAGGGGGTGTTTCTGAATGGGGAGGGCGGGGTCCTTCAAGATGGTGATCAGACTGTTTAGCAAGCTGTCGGTGAACAGGATGTCCCCGTTAGCAAAGGCGTACAGCGTGGAGTTGAACCTGCAACACCAGATAGCGATCATAGCCACATTTCATTATCTTATCATTTGATCAAGGGGGCGGGATAGCTCAGTGGTCAGAGTGCTGGCTTTCCCCATGTCAAAGTGAAGCAGCATCAAGCGTGTTTACCAGTTGGATGGGTGACCGTTTGTGCACCTTGGCTACACACACACAACACACACCCCACACACACACACACACACACACACACTTCACCAAGCTGTAAATGGGCACCTGCCTTCTTTAGGGTCAGGGAAGGTAAAGCAGCAAGGGAGAGAAGATGGGCACCGCCCTTCAATATGCTGGCCCCTTGAGAAGCTGAGGTCTCTGAGGCCTCCCCTCGCTCCCCTACGACCACATAGGTTATGGGACACCTTTACTTTTATCATTATTTAACCACCAACTGTAAGGCTGACACACAGCTCAAAGTCTGGGTAAACAGGATGAAATCCTACCAGTGCTTGAAGTGAAAAGGTTGACAAGGTGGGGGCATTGATACTAGGAAGGAGAGTAGAGTTGGTTTTTTTTTATACCCTGGTTTTAATCTGTACATAGTTCTATCTATCTATACATCTTTCTATCCCTTAATCTGGTGACCCTGGGGGCACCCCTGAAGACTTGACAACCAGTTCCCTCCATTCCATTTTGTTGAGTTCTAGGCCTGTATACTAGTTACACAGTTTTAATCTTGAGATTTAACATTTGACAAGGTGACAGCCCCGCTATGGCCTGTGGTGGTCATAGGCTGTACATAACAGGACTGGATTGGATTGGATTGGAGTCATGGGACATGCAGACATTTATTGAGAAAATGGATAATCTAGGTATGGCTCATAGAGAGATTTACACCACTTGGGGAGTCTTGCATAATTATTATAATGTCAAATGGTGGATCAGTGGTCTAGGTGGTAACACGCCTGCCTAGAAAGCGAAAAGTCCGGGTCGGAGTGTGCAGTGGTTCGAATCCCGTTTGGGCCCAAAACTTTCCCCCATCCATTGGACCATGAGTGGTGGTCTGGGCGCTCGTCTTTCGGATGAGACGATAAACCGAGGTCCCGTGTAGTACACATCATTATTTAGCGCACGTAAAAGAACCCACGGCAACACGGGGGTTGACCCTGGCAAAATTGTGTAGAAAAAAGCCACTCTGATAGGGAAACACAGTTGCACTTGCAGACAAGAAAAAGTAAAAAAAAAAAAAAAAAAAAGGGTAGGCGCTGCATTTGTGGCGACGCGCTCTCCCCCAGGGGAGAGCAGCCCGAATTTCACGCAGAGAAATCTGCTGTGACATAAAGTGGTATAAAATAAATATAAAATAACTAAATGATTTATTCTTATCTGCTTTTTTTGCTCTTGTGTCTGCTTCTTGTGTTACCATCATGCTGATGAATCTTCTTGCATAAACAGTATAAAAGATAATAATAGAATACGTAAATGTGTGAGCTATTTGCAAAGAAAACGAGAGAGAGGAGAGAAAGGAAGCAAGGACATCAAGCATTCTATCCAAAGAAACTCGCAATAAAGAAACATAATTCAGTGATGACTGTTTTCATAGTTACGCAGGCATCCTCTCCCTTCTCTCTCTCTCTGGGTTTGTGGACTGCTTTGCTGCTGGTGATTTAAAAAAACAAAACAGTTTTTTGTATTTTGTACCACTTTATGTCACAGCAGATTTCTCTGCGTCAAATTCGGGCTGCTCTCCCGGGGGGAGAGCGCGTCGCCACAAGTACAGCGCATACCCATTTTTTTTTTCTTTTTCCTGCATGCAACTGTATTTGATTCCCTAGTCAGAGTGGCTTTTTTCTACAGAATTTTGCACACGGTTCAACCCTTGTTGCCGGGTTTTACGTGCGCTAATAGTGATGTAACACACGGACCACGTTATCACTATCGAATGACTAGGCCCAGACACCACTTCTGGTCTAATGGATGGAAAAGTTTGGCTTAAACGGATGAACCACCGCACACTTCGACCCTGGACTTTGATTTCTAGCAAGGCGTTACTGTAGACCACGATCTTCGCAGCTGTCGTAAAGCATCAAAGTAGCTGAACACATTCACTATGTACTTTGATCTAGACATTTTTGTTTAATCAATGTTCCCGTACAGCATCAAAGTAGCTGTAACACATTCACTATGTACTTTGATCTAGACATTTTTTGTTTAATTAATGCCTTCTTTCCTCAGTAACATCCATCTCTCTCTCTCTCTTCTCTCTCTCTCCTCTCTCTCTCTCTCTCTCTCTCTCTCTCTCTCTCTCTCTCTCTCTCTCTCTTTTTCTTTTAAGTTCCGGGGATGATGACGTCTAACACGTGCAAAAGTTTTATTGCTTTTTTTATAAAAATTTTTTTTTTTTAAACTGGATAACCTGGTGGTCGGTGATGCGCTGTGATCTGCTGACCGGGTTCCAATCTCCTGAAGAGGATTTTTCCTCTGGAGTTAACATCAGTACCAACTCCACTCCCCCCAAAAGTTCTTCGGATGAGACTATACACCGAGGTCCCGTGTGCAGACGCACGCAGAACATCTTGCGCACACGTTAAAACCCGTTCCGCTTTTCGGAAGAGTAGACCATCGTGTGCCGGTGGGAACGGACTACAAAACTGATACACATGGGGACTGGATGTAAAAAAAAAAAAAAGGCACATGAATGCTTATTTCATTATCCTCGAAATAAATGAATAATTAACTACACAATATATATATATATATATATATATATATATATA
The DNA here is from genome assembly GCA_030674155.1 of Stramonita haemastoma. Lineage (NCBI taxonomy): Eukaryota > Metazoa > Mollusca > Gastropoda > Neogastropoda > Muricidae > Stramonita > Stramonita haemastoma. Next base: position 25,883,919 of record CM060325.1, on the reverse strand, counting down.
TATATATATATTATATATATATATATATATATATATATAATATAATTTGTGTGTTGTTTGTTTTTTTATTTTTGTTTTGTACCACTTTATGTCACAGCAGATTTCTCTGTGTGAAATTCGGGCTGCTCTCCCTGGGGAGAGCGCGTCGCAACATGAGCAGCGCCTACCCATTTTTTTCTTTTATATATATATATATATATATATATATATATATATATATATATATATATATATATATATATATATATATATATATATATATATATATATATATATAAGCCGCCGTAGTCTAGTGGTTAGGGCGTTGGACTCGTAATCTAAAGGTTGCGGGTTCAATCCCAGCTTTCGGCTATGGCGTTGTGCCCTTGGAAAAGGCACTTTACGGCTATTTTCTCACCCCACCCAGGTGTAAAAGGGTAGCCAACTTTGTGTTGGGGGTTAACCCTGCGATAGACTGGCGTCCTATCCAGGGGGGAGTCTATGACTCTCAGTCACTTAACGCCACAGAAACCGGGATAAGCACCGGCCTGATGAGCCTTAGGCTCGGGACAGATTTTAAATTATATATATATATATATATATATATTATATATATATATATATTATATTATATATATATATATATATATATATATATATATATATATCAAACAAACCCAACAACAAAAAATAACATTTCAAAATATTTGCACAAACCCTTTCTTTTGTGTACCACAATACTATGAATAAAAACCCAAAGAAAAACAAATAAACAGCCAAAACCCAAAATAAAACCAAAATTACTTAAATCCAAACAAACCTCAAATAAATAACCACAAACCCAACCACAATTCGAAAAACAATAAAAAATCCAACATTCATTAAACCAAAACTCCCCCAAATCCACCACAATTCTGAATGTAAAACCAATAAAAATTCCAGCACAATTCTGAATGTAAAACCCAGCAAACTACCCCCAAATCCAGCACAATTCTGAATGTAAAACCACAACTACCCAA
>CM060325.1:25870421-25877921 GCA_030674155.1 Stramonita haemastoma | reverse complement strand
GGGGGAGGGGGGGGGGTAATTTCCTCCGTAGTAATTTCCTTATCTAAAAGTGGGTTATCAGTTATTTTCAATTCACTGGAACATAGTTTGTACTGGCTTTTTTGCGGTCTGGATCTATTTGCGGTTCTTTTCCAACAAGTGTTTTTAAGTGTTCAGTCCACTTACTACAACTAATATGATTTAGATTTTTCAACCCATTATCTTCGCTTTCTAATAATTTTTGTAAAGTTTTCCACAATATACTGGGATCTTCTTCAATGGCATCATGTAACTGCGATACTAATTTATCTTTCATAAAATAGGAAGGAAGGTGGCAGGATGGTTAAGACGTTCGCCTGCCAACAAGTAAACCGTGAGGTTCTGGGTTCGTACCCAGCCTCGCCCTTTCTTCCAAGTTTGACCAAAAAAATCAAACTAAATGTCAAAGTCATTCGGATGAGACTATAAACCGAGGCCCCGTGTACGAACGCAAGCAGAACATCTTGCACACACGTTAAAACCCCGTTCTCCCTTTCGGAAGAGCAGGCCATCATGTGCTGGTAGGAGCGGATGACAAAATTATATTTTAAAAAACCCAGCATGCACACAGGTGTCATGTTTAGACACCATCCCTGAGGAAAAACAGGGGAGTTGGGAGTCACAGGGCGGCTCGGGGTTGTATATGGCAACGTTCTGGTGGCTCCTGCGACGGTACTGGAACCATTCGTATCGGTCATTGCCTTTCCAGTGGATCATTCCAGTGCCGTGGAGAGGGGGGGGGGGGCTGCTGCATGGGTAACAGCTTGCCCTCCATACATACTTGCCCAGGCTTTGCGCTCTAAAGACTAGAGCGCAACTTCATAGTCTTCCGAGACTGATGGGCGCCTACTACTACTTTCATAAAAAATGTTCTTTATTTTTCATCAAAGAATTATACTGGTTTTTTTTTTAAAGATATTTTTGTTGAACTTTATATGAAGTTTATATGGAGTTCTATTCATTGCATTTTGTAGATATTTTACTTCTTTTCTCGTACAGGTAAATTATGAGTCAAACCGTTGTTGTTTTTTTATTGCGTTTAATTCTTCTTAAAGGTTTTGACTTTCTGTTCTTCGAGCTTAATTTCTCCACTTTGATAAAGATATCTACCAGCTGATTGAAATATTCATTTACTACAGGCAAACAAAGATTCACACACTGACATGACCAAACATACTGTGGCTGTGTCAAAAACGTATGGGTATACTCACAAAGTGTATGGCAGTCATTGAATGAACATACATACATACATACATACATACATACATACATACATACATACATACATACATACATACATACATACATACATACATACATACATACATACATACATACATACATACAGACAGACAGACAGACAGACAGACAGACAGACAGACAGACAGACAGGCAGGCAGACAGACAGACAGACAGACAGGCAGACAGACAGACAGACAGACAGACAGACAGACAGACAGACAGATAGGCAGACAGGCAGACAGACAGATAGGCAGACAGGCAGACAGACAGATAGGCAGACAGGCAGACAGACAGGCAGACAGACAGACAGACAGACAGACAGACAGGTAGACAGACAGACAGCAGACAGACAGACAGGCAGGCAGGCAGGCGGACAGACAAAAGAACTAATGCAAGTATGTTCAAAAACTATATATACTATCAAAAGAATGATGCATGGATATGCTGTAAAGGTAAAGGTGTCCCATAACCTGTGTGGTCGTAGGGAGTGAGGCATCAGAGACCTCAGCTTCTCTAGGGGCCGGCATGTTGATGGCGGCGCCCATCTCCTCTCCCTCGCCGCTTTACCTTCTCTGAACCTAAAGAGGGCAGGTACCCATTAACAGCTGGGTGAAACGGGGGGACTGTACTGAAGCCAAGGCGCACAAACGGTCACCCATCCACTTGGTAAACCACGCTCGACGCTGCTTTACGATGGCTTGGGGAAAGCGTATGCTCTGACCACTGAGCTACCTAAATCTTATTCAGAGATGCTCAAAAATGGGAGATAGGGCTTGTGTGTTTGAGAGTCCAAATTATCTTTACTAAGGGTGACAATCTAAGCCATTACGGGCCTTTTTTGTTTAGTTGTTGTCTTTTTACAGAATTTTGCCGGGGACTCTTTGTTGCCGTGGGTTCTTTGTACATGCGCTAAATGCGTGCTGCACACGGGACCTCGGTTTGTCGTCTTATCGGAAAGACTAGAACCCGGATGGGGGGGGGGGGGGGGGGAATTTTCGGGCACAAACGGGGATCGAACCACCACGCACTATCACACCCGGACTTCACGCTTTCTAGGCAGATGCGATATACCTAACAGATAAAAACCCCTACCACTCCTTCTTCTTCTTCTTCCTCCTCGAACGCTCAAACAACAACTATTGCTATCTGTCATAGGAGTGGAAAAAAAAACGCGTTGCGCTGCCGTTAATTAACCCCATGCACACCTGTCGTGTTTAGACATCATCCCCGAAGTTGCCATATAATGCGGCTACCTTCATGGACAGTTAACGGTCCCATACACAAACATCTCACCATTGGTGAGCCTCGGATCTCTAGCTGAGGAACGACCAAAAAAAAAAAAAAAAAACCAAACCAATTCCCCACACCCCCCACCCCTACTTTCATCTCCCAACCACCACCACTAAGCCTAACTAACCCGACCGTCTGCAAGCGAACACTCCCACCCCCCACCCCCACCCCCAATCCCCATCCCTACCCCTACCCTGCGATACTTCTGCTGTTCACAGGTCAAGGCTTTTTTCTCTCAAGAGATACGAGTTTTAAAAGCACGGATAAGCTATATTATCTTAACACGTTCGCTATCGACTACAGACCGACCTACAATACTGCTGGGGACCGGATAGCTCAGTGACCAGTCACAGCACTCGCTTTCCCCCAAAACAAGGTCAAGCAGTATTGAACGTGGTTACCAAGTGGACGGGTGACCGTTTGCGCACCTTGGCTTCAGTACAGTCCCCCCCCCCCCCCCCCCCAGTTCACCCAGCTGTCAATGGGTACCTGCCCTCTTTAGGGTCAGGGAAGGTAAAGCAGCGAGGGAGAGGAGACGGGCGCCGCTTTCGATATACTGGCCCCTAAAGAAGCTGAGGTCTCTGGTTTCTCGCTCCCCTAGGACCACCTACGTTATGGGACACCTTTACTTTGACCTTTCTACATACATGTATAAATTATATAATCATATACATATACATACATACATACATACATACATATATACATACATACATACATACATACATACATACATACATACACACACACACACACAGACATACATACATACATACATACATACATACATACATACATACATACATACATACATACATACATACATACATACATACATACATATACATATATAATATATATATATAATTTTTATATAAAAATTATATATAACATACATATATATATATATAATATATATATATATATATATATATATATATATATATATATATATATATATATATATATATATATATATATATATATATATATGCATCATATCCCGACATTCATGTCAGTGTTGGGTAAGTTACGAACTGACCCAGCATACACTCCTGACGCGGGAATGGCTACCTTTATGGTGGGCAACAATGGTCGTACATGTCCACTCAATCCAATCACGTTGTTTATTAGCCCCGCTGACCACACAGGCCATATCGGGGCTGTCACCTCCTCACATTTTAAACTCAGATTAAAACTGTGCAACTATATACAGGTTAAGTTAAAGTCTGTGCCGAGCCTAAGGCTCATCAGGTCGGTGCTTAACCCGGTTTCTGTGGCGTTAAGCGACTGAGAGTCATAGACTCCCCCCTGGATAGGACGCCAGTCTATCGCAGGGTTAACCCCCAACACAAGGTTGGGTGGGGTGAGAAAATAGCCGTAAAGTGCCTTTTACAAGGGCACAACGCCATAGCCGAAAGCTGGGATCGAACCCGCAACCTTTAGATTACGAGTCCAACGCCCTAACCACTAGACTACAGCGGCGGCTCATACAGGTTAAAAACGGGGTATAAAACCAACTTTACTGTCCATGCTTGTACCCACGCCTTGGTCAACCATAAGGGTCAGCCCAAGACGGGCACCGCGTTGTGGGGAAAAAAAACACCCTCACATCAATCACACATAAAATGTGAAATCTCACCACGGAGCTCTAGCCGAGGACCTAAAAAAATATAAATAAATAAACTAATAAATAACATGAAAAAACAACAACATGTTCCTCTTTTCTCCCCCTCCCTCCCCCTCCTTACATACACACGGAGACTGAATGTAAAATAAAATAAAAAGCACATGAGTGCTTATTCCATTATCCTCGATATAAAAGAATAATAAAATAAATGAATAAATAAATAAATACAACAGCGCAGAAACATTTATTGGACCAGTTGGAAAACATGAACATATTTTTGAAGACAAAAGATAACTTGACAAAAAAAAACCCCCCACCCCCACCCCCCAGTGCCGCTGTGCCAGTGGGTTGAACAGATAATATCCTCATTATATTTTTCCCCCGTTCCTGGGCTACAGCTCCGAGGTTCACCAATGGTGACATTTCGAGTTTTGCCCACCATGAAGGTAGCAGTATTCCAACTTCCGGGATGTATGCTGGGTGTGTTTTTGTTTCTGTAACCCACTAAACACTGACATGAATGATGGGATCTTTTACGCGCATCTTTGATCTTCTGCAAATACACGCAGGGGATTTAAGGCACTGGCAGGTCTTCTGCACTGTATTTTGACTTGGAAGATCGTCGAAAATCCCCACCCTTAATTCCCTACACGCCGCCGAGATTCGAACCCACGACTTCATGGGGCTGAAGTCGAACGGTTTTAAGTACTCGGCCCGTTGGTAAGAATATTATATATATATATATATATAATATATATATAATATATATATATAATATATAAATATATATATAATAAATAATATATATAAATATACACACATACATAATATAAATATAAATAATACACACACATACATACATATACAATATATATATAAATACATACATAACATACACACACACACATATATATATATATATAATATATATAATATAATAATAATATAATATACATAATATATATATAATAATATATATATAATATAATATATATATATATATATATATAATATAATAATAATATAATATAATATAATATATATATATATATATATATATATATATATATATATAATATGAATAGAAGAACAAGAAGAACAAGACAGACAGACAGACAAACAAAAGTTCACACACTGACATGACCCAAAACATAATGTGGCTCAGTCAAAAACGCATGGGTGTAGTCACAAAGAGTATGGCAGTCATTGAATGAACATACAGACAGACAGACAGACAGACAGACAGACAGACAAAGACAAACAGACAGACAGACAGGCAGGCGGTCAGAAAAGAGAACTAATGCAAGTATGTTATAAAAAAAATGAACACGCCTGTGTGAAACTGAACACTAGATAAACAGTATGGAGTACACTATGTTTTTTTTTTTTTAATTTTAACTCTTTCGCTGCCAAGTTTCTGACCCAAAATCTCTTCTCTTTCAGCGCCAAGTCTTTTTTTTTTTTTTAATTTAGCGTTGTTACTGATTTCTTGACAATCAGTCGGTGTCAGAATAACATAGTCAGTTGTTTTTTTCTTCCCTGCACTGAAAACTAGAAAAGAAAAGGTAGCAGACGATAAAGGATTGAAGAGAGGGTGTTTGCTTTAAAAAAAAACAAAAAAACTACCAAATTTAAGCAAACTCACATGAGTTTTTGAGTCAGAAGCTAGTATTTCAATTAAAAACAAACAAAAAAAGTGTTGCTTATTTATTTCTATGAATGTCTTAGACCGTGCGCTATGAATGCAATAATAATGATGATAATGATGATAATAACAACAAACATAAAAAATAATAATAATAATAATAATAATAATAATAATAATAATAAAGGAAAACACATGGAAAAGAGGCAAAAAAAATTTTTTTTAAAAGGTGGTGTGTAGTCTTAACTTATAATAACTAATACTTTCTGCATTATCCACAAAAGTCCCCTATGCCAGCGTAGGAGTTTTGAAAAAAACAATTTTTTTTATAATCCAGCAAGGCACTGTAAGACCCCCACCCCCTCCTTCCTCCTCCCTAACCCTCCTACCTCCATCCCCCTTCATCTCCCTACCCCCCTCCCCCCCCCCCCACCTTACCTTTAAGGTGTTGGATCCGAGAGGTTAAAACGTTTGCACACCCCATGCTTTTAAAGTTCAGGGGTTTGCCCGTGAGGTGTCCTGAACTGGAGTATTTGACTGCTCACTACTTGTCAGTTGTGAACTACCCCCATCAGGGTTCAAGAGCTGGGGCTATCCAGTAAGTTCAATCACACCGGCCTGGCTCCTCCCCCCCCCCTGGGGATAAGGCGGGGGGGGGGGGGGGTAGGGGGCGTGGGGGGGGGGTAGGGGGGGGCGTTCTGTCAACTGGTCCCAATACCATCCTTCCTCACCTTCTGGAAATTGTCTGCTACGAACTTTCAGTCTCTCTGTGTCTGTGTGTCTGCTTCTGTTTTTGTCTCTGATTGTCTGTCTGTCTGTCTGTCTCTCTGTCTCTGTATTTGTCTCAGTGTTCATCTCTCTCTCTCTCTCTCTCTCCTCTCCTCTCTCTCTCTCTCCTCCTCTCTCTCTCTCTCTCTCTCTCTCTTCTCTAATATCTGCCCGGGTCCCCCTCCCCCACTTTTTATTTATAATAATTACCTTTTTTTTCTCTTCTCTGAAGTCCAGTGGTATTTGCCATGAACAACATACCTGTACACTCGCTTATACTACTATCTTCTATCTATCTATCTATCTATCTATCTATCTATCTATCTATCTATCTATCTATCTATCTATCTATCTATCTGTCTGTCTGTCTGTCTGTCTGTCTGTCTGTCTGTCTGTCTGTCTGTCTGTCTGTCTGTCTGTCTATCTATCTATCATCATCACCACCACCATCACTATCACCTATCATCATCATATTTCATCATTATTTTGAGGATAATGGAATAAGCACTCCCCACCCCCCACTTCCCTCCCCTTTCCCACCCATCTTTCTCTCCCCCTATCCCAACCTCTCCCCTTCCCCCACCCAACCCTTCTTCCCTCCCCGTCTCCCCACCTGATCCCTACCCACCTTCCCTCCACCCTTCCCCAACCCAAACCCACCACCCCTGGGAAGGGAGAGAGGAGAAGGGGAGGGAGGGAGGGGTGATTTTAGTACGTAGTCCACAAGATTCAGCGCTATATAACTCCCATATATTATTATTATCATTATTATTTATTATTATTATTATTATTATTATTATTATTATTATTATTGATTATTGTTGTTGTTGTTGTTACTTTTGTTACATTATCATCATCATATCATCATCATCATCATCATCATCATCATCATCATCATCATCATCAT
>CM060325.1:25850421-25865421 GCA_030674155.1 Stramonita haemastoma | reverse complement strand
AAAACAAAAAACAAACAAACAAAAAAAACCACGCACACAACCCCCCAAAAAACAAACAAACAAACAAACAAACAAAAACAAAAAAACAAAAAAACACGCACACAAAAACAAACACAACCCCCCCCCCCCCCCCCAAAAAAAAAAAAAAAAAAAAAACACCAAAAAAAAAACAACCTGGGGTATGGCAATAGATGTCGTGTTCGAACTTCTTCACGAGGCAACAAACATCAAACCAAAACAAACAAACAAACAATCAACAACAACAACAACAACAACAACAACAACAACAACAACAACAACACACCACCAAAAACACCACACCAAACACCAACAAACAAATTCCGGAGCTGAACGTCCGCTCTGACTATGTCCTGTACCAAAGTGAAACACCCATTTGAATCAAACCGGTCAGTTGTCGTCAGGCAAAGACTGAAGACATTCCGGTTGTCGCCCCCCCAAAAAAACCCCAAAACGACCCCCCCCCCCCCCCAAACAACAACAACAACAACAACATCAACAAACAAACCAACCCTAACAACAGCCAGACAAAAAGCAAGCATTTTGACGTGCAAGCACAGTACAGACCATGTCATCATCACCTTTTTCTATCACACGCGCACACTGGTAACCAATGAACTCAAAGCGAGGAGCCTTCCACAAACTATAGGCCTACCTAGCCTACACACGGCAACTTCTGACCAAATCAATGGTGCACGCACTCCCAAGACATACTCAGGCCTCCGTCCAATTCTGAGTAACAAAAGTCTTTTTTGAGAACTAGCACAACTAACCCCCCCCCCCTCCTCCCCCAATCTCCTCCCCCCCCCTCCCCCCCCCCCCTTTTTTTTTTTTTTAGGGTGTGTTGTGTCGTTAAGAGGTAGTTGTCGTTAAGAGATAGTTGTCGTCAAGGACGATCAGAAACTCCTCCCTGGGTCTGAAAACTTGCAGACATGGACGGACCTTCTTTCTTTCTTCCTTCCTTCCTTCCTTCCTTCCTTCCTTCCTTCCTTCCTTCTTCCTCCTTCCTTCCTTCCTTCATCAAGCAGTGAGCTGCCAAAATGCCAATACTATCCATTCCAAGACAAATGATTTTCCTTCTTCCAGGTAAGTTCGGGACTTCCTCTTCGTGGAACGCTCAGAAACAACTCCTGAGGCCCTGATAAAATACTGCTGCCATGTGCTGGAGGCCCTCCATCAGGGGTCCAAACTGCTTGTCCCTCATCTGCAGGTCAGTAGGCCAGATATCGGTCCTCAAGGGTTGGGTGTGTTGGTACAGGTTGGAGGAAGTGCTCCACTGTCATGGGAGAAGTGCCACCACAGGGGCACGCCTCAGAATCTCCAGTGTGGAACTTGGTAAACATGTGATGTCTGGAGTCTGCAGTGTCCAGTCCTCAGCCTCACCATGGCTACTTGGTCTTCTCTGGGCAGGAGGCATAGTAGTCCTCCTTAGTGTTGAAATCAGGGTGCTGCTGAAGCCGTACCGTCTGTCTCCTCTTTTCGCTGTTCCTTCACAATTATTGATTGTCTTAGCAGTTAGGGACTACGCGAGTTACGATTACAGTTCACAACTGAGTTTTTCTTTAGGTGTCATCTTTCTATTGTCATCATGCTGGGTCATGTTGTTTGTTGTTGTTGTTTACAAGTGTGTTGGTATATAATGAAAACGATGTGGTAAGCCAATTATTAAAAAAAAAAAAATTAAAAGGTTTCTGTTACGTCTGAACCAGTTTCGTGCAGTCGCAAGCGTTTGCATTGTATTGTATTATTGTATTGTATTGTATTGTATTGTATTGTATTGTATTGTATTGTATGTATTGTATGTATTGTATTGTTTTGTATTCCCGAAGTCGGAATGAGGCTACCTATATGGTCGGGAAAAAAACGGTTGCATACGCAAAAATCTCACCATTGGTGAACCTCAGAACTCTAGCTGAGTAACAAACAAAACATGGTATTGTATTGTATTGTATTGTATTGTATTGTATTGTATTGTATTGTATTGTATTGTATTGTATTTATTGTATTGTATTATACTGTACTGTACTGTATTACTGTACTGTACTGTACTGTACTGTACATTTGTATGCCACCTTGCATCAAGACAGATTTCTCTGCGTGGAATTCGGTCTGCTTTCCTCAGGAAGAGTGCGTCGCCACAAGAGCAACGCCACCCATTATTTTGGGGGTTTTTCCCCCTTACTTTACCTGTCTGCATGACTGTGTACTTATTTCCTTATTAAAATGGCTTCACGCCCCCCCCCTTCCCCCCCCCCCTTCCCCCCGCCCCCCCCCCCCCCCCCCCCCCCCCCCCCGACAGAATTTTGCCAGAGACAACTTACTGTCTTGTTGCTGTGGGTTCTTTTACGTGCGCTAAATGCGTGTTTTTGCACACATACATCACCATTTCCCCAGACCACCTATCATCAGATAAAGGGGTACATAGTAGACAAGAGGGATAGGGAGACGGGGGAGGGGAGGGGAAGTTTCCCTGCACAAACGGGGGGGGGGGGGGGGTACGAGGAGAGGAGGAGGAGGGGGGGAACAACAATGCTTTAACCCAGTTAAGGACAAGAAAGCTAGCCGCTTAGGGACAGCAAAGGTCGGAGAGCCCTCAATATTATATGGCGGTAGTGTTATCAGCTTCTGCGCCGAGAAAAAGATAACTTGACCGCTGCGAGAGAAAACGCTGGCCCGAGTTAAAAAAAAAAAACTGACAAAAGAGAACATGCGAGTGACTTATTTAAAACCATTTCCAAAGGAGATAATTTATTGCAATCATTAATATAACAGTAGTAAAACAGGAAGAAACCCCCCCCCACCCCCCCCCCACCCCCACCCCTAACCTTGTCGTCAACATCTACTACACAGTTTTAACTTCCGTGTGTGTGTGTGTGTGTGGTGTGTGTGTGTGTGTGTGTGTGTGTGTGTGTGTGTGTGTGTGTGTGTGTGTGTATGTGTGTGTATGTGTGTATGTGTGGTATGTGTGTATGTGTGTGTGCGTGTGCGGTGTGTGGTGTGTGTGTGTGTGTGGAGATATAACGTAACGATATATATTTATTTCAAGAAAAGACAATCGCCCATTTGTGAAGGGGGGTATCAACAGTTTCAAATGCACAACATCATGCATTGACATAATGGGATCTGTGACAATATTTCCATGTCAGCAATGTCTTTAGTCAGGTAGGGCGACACTGGCTGGCTCTGTTTCTTGATTCAAACACGTGAAGTGGGTGCACACGAACGGGCGATTACGTTTGCTTGCTTGCTTGCTTGCTTGCTTGCTCTCTCTCTCTCTCTCTCTCTCTCTCTCTCTCTCTTCATCTCTCTCTCTCCTCTCTCTCTCTCTTCTCTCTCTCTCTCTCTCTCCTCCTCCTCCCCCCTCCCTCTCTCACTCCCCCCCCCCTTTCTCTCTCACTCCCCACCCACCCCCCTCTCTCTCTCACGCACACATGCACTCATATAATACCTGCACGCATTAACACACCATTCATGTGCACACCCACGCACACACACACACACTGACATACACACCAAAGCACACAGCACGCCACACACGCACGCACACACACACACACACGCACCACACACACCCACACACACACACACACACACCACACACACACACACACACACACACACACACACACACACGTGAACAAAGGCATTCAAAAGCAGGCAATCAAAAACACGATCAGTTATCCAAGAAAGAATCCGACAGATCCATGATCACTTTTAGCGCATCTAGTTCAGCATCAATCCTGTCTTTGAATCTCTCGCGGTCAGCAGGTGTCCGTCCACAGCTGCAGCCTGGAGCTGATGGTCCGTTCCTGCTCAGACATGTGCTTGGTGTCTCTTTTTCACGAACCAGAAGAAATCGGCTCGTCCCTGGGAATCCTCTTCCACTTAAATTCAAACACCACGTCATCACTTTCACAAATAACATCAGGTTTGTCCTAAAAAAACAAGCACATGATCAAAGTCCCGATTCCTACAGGTGTTTCTGAGTCTTCTCTGCAGGAACCTGTCTGATAACTCCGTCACATAGTCTCTGATCAGCTCCACACTGCAGCCAGTCTCCTCAGCTTTCCGCAGAGGGCTGTCATCGTCGTTGTCCCCCCCCCCCCCCCCCCCCCCCCCCCCCCCCCCCCCCCCCGGTAGTCTCTCGGATGAAGCAGACACATCGTCAGCCAGGCCGATGTCACACAGCTGGTCAGGAACTGGGTCTGCTTCTAGCACGGTGACATCACGTGGCCTAGGGTGGAATTCACGTGCAGAAGACAGCACGTGCTGCGGTGTGTTGTTTGGAGACAGGGGCCGTGTTGATGTGTGACACAGCGCTGTTTGTCGGTGGAGTTGGCATAAATAAACTGTGTGAATTTTCGAAGACCAAAAATTCGCTTGCCCGACTTTCTTCTTGTGTTGTTGCTGTCTGTCTCTTCTCCTCTGCCTTTCTCTTCTCCTCCACCTGTCTCCTCTCCTCTGCCTGTCTCCCCACTTCAATCCTCCTTCTATCTCTGTTAAGCTGACTGTGGGGTTTCCTGCGGAAACGCTGGCAAGTGGAAGATGTTTGCTGGCTAGCCATTTTATTTGTTGAGTGCTCAGAGCCAGTCTTCAGCCGAAGTACAACCGTTGTGTTGTCGCCTTCTGCACAGATTTTCCACGATGTCAGGTGGTGGTCTTGGAGCAGGGCACCTAGGTGACTTCCAGAGCTGTCGGTAGTCCAACAACTGGCATGGCGCTGAATAAATTAGTGCTTTAATCGGAAAATTGCCAGAGCAAAAAATTCTCCTGCCTCTATCCAAGGGAGATCACCACCCCCAGCAGAGAGCAAGAGAGAGAGAGAGAGAGAGAGAGAGAGAGAGAGAGAGAGAGAGAGAGAGAGAGAGAGAGAGAGAGAGAGAGAGAGATTTAATTAATTTCTTTTTATCGAGGATAATGGAATAAGCAATCATATGCTTTTTTACATCCAGTCACCGTGTGTGTGCAGTTTTGTAAATGTCATCTGTACCCACCGGCACACGATGGCCTACTCTTACGAAAAGCGGAACAGGATTTAACGTGTGCGCAAAATGTTCTGCGTGCGTTCGCACACGGGGCCTCGGTTTTTAGTCTCATCCGAAAGACTTTTGGGGGAAGTAGAGTCCGCAAGAGAGAGAGAGAGAGAGAGAGAGAGAGAGAGAGAGAGAGAGAGAGAGAGAGAGAGAGAGAGAGAGAGAGAGAGATCGACGATCGATCGATCGATCGATCGATCGATCGATCGTTAAAGGTGTTTGTTTGTTTTTGTCAAATTGAGTCAACATCAGTTGAAATATGACAAACGTCTTAAGGTCTTAAAGCTGATAACGTTCTGTTGTAGGTTTTCTTTTTAATTTAATTATTTTAAGTGTTGGGATTTTTTTTAAGCTACTTTTAATTCTTGTTTAAATCTAATATCACCTAGTGTTCACATACTTTAAATGAAAAACAAAACACACATACACACACCCTTCGGATGAGACTATAAACCGAGGCCCTGTATGCGAACGCATGCAAAACATCTTGTGCACACGTTAAATCCTGTTATCCTAGGCATCTTGATATGGGATTACCACAAGGCTCCGTTATAGCACCAGTTCTATTCAATATTCTATTACATGATCTTCTTAAATGCTTAACACAGAATGTTACATTAGTACAATATGCAGACGACATATGCATGTGGATGAATGTATCCATGAAACAAAAAACCTCGAAAAGGTCTTTAAATTATATTCAAAAATTATACCAAAAAGACCTTGATAATTTAAATAAGTATATTATTGAGAATGGCCTAAAATTATCCACAGAAAAAACGCATATGATGCTTTTTAACAACGGTACCAATCCAGACAATTTACCTGTGTTCAAAGTTGAAAATGAGATAGTTGTATACAAACACTTAGTAAAGTTTTTAGGTGTTTTTCTTACTTCAAAGTTAACGTGGAATGCCCACATTGAACATATTCTAACTAAAGGAAGAAAATGCTTAAATCTACTAAAAATTGTACGAAAGCAGTATTGGGGACAAGAAATGACAATTCTGAAACATCTGTCTACCTCCCTTATTAGATATAAGTTATCCTATGGACAAGAGGTCTTTTTTAGCGCACCTAAGTACTTACAACAAAACAACAGCCAAAAAGCCCACGCATAAGATTCGACCTGGAAAAACTCAAGGACCCAACAGTGGTTGAGATCTTCCAAGCCAACATTGGAGGAAAGTTCGCCGCACTCACAGCCATTGACAATGATGTGAACACATTAGCCAACAACATCAAAGAAGTGCTAACGACAGCAGCAGAAGAAACATTAGGCAGAAGCAGAACAAAGAAACAACCCTGGGTGACAAATGAGGTTCTTGACCTCTGCGACAAAAGAAGAGAACTTAAGAAGCAAAAGTTCACAAGTCAAGAAGCCAACAACAAGTACATGGATAGCCACAGAGAAGTGAGGAAAAAGATGAGAGAAGCCAAAGAAGCGTGGATAGAAGAACAATGCAACAACATCGAAGCTGGAATGGCCAAGGGAAACAGCAAAACAGCTTACAACACTCTGAAAGCACTAACTAAAACCACACAGCCTAAAGCCTCTGTTATTGAAGACAAAGAAGGAAATCTTTTAACGGAAAACAATGCCATCCTCCAACGCTGGACAGAATACTGTGAGGGATTGTATAACTACCCACTACGCCCAGATACCAACATAGTTTCCAACAAACCCCCTGAACACCAAGATAAAGACCCACCAATACTAAGGTGTGAAGTAGACACAGCTATTAAACAATTGAAGAAGGGGAAGTCCCCTGGAATCGATAACATCCCAGCTGAACTCATAAAAAATGGAGGGAATGAAACAGCAAGGCGATTCACAGATCTTTGTCATAAGATCCACGACACCAAAGAATGGCCAAAAGAATGGACACAGTCTCTTGTAATACCCCTGCCAAAGAAAGGAAACCTCAAGCAATGTCAGAACTACAGAACCATCAGTCTCATAAGCCATCCTAGCAAGATCATGCTGCAGGTAGTCCTCAACAGACTGAAAAACCAAGCAGAAAAACTCCTGGCAGAAGAACAAGCGGGCTTTAGACCAAAACGCAGCACAATGGAACAAATTTTCAACCTGAGAATTCTGATAGAGAAGCATCTCCAACACCAAAAAGACTTGTACCACAATTTTATAGACTTCAAAAAGGCCTTTGACAGGGTATGGCATGACGGCCTCTGGCAAGTACTCAGGCACTTCAACATTGACAAATGCCTAATTGAAGTCATCAAGACTCTGTACGAGAATGCAAGAAGTGCAGTTTTTCATGAACAATCACGTGGGCGAGTTCTTCAAGACCACGGTTGGAGTCCGCCAGGGCTGCCTTCTCTCACCTGTACTCTTCAACCTCTTCCTCGAAAACATCATGACAGAGACACTGCAAAACCACCACACTTCCATCTCCATTGGTGGAAGACCCCTTTGCAACCTCAGATTTGCAGATGACATTGACCTCATGGGCAGCAGCAAACAAGAACTGCAAATCCTCACAGACAGTCTAACAGATCGAGCGAGCGCATACGGCATGGAGGTCAGTACAGAGAAATCGAAGATCATGGTCAACAGCGCGAGTAATGACAGCACGGAAATAAAGATGAATGGAGAAATATTGGAAGAGGTGAGCCAATTCAAATACTTAGGCTCCATCCTAACAAAAGATGGCACATCAAACAATGAGGTGAAAGCTCGCATTGCAACAGCAACATCTGCTCTAGTCAGACTCCAGAGGATCATCAGAAGCAACATCAGCTTCTGCACCAAATACCACCTCTACAAATCCCTCGTGATATCTATCCTCCTATATGGCTGTGAATCATGGACTCTGACAGCAGAGTTAGAGAGAAGAATCCAAGCATTCGAGAACAAGTGCCACAGAAGACTCCTCAAAATATCATACAAAGAACACAAGACCAATAACTATGTGAAAGAAGAAATCAAAAAGCGTGTGGGCCCCCAAGAGCCTTTGCTCTCCACCATAAAGAGGAGAAAGCTGATGTGGTTTGGTCACACCACAAGACACAACACCCTAGCAAAAACCATCTTGCAAGGAACAGTCGAGGGCAAGAGAAGAAGAGGCCGCCAAAAGAAATCATGGGTTGACAACATCAAAGACTGGACTGCCCAACCCCTGCAACGCCTCCTACTAGCCACACAGGATCGTGAAGCATGGAAAAAGATCTCCGTTGCGTCTTCTCTCATGTCCCCCCTACGTCCTTTGGGATATGGGACTGAGTGAGTGAGTGAAGTATTTACTAAAGAAGCTTCAAAGTGTAGACTGTAAGGCGTACAGACTGGCTCTAGGTGTACCATTTCATGCCTCTGCACTTGAAACATATAATGAAATTGGAATATTACCACTTGAAGAGTATCGACAACTTGTATGTGCCAAATATATTCTAAGAAGCTCAACACCTGAAAACTTTGCTTCAGAAGAAATAAAAATGAGGTCTGAAACAGATTTTCCCAAAAGAGCCCAACACATAAACTCTTTGATGACAATTAGTACCTACACATCAGATCTTTACGAGCGTTCTGAACATTCCAAATCCGATGTAGACCCACATAGATCAGTTTCAGTTTGTCCTGTTTGGGAAATGAAACGAGCGCACTTTGATATAGATTATATCAACATGAAAAAGAATGAAAATCCAAATATTATGGCAGTCAATGTTCATTCACATATACAGCATCATTACTCTCATTGTCTTAAAATTTATACAGATGGTTCACTTTTAGACAATCATCAAGCAGGTTCAGCATTTGTCATACCAGCACTAAAAATAGAAAAGTCATATTATGTTGGCAAAAATCGATCTGTTTTTACAGCTGAACTAATCGCTATTCTCATGGCTTTGACTTTCATTTTAGATCATCCTTACTGTTTCTTTCATATATTACTTTGTGTGGATTCAAAATCAGTATTGTATGCCTTAAAGTCTACAGCTTATAAACAATCTACTAAACTTATACTAGACATCAAATACATCATAAATCTTCTACGTTTAAGAGGAATTCTTGTTTCCTTTTGCTGGATTCCTTCACATATAGGATTATCTTCCAATGAGTGGGCTGACAGGGCTGCTAAAAAAGGTGCACGCAATGAAAATGGGTCTATAGTACTGCATGCCCATCTATCCATTGCAGAAGGCTATCAGTTGTTAGAAGAAGCATCCTTAAATAGATTTATAGAAAAGCATTGGCAAAACAAGAAGCTTCAACATTCAACTCCGAGTGGGAAGAGTGTAGTTGAATACATTGATCACTTAAAGATTCATACAAATGAATTCAAAGAAAGACAACTCAAGGCATTATTCTTTAGGATAAGATTAAATGCTTTTATGACAAAGTTCAGTGAGGATGTTAAATGCTTATGTGGTGGATATATTTCAAATACCCATATCATACTTGAATGTAAGAATTTAAAACCCTATCTCCCTGCCTTTTCTGAGAATTCCATTGATGAAGTTTTGAAAAATGTAAATCTAACGTTTGACATAGCTAAAGGTTTGTTGTTAAGTCCTATAGGGCATTTATAATAGTTCATGTAGTTCTTTTGGGAGGGTTTTTGTGTTGTTGTTGTTGTTGTCCATTTTCGATATTTTCTTGATCTGTTAATGTTAAGAATAACTTATTACATTTGTTGTTACTATTTATCCACACAACACGCACACACACACGCACACACACACACACACACACACACACACACACAAGCGCGCGCGCGCGCACACACACAACATACACACACCGCGGGGCGCGCGCGCGCGCGCGCGCACACACACACATTAGATCTCTCTCTCTCTCTCTCTCTCTCTCTCTCTCTCTCTCTCTCTCTCTCTCTCTCTCTCTCTCTCTCTCTCTCAACTATCCAGTCTCCTATTGTAGGGTCGTCTGGTATCACTTAAAGTGGAAAGACGTTAAAATTTAAGACTTACTTACTTAAATCCTGTTCCGAAAGAGTAGGCCATTGTGTGCCGGTGGGAACAGATGACAAAATTTACAAAACTGCATACACACTGGGACTGGATGAAAAAAAAAAACATGCTTTTTTCCAATATCTTCGATATAAAAGAATCAATAAATTAAACAAATAAATACAGGCACACACACACACACACACACACACACGCTCACGCGCGCGCGCGCGCACACGTGCACACACACACACACACACACACACACACACACACCACACACTACACACACACACACACACACACACACACACACACACACAACACACACACAAACACACACACACACACACAACACACTCCGACACAGCACACAACACACACACACAAACACTCAACAACACACCACACACACACACACAACACACACACACCAAACACACAAACAAAGAACAACAACACACAACAATACAGCACACACACAACAAGCACGCACCCAACGACGCAGCACCGCACCTACACACACCGATCCACAAATTTCATAGCACAAGGGTATCGTAGGGCCTAACGACCAGGCTATCTCGCCTCTACACAAGAGTCCAATTGTATTGGGGGGGGGGGGGAGTGCCAGGGGGGGGGGGTTAGGGGGGAGGGGAAGGGGCAAGATATAGCCTAGTAGGCCTAATGGTCCCCTACTGGAACGATTTTGTCAAAGAAAAAATTGCAATAGTTTTTTGTTGTTGTTGTTGTATTCGATTCTAAAAATTGTCAGTAATAACAATATCCAAAGTTGCCAAAAATTGCCCCCCCCCCCCCCCCCCCCCCCCTCGGCAAAGTGCACAAAAATTAAATGAAAGATAAATATTTTCCCCGGATGATAACGAACTTTAGCGCAATCCATTCTCCATAGAAGAGGGGAGTTGAGTAATGCCTACTTAGACGGGGGAGTTGAATGAAGTAGGCTAGGCTAGGCCTAAACCTCGCCTAC
The DNA here is from genome assembly GCA_030674155.1 of Stramonita haemastoma. Classification (NCBI taxonomy): domain Eukaryota; kingdom Metazoa; phylum Mollusca; class Gastropoda; order Neogastropoda; family Muricidae; genus Stramonita; species Stramonita haemastoma. The sequence goes on along the minus strand of CM060325.1, from coordinate 25,854,456 downwards.
CAGTGTGCGTGGGAGAGCACACACAGTGACTGATGAATTAAATAATGTTCTCTGCTACAGATGTTTCTGAAAAGATGTTAAACGTAGTATATCCATGTTTAGAATTAGGATTCTTTTTTTTTTTTCTGCACAGCATTTTAGCGATAGTTTGTCTACTCAATTCAACTCAAATACCCCCCCTCAATGTTGAAAATGATACAGATTCGACATGATTGAAACATTTAATAACCGGAGTCAATTTCAGTGGTGTACTCGTTCAGTTAAAAAAAGTTATGGTAACCGTGTCCATCAAAAACTGATAGTAAGAACGTGCTTTACTATGTGTTGTGTGTGTGTGTGTGTGTGTGTGCGTGCGTGCGTGCGTGCGTGGTGTGGTGCGCGCCGCGCAGCGTGCGTGTGTGCTGCGCCGCGCCGTGTGTGTGTGTGTGAGCGCGCGCGCACACGCATGCGTGTGCGCGTGTGTGAACAATTATTTCATATGCATTGTAACCCATTCAATACATGATTTTTAAAGACTAAAATTAACGTGCAAATTTAATGTTTTCAAGGATGACAAACGACTAGATATAGGGAGAATGTTTAGATTTTGTCACAGTTTGGATTAATGAATTAAAACACATTCAAGCTGGGACCCTTTTATCATCTAGGCCTATAACAGGGATTTGTTTATTAGCAATAAAATCATGGCATTTTTTAGATGCATGCCCAGGCCAGCAAACTGATTCATCTGTAATAGCACCAGTCAGAATAGTTATAATGAGTCTCCACTGTATATGACGACTTCCGTGGTCACAGAAAACTTTTTCTTAAAAACTCTCTCATTCAGATGAGGAGCAATGCTGCACTTTATGTGGAAAGCTGCTACATGATGGATATAACACTGTATAGTATATCCTGACTGAAAAGGGGTTCAGGGACTTCAGATGGCATGTTCCAAGAGAGAGGATAGTCACACACTTCATGACAGACAAGAAGTTCACCAAAAGTGCCGGATAGATTATATAAATCAGAACTCAGTAAAACGTCACCTGAAGCGAAAACATCATGCAGGAGAAAACTAAAACGCTTGTTCACCTGCCAAACAGCGCAGAACTGCTGACAAACCATTTGATTTTCAAATAGAATGCTTCCTGTGTGGGTAAACCAGCAAAATATGACAGACAAAGAAGTGATTATCCAGACATACTTTTTATTCGTTCTTTAGATTGTGAAAAAAAGTTCCATCCATAAATGTCTTGAGAGATGTGACAAGTGGGCACAAACTGTGCAAAGCCGGATGGAATCTATGAATGATTTGCATGCTGCTGACACTGTATATCAACAGCAATGTAGCCTCAATTTCAGAAGCAATAAAAACATCCCCAGCAACTTCACAAGTGACAAATCCAACCAACCATCAAAAAAGGGAAGACTAGCTGATGAAGACCAGGCAGCAGCCTTCTTGAAGGTAGTGCAGTTTTGAGAAGAAAATGACAATGAACAAATTACTCTTTCAGATCTCAGACAGAAAGTGCAAGACATTCTTCAAGACACCGGCACTCAAAAAGAACCTTACACTGAAAAACATCTACGGCAAAAGTTCGAAGACCAATTTGGAGAAGCCATTATTGTCACATGTATTAGAGGGAAAACAAATGTAGTAACTTTTAGGTCAACTGCAGAGGAAATCCTCCACGACTTTTCCATAGAAGAAGAGAAAGACAATGAAAAAGAAAAACTTCGATTCATCAGAACAGCTGCCCTTCTCCTCTTGTCAGACATCAGGACCATGGATTCCACAAAAGAGGATTACCCTTCTAGTTCTGACATTGCTAGCCTGGACAAAAATGTTGACTTTCTTCCACCATCTGTGACACTGTTTTCCTCAGTACACTGCTTTGTGGTAAAAAAAAAAAGAAGAAGAAATAACAAACTGAAAATTGCTTCCATTGGGCAGAGTCTTGTCCAAGCAGCGAGACTAAAAGTCTTAATATCACCACTGCAAGTTGGGTCTTGCAATGGAAATTCACCACCTTACTGGTTCCAGATATCTTGTCGACCATTTGAGCACCGGCACACGATGGCCTACTCTTACGAAAAGTGGAACGAATTTCAACGTGTGCACAAGATATTCTCTGTGTGTGTGTGTGTGTGTGTGTGTGTGTGTGTGTGTGTGTGTGTGTGTGTGTGTGTGTGGTGTGTGTGTGTATTTTATTTATTTATTTATTTATTCTTTTATATCGAGGATGATAGAAGAAGCACTCGTGTGCTTTTATACATCCAGTCCCATTGTATGCAGTTTTTGTAAATCTTGTCATCTGTTCCCACAGGCACACAATGGCCTACTCTTACGAAAAGCGGAACAGGATTTAACAATTTTTTTATGCGTAAGATATTTTACGTGCGTTCGCACACGGGGCTTCGGTTTATAGTCTCATCCGAAGGACTGTATGTATGTGCGTGCGCGCGTGCGCGCGCGCGCGCGCGCGCGCCGTGTGTTTTGACAGATATATCCTGGGTATGTTGGTACTACTGTAACCTACCCAACGCTGTCATGAACGACAGGATCTATAACGCGCATGTTATGATCTACGCACACGAAGGCAGTGAAGGCACTGGCAGGTCTGCACTTGAAGTTGACCTGGGAGCTGGTAAAAAAAAAAAAATTTAAACCCACCCAAAAACCCGCACAATCCACCCTCAATTCACCAGACGCCACTGTCGAGATTGGAACCTTGGACTTCATACACTTTGGGGACTGAGGTCGGACTAGGTCTTAACCACTCCGCTACAGGCTAGGCCCTGGCTTGGGTCAGGTCGACCTTTAACAGTCCCCTTTATTCACTCCTCCCCCCCTAACCTCCCCTCCTCACCTTCCCTCTTCCCCGAGTCTACTCCCCTCCTGTCAGTATTGTTGCTGTTGTTGTTGTTGTTCCCCAGCTTAACACTCTGGGGGGTCACCCAGAATGTGCCCTCTGACTCACTCATCCCACCTGGGAATCCCTGTGAGATTGAAATTGCACACTGAATGACAAGTTTGCGTGTGTGACTATCTTCAAGTACCTCGCCATATAGGCAGCCATACTCCGACTTCAGAGGATTTATTCTCCTTTGAAGGAGAGTGCAGGTTTGTTCTGTTAAGAGCTTGTCCTGGCTGAAGGCAACATTTTACAACATCACAACATTTTAGTGTAGGCCTTGGCAATGAGCTGACATCAATAACTGACACAACTTTTGGCCTGGGCCAGTCATTATTGTTGACAAGCTGGTGTAACACGCTCAAAACACTACCGTGCAATAAAGACTACTGTAGTGGTTTTAGCGTAAGGCTTTCATGCCCTAACCACTACCGTAATGACTTTTGCACACGCTATAAACACTACCTTAGTGACTGGCGATTTGAACGATGGCACTGACAGATCAACGAATGGATAACAAAACATTTATTACAATAAATGGCCTACTGTAAGACAATATCCACTTCTACAGCCGAATACTTACCGGATAGGCTATAATTATGCAATTTTTTTTTTCAGCTTCACATTTTCTCGTGTTATGGCAAAATATTCAATAGGAATAGTCACAATCATTTTTAAGGATTGTGCTTTATGTAGGTTGATATAGTATTCCATAAAGGAACAAGGTGAGAGTAGCACTTTTGACGTCCTGACAGTAGTTTATTTAGCGTGATCATTGATCGGGATAGTTTTTTGTTTTTTTTCCAGTATACTTGCATACTATTTTTTGCTTGAGGATAGTATCATTGGCTAGCTAGAAATAGTGTTTTAGGAGTGAAGGCCTGTGCTATAAACACTACTGATAATGCTTTCAGCGTTGTGCCAAAATGACTACGGTAGTGTTTGTTGCATAGAGTGATTTTGGCTTATTACACCGGTTCGCTTATCAGGGGCCATAGATACCAGCACTGAAATATGTATGCCCTCTTGACAGAAAAGCATATATTTCAAAAGCGTGCAACAACGCACATGATTATCAAAATCCGGATTCAAACGAACTCTGGTGTTGGTTGTTTTTTGTGTTTTTTTATTATTTTTT
>CM060325.1:25832921-25847921 GCA_030674155.1 Stramonita haemastoma | reverse complement strand
TTTACTTGCACTATAGCAAATGGCTATTACGGCTCTTTTTCCAGCAGCAAAGCAGCAATGAGGAATCGTGCAATGGAAGGGGGGGGATAAAGGAACGTGAAGAGGTGCAGACAGGCGGAAAGGAAAAGTAAGTAGGCCTACTCGAGCAGATTTACTGAAGATAGGCGCTGTGGATTGATATGTCTTAACATCATCGTCATTGTTATTATTATTTAGTAGTAGTAGTAGTAGTAGTAGTAGTAGTAGTAGTAGTAGTAGTATAGTAGTGGTGGTGGTGGTGGTGGTGGTGGTAGTAGTAGCAGTTGTAGTAGCAGCAGCAGCGGCAGTAGCAGCAGCAGTAGTAGTAGTAGTACTAGAAGTAGAAGAAGAAGTAGAAGTAGTAACAGTAGTAGAAGAAGTAGTAATAGTAGTAGTAGTAGTAGTAGTAGTAGTAGTAGTAGTAGTAGTAGTAGTGTAGTAGTTAGTAGTAGTAGTAGTAGTAGTAGTAGTAGTAGCGGCGGCGGCGGCGGCGGCGGCAGCAGTAGTAGTAGTAGTAGTAGTAGTAGTAGTAGTAGTAGTAGTAGTAGTAGTAGTAGTAGAAGATGAAGTAGTAGCAGTAGTAGATAGTAGTAGTAGTAGTAGTAGTAGTAGTAGAAGTAGTAGCAGTAGCAGTAGTAGTAGTAGTAGTAGTAGTAGTAGTAGTAGTAGTAGTAGGCACCCATCAGTCTCGGAAGACTATGGAGTTGCGCTCTAGTCTTTAGAGCACAAAGCCTGGGTAAGTAAGTATGGAGGGCAAACTGTTACCCATGCAGCAGACCCCCCCCCCCCTCTGCACGCCACTGGAATGATCCATTGGAAAGGCAATGACCGATACGAATGGTTCCAGTACCGTCGCAGGAGCCACCAGAACATTGCCATATACAGCCCCGAGCCGCTCTGGGACTCCAACTCCCTGATTTTTCCTCATGGACGGTGCCTAAACACGACACCTGTGTGCATGCTGGTTTAAAAAAAATTATTTTGTCATCCGCTCCTACCGGCACACGATGGCCTGCTCTTCCGAAAGGCGGAACGGGGTTTTAACGTGTGCGCAAGATGTTCTGCGTGCGTTCGCACACGGGGTCTCGGTTTATAGTCCCATCCGAATGACTTTGCCATTCAGAAAGGGCGAGGCTGGGTACGAACCCAGAACCTCGCGGTTTACTTGTTGGCAGACGAACGTCTTAACCATCCTGGCACCTTCCTTCCTAGTAGCAGCAGCAGCAGCAGCAGCAGTAGCAGTAGCAGCAGTAGCAGTAGTAGTAGTAGTAGTACTAGTACTAGAGGAACAAAGGATGAATAATTTGGTCAATGCCATTGATGGTTGGAGAGTATGTGTAGTGGTGGACTACTAAAAACATTGCAGCTGTCCAAACAGGCTGCACTCCACGCTTAGTTTCCCCGTCATGCAATAAAGTAAAAAGGTAACAGTTAAAAGGTGTCCCCATAACCTATGTGGTCGTAAGGGAGCGAGGCAGCAGAGACCTCAGCTTCTCTAGGGGGCCAGCATGTTGAGGGCGGTGCCCATCTCCTCTCCCTCGCTGCTTTACCTTCCCTGACCCTATAGAGGGCAGGTACCCATTTACAGCTTGGAGGCCTGGGGGGGGGGGGGGGGGGGGGGGGCAAGGCGTACAAACGGTCACCCATCCATCCACTTGGTAACCACGCTCAATGATGTTTAACCTTAGCATGGAGAAAGCGAGTGCTCTGACCACTGAGCTATCCTGTCCCCAACAGAGTGCTAGATAGAAAAAGAAAATTCTGCTGATTTTCAAAGATTTTCTTTTTTACGTCTGAAAAACATGCATTATGTATAATCTGTTGTGGGTTTGTTTTGTTGTTTTTTTTTTTTTGGGGGGGTGTTGAAGACATAGAGCAACACAAAGCAATTCACAAGAAAGTTGGAAATGATCATCAAAATGAGGATTGCTTGTTGCTCCTTCAGTGTTAAACCCCATGCTTGCATATTGCGGTTAGGAAGCTAGCAAACAACAAAGGACTGAGAGGGCACAGTGCTTGCTGAATAAGAAAAAAAAAACAGACAGAGGACACAGTTAGTTAAAGTTAAAGTCTGTCCCGAGCCTAAGCTCATCAGGCCGGTGCTTATCCCGGTTTCTGTGGCGTTAAGCGACTGAGAGTCATAGACTCCCCCCTGGATAGGACGCCAGTCTATCGCAGGGTTAACCCCCAACACAAGGTTGGTACCCCCCTTTTACACCTGGGTGGGGTGAGAAAATAGCCGTAAAGTGCCTTTTCCAAGGGCACAACGCCATAGCCGAAAGCTAGGATCGAACCCGCAACCTTTAGATTACGAGTCCAACGCCCTAACCACTAGGCTACAGTGGCGGCAGAGAACACAGTGCTTGCTGAATAATAAAAATTAAAAAAATAGACTCAAACCTACCAAATTCATGCAAAAATAACATACTGTTTGAGTCAGAAGCTAGCGTTTCACAAAAAAAAAAAAAAAAGTGGATTGAAAAAAAACAAATGCTGTGGATGCCTTGGTACGGGGCGGCAGTATGAATGCAAGAGTGCTGATAATATAGGAAAACAGACGGAAAAGTGGCACAAAAATAAAGGTAAAGTGTAGCCTTAAAGGGGACAAGGGGAGGTGAAGGGCAGAGGTTGCTGTCACCAGGCAAAACAGGTCCTGTGGGCGGGGGGGGGGGGGGGGGGGGGGGGGGGGGGGGGTGATCACCTGCAGCTGATAAGACAGTAACCTGGCCATCCTTTGTTTAAGCCACCTAATTCCCCAGCACTTTCTGCCCCCCCCCCCCCCCCCCCCTTCTTAGAGCCCAATTCCATAGATGGATGAGACTATAAACCGGGGCCCCGTGTGCGAACGCACGCAGAACATCTTGCGCACACGTTAAAACCCCGTTCCGCCTTTCGGAAGAGCAGGCCATCGTGTGCCGGTAAGGAGCGGATGACAAAATTATATATATATATATAAAAAAACCAGCATGCACACAAGTGTCGTGTTTAGACACCATCCCTGAGGGGAAAGAAAAAAAATTAATGGGTAGGCGTTACACTTGTTGTAGCGACATGCTCTCCCCATGCTCTCCCCGGGCGGGAAGAGCAGCCCATAATTTCACGCAGAGAAATCTGCTGTGACATACAGTGGTATCAAATAAAATAAAATAACATATAAAATAAAAATAAAAAAAATAAAATAGTCTTCCAAGACTGACGGACGCCTTGCTATAATGTATGTGCCTACAGGCCTACCACGAACAGACCCACACTCTTTTTTTTTCTTTTTGGTTCCTCATCTACAGCTCCTAAGACCACTATTAATTACTTAATGGCGATTTATTTTTTTTGGCATCCGCGATTTGAGGTAGCCGCATCCGACTTTGGGGATGATGTTCAAACACAAAACTAAGTGTGTATGCGGTTTGGGTTTTGAGTGGTTTTTTTTGTTTTTTTTTAAAGGCTGTTTTATTTTGTTGTTCTTGTTGTCATTTGTTTCTAACCAGCGAGAATGGCTTATTTTCTGAAAGGGAGAAACAGAGTTTTACACGTATGCGCCACGCGAAACGGATGAGACTATACACCGAGGCCCCGTGTGCGAACGCACGCAGAACATCTTGCGCACACGTTAAATCCTGTTCCGCTTTTCGTAAGAGTAGGCCATTACGTGCCGGTGGGAACAGATGACAAGACTTACACAACTGCATACACACGGGGACTGGATGTTAAAAAAAAGGACATGAGTGCTTATTTCATAATCCTCGATATAAAAGAACAAATAAATAAATGTGTGCTGTTCGTTGTACACTGGGACCTCCCTCGGGTTTATTTGTTCTATTTATTATTTTGATGTTAGCGCCAGTGGGGGAAAAATCCCCCTGAAGAGGTAGGTATGGAGTCAGTTCTGATGTTACCTGCAGTGGGGGGGAAAATCCCCCTGAACAGGTAGGTATGGAGTCAGTTCTGATCTTACCTGCAGTGGGGGGGAAAATCCCCCTGAACAGGTAGGTATGGAGTCAGTTCTGATCTTACCTGCAGTGGGGGGAAAATCCCCCTGAAAGGTAGGTATGGAGTCAGTTCTGATCTTACCTGCAGTGGGGGGAAAATCCCCCTGAACAGGTAGGTATGGAGTCAGTTCTGATCTTACCTGCAGTGGGGGGAAAATCCCCCTGAACAGGTAGGTATGGAGTCAGTTCTGATTTACCTGCAGTGGGGGGAAAATCCCCCTGAACAGGTAGGTATGGAGTCAGTTCTGATGTTACCTGCAGTGGGGGGAAAATCCCCCTGAACAGGTAGGTATGGAGTCAGTTCTGATGTTACCTGCAGTGGGGGGAAAATCCCCCTGAACAGGTAGGTATGGAGTCAGTTCTGATTTACCTGCAGTGGGGGGAAAATCCCCCTGAACAGGTAGGTATGGGAGTCAGTTCTGATTTACCTCCAGTGGGGGAAAAAATCCCCCTGAACAGGCGTGTGGTCAGTTCTGATGTTACCTCCAGTGCGGAGAAAAAATCCCCCTGAACAGGTATGGAGTCAGTTCTGATGTTACCTCTATTTGGGGGAAAAATCCCCCTGAACAGGTATGGAGTCAGTTCTGATGTTACCTCTATTTGGGGGAAAAATCCCCTGAACAGTTGAGTCATTCTATGTTACCTCAGCTAGTGGGGAGAAAAAATCCCCCTGAACAGGCATGTGGTGTCAGTAGTGGCTCCACCTACCTTTTCATACACTGGATTACCAGGCTCTCTCTATGCCCCCCCCCCCCGTCAACTTCCCACCCCCACCCCCCTCTTCCTCCCACTCCCACCCACCCCCTTCCCATCCTATCCATGTGTCCCATCCCCCTAGCCCCCCCCCCCCCCCCCCCCCTCAATACAGAGATAAAATGCGGATTGTTTGTTCAACTGCATGCCTTCCGTCCCTTGAAGTTTCTAACATAGGCTGTTTAACTACCTCCGTACGTCTCCCTTTTATAATGACTGTAGTATGGTGTAGTGTAGCCATGTGTTGCAGTTATTTTATTTTATTTTATTTTATTTATTCTTTTATATCGAGGATAATGGGATAAGCACTCACATGCTTTTTTCCCCATCCAGTCCCCGTGTGTATGCAGTTTGTGTAAATATTGTTATCTGTTCCCCACCGGCACACAATGGCCTACTCTTACGAAAAGCGGAACAGGATTTAACGTGTGCGCAAGATGTTCTGCTTGCGTTCGCACACAGGGGCCTCGGTTTACAGTCTCATCCGAAAGACTTTTGTGGAGAGTGGAGTCAGCACTGATGTTAACTCCAGGGGGAAAATCCCCTCCAACGGAAATCGAACTCGGGTTGTCAAATTGCCAGCGCAATGTTCTGACCACTAGACTATCCCGTCCTCGTGAGCGTGAGGGTGGTAGTTGGGGGATGGGGGTGGAGTGGGGGGGGGGGGGGGTTGGCGGCAGTTTAATTAAGGTCTCAGAGAAACCTTAATTCACTTTCCCCACAAGAGTGTTAAATCCTCCCCTTTGGCCATTGCGCAGCACCTGACCCTCTTGTCTGATAAGAAATGATTGTTTTCTAAGCAGTTTGTTTTTTGGGGGGGAGGGGGGATGTTGTTAATTTTGACTGATTATAAAACTGTCAGCTTTCTTCTCCTTCGTGCTAGAGTATTGAGGATGAATGTCATTTTTTATTTCCTGGTTGTTGTTTTTCTTAAAGGCGTTTGGAAAAAAAAAAATCCAACCAATCCTGAATACCTAATAAAATGATCCCAATACCTAATAAAAATCTTACCCAAGCAGTAGTTATTAAAGGAAATAAATCAGACTTTAAAGCAATATGTGCTGGCGTTCCTCAGGGATCAGTCTTAGGTCCACTTCTATTTCTAATTTTCATAAATGACATTGTGAACAATATAGAGTCCGATATAAGACTATTCGCAGATGATACTAGCATGTCTTTAGCATTAAACGATTCAAATATTCGCGCCGAATACTTAATTCAGATTTAGAAAAAATAGACTCTTGGGCCAAGTGCTGGAAAGTTAGCTTTATGCAGACAAAACAGAGCTGTTAAATTTTTCTCGTAACAATACCACGATCCTGCCTCTCTCATTCGACTCAACCTACCTTCAAAATAAAAGATGCATAAACACCTAGGTATCATCATTCAGGACAATTGTAAATGGGATGAGCATATTAAAAGCATAACAAATACTGTAACTATGTTGGCTTCATGCCTTAAAAGCTATAAATATAAACTAAATAGAAAAACACTTGAAACAATGTAAAGTCATTTATCCTCCCTCATTTCCACTATGCCGACATAGTCGGCAAATACTGCATTGTCGACTTCGACTTGGAATAAGTGATCTAAAATATGATATGTTTCAACGTCATGTAGCAAACGATCCATTGTGTGCTTGTGGCAAGCACAGGAGACAGCCGAACACTATTTTCTATACTGTCCTAATTTTGATTTAGTCCGTGCCTACACAATTGCCTTGCTTCCCCCCAATAATTTGTTATTTTGCAAATTCTTTTAAACAGGCAGCCCTGAATTTATAAGAAACATTTTTTATTGTTGAAGTTGTCCATCAATTTATATGGATTCAAAACGATTTTTATAACACTTTTTGTCATATAGCGGTATCCAATTAAGAAAAGTATCAGTACAGGTTTGAAGCACTTATTTCACTTTCTTTGCTCTCCCCTAATGTCTGTATGATTGTTCAGAAAACATGCTAAGCTTTGAAAGGTGAATAGCAACTAACAAAATCTGATATAGTACACGATTTATTCGATAATTGTTATTGTTCATGTAGATTATTACCTGATATCATCATAACTAACTTACAGTATTTTTGGCCTTGTAGATGGAATTTTCATAGGTTGGTCTCTCACTCTCTCTGTCCTTCTCAGGTTTTTATTGTTGTTTTGTGGGGGTTTTTTTTTGTTTTTTAAAAATATTCTATTCTCAATATCTTTTGTGTTTTATCTATAAATAGATATATTTCGTTGAGTTACTTTTTCTTCTTCCAGCAAAGATTGCAATTGAAGTTTTTTGTTTTTGTTGTTGATTTGCACATTGCAGCTCAACGGCCGTCATTTTCATGTTATTTCAGTGTTGAATTGACCATTAGCACAGCTGTGTTGCTAGGGTTCCTGAATACTGTTGTTTTCAATGTTTGTTCAAAAAATCTGATTAAAATTATTTAAACCAATAAAATGCAAAATTTGTTGATTTTTAAAAATTTGTTTACCTCCGGAGTCTAGCATTTCAATTTAAAATAACTTTTCTGTTTCATACATGGGGACCGGAAAACTCAGTGGCATATTATTGCTTATTCCAATATCCTCGATAAAAAAATAATAATAAAATAAAAAATAATAATAAGAGCACTCGCTTTCCTCAAGCTCAGGTTAAGCAGCATGGGAGCCTGGTTATCAGTTGGATGGGTGACCGTTTGTGCGCCTTGGCTTCAGTTTAGTCCCCCTAGCATTCACCCAGCTGTAAAATGGTACCTGCCTTCTATTAGCCAGTATAGGGTCAGGGAAGGTAAAGCAGCGAGGGAGAGGAGATGGGCGCCGCCCTCAACATGCTGACCCCCTACAGAAGCTGAGGTCTCTGATGCCTGCTCCCCTACGCCCACATAGGTTAGGGGACATCTTTACCTTTTACTTTACCTACCTTTTCATACTCTTGTCCAATTTTCCTCCCCCCCCCCCCCCCCCCTCAATTGAAAAGCTTTTTTTTTTTTTTGGCAGACTGATAATACGTTACAGATTGACCTCCAGTGCAATGTAACTCGTGGTGGACAGTCACATAATTATGAGGCATAAAACAAACAACCCCCCCCCCCTCCCATGTGCATTCCTAGAGCTGATTCAAACAATCTCCCAGAGGAACGGTGGCGGGAGGTGAAGATATCCACCTGCCTAACAAGTAAACCCTGAGGTTCTGGGTTCCATTCCCCAGCCTCACCCTTTCCTCCCAGTTTGACGAGAAAATGGAACTGAATGTCAAACGTTCATCAGACGAGACTATAAACCCGGACCCTGTGTGCGCCAACGCACACGCAAAACATCTTGCACACTACACGTTAAAAACCCATGACTTGTTTTGGAAAAGCAGACAATTTCCTGCCGGTTGGGACAGATAACATTTAAAAAAAAAACAAAAAACATACACATACCGTGGTGTTGTGTTCACACACCATCCCCGAAATCGGAATACAGCTACCTAAATGGTGTGGGGAGAAAAAAAAAATGGCCGCATACACAAAAAAATCCCACCATTGTTGTACCTGGGAGCTGTAGCCCCAGAACACACAAAAAAATCCCAATCTCTGACAGTTAAGATGCTGAGCGGAAGGAGAAATAGAGAGCATGCAAAACAAAAAAACGACACACACACACACACACACACACACACACACACACACACACACACACACACACACACACACAAAACCACACAAAAACAAAAACGAAAAAACCACACCCCAAAAATGGCCGATATGCTGAACAGGCCTACTTCTGGATGGTTACACTTCTGTATTAGCTTGCGGGGTCGTGTAGTATCTTAGGTCTGGTCGTAATTTTTTGTGTATGTGATTTTCACAGATTTTTTTTTAACGTATGAAAAAATACCCCGTGTACTTGTTTTATTTTTTGTTTGTTGTTGTTGTTGTTGTTGTTGTTGTTGTTGTTTTTTGGGGGTTTTTTATGGGGGGGGGGGGGGGATTGAGGACATAGAGCAATAGAAAATAGTCACAGAAAGTTGGAAATGATCATCAAATGAGATTGCTTGCGTTCCTACAGCGTTGACCCCCGGGCATATAATTATATTGCCGTTAGGAATCTAGCAGACAACAAAGAACTGAGGGAGGGGGGAGGGGGGGGGGGGTATAGAGTTTGCTGAAAAAAATTCAAACCTATACAATTTGAGCAAAATCACATACACGTTTTGATTCAGAAGCCAATCTTTCACACACAAAAAAAGTGGGTTTTATTTCTGTGGATGTCTTCGTACGCACAGTATGAATATAAAAGTCCCTACAGAAAAAATAGAAGATAAAGTGCCAAAATGAAACCGTAGTGTGTAGCCGAAGGCACAAGTGCATCCGGTTCGTTGACCTTTGGCCCTGACCTCTTGACCAGAGAGGCAGAAACGGAAAGAGCATCTAAAGGACAGGAAAGGCAGGCTTCAGCTAGCTACAGCTACAGCTACAGCTAGGCACAGCTACAGCTAGGTACAGCTACAGCGACAGCTAGGCTACAGCTAACTACAGCTAGGCTACAGCTACAGCTAGACTACTAGCTACAGCTAGGGTAAGCTACAGCGACAGCTAGGCTACAGCTAGGCTACAGCTACAGCTAGGCTACAGCTACAGCGACAGCTTGGCTACAGCTAGGCTACAGCTACAGCTACAGGCTACAGCTATGCTACAGCTAGCTACAGACTACAGCTAGGCTACAGCTAGGTACAGCTAGGCTACAGCTAGGCTACAGCTACAGCTAAGCTACAGCTAGGCTACAGCTACAGCTAGCTACAGCTACAGCTAGGCTACAGCTAGGCTACAGCTACAGCTAGCTACAGCTACAGCTACAGCTAGGCTACAGCTACAGCTAGACTACAGCTACAGCTAGGCTACAGCTACAGCTAGCTACAGCTAGGCTACAGCTACAGCTAGGCTACAGCTAGGCTACAGCTACAGCTAGCTCATAGGCTACAGCTAGCTACAGCTAGGCTACAGCTACAGCTAGCTACAGCTAGCTACAGCTAGGCTACAGCTAAGCTACAGCTAGCAGCTAGGCTACAGCTACAGCTAGGCTACAGCTACAGCTAGGCTAACTACAGCTAGGCTACAGCTACAGCTAGGCTACAGCTAGCAGCTAGGCTACAGCTACAGCTAGGCTACAGCTAGCAGCTAGGCTACAGCTAGGCTAGCAGCTACAGCTAGGCTACAGCTAGGCTACAGCTAGGCTACAGCTACAGCTAGTACAGCTACAGCTAGGCTACAGCTACAGCTAGGCTACAGCTAGGCTACAGCTACAGCTAGGCTACAGCTAGGCTAACAGCTACAGCTAGGCTACAGCTACAGCTAGGCTACAGCTAGGCACAGCTAGGCTACAGCTAAGCTATACAGCTACAGCTAGGCTACAGCTAGGCTACAGCTAGGCTACAGCTACAGCTAGGCTACAGCTACAGCAGGCTACAGCTAGGCTACAGCTAGCACAGCTAGGCTACAGCTAGGCTACAGCTACAGCAGGCTACAGCTAGGCACAGGCTACAGCTAGGCTACAGCTACAGCTAGGCTACAGCTAGGCTACAGCTACAGCTAGGCTACAGCTAGGCTACAGCTAGGCTACAGCTACAGCTAGGCTACAGCTACAGCTAGGCTACAGCTAGGCTACAGCTCAGCTAGGCTACAGCTAGGCTACAGCTACAGCTAGGCTACAGCTACAGCTAGGCTACAGCTAGGCTACAGCTACAGCAAGGCTACAGCTAGGCTACAGCTACAGCTAGGCTAACAGCTACAGCTACAGCTAGGCTACAGCTAGGCTACAGCTACAGCAAGGCTACAGCTACAGCTAGGCTACAGCTACAGCTAGGCTACAGCTAGGCTACAGCTAAGCAAGGCTACAGCAAGGCTACAGCTACAGCTAGGCTACAGCGACAGCTAGGCTACAGCTACAGCTAGGCTACAGCCACAGCTAGGCTACAGCTACAGCTAGGCTACAGCTACAGCTAGGCTACAGCTACAGCTAGGCTTCAGGGTTGGTAGGCTATGGGTTGCGTGGGTCGGAGGAGGAAACCTGGGTGGAATGATACGCTAGGGAAAGCCGAGAACCGCGGGGAGTCAGACAATTTCAATACCATTCAGTCCCATCTCTCAGCACTCAAAATAATTAATTGCTTTCACTTAATGTCTGTCCTCGCCTCATTCTTTGGGTTATGAACGTTCTGGTGAACGGAACACAGTGTGTCCGATTTATAAAAGCGATATGAGCGGAAAAGTCAACATCCACTGGTTCTCCTCAAGGCACTGTTCTGTCTCCTATCCTTTCTCACTCTAGCCTATAATTATACTAATGACTGCACTGGTTCTGATATTACACCATTGGTTAAAACGTTCTGATGATTCTGCTCTTGTACATCTGTCCAACTCTCATTTTATGTATTCTAAAAAGAAAGGTGATGAGTTTTCATCCTGGTGCAAAAGACACTAGATCTATCTGAACATGAATGTTAAAAGGACTGAAGAAATGCTAGTTGACTTCCGCATAAACCCAGAGCCTATTCCAGATCTTTATAATGATGGAATAAAAGTAGACCGGATTCATCAGTGTAAGTCCTTTGGTACTGTCCTCAACGATAAATTAAACTTTACTGCTAATACAGATATGATAAATTAAGAAATGTCATTCTCGTATCTTTTTCCCTTCAAAATCTCAGGAGTATAAGTTCAGGTCAATGTGAAAGTTTTGCAAAACTTCTCTGAATGCTTTATTGAGTCTTGTCATTTCCTTTCCTTTGATCTGCTGGTATAAAACGTTGAATGTCAAAAACAAAAATGTACTAAACAGGGTTGTAAGTAACACGTTGCGGCAAAATTGTGGATTGTGTGCAAATGGAACTAAACATTCTGCATGAATGACATGCAAAAGACACAGCGAAAGAAATTGTGAGTGATGATACGCGTGTGCTTGCTAAATATGTTCAACTCCTTCCTTCTCCAAAACGCTACAGCGTACCCAAAAAACCCCAAACTCAAAACCCTCTGAATGAAAAACAGCTTTATCCCCACCGCAATTGTAATAATGAACAAATACAAGGATTTAACAATAAATCAGGACAGACTGGACGAGAGAGAGAGAACTCGAACTCGAACTCGAAATTTTTAATGAGGGTAATTGGGTAAGCCAGAGGCTTCTTTACACCAGGCCCTCATGGGGACAAATGAAAGAAATATGAATAAATCAATGAATTAATAAACAAATGAATGTAACATATTAAGAAAATCAGTCAGTCATATTACAATTCAATTATTGATAAATCAGAAAATCAATGAAGTACCACATAAGTGAACCAATCAAGTTACTAAACAACAATCAAACACGAAAAACTACCCTCTCAAACACCCCCTACCCTAAACAAACAGCTCTTCCCAAAAGTCAAGATAAGACACACACACACACGAACACACACACACACTGAGGGGGAGAGAGAGAGGGGGGGGAGGGAGAGAGAGAGAGAGGGGAGGGAGGGAGGGAGAGGGAGGAGAGAGAGAGGGGGGGGAGGGAGGGCGAGAGAGAGGGGGGTGGAGGGAGAGAGGGAGGAGGGGGAGAGGGGGTGAGAGAGAGAGAGACAGACAGACAGAGACAGAGACAGAGACAGAGATATTTGATTAGGAGTAGTGCACTTCCATCTTTTCACTTTTTTAAATACTGTATTATATTTTATTTTATCTTTATTTATTTATTTATTTTTTTTTTTAAATGCTTTATCATGTAGTGTATTGAAAGTGTCAGCATGACATGTCATTATAACCCTGGAGTGCATGTGTGAGTGTCTGCATGCGTTTAAATTCTTTTTTTTTCTTTTGCTGCCTCATCTTCTGTGACAATCCTATCCCTGCTGTTCCCACGCCGCTCGTTTCAATCTCCCCGCCACAGCCATACCCAGGTTCGCTATGTCTCATCCTCAGGATCGGAAATCCACCGGGAGCTCATCAATAGTAGGTCGCCTTGGGGCCACCAGCCAGAGGGGCCCTGCACTGCTGCTGGGTCACTTTGGTGGTGTTCAGTGGTGCCTGTTCTGAGCTATCATACGCAGGACACCACCTACTAAGCCCCCTACTAACTACAGTATTAGCTCAGTCGCGGAGCCAGACTGAGTGAGATGCCCACCCGAGGTGGCGACCACCACAACGTCCCTCCAACGACCGCCCCCCTCGAACCCCCACCCCCAAAGGCTTTGACACAAACTCACCACAGGCACAGAAGTGTATGGGGAAACAGAACCTGAGGTCACCATGAGACCAGAGCAACGGGGGCCACGGAATCAGAGGCAACTTTTTCATTGCATGATTGATGAGAGTGAGGATGATGTAATGCTGCTGCTATGGAAGTGCATCTGCTTTGAGACTACTTGACAGGGTTGTACTCTACGCTTACTATCATAATATATCCCGGCGTCAACCGGGCCCAAGAGATACAGACACCTGCAGTGTTGGTCAGGTAATTTGAGCAACACTCTCAAACATGTATCAGTAAAGTGGATGAAGCTCGACTGTGTGGTCCCAGTCTTCCCACTGAGCCCACAGCACACTCACTCTCGGTAGGAGCCGGCCTGAGCCCGAAAAATCCCTATGACTCTTCTGGGAATCCAACCCACGACTTTCCAGTTCAGAATCCAAAAGCGCTAAGCACTGCGCCATGGCGGCTGGATGCGTTTTAATTCTTATCAATTGAAAGTGCTCTTATTGTATGACATGTTATATCAATTGGGGCATTGGCATGATTCTAAGCGTGCTCTGTGTGTGTGTGTGTGTGTGTGTGCGTGCGTGCGTGCGTGGCGTGCGTGCGTGCGTGCGTGCGTGCGTGCGTGCGTGCGTGTGTAATTTTTATGATTGAATTCTATTACTTTCTGTTATAAATGTTCCTAGCTGTTTACCACTTATATAAGATAAGATAAAATAAGATATGATATGATATGATATGATATGATATGATATGATATGATATGATATGATATGATATGATATGATATGATTATGATATGATCTGATCTGATCTGATCTATATAATGGCTTGTGACCATTTGCATTACTCTATTTTCTCGAGATGATAAAGACTGGTATTGGTATTGCTATAAATATTATCCTGTAATATATGTTAGGCGATGGCAGTATTCTGTTCTGTGTTATTCTTCTGTGATAAATGTTGTTGTTTTTTTTCCGAGACGGGATACCTCAGTGACCACTGCGTTCACTTTCCCCATGTCAAGTTAGGCAGCGTCGAGCGTGGTTACCAATTGGATGGGTGACCCTTTTGCGCCTTGGCTACAGTTCAGTTCCCCCTAGTTCACCCAGCTGTAGATGGGCACCTGCCCTCTTCAGGGTCATGGAAGGTAAAGCAGCGAGGGAGAGGAGATGGGCGCCGCCCTCAACATGCTGGCCCCTAGAGAAGCTGATGTCTCTGACGCCTCGCTCCCCTACGACCACACAAGTTATGCGACACCTTTACCTTATTTTTTTACGGCTTGTAACCCACAAACATTTGTGTGAGATAATGAAGTGTTTGAATTGAATGTAAGAGTGGAGGAAGCTGGTTGCAAAATCTTCAGTGGTGCACCCCGGCCCCTCTTTCTACAAGACTACGGGGATAGATGAAAGGTGATGGTCAAGGACCAAGATATAGCTCTGCAATAGTGGAAGAGAGGGGTGGTGGGAGGGGGCGATGCTCTTGCCGACTGAGGCGGAGTAGAGGAGGAAGAGGTAACAGCTACGTTCAGGCTTTAACTAATCCAGGTTAAGTAAAATGATGTCAGCAGGTGACAAGTCAGTCACATCATTAAAGGATGACGTCACAGGTGACAGACAAGTCATGTCAATGCATTATTATAACAAAAACCGCCACACATTTGCCACCATTCAGCTAAGGTTTGCCTGACTCCCCCAACACGCCACACGCAATTTTTCCCTGGTAACATTTTCCGCCTTCGAGTTCCTGGACTTCAATTAAAGTCCGTGATATATATATAGCAATGCACCAGCATGCACACAGGGGTCGTGTTTCGACACCATCCCTGAGGGAAAAAAAATAAAATAAAATTATGGGTAGGCGCTACTTGCGGCAACACGCTCTCCCACCAGGGGAGAGCAGCCCGAATTTCACGCACAGAGAGAAATCTGCTGTGACATAAAGTGGTATAAAATAAAATAAAATGTTCGCTCTCTCTCTCTCTCTCCCTCTGTCACTGTCTGTCTCTTTCGGTCTCTCTCTCTCTGTGTCTCTGT
>CM060325.1:25805421-25817921 GCA_030674155.1 Stramonita haemastoma | reverse complement strand
CATGTTTAAAACAGGACGTCAGACAACTCCAATAGGCAGTCAATAACATGTTTCCCAGAATGGTAAGTCACATAAGTATTCACCAGATCCAGCTGATATCTCATTGTAACTTCCTTGTAGCCAGTACCATTTCCCCTTTTATATTGATTTTTTTTTAATTTCATACCACTTTATGTCACAGCATATTTCTCTGCATGAAATCCGGGCTGCTCTCCCCGGGGAGAGCGCGTTGCCACAAGTGCAACGCCTACCCATTATTTTTTCCCCTTTTTCCAGTCTGCAACTGTATTTGTTTCCCTATCAGAGTGGCTTTTTTCTACAGAATTTTCCCAGGGGCAACGCCCTTGTTGCCGTGGGTTCTTTTACGTGCGCTAAATAATGATGTGTAACACACGGGACCTCGGTTTATCGTCTCATCCGAAAAACTAGGGCCCAGACCACCACTCAAGGTCTAATGGGTGGGGGAAAGTTTTGGGCCCAAAAGGGATTCGAACCACTGCACACTCCGGCCTGATTAAGCCTGATGAGGAAACGTAAGTACTCCTCCTCCAATGACTCAGTAACTTCATTGCTTTGTTGTGAACCAATTTCTCTATCTCGTGAAATCTAGAACAGAACAAGTGTCCTCTACTTTTACAATTATACTTTAAATGGTCGTACCACTCATCCGGGAAGGGATAGCTTAGTGGTCAGAGCATTCGCTTTCACCAAGCGAAGGTTAAGCAGTATTTCATCATTTCTATTTGACAGACTTAGAAGTCAACTTGCTACACAGTGAACAAATAATCGTTTCTGTTTTCAAGACCAGTTTTATAGATTACATACAGAAATGTCCTCATGTTTTCAAATCTTGCATAACTTTCTACAAAGCTTGTGTACTGAAACCATTGTTCCTCGAATATCAATAAACTGTATTTGTTTGCAGCGCTCCAACTTTTCCATTTCATATCGGTAGGTAAAAAGGTAGCGTAAAGGTGTCCCATAACCTAGGCGGTCATAGGGGAGCGAGGCATCAGATACCTCAGCTTCTCTAGGGGCCAGCATATTGAGGGCGGCGCCCATCTCCTCTCCCTCGCTGCATTACCATCCCTGACCCTACAGAGGCCAGGAACCCATTTACAGCTGGGTGAACTGGGGCCGGTGGGGGTGGGGGGCTGTACTGAAGCCAAGGCGCGCAAACTTCATAAATTTCATCTCTGTATTTTAGCTGATTCAGAAAAATATAAACACTACGTTTTGTTTTACTAATCCGACATTTGTAAACATAAAACCTTGCTCACAGTATTATCAAGTCAAACACTCATCACCTTTTGTAAATTTATGCATCAGTTCCCAATAGCACGCAGAGAAATCTGCTGTGACATAAAGTGGTACAAAATACAAATACAAATGGAGTTGGATTCCTTATCCACAAAGACACTGTGAACACCATCAGGGGATGTCCACCAGTCTCCAGCTGACTCATCACCATCATCTGTCAGAAGACAGCAAGCCCCTTATTAAACTCACCATCATACAAGTGTGTGTATATATATATATCTCTCTCCCAACAACTGACTATGATCATCAGAGGACTTTCAATATTTTTACCATCAACTGCAAGAGGTCATAGACCAGATTCTGTCTGTCTGTCTGTCTGTCTGTCTGTCTGTCTGTCTCTGTCTGTCTGTCTGTCTCTGTCTCTCTAGCACATGAGTGCTTACTCATTATACTTAAAATAAAACACTTTGACTTGACTTAACTTGACTTGATTCTCTGTCTGTCTGTCTGTCTCTGTCTCTGCCTCTCTCTCTCAAGCACATGAGTGCTTATTCATTATACTTAAAATTAAACACTTTGACTTGACTTGATTCTCTGTCTGTCTGTCTGTCTGTCTGTCTGTCTGTCTGTCTGTCTGTCTGTCTCTCTCTCTCTCTCTCTCTCTCTCTCTCTCTCTCTCTCTCTCTCTCTCTCTCTCTCTCTCTCTCGATGTTTCTAACTACTCAGCAGAAATCATTCTTCTTGGTGATTTCAATATTGATTTACTAAAACGACATGATAATTGGAAAAAAACGTTTGAGGTATATAATCTGTCTCAATTGATAACTACTGCTACAAGAAAAACATTGTGTTCTCAAACATTAATTGATCATATATATACAACTAATCTGTCTAACATAGTAGAATTGTCTGTACCAGTCTATGGTATTAGTGATCACTATCCTGTATGTTTTACCTGGTCTAAAAAAGGTGCAAAAATCCCTAGATGTAAACACAAGTGTATTTCTTTTCGCAGTTACAGAAACTTTGATACAGAAGGATTTTTGTCTGACCTATGCAAAGCAGATTTTTCATATGTATATCAGTTTACTGACCCAGATAAAGCTCTCGCTACTTGGTATAGCATCTTTATATCAATATTTGATAGTCACGCCCCTCTCAGAGTAAAACGTGTTAAAGCTAGAGACAAACCACCGTGGCTTACTGATGAGATTAATGAAGCTATAATTATCCGTGACAAACTACTAAGACTAACAGGAAAAGATGAAAAGTTTAAGGAACAACGAAATAAAATAACACATATGAAACGAATTGCAAAAAAGAAATATTTTAGTGAGCTAATTTCATCCAAAAAAGATTCAAAGTCTATCTGGAAAGCCATAAACCAATTAGCTGGTAAACCATCCATAACAAATGCTTCAGATACAGGGCTGTCAGCTGAAAATATCAATAATCATTTTTGTACCATAACAGAAAAACTTGTGAATGTTAACCACTGTGAACAAAATGATTTACTCCTTTTAAAGAAATTTTGTGGTTCTAAAAATATTAAGTCAAAAATTACATTTAGGTTTATTGGTGTGCATGATGTGTATAAGGAATTATGTTTATTGAAGCAAACAAGCTCTCGTGGTGTAGATAATTTGGATAGCAAAATTTTGAAAATTTCTGCACCTGTAATCTCGGAACATCTTGCTTACATTTACAATCTTTGTATTGAAAAAGGGTGTTTTCCTCAAATGTTCAAAGATGCCAAAGTAATACCCATATTCAAATCTGGTGATCCTAATGACCCTTCTAATTATAGACCTATCTCAATACTATCTACATTGTCTAAACCTTTAGAAAAACATCTAAAACAACATTTTTTGTTACACTTTACAAAATATGAATTATTTCATCCTAACCAAAGTGGGTTTAGGAAAGATCATTCATGCCATACAGCACTTAGCAATCTAATAGAGCAGTGGCATTATAATATTAACAGTGATCTATTAACGGGTGCATTATTTGTTGATTTTGCTAAAGCATTTGACTGTATTGAACACAATCTACTCATAAGGAAACTCAGAATGTATGGCATATGTCCAGATGCACTTAAACTTATTAACTCATTTCTTAATGACAGGAGACAAAGTGTTTATCAAGACTCAACAATGTCATCTTTCTTGCCCGTAAAATATGGTGTTCCTCAAGGGTCTGTGTTAGGGCCCGTCCTCTTTTCTATATACATTAATGATCTTCCCCTCCATGTTTCTTCCACATGTGAACTTTTTGCAGATGACACTACCATACATACTGTAGGTACAGACTTAATGTCTTTAAGTACGGTTTTACAAAATGACTTGGACAATCTGACAACATGGACAGAACACAATCATATGGCTCTCAATCCTCAGAAATCAAAACTCATGGTTGTTACAACGAGGCAAAAGCGTCAAAACTTCAAAAGCAAATTAACTAGTATAAAAATTATTGATAACGTGTTGGAAGAGGTAAATTCATTTAAATTACTTGGTCTGTATATTGATAATAACTTGTCCTGGTCTAATCACATCTTTAATGTCTCAAAGAAAATATCTAAGAAACTTTTTCAACTTAACAGAATAAAACATTTTCTAGATCAGCATACTCGCAAACTATTCTTCTCTGCTTATATAAAACCAGACCTAGATTATGCCTCTACTTGCTGGGACTTGGCCAGTAAAAACTGTATAAAACGAATAGAAAGAGTATATAAACGTTCACTAAAGGTAATTCTCCTCAAAACTAGTTCCCTAGAAGTTTGTGACTATAAAGAGTTGGATATTCTTCCCTTAAGTCTAAAGTGTCGCTTTAATAAAGGCCTATTTATGTATAAAATTATGAATAATTTAGCTCCACGATATCTTTGTCAGAAATTTCCAGTGAAAACAGTTCGAAATAAAAGTGTGGTTATTACTCCTCGACCAAGAACTGATCTTTTTAAGTCCTCTCTTGTATATTCTGGTACCAGACTATGGAATGAAATCCCCATCTCAATTAAAAATAAAAGTAGTATATCATCATTCAAAAAAGCATACCACACATACTTGTTCAATTCAATGTGATTGACATTAGTGAGCTCCCTTTGAACTGGTGTGTGTATGTGTGTGTGTGTGTTTGTGTGTGTGTGTGTGTGTGTGTGTGTGTGTGTGTGTGTGTGTGTGTGTGTGTGTGTGTGTGTGTGTGTGTGTGTGTGTGTGTGTGTGTGTGTGTGCGCGGGAGGCACACGCCTGTGGGCACATCCTCGAGTGCCTGGGTGGTGTATGCGTGCCTAATGGGTCAAGTTGGACTTTTGTTTTTGATGGCACATTGGGTGGGCAATACTACTTTTTTTTTTTTTTTTTTTTTTTTTTTCCCCCCCCCCCCCCCCCCCAACATTAGTGAGCTCCCTTGAACTGGTGTTGTTGTTTTTTTGACATTGGTGAGCTCCCTTTGAATTGGTGTGTGTGTGTGTGTGTGTGTGTGTGTGTGTGTGTGTGTGTGTGTGTGTGTGTGTGTGTGTGTGTGTGTGTGTGTGTGTGTGTTTTGATCTTTGATAAATAATGAAATTGTAAAAGGTTTTTCTTTTTTTTTATTGTTTGGTTGGGTTTTGTTGATGCGTATTTTTATGTTTATTCTTTAGGCATATCCCATTGTAGCAGAGATACTGTACTGGTATGGATATGTATCCACGATGAAGAGTGTGTGTGTGTGTGTGTGTGTGTGTGTGTGTGTGTGTGTGTGTGTGTGTGTGTGTGCGTGGGTGTGTGGGATGGGTGGTGCCTGGGTGGTGTGTCAAAATGGGTCAAGTCGGACTTTTGTTTCGGGATGGTGCATTGGGTGGGCAGTACAATTGCTTTTTTTTTTTTTTTTTTTTTTTTTTTTTTTTTTTTTCTCCCCCCAACATTAGTGACCTCCCTTTGAACTGGTGTGTTTTTTGACATTGGTGAGCTCCCTTTGAATTGGTGTGTGTGTGTGTGTGTGTGTGTGTGTGTGTGTGTGTGTGTGTGTGTGTGTGTGTGTGTGTGTGTGTGTTGATCTTTTGATAAATAATGAAATTGCAAAAGGTTTTCTTCTTTTTTTATTGCTTGTTTGGTTGGTTTTTGATGATTTTTTTTGTTTTTTTTGTTTTTCTTTTTCTTTTCTGAAATGGTGTAATGCGTATTTTCATGATTATTTTTCACGCATATCCCATTGTAGCAGAGAAACTGTACATGTGTATGAATATGTATCCAGGATGAAGTGTGTGTGTATGTGTGTGTGAGTGAGTGAGTGTGTGTGTTTATGCTTGTGGGTGTGGGTGTGGGTGGAAGGGTGCTATGTCTTGACTTATGAGGATGAATTGTTTATGGGAGGGGAGTAGTTTGTGTCTGACTGGTTTTGCTCATTCATTTGATTCGTTATGTCAATTTTCAATGATTTCCTGATTATCAGTAATTGGATGACAATATGACTGATGGATTTTCTTTTTTCCTTTTTTTGCTATCTTACATTTCTTTGTCTATTAATTCATTGATTTATTCATAATTGTTTTCTTTTTGCCCATGAGGGCCTGGTGTAAAGAAGCCTCTGGCTTATCCAATTACCCTCATTAAAATTTCGAGTTTCGAGTTTCGAGTTTCGAGTTTCTCTCTCTCTAGCACATGAGTGCTTATTTATTATACTTAAAATAAAACACTTTGACTTGACTTGACTTGATTCTCTGTCTGTCTGTCTGTCTGTCTGTCTGTCTGTCTGTCTGTCTGTCTGTCTGTCTGTCTGTCTCTCTCTCTCTCTCTCTCTCTCTCTCTCTCTCTCTCTCTCTCCTCTCTCTCTCTCTCTCTCTCTCTCTCTCTCTCAAAAGCATAGGAGAGCTTACTCATTAACCTCAAAATAAAAGACCTTGACTTCATTTGACTCTCTCTCTCTCTCTCTCTCTCTCTCTCTCTCTCTCTCTCTCCTCTCTCTCTCTCTCTCTCTCTCTCTCTCCACCCCTCTTCTCTGTCTCTCATCTTTCATTCTTTTCTGGAATTCTCTTCTCCTTCTTTCCTTCCCACATATTTCTTTGCAAGCACAACAATTGGCACACTTTCTCATCTTTTGTATCACTAACACACACACACACACACACACACACACACACACCACACACACACACACACACACACACACACACACACACTTCGTCTAATATCACTGAGTGTGAACAGACGTTAAATTGAAGACAACAACAACAACAACAACAACAACAACAACAACAACAACAACAACACACACACACACACACACACACATACCATGCAGGCACATAAACATACACATACACACACATACATACACACACACGCACACACACACATGCACACACACTCACATACTTACACACACACACACATACACATACACACACACCCACGCACGCATGCACGCAGAACATCTTGCGCACACGTTAAATCCTGTTTCGCTTTTGGTAAGAGTAGGCCATTGTGTGCTGGTGGAAACAGATGACAAGATTTACAAGACTGCGTACACAATAGACTGGATGTAACAAAGCACATGGGTGCTTATTCCATTATCTTCGAAATAAAAGAATAAATAAACACACATAGCCAACGGTATTTCCTGGTGGTTTAGAGCGCTGGGCACTGTGATTGTCATCTGCCGGGTTCGAATATTGTTCAAGAGAGTAATATTTTCACCTGGAGTTAACATCAGAGCAGACTCCACTCCCCTCAAAAGCCCTTCCGGATGAGACTATAAACCGAGGTCCCGTGTGCGAACGCAGGCAACGTCTTACGCATACGTTAAAACAGGTTTCGCTATTTGGAAGAGTAGGCCATTGTGTGCCTGCGGGAAACGGATGACAAAATATACAAAATTGCATACACACTGGGACTAGATGTAAAAAAAACAAAAAACACAGCACATGAGAGTTTATTCCACTACCCTCGAAATACACATAGAATAAATGAATAAATAAAATAAGAAACACACACGCATAGACAGACACGTATGCAAGCGTGTACTACAGACCCTAACTGAAAACATCATTTACAAAAAACGTATTTTATTTTTATATATATATATATATATATATATATATATATATATATATATATATAATATCACATCCTGGACCATTACAGTCAAAAAAGCATCATGACGAAAGGACAGATCTATTCATAAGCCAGGCAAGCAGGCAGGCAGATAACCTCACCAAAACACAGCAACCAGACAACGACAGACAGACAGACAGACAGACAGACCAGCAGGCCAGCCAGCAGACATCTAGGCCAGTTACCTAACCACAGACAGACAGACAGACAAACAGACAGACAGACAGGAACCAGGTAGGCCTAGCTCCCAGGTCTTACCGTGTGTCCAAGTTTCCGCCAAAAGATGGTTGACAGGAGGCGTAGAGCTAGATGGACTTTGCAACCTCTGTCATGAAACAACCCACCCTCCCTCCGCATACACACACTGCCCACACTAAGTGTTGAAACGAACACTTGGTGATGGAAGTGCCCAAGTGAAGCCACCAGCCAGGTAAGTTTCGGGGGGTGGGGGAAGGGGGGGGGGGTTGGTGATGGAGAAAGAAAAAAAGCACGTGCCCGTCACCACTACAATGGTGATGCTGTAGGGATGAGGGGATGGGGGTGAGTGGGAGGGGGGGGGGTGATGGTAAGGAGAAAGGAAGAGAGGGAATATTAAGGGGGGAATCCAGATGAAACGGAGCTAGGACCTGGCTTTTCACATAGTAGTAACTTTCAGTATTCAGGGCTCCTTGCCTTCTTCTCACTCACCTACCCCAGTCCACAGCCTATATGCAGCATCATTCATTGATACGCACACACACACACACGCACACACATCAAACACCACGATTTGTCACGGATTCAGCCTAGGCTAGGCTCTAGGTCTAGCCTACAACTTGCACAGTTCTGTACACCAACACAGAAAAGTTAACTTGACATCATCAAACGCTCAACCACAAGCATCCTCTATTATTATCATCAATGGCACGAACTCTCATACTGCCTATCTTGGAATTCACACTGAAGCAGAAGAAGAAAGAAAGAAAAGAAGAAAAAAAAGAAACAGGCGACCGAAACTCACAAGTATAATCCTCACAGAACACAGAAAGCGAGAAGGACACACGCTGCTGCGGTCTTGGGGGCGATGTCTTGAAGACAACACAGCCAGGGGAACACATCTTCCTCCTTTGACGCCATTTTGGCAGCAGCAGCAGCAGCAGCAGCAGCAACGGCAGATGTCTGTGTACTCAAGTCTTCCCTCTGCGTCGCGCAGTCGCGTGAGAGGGGCAGAATTCAGGCAAGCCTAGGCTATGCTTGGCCTAGCCTACACATCACACAGTCATGAACACAGAGCATGAGGGGTGCGGAGACATAGATAGCCCTAGATTCTAGCGTAGGCCTATATTGTGATGTGCAGTGGAAGACAAGAATGGTGGGCCTAGTTACAGGCCTAGAAGGCATAGGCCTAGCTAGACCTACTCGACAAGGCTAATTTGGTGGTCGTGGGGGGGGGGGGGGTTGGCTTCAACATTTGGTTTCCTTTTCCTTTGTGTTCTGCCATCACATAGGCCTGCATTTTAGTATAGGCTAGCCTAGCCTAGATCTGCCTGTGCGGTGCAGTGTGTGTACAAATGTACAGTACAATCAAAAGAAAGAATGAAAAATATTCAAGGATTAGTCAGCAAGATTATGATGATGAAGAGCTTGATCTAAAATGATGCAAAGGATGTGCCGTGTGATGTGTATCGTGTCATCGCGCGGTGATGTTGAGGGAGGGGGGGGGAGGGGAACCAACAGTGCTTTGCTTTGTTTTGCTTTGGTTATTTATTTGTTGGGAGGTCGTAGCTGGTGCAAGAATGTTAACGAACAACAGAGGAACAATGCCAGGGTTTTAAGCGTGAGGGTCAACTCAAGTTCTCCTCCTGCATGCCACATCCAAATCGCAGTTAAGTCGAACCCTCCACTCTCTTTCCCTCTCTCTTACCCTTTCTCTTACCCTCTAGTTCCCCTTAGGCTACCCCCCCCCCCCCCCCCACACACACACACACACACACTCACACACTCTAAAACAGCCATGCCAGCTCGCTTGCCGACTCACCACTCACTCACTCACTCACTCACTCTACACAGGCAAGTTGGTGTCTGCCACACGCACGCAGGCACACGCACTCTGTTTTCATCATCATCACTCTGCTCGCTGCTGCTGCTGTAGGCCTATAGGCTAGGCTACTGCCCGTTCGCTGCTTGCCAAAAATCCGTTGCTAAGGCAACTACATCAGCCTGTGTCTGGTAGCTGATGATCAGAGGGAAGGGGGGTGAGAGAGGAGGGGGGGGGAGGGGGCGGGAGGTGATACCGCTGTTGTATCGATCCGCTGACCGCTTGCTTCTGCTGCCTGTCTACTTGTAGTATTGGGGGAGGGAGGGCACGAGAGGAGTTTGGGGGGGGGGGGTCAAGGGAAGGAAGGAGGGAGGGGAAGGAGGCGGAGGAGGAAGGGGGAGGGGGTGGAGATAGGATGACACATGGCCCTCGGACTAGAAAGGAAAGTGTAGGGTGGGTGCATGAGGGGGGTGGGGGGGGGGGGGTTAGGTACCGCTTAACTTGTGGAAGTAGGAGGAGGAGGTTGAAGACAAGGCAAGGCAAGGCAATTCTTTTATTTCGAAGATAATGAATAAGAACTCGTATGCTTTTTTCCATCCAATCCCAGCCCTTATCTGGGATCAGATCAAGATAAAAAAAAAAGCTCCTTAAACTAAACAACAATAATAATGATCCAAAACCAAAACAAAGACCATACCAGCAGCAAACAACAGTCCAAAAAATATGACAGAAAGACATTAATAATGTAATATAGAAATGCACTCATTCTGAAAACAAAACAAAACAAGAAATAAGCATCAGATGATGATTTTGATTTTTTTTTTTTGTTTGGGAAAAGCGCTTATAATTAACGAGCAAACAAGTGAATATAATGAGGTAAACAACTGGAAACCTCAATCCACCACCATCTGTCAACAAAATAAGTCATATAAATCATTAGAAAGAGAGGAGAGTGCTGGAGGGAGAGGGGGGGGGGGGCAGGGGGTGGAAGGTGAGTATGCTACAGTTGTAGGTCAGTGTACGCGTTTGTTTGCTCTTGGACTCGGTAATTAATTATTAACTAATTAACTGCGTCGACTAATTGCTCTCTGGCTTTGCCACAATGCTACACGCTTTCAGCCTTGGGAGGCTATGGCCTGTTCTTTTTTTTAATTCACACCAAACTGACAAAACACCAGAGTAGCAGCACAACGTCACGAAAGTCCTTCGGATGAGACCATAAACCGAGGAGGCCCCGTGTGTATGAACGCACGCAGAACATCTTGCGCACACGTTAAATCCTGTTCCGCTTTTCGTAAGAGTAGGCCATCGTGTGCGCCGGTGGGAACGGATGACATTTACAAAACTGCTATACACACGGGGACTGGATGTAAAAAAAAAAAGAGCACAAGAGTGCTTATCCCATCATCCTGGGGGGGGGGGGGGGGACGATAGCCTAGTGGTCAGAACATTGCGCTGGCAATTTGACGACCCGGGTTCGAGTCCGGTCGAGGAGATTTTTCTCCTGGAATTAACATCAGTGCTGACTCTACTCTCCCCAATAGTCCTTCGGATGAGACTTTAAACCGAGGCCCCGTATGCGAACGCACGCAGAACATCTTGCACACACGTTAAATCTTGTTCCGCTTTTCGTAAGAGTAGGCCATCGTGTGCCGGATGGAACAGATGACATTTACAAAACTGCATAAACACGGGGACTGGATGTAAAAAAAAAAAGCACAAGATATTCCATTATCCTCGATATAAAAGAATAAATCAAATAAAAAATCTCTCAGTGTGGTGGTGTGTGTGTGTGTGTGTGTGTGTGTGTGTGTGTGTGTGTGTGTGTGTGTGAGTGTGTGTGTGTGTGTGTGTGTGTGGGTGTGTGTGTGTGTGTGATTATTGACTCCCCCTCCCCCCCAATCCTTTCTTCTCTCCACCCTGCCACACCCCTCCCCTACTGCTTTCACCAAGACTTAAGACTTTTTCTGACAATTAACAACTGATTTAATGTGTTGGGCTTTGATCTCATTCACAAAAGGGTTGGTTTATTTATTTATTTATTCATTCATTTTTCTATATCGAGAATAAAACAATGGGCTCACGAGGTAAGGAACGGAAATCTAAATAAACGAAAATTGCAACAACAACAACAACAACAACAAAAACCGAAAATAGTCCATTTTGTTTCTATGGATCCTTGTAGATTGTAATCCGCTCACGGTAACGTTTATATAACACCGTTATCACATAACAACTGTCAAAATGCTTATATCACGCCAAAAGGATCCTTGTAGATTGTAATAATAATAATGATAATAATAATAATAATAAATAATAATAATAATAATAATAATAATAATAATAATAATAATAATATGGAATTTATATAGCGCTATATCTTGCAAAAAACAAATCAAAGCGCTTGCATTCAACCAATTCTTGCGCATGCAGCCAACAACCATCCAGCCATCCGCTCACGGTAACGTTTATATGACACCGTTATCGCATAACAACTGTCAAAATGCTTATATTATCACGCCAAAGGTCCGCCTGTCTGTTCCCATTCTCTCTGTGTTAGCTAGCGATGCAGCCCTTGATGAGGCGCTTGTTTTCTGGATCGTACTTCAGGATTGCCGTCCTCGCCATGGCCCTGAATCAGTCTGTCTTCTCCAGATCTGCAGCTGTTGTGTGTGTGTGTGTGTGTGTGTGTGTGTGTGTGTGTGTGTGTGTGTGTGTGTGTGTGTGTGTGTGTGTGGTGTTGTTCTTCAATTTAACATCTATTCACAATAAGTGATATTAGACACAAAAAGGCAAACAATTCAGAAAAAAAGGAACTGTCTAACAACTATTACCATAAAACAATGAAGTAATTGAATTCACACATTAAGTAACTGTATAACTCATGTAACTACGACATATTAAAAAGGCATATATATATATATATATATATATATATATATATATATATATATATATATATATATATATATATATATATGTGTGTGTGTGTGTGTGTGTGTGTGTGTGTTGTGTATGTCTGTCTGTCTGTCTGTCTGTCTGTCTTTGTGTATGTGTGCATGTGCTTCTTGTCTGTCTGTCTGTCTGTCTGACTGTTTGTCTGTCCACGTTCTGTATCATATCTC
>CM060325.1:25795421-25800421 GCA_030674155.1 Stramonita haemastoma | reverse complement strand
CACACCTTGTATTTGCCAGGGAGACCACACTGGTCAATGGTCTCCAAGCCTTCTTCCGCCATCTTTTTGGTTTCTTTGGCTCTTTGTGTGTCCTTCAGGGTGTCATCATACCACCTCCCAAGGCTCTTGACAGGTTCCTCTGTGACTGTTGGAATGGCTTGGTTAGCGACACTGAAGACCACGGATTCAGCTACTTTTCCTTTTCTCAGTGACAGACTCCGTGATTTCTTGGGCTTGAATTTCATCCTTGCTGAGGCGACAATGTCGTCCAGTCTTTCCAAGACATGCCGTGTCTCACTTTCTTTGGATGAGACCACTGTTGTATCGTCCATGAAGGCCTTGAGAGGGGGCATCTTGTATCCATCACCGAGGTCCGTTTGGCTTGTGTTCCTGGTTGCTGCTTTCAAGATGACTTCCATTGCCAACACAAACAGTATTGGAGAAATTGCACAGCCCATTGCGATACCCACTTCCAGGTTGATCCATGCTGTTGTGTAATCCTGGGTAGAGAACCGCATTGAGAAGCCGTCGAAGTACATCTTGAGCATGTCGCGGATGCTCTCTGGCACATGGTACATCTTGAGAGCCTGCTGTATCATCTCGTGGGGTACAGATCCATATGCATTTGCCAGATCAAGCCACACTACATCTAGGTCTTTCTTTCCTGTTTTTGCTCTTTGGATTGCATCCCAAATCATTGTGGCATGTTCAACACAGCCAGACACACCTGGGATGCCTCCTTTCTGGACTGACACATCCAAGTACTTGTTTTCCATGAGGTACTTGGTCATCCTTGCTGCCATGACAGAGAAGAAGATTTTGCCTTCAACGTTCAGTAGGGATATTGGTCTGAACTGGCCAATGTCACTTGAGTTTTGCTCTTTGGGGATGTACACCCCATCAGCTTTCATCCACTCGCTGTTGATTTTCTTGTTTCTCCATGCTGATCTCAGCAGCTTGTGGAGCCACTGCAGCACTTTGGGACATTTCTTGTACAGCTGGTATGGTACTCCATTTGGCCCTGGTGATGATTTGGCTCTGGCTTTGCTGACCACATTTTGTACTTCTTCCAGCGTTGGTGGCTTGGCGTTGAAGGGTTTCTCAGGGTCGGCTGGCGTTACCAAGCCTTGGATGTTGAGTGGTGCTTTGCTCTGTGGGCCAGAGTAAGTTTTCCTGAGATGCTAAATATCTTATCTTATCTTATCTAATATCTTATCAAGTCATCAACAGATCAGTATCCCTTAAAAGCAACATCAAGAGATGAATATATTATGACCATATAAACTGTGGTCATACCATATTTATAATGATAATGATAACCATCAGTGACACATTCATCTCTCTGTCCCTCACACACATGCTACATGTAACATTATATTGAATTCAGTTGTAACACTAGGCCGCAATACAAGTATGTTAAAATGAAACAGTAAAGGGTGATGCTATATCACATGCAAATGTACACGTTTACAAATCATGTTCTAAACACTTATTCATGAATTTTTTTTTTTTAGATGTGTTTTAAAAGGATCTTTGTTTTTGATACATTTCAAATGTTTTGATAGCTTATTCCATAGGTCGTTACCTGAATATAGGAGGCTTGATTTATATAGATTAATTCTGGGTCTTGGAAATGTTAGCAAATGGTTGTGTCTTGTGTTGGTTCAGTTTGAAAGTATTGTTTATCTTGGGAGGTGCAGTTTAGTTGTTGTTTTTTTAAATTGCATAAACATGGCTTTATTGAAGGAAAGTCTGTTTCGAAAAGTCAGGACGTTTATTTTTTTTTATAATCCTCAACTGTCAGGGAACTTGATTTTAACAGGATAAGTTTTATTGCTCTTTTATATAAACGATGAATGAATTTGAAGTTCGTTTCACTGCAAGTATCCCAAATTGTTCATGCATAGTCAATAATAGGTAGAATATGACAAAAAAAACCCAACAGTTTTCAAGAGTGATGATTCAAAAAGTGTTTTATTTTGGACAATTGACGTAACCTGTGAGCAATACGCTTTCCTAGTGACACAATGTGATCAGTCCAAGTCATATTTTTGTTAATGGTGACACCTAAAAGTTTATGAGAGTCAACTTCTTCAATTATTCTGTTATCAAGTAACAGAGGTGGGAACTTATCTCTCATTTTTTGTCTTTTATGTCTTACTAATACATACATGCACTTTGTTTTTTGTGCATTTAAGGACATATGGTTTAACTGAGTCCAAATAATCAATTTGTCAATGCTAAATTGAAGTTTACAAGATAAGCTGCAAGGGTCTGAATCACTACAAAAAAGAGTGGTATCGTCAGCAAACATTTCACAGCTGCATTGAATAAAACAGAGTAGGTCATTTACATAAATTGAAAACAAGAGAGGTCCCAATACTGAGCCTTGTGATACCCCATAGCTAATAGTTAGTAGCGCTGATGTTTGATTATTAACAGTTACGAGCTGTTGCCTATTTGACAGAAAATTGTTTAGTAGCTGAATAATTTCAGGTGTCAGTTTGTACAATTCTAATTTGCATAATAACAGAGAATGATCAATCACATCAAATGCTTTTTCAAAGCCAACAAAAAGGAGTCCAGTAAACTTATTGTTATTTATGTTGTGTAAGAGACTGTCAGTGAGCTGAGCTAGTGCAGTGTGGCAGGAAAAGTTTTTACGAAACCCTGATTGATCATCATTTATTAGACTGTTGTTAATAAAGTAAGAATTTAGAGATGTTTGTATGTGTTTTTCGATGGATTTAGATAATATGGAGAGAATTGAAATTGGCCTATAATTCGAAGGAGAAGAGTATTCTCCTGATTTATGAACTGGAATAACTTTTGCTTGTTTAAACTTGAGAGGAAAACACCTTTTTTAATACACAAGTTGTATAGATATGTCAGTGTTTCAGCAATGACAGGACTAGATAGTTTTATTATCCCTCCATCCAAATTGTCTAAATCACATGTCCTAGAATTTGGTTGTAATTTGAAACTTTTTAATACATCAAAGATTGTCATTGGCTGGAGATTAAATGGAATTTTAATGTGTTTTGAATTAACATATTGTTCTAGGTAATTAAGATCATTTTCGCTTGACTTGCCGCATGTTATAACTTTATCAGCTACATTTGAAAAAATGGTTGTTTAATTCATCAGCTGATATATCTTTAATGGATTGTTGGCTTCTTGAAACATGTTTATTACATGATGTTTTAATGGCTTTCCAAATTTGGCGAGAGTCAGTTGTGGTAGTTAACAACTGTTGAAAGTAGTTACACTTCGATCTGCGTTTCAGAGAATTCACTTTATTCCTTTGTTCTCTAAATTGGTCATTTGTACCATGGGTTTTCAGATAGTTTCTTAGGTTTATCTCAGAATCTATGGTTTTTGTTATCCAAGGAGGTTTCATTTTTTTGTTAACTCTTCTTCTTATGAAGGGAGTATGTTTGTCATACACTGAGATAAATGTGTTAACCCAAAAATCAGCAGCTTCATTGGGGTCTCTAATTTGATAAATATCATGTAAAGGTGAATTCATCAGGTCTGAAAGAAAATGTTTCTCACTAAAGTTTTGAATCTTCTGTAATATATGGTTTTTGCCCAACTTTAGGAATTTTTATACGACGTTTAAACCAAGTAAAGCAGACAGGATTATGATTACTGCATCCACATGAGGGAGTACATACTTCAGTTATGTGTTGTTTTGCATTAGTATATATATATGATCAATTAATGTCACTGATTTATCTGTTATACGTGTGGGTTTATCAACTAGTTGGTCTAGGCCAAACATAGTATAGTTGTGATTCCATTTAGGCTTAGGTTTGAGTAAATCTATGTTAAAATCACCAAGGATAACAGTCTA
The DNA here is from genome assembly GCA_030674155.1 of Stramonita haemastoma. Lineage (NCBI taxonomy): Eukaryota > Metazoa > Mollusca > Gastropoda > Neogastropoda > Muricidae > Stramonita > Stramonita haemastoma. The sequence continues at coordinate 25,796,565 of CM060325.1, read as the reverse complement.
ATAGTTTAAAAGTGTAACTTTATCCATTAAAGAATTGAATCTATCGATCCAGTCAGTGGGTTCTGACGGATTTCTGTATATGAATCCTATCAAGAGCGGACTACTGTGTTTTAGTTTGATTTCTACCCAAATAGGTTTAATATCATAGACATCAAAGTTATATAGCCTTTTACAGCATAAAGAAGATGCAAAATATGTTAACAAGCCTGTAGTTTTTGGTTTGTAGGGATCCTGACGAAATATTTGGTATCCTGGATGTGCATGTCTGCATCAGTTATATTTGAGGAAAGACGAGATTCAGCAAAGCCAAACAGATGAAGCTCATTTCCATCATTAAATAGTATTCTAGCAAATTCATCTGTTTTATTGGTTGCATTGTTTATGTTGAGGTAGCCTACTCGAGACCCTGTTTTAATGGCCACTTGTCTGAGGTAAGAGGCATGACATCTAAGGATGAGTTCAGATAGTAATGCTGTGTTAGGACTTTGGGTATCTGTGAGTTTTCACACAAGGGAGAAGAAGAAAAAACCAAAAAACAAAATAAAAACAAATAACCAAAACAAAAACAAAAGGGGGGAAACAAAATGAACAGATAAGAACTAAAATCTTTAATAACAAACACATAGCCTAACAGAAGAATTATCACAAAAAAGAAGTATAGACACAGCTCAAACTGGAATACACGAATATGATATCATTACAAAGTTCTGTATCAAAAAGTTATGTGTGTGTGTGTGTGTGTAGGTGATATTATTAGTTCTCTCTCTCTCTCTCTCTCTCTCTCTCTCTCTCTCTCTCTCTCTCTCTCTCTCTCTCTCTCTCTCTCTCTCTCTCTCTCTCTCTCTCTCTGTATGTGTGTGTGTGTGTGTGTGTGTGTGTGTGTGTGTGTGGTGTGTGTGTGTGTGTGTGTGTGTGTGTGTGTGGTGTGTGTGTGTGTGTAAGTGATATTATTACAAAGTTCTGTGTCAAAAAGTTCAGTGTGTGTGTGTGTGTGTGTGTGTGTGTGTGTGTGTGTGTTTGTTTGTGTGTTTGTTTATAATTATATGGCCTGTAGCCTACTTGAGTTTCTCTATTATGAGATAATAAAGTATTCAAAGTGTCTGTGTGTGGCACACACTGGCACATGTTTTGTAGCCTACATGAG
>CM060325.1:25782921-25787921 GCA_030674155.1 Stramonita haemastoma | reverse complement strand
GTCGAACACGAGGGACAAACAAAAGAAACCGAAGCTTAAGGGCCTTGGAACACCACGAAACAGCGTTAGTTTCGGGGCCTCCTTAACTGCACTTATTGCTTCTTGCGCTACTTAACTGCACTTATTGCTTCTTGCGCTCCTTAACAACTGCACTTCTTGCTTCTTGCCCTCCTTAACAACTGCACTTCTTGCTTCTTGCCCTCCTTAACAACTGCACTTATTACTTCTTGCCCTCCTTAACAACTGCACTTATTGCTTCTTGGCTCCTTAACAACTGCACTTATTGCTTCTTGCCCTCCTTAACAACTGCACTTCTTGCTTCTTGCCCTCCTTAACAACTGCACTTCTTGCTTCTTGCCCTCCTTAACAACTGCACTTATTGCTTCTTGCCCTCCTTAACAACTGCACTTCTTGCTTCTTGCCCTCCTTAACAACTGCACTTCTTGCTTCTTGCCCTCCTTAACAACTGTACTTTTTGCTTCTTGCCCTCCTTAACAACTGCACTTATTGCTTCTTGCCCTCCTTAACAACTGCACTTAATACTTCTTGCCCTCCTTAACAACTGCACTTCTTGCTTCTTGCGCTCCTTAACAACTGCACTTCTTGCTTCTTGCCCTCCTTAACAACTGCACTTATTGCTTCTTGCGCTCCTTAGCAACTGCACTTATTGCTTCTTGCCCTCCTTAACAACTGCACTTATTGCTTCTTGCCCTCCTTAACAACTGCACTTATTGCTTCTTGCGCTCCTTAACAACTGCACTTCTTGCTTCTTGCCCTCCTTAACAACTGCACTTCTTGCTTCTTGCCACCGAGTTTCCGTTTCCTTCTTCGTCGCCAGTGGAACGCTCAGACAATAACTATTGTTGTCTGTCCTAATTCTGACCGGAAAATGTTTAATTGTGCTGCCGTTCAGCGCCTGACAGGTCAGGCCCAGCGCATCCGACTGCCGCGTGGGAGAGTCTTTTAACTCCTACTGGAGAAGAGTTTAAAAAAAAAAAAAAAAAAAAAGACAGACGAATCGACCAAGAAGGCAGAAAACAGACAAGAAGGAGGAGGCAGGAAGAAAAGGAACAAGGCAGAAACAAAGTAAAGGATCGAAACGAGAGAATATCTAACTCACAATTTACAGATGCTGTTGTTGTTGCTGTTGTTGTTGTTGTTGTTGTTGTTGTTGTTGTTGTTAAATTAACGTCCCAGTGGAGATTTCCTCCGATTCAGGGACTGTGAGTAGGAATTCCTAGTGTCTAGATCTCTAAGGAAAAGGTTCTGGGGATGAAGCATGGGGAAGGTGTGTGGGATGGGGTTACTGTCTGAAAGACCGATGTCTTGCAGGTGACTTAGTCTTCTATACAGTCAGTAGGAAGAAGTTGCAGGGAGGTAAAGGTATCAGGCAGAGCTGATATATAGCCTACACATGTTGCAGAAGGTGGGGGATGCTATTTTATACTGACAGGCCAACCCACCCCCCACCCCCCACCCCCTATTTCCCACGGAGGGGAAGAAGGGGGAGGGAAAGGAAGGGAGGGGGTGACTCAGCGTGATATGACAGAAAGATGAAACTGCTCAAAAGATTCCACGTTTCTGTGGCTTGAAGGATGTAATTTAAAAAAAAAAAAAAAAAATATATATATATATATATATATATATATATATATATATATATATATATATATATATATATATATATGTATATATATGTCCGGGTTTTAAGCCTGTCGTTTGTGCCCGAACCAGTTCCTGTGTGTATGCAGTTTTGTAAATTTTGTCATCCGTTCCCACGGCACACAATGACCTACCCTTCCGAAAAGCGGAAAGGCTTTTAACGTATGCGCAAGATGTTCTGCTTGCGTTTGCACACAGGTCCTCGGTTTATAGTCTCATCCGAAAGTTGTCCCTGGAAAAATTCTGTAGAAAAAAGCCACTTTTAGTCCGGCTCCTATTGCAAGAATATTGGGCAAACGCTGCAAAATGGGGTGACGCAATGATTTTTGGCATACGCATACTTTGGACCCTTCTGTACAATACTGGCATGGGAAACACCATGTAAGTCAATTGTTTTCCACTTAATTTGATGATCAAAGATATATACCCCACTTATCAAAGATCGTGACAAATGTAACATTCTCCACTTGTTCATCTTTTCATTTTTGAAGCAACTCATTTAATTGTACATGCTTTCTTTGTGTCGTTAAAAGGGGTTTCAAGAACACAAACAGCAGTGAATGATAACATCTTTTAAAAAATAATTTATCATATATAAACATTTTAAACAAGTAAGACCACTTTGTTTATTTAACACAAAGGAACAGCTCTAGAATTTCACTTTGTTTTATAACCAGAGGTAGCAATCCCAGCAGCTGTGGGAAGACTTGTCTACCCAGATCCATCCAGCCAGTTGCCCAGTTTTCAAAGCAGACATCTCAATATGCAGCCCTCCAAGCATGAGAGCATACTTGTCCTCTCCATGAGTGTTAGGCCAAAACCACTGTATGTCCTTTGCCAAAGCAAACAGAGGGTGGTCAACAGCAATAACTGGTGTTTGAGTGGGATTAAAAGACTCAACTGCTGATTTGATCAGCCTCATCACGTGCTTGACAAGGGCAAAGGAATGTGCATTTTCCAAAATCAGAAGCACGGGAGAGAAATCTGCCACAGGAAGACATACAGGAGATGGTGTGAAGCATGGTAAGCTGCCCATGATATGAAGTCTCTACCAGAAGCTGGTGTAGTCTCCAGGACATTATAAACATATGCTTCAGTCATGCATATTCCGTCACATGATTCTCTGTATCATAACTAAGACAGGGTTTGCATGGTCCTGGCCAGTGTGTTATGGTCTGCTCCTTTGCTTGACTTTGCACAGGCATGACAGTAGTGTAGTGGACAGAAAGTTGTGGAAGTCTTTCCTTTTGAACTTTGGTTATGCAACATGGGTATATCTTGTTCTTGCCTTAAGTCTTCTGTTTTCCTGTGTTAAAGACACACTGGTTCCATGGAATGAGTCAACTGCAGTCATGGAGCTGGGGTTGTGGTCAATGTTATCAAAGGCAGCAGTTGTAAAAACCTTTTTTCGCATCTTTGGTGGAACAACTCTTGCCTGCTGAAAATTACTACAGACTTGGTCAGCTATCTCTGAAGAAACTGACAACAATCTGTCATAAGAAATTCTCAAACCAAGAGCCAACAAGTCCTCTATTTCTGGTGTCAGCGTAAACTTTTAAGCTCAAATAGACAGAAAGGGGTGTTTTATTTATTTGAATGTGCCTCTGAAAGGTGGAAGGTCTACATTACTGTTTACAGTTAAAGGCAATCAACTGTGACACAGATAGAACTAGTTGTTCTGATGCCTTGAGCTTATCAGCTTCATATATGACAACGTCCACACAAAATAGACTTTATCAGTGTCTTCAGAGATGATGGAATTTAGTCACCCCGACATGTGTCTGTAAATGTTCCACTGAACCCTTTTCGAGACTTAAAGATGTCTTCATGTATCAGCTGAGCTGCTTTACTGAGATGCACAGCATCAGAGGTCTCATCACATGCCCTTTTCTCTGCTTCACCAACGTCTTTGTCAAACATTAACACAGTTTCTCAGCCTTGGACAGTAGATACAAGTCCAGGGATAACATCCAGTAGTTTGTTACAAAGTCGTGTAGTATGAACATTTCCACTGCATGCCAAACCTAGTTCCTGCACTCTGGACTCATACAGTTACAGACGAATGGAGTGTTTCAAAAATCCTCAATGTATGCTACTAACCCTGCTAGCACAAGTGAGTGGATCTGGAATGAAGTTTCTTCATTTACTTTTGCTGAAACTGACGCTGGTTTGCACCTGTAGAAAGCTGCCAAACAGTTCTTATGATGTTTTGCCTCAGTGGCCACCATATCCCCAGGAGCAAGTTTGCAAAGAAGTTCCTGATCTTCAAACAGTTCTGCATGCTTTCGAACTTTAAAGTCTACCTCAAGAGTTTGAACATTGTGGAGTTCTCTATGACTGGATTTATTAGAGAAGAAGCATGGACTTTGCAGCTGATGCAATGATGCTGTCAGTCTTTTTATTTTAGCTGGACTTGCAGGCTGTGACTCATTTTTATGCTTTCCTAACGGCACAGTTGTTCCTATTTTGGTTCTACAGCTTTTGTGCCAACATGCTGGTTTTGCTCGAAAAATAGTCTCAAGTTCACTCTCATTCTCAAAATGTCTAAGAATAAGTGTTCAAAATGGCATGTCACCAATATCATGACAGTTTTTCAAGTTCTCAGCAACATATTTGTACCCTACGCCATCTTTTCTTGCAAGGCATGTCCTTTGTTCTGATGTGTTTTTTCTGGCAGAGAACACAAATGTTCCAGTTAACAGCTTCATCTTCCTGAGATGCTGTCGAGTTTGTGCAGCCCATGCACTTGAATTTTATGGTAGACATGACCTACTCCTTTCTTTGAACGCCATACACCTACCATAGAAGTGATAGAGAGCCTTAAGTTATAATGAACATGGTAGCCATCATCATATTAGATTAAATGATTATAATATTGATTATAATAATGATACAGTGGAATGTGTAAAAGTTTAGATATGTGATGTTATATCTCAGTGTAGGGTGCATTCCATAACAAAGATACCACAACTACATGTACAAAAGAAACACTGTAGTCACACACACACACACACACACACACACACACACACACACACACACACACACACACACACACACACACACACACATTTTTTTAAAATCATACAAATGAAGGCTACTGATAGTTACTAAAGATATAAGAAAAAACTTATAAAATTAATTGATATATGTTTCTGAGAATGCAGACAAGTTGTTCTGTACTATTGACGACAAACCCTCACCACCTCCTTTAACAAAACCTGAAAAACCCACATTTAAAAATAATAAATGTGCAACAAATAACACAAGAAAAAATCCACAAATAGAAAAAGTAATACAATGTTTCATCTAGAAAGTTTTGTAATTTTAATGCCACT
>CM060325.1:25762921-25765421 GCA_030674155.1 Stramonita haemastoma | reverse complement strand
CAGAAGGAGTTTCAACGTGTGCACAACAAGATGGTATGCGAGCGTTTGCACCCAGGACCTCGGTTTATAATCTCATCCAAAGGACTTCCAGGGGGGGGGGGGGGGGGGGGTGACCTTTCAACGCCATTATTGGCGGATCCCGGATATTCCGGGACCACGTAGGTGTTTGTAATTGGAGGCTCCCACTCGCTTTCAAAGGTCACCCAACGAATGTTAAGGTCATTGTAGGGCCGCAGAAAGCGTTGAAGGTCGTTCAACCACACACCACACAGGCAACGAAGATTTTGGTTGGTTTAGAGGTTGGTTTTTGGGTTGGTTTTTTTTTTTTTTGTTGTTTTTTGACCAGTCGCATCGTCTTCAAGAAAATGGCGGCCAGCGTTTTGCACCAGAATTTTTTGAAGGGGCTTTTTGACAAAGTTGAAAGCAAGGAGGAGTTTTAGAGGCTGGATTTCGTTGAATTTAACAATGACAAGAGACGGTGAGGTAGGGATTTGGAATATTTTTGAAAAAAAATGGAAGTTGATCGTGATCCTTACCCAATCCCTGTCGTTTTGCTGGATGCACTTCTTGGCTCGGTGATTTCGACGTCATAGATTGTTTTACTTTATTTTGACGCAACAAGGTTTCGAAATCACTGTTGCTGAGTCAAATTGAATGCTGCTGATACTTTGCATCACAGGAAATCAAGCCATCCTAGTATTTTCGTCATAGAAAGCCACCACTTTGCACGAAATGGGTGTTCATCCCCATGATGATCACAACAGTGTGGATCATTTTGTTGGAACTTTTCCGCGAGTATTTGACAACCGAGAAATGACACAAACTCCTTATTTTTATCCAAAATAATGTAAAGATAGTATTTACCGATTTATGACATTTTTGCACGGCAACAGCATTGCTTATCATCAACATTGCTTATCGTGTTAAACTCAATCTGGGGGGTCCCTGATGGCTCAACAGTGATGGGTAGTGCACACACGACTATTAATATATATATATATATATATATATATATATATATATATATATATATATATATATATATATATATATATATATATATAATCATAAACACGTCATGCTGCTACAAAATTACACAGATATAAAAGCTTGTTACCTAAGTTTTCCAGTGATTTAGTTAAAGCCTTGCGCACTTGGATCAGATATATATATATATATATATATATATATATATATATATATATATATATATATATATCATTTTTTACGTTTACATTTTACACCACTTTTTAAGTCACGGCAGATTTCTCTGCGTGAAATTAGGGCTGCTCTCCCCCAGGGAGAGCGCGTCGCCACAAGAGTAGCGTCAACCTTTTTTTTTTTTTTTTTTTTTTTTTGCAGTCTGCAGCTGTATTTGTTTCCCTTCTAGAGTGGCCTTTTCTACAGAATTTTGCCAGGGACAACTCTCTTGTTGCCGTGGGTTCTTTTAAGTGCACTAAATGATTGTGTAGCACACGGGACCTCAGTTTATCGTCTCATCCGAAAGGCTAGCACCCAGACCACCACTCATGATCTAATGGATGGGGGGAAGTTTTGGGCCCAAACCACCGTACACTTCGACCGGGACTTTTCGCTATCTAGACAGGTGCGTTATCTCCGGACCACCGATCCACCAAGGGATTGCTTGACCCTCACGCTTCTACAAAACAACACCGGCCAATGTTTATTTATTTATTTGTTAGTTTATTCTTTTATATCGAGGATAATGGAATAAGCACTCATGTGCTTTTTTTTTTTTTTACATCTGGTCCCCGTGTGTATGCAGTTTTGTAAATTTTGTCATCTGTTCCCACCGGCACACAATGGCCTACTCTTACGAAATGTGGAACGGGATTTAACGTGTGCTCAAGATGTTCTGCGTGCATTCGCACACGGGGCCTCAGTTTACAGTCTCATCCGAAAAGATGAAGCTCGACTGTGTGGTCCCAGTCTCCCCACTGAGTCCACAGCACACTCACTCTGGGTAGGAGCCGGCCGGAGTCCGAAAAATCCCTATGACTCTTATGGGAATCGAACCCGCGACCTTCCAATCGGGAATCCAAGGCGCTAACCACTGCGCCATGGCGGTTGGCAATTCAACACTACCTTAACTCCAGGACGGAAAAGTCCCCTTTGAACTGGTGTCTCGGTGGTGGCTCGAACCCGGGCTCGAACCCGGGCCGTCAAAGCGCAAGCGTAACACTCTAACCACCAGGCTGTGTCCCGCCCTCCTCAAAACATACTGTGGTGATAAAAACCTTCCCCATCCATACCTTACGCGGTGGTTGGGGAGCGAGATATCAAATACCTCAACTTCTCCAGGGGCCAGTATAATAATATTGAGGCCGGCGCCCATCTCCTTTCCGTCACTGCTTTACCTTCTCCCCCCCAAAAAAGGGCAGGTACTCATTCACAGCTGGGGCAAGGCGCGCAAACGGTCACCCATATATATATATATATAATATATATATATATATATATATATATATATATATATATA
>CM060325.1:25757921-25760421 GCA_030674155.1 Stramonita haemastoma | reverse complement strand
ACACTATTAAAAATATTTTTTTAAACCCAAATCTACCAAAGGAGACTGGCCCAGGCTAAAACCTGTGTTACTTATTGGTAAAAGGTAAAGGTGTCCCATAACCTGTGTGGTCGTAGGGGAGCGAGGCGTCAGAGACCTCAGCTTCTCTAGAGGCCAGCCAGTATATTGAGAGCGGCGTCCATCTCCTCTCCCTCGCTGCTTTACCTTCCCTGACTCTATAGAGGGCAGGTACCCATTTACAGCTGGGTGAACTGGGGGACTGTACTGAAGTCAAGGCGCGCAAACGGTCACCCATCCAACTGGTAACCACGCTCGATGCTGCTTAACCTTCGCTTGGGGAGAGCGAGTGCTCTGACCACTGAGCTGTCCCGTCCCCATTTACTTTAGTTATTGACGTCAGCTAAAGTACCAAAAGCCTTACATTAACATGTTGTTATGTTGTAATATATATACATACATACATACATACATATATATATATATAATAATATATATATAATAATAATATATATATATATATAATGTCGAGATTGCCTTCAGCCATGACAAGCTCTTAACATAACAACCTGCACTCTCCTTTAAAAGGAGAAGAAAAAAAAAAAGTCCTCTGAAGTTTGGAGTATGGCTACCTATATGGCGAGGTACTTGAAAACAGTCATACACACAAACTTCTCATTCATTGATTGTGCGATCTCAATCTCACAGTGATTCCCAGGTGGGATGAGTGAGTCAGAGTGTATATTCTGGGGACCTACCCCTAGGGTATTAAGCTGGGAATACGCAACAACAATATAGAGGAGGAGAGGAAGAAGAAGAAGAAGAAGAAGAAGAAGAAGAAGAAGAAGAAGAAGAAGAAGAAGAAGAAGAAGAAGAGAAGAAGAAGAAGAAGAAGAAGAAAAAGAAGAAGAAGAAGAAGAAGAAGAAGAAGAAGAAGAAGAAGAAGAAGAAGGAAGAAAGGAAGAAAGAAAGAAAGAAAGAAAGAAAAGAGAGAGAGAGGGGGGGGGGGGTGAGAAAGACAAAAAGGGAGGGAAAAAAAGAAAGAAACAGAAAAGAAGAAGGCAAGAAAGACAAGATAAAAAAAAGAAAGGGAAAAAACGAAAGAGACAGACAGACAGACAGACAGACAGACAGACAGACAGACAGACAGACAGACAGACAACAAAAAAAGCGAGAAAGAAAGAAGGAAAAAGGAGAGAGACTTAAAAACACATAACAAAACAAAAAAAGAATGAAAGAGAGAAAAGAAAACAAACTAAGAAAAGAAAAGAAAGAAAGAAAGAAAGAAAGAAAGAAAGAAAGAGAGAGAGAGAGAGAGAGAGAGAGAGAGAGAGAGAGAGAGAGAAGAGAGAGAGAGAGAGAGAGAGAGAGAGACAGACAGACAGACAGACAGACAGACAGACAGACAGACAGACAGAACACAGACAGACAGACAGACAGACAGACAGACAGACAGAGACAGAGACAGAGAGGAAAGAAAAAAGAAAGACAGAGGAAGATAAGAAAGACATCTTAAGACTGCCAGCTGTTCTAATCTTTTCACTTCAGCGCATCTACTCCCAGACCCCGCACACTGTAATCTGCTGTGAATAACAAAACTCTATCATAGATGGGGACAAAGTCGATCGATGATTAGGAGGCTATGTGTATGTGAATCGGTGGTGGGTAAATCGAAACATTACCATATGAAACCGAACGGATATGAGCAAATTGTGCAAAATATTTCAATATGATTGTGCCTCTGTATATGTGGGGGGGGGGGGGGGGGGGGGGGGGGGGGGGGGGGGGGGAGGGGGGGAGAGAGAAAGAGAGAGAGAGTGTGTGTGTGTGTGTGAGAGAGAGAGAGTGTGGAGTGTGTGTGTGTGTGTGTGGAGAGAGAGAGAGTGTGTGTGTGTGTGTGTTTTGTGTGTGTGTGTGATGAGAGAGAGAGAGAGAGAGAGAGAGAGAAGATGTGTGTGTGGTGTGTGTGTGTGTGTGGTGTGTGTGTGGTGTGTGTGGTGTGTGTGTGGTGTGTGTGTGTGTGTGTGTGTGTGTGGTGCAAGAGCTGTTACTCTTTTCCCACCTCTCTTCAATCCACTGGTTAAAATTGCTCAGATTTACACATGCTCAGAGGCCATGAAAAAAAAATTGTATGAAAATCAAGATTGGTTTGGAAAATGACACAGAATATTGCATGAAGACAAAATAATCAAGAAAAACAAATACATCTACATCGGTTTGCTATGAAGGAGTTTTTGCATGTAGACAGAAAGACGCCAAATGATTTTGTTTATGGGGAGCTGGGATGATACCCAATATAATTATATAAGTTCATATGTAAAATGTATGAGTCACTGGTTAAAGGTGCTGCAAGTGGATAACTATAGGTTACCTGCACAAGCTTAATAAGTTTTATATAACCTGGATCAGCGTGGTAAAAAGACATGGGTAACCCACGTATGTAATTGCCGTCAAACTATGGGTTCTATTATGTATGGCAAAACCGGAGTGTTGGCTGTGTAAA
>CM060325.1:25742921-25747921 GCA_030674155.1 Stramonita haemastoma | reverse complement strand
TTTCTAGGCAAGGCGCGTTACCACCTAGACCACCGATCCATATGGCAAGAGAGCAGAAGTTGCTGTGAGAGCGCTGGACAAAAGAACAGAAAGTATCTCTTTCGGTGCTAGGCTGCTGCGTTCAAGGTACTTGTGTTTTATCCACACTAAACAACAAACAAAGTCAAACAACATTGTCCCAACTCATTCAGCTGTCGGTCGCTGTTTCATTATCCTCTGACGTAGAGAGAGAGAAGAGAGAGAGAGAGAGAGAGAGAGAGAGAGAGAAGAGAGAGAGAAGAGAGAGAGGAAGAAGAGAGAGAGAAGAGAGAGAAGAAGAGACAGAGACAGAGAGAGAGAGAGAGAGAAGCACTGTGCAACGGGAGAGAGAGATAGAGAGAGAGAGCACGTGCAACCGGGCAGTACAGGGAGCCATGAATTTTTCATACTGGGGCCACGTTCGTTTTAAACACAGCAACTGTCACAATGGGCCCACAGCTTCCTCCTCCGTGTCTTTACAACAAAGACCTGACTAGTACCAACACTGACACCACTGGCGAGACAAGCAGCATTTGCATCATTATGTATTTGTTTTTGTACATCACTTTTAAGTCACAGCAGATTTTTTTGGTTTGCTGCCTCACTTTCTGCAACGTCCCCGTCCTGCTGTTTCCACGCCGATCATTTCAATCTCCCCCCACAGCCATACCCAGATTCGTTATGTCTCTTTCTCAGGGTTGGGAGTCCATAGGGAGCCCATCAATATTAGGCCGCCGTGGGGCCAGCAGCCAGAGGGTCCCTGCACTGCTACACTGCTGCTGGGTCACTTTAGTGGAGTTTAGTGGTGCCTGTTCTGAGCTAACATAAGCAGGACACCACCTACTAAGCCCCCTACTAACGACAGTTTTAGCTCAGTCGCGGAGCCAGACTCAGTAAGTCACCCACCTGAGGTGGCGACCACCACAAAGTTCGTTCAACGACCGTCCCCCGCGAACTCCAACCCCAACTCCCCATCCCATCTATCCACAATACACACCACGCTACACACACCACACCGCACACCACACCACACCACCACACCACACCACAGCACACCACAGCACACCAACCACACCACACACCACACACCCCACACACACACCACACACACACACACACACACACACACACACACACACACACACACACACACCTGGAGTTAACATCAGTGCTGACTTCCCTCTCCTCAAAAGTCCTTCGGATGAGACTATAAACCGAGGCCCCTTGTGCGAGCGCAAGCAGAACATCTTGCGCACACGTTAAATCCTGTTCCGCTTTTCGTAAGAGTAGGTTATTGTGTGCCTGTGGGAACAGATGACAAGATTTACAAAACTGCATGCACACGGGAACTGGATGTGAATAAGCACATGAGTGCTTATTGCATTATCCTCGATATAAAAGAACAAATAAAACGAAAAAAAAACACCACACACACACACAAACACACACACACACACACACACACACACACACACACACACACACACCACACACACACACACACACACACACACACACAACACACACACATCTTGAATCTTTGAATCACACACACACACACCACACACATCATCCCCCCCCACACACACACACCACACACACACCCACACCACACACACACCACACCACACCCCACCCCCAACCACACCACCACCCCCACCCCTACACCACAACACACACACCCACCCCACCTTACCCCCAACCACCACCCCACAACACACCACCACCCACCCCAACACCCCCCACACACACCCCACCCTACCCCACCCCACCAACAACCACCACCACACCCCACCTTACCCCACCCTACCCACCCCACACACCACACACCACCACCACCAACCACCACACCACCACAGAAAGGATCACGGGGGCTTGCTTCCTTGTCTGTCTGTCTGTCTGTCTGTCTGTGTGTCCCCCAGTCTCCCCTGTCAGGTGGGCCGGCCAGCTGTGCTGAATGATGCATACAGACAGACCTAGGCTCGTGCGTGATGCGTGACTGTCCAACCCCTATACCTAGGCTACCTTGCCTTGCCTTGCCTTGCTATTCCATGCCTGCTCCATTATTCCTCCTCACCATCAGCACACTTAGTGGCCATGCTTTCCCTGATGGACTTGCCTCGTGTGTGTATTGTGTGTGTGTGTGTGTGTGGGGGGGGGGGGGGGGTTGAGGGGGGGGGTTTGAGGGGGGGGGGGGGGGGCTGGGTGTGGGGATGCGGTGTGTGTGTGTGTGTGCTTGTGTGTAGGGGGGTGGGGTGGTGATGGGGTGGGGGTACGTGTGTTGTGTGTGTGTGTGTGTGTGTGTGTGTGTGTGTGTGTGTGTGTGTGTGTGTGTGTACGTGTGTGTGTGTACGTGTGTACGTGTGTGTGTTGTCTGTGTGTCTGTGTGTCTGTGTCTGTCTGTCTGTCTGTCTGTCTGTCTGTCTCTCTGCATGTCTGTATGTCTGTCTCTGTCTGTCTTCTGTCTGTGTCTGTCTGTCTTGTCTCTGTCTCTGTCTGTCTCCTCTCTCTCTCTCTCTCTCTCTCTCTCTCCTCTCCTCTCTCTCCTCTCTCTCTCTCTCTCTCTCTCTATTTTGATGATAGATGGTGGTCGATTGATGTTTTCAGTCATCTAACCTCATCATTTTCTCATGTTTGATCTTTAATTATTGCGCCTTTTTTGTTGTTGTTGTTGTTGTTGTTGTTGTTTTGTTTTTTTTTGTTGTTTGTCTTTTTTTGTTTGTTTGTTTTTATTCAAATCAAAATCATCATTGATTCTTACTTCTTATTTTCGTTTCTGAATGAGTGCCTTTTTATAACATTACCTTAATATTGTATCTCTTGTTTTATTTCTCACCTGTTGTTTGGTACTTGGTATGGTTTCTTGCTCTTGGCATTTGGATCATTATAATTGTTGTTGTGTAGTTGAAGCTATCTTTTTTATCTTGATGTTATCCATGAAAAGGGTGGGGACTGGATGTAAAAAAGCACACGAGTGCTTATCTATTATCCTCGAATAAAAGAATTTTGCCTTGCCTTGCCTTGCCTTGCCTTGTCTCTCTCTCCTCTCTCTCCTCTCTCTCTCTCTCTCCTCTCTCTCCTCTCCTCTCCTCTCTCTCTCTCTCTCTCTCTCTCTCTCCTCTCACACACACACACACACACACACACACACACACACACACAAACACACACACACACACACTACACACAACACACCACACACACACACACACCCCCCCCCCCCCCCCCACCCACACACACACATACAACTACACACAAACTACACACACACCCTGCACAGGTGCCTCCTCACCTTTGGCTAGTAGAGCCAGCAAGTCCGGATGGATCGATACATCTGCAGAGCTGACCTGGTCGCCCTTCGTCGCCCCTGGCAACCTAATCTCCACTGAGCCCCCTTATGTTACGCCACCCTGCATCTGATAGCCTACTCCTTCTCAAGGTGGCTGACTGACTGACTGACTGACTAATCAAGTCAAGTCAAGTCAAGTCAAGTCAAGAACTCTCTGATTAGTTTTCCATTGATGGCAGTTACAACAACACTGACAGGGGCATCATTGCTACGAATCATAGCCTTAAACAGACTTAAGAAGGCTGCATTATTTGTTTTTTTTGTTTGTTTGTTGTTGTTTTTTGGGGGGCGCTGCTTCATCTTCTGTGACGTTCCTATCCCTACTGTCCCTTAAGAAGAAACAAACAAACAAACAAACACCCCCCCCCAAAAAAAAAAAAAAAAAAATTCTTAAAACAGCAAAATCTTTGAACGTTATGCAGACTTTTATAGTTAAGCGTTGCTTTGTCAGTCCCGAACATGAACGAACTGACTACAGTTCTCAGGACAGAGAAAAGCAGAACACATCAGGCTTCCTCATCCCCAAAAAGAAAACAGAAAGGACACTTTGCAGACTAAGGTTTTCGTATATTGAGCTCAGATCCAATCCAGTCCAATCCAATCCAATCATGTTGCTTACAGCCCCGCCGACCACACAGGCCATATCGGGGCTGTCACCTCATGACTCAACTCGGATCTGACTATCTGAGTCAGAACTCATGAATCATGACTCAGAACTCAGATCGATTCGCCTCATCACATGAAAAGCCTTTCACAACAGGGCAACCAAAGAGTAAAATCATGGGCTGAAAATGGAATAAGATCAGGAGCATGTCACATTTTGGAGTATTTTTTGGGGGGAACATATTTTTCAAAATGCAATTTCTGGAAATTTAGAATGTATATAACTCGTCAAAATCGAATGATTGTCATTTGGTGATAATTCTAAGCCACTTGCATACAATTCGTTCCATGTTAAAAAAAAAATTGCAAGGCTCTTGTTTAGCAAAGAAATCCAATGTCTCATTCTAGCACAGCACTGAATGTGATGGACCCAGTAGGCACCTTTTGGCTTGTCATAATGCACACACAAAAAAATCTTATTTCCAAGATACTGCCATTCCGCAATTTACAATTGCAGGACTGTGAGGGAAGAAAAAACAAACTCTTGCCATTATTTTGTCTCTTCTCCTTCTTCTTTTACTCTATTGCAACCGACACTGTAAGAGGAGCGGCGACTTTTATCTTCATTTGCCATAAGTCAAGTCCTCTTCGTCGTCGAATGCTCAGACAGCATCTACTGTCTGTCCTATGAGCGAAAATGCGTCGTGCTGCCGTTAAACGCCTGACAAGTCAGGCCCAGCGCATCCGACTTCGACGTGGGAGAGAATTGTTATCTCTTAATCAAGTCTTTCTGGAAAAAAAAAGAGGCCAGGAGAATGGACCAAAAAAAGAGGCAGAAAATAGACAAGAAGGGGATGGCTGGAAGAAAAGGAACAAAGCAGAAACGAAAAAGAGGAATAAAAAAAAAAAAAAAGGATGAAATTCCTAGCACAGATTTACCAGAAGTTCGGGATGCTATTCATACTGACAGGCCCTCTGCATCTCTATGAGGGAAATGTATTCATTCCAGTTCTGACATTTAGGGTTTGTT
>CM060325.1:25705421-25737921 GCA_030674155.1 Stramonita haemastoma | reverse complement strand
GCTTCCTTTACCTCCACTTGCCACATCTTTACATGCAGTTGTGAAACTAAGCTTTGTAGAAAAACGGATTGCTATGTATTGATATACATTCTTTTTTTTTTCTTTTTTTTTTTATATATATTTTTTAATTTTTCAAATAGAGTACAAAAAGCAATTCAGAAGCACACCCCACATGCACACAAATTATTACCACCAATTACAACAAGGAAGACACCAAAACATCCTAGAAAGTCATAAGAACAAAACAAGACTACTATCATCGTTACCAACAACCCCTTTTCTGAATCCTACAGTTATTATATACAGAAACATGGTCACTAAGGGGAACAAAAACAAACAAAACTACCAAACATACAAACAGGTTAGTATAATACCAATAATCTTGTTTACATCCAAAGTTTTGCACAAATGCATAGGTATAGTACATAATACACCCATACCTACATACATACATACATACATACATACATACAGACAGACAGACAGACAGACAGACATACATACATACATACATACATACATACATACATACATTATTCTAACATACATATATACATACAGCAGGATCAATCATGCATATCAGGGCATACATGTACACCCCACAGCTACATACACCAAGCACCCAAGTATACCCGAGTGTCCGTAGAACATACATGTCTGCCCTGATGCAGATATTGATATACATTCATCACAGGCATGACTTTTCCACCGTACAACCTTTTTTTTTTCATGAGCAGCTAAATGACCACCTTTTCTGAATACAACGATATTGCTCTTATTCAGATTAACCTTAAGATCAAGTGCCGATGCAGCGCTGCTTTGAGCTATTTAACTGCTTTTGTAAACCTACAACTGTTTCAGATAGCAGGATAACATCATCAGAAGAATAAATAATTCTTTGATTTTTTAAGGGGGAAAGCGGCACCAGGTTTGCCATTATTGATGACTTCTTTGACTCCAAGCCAATCCAATCCAATCCAATGATGTTGCTTAGAGCCCCGCCGACCGCACAGGCCATATCGGGGCTGTCACCTCGTCACGTTTTAAAACTCATATTAAACTGTGTAACTATCTACAGATTAAAACGGGGTATAAAATCAACTTGGCTGTCCTTGCTTGTATCGAAGCCCTGGTCAACCATAGGGGTCAGCCCAGGACGGCCACCGCATTGTGGGGAAAAAGATTTTTTTTTTAATGCTTCATAAAGCTTTATTCTTTTATTATTTTTTGTTCTTTCTTTTATTTTGAGGATAATGGAATAAGCTTTCATGGCTTCTTTTGTACATTTAGCCCCCCGTGTGTATGCAGTTCTGTAAATTTTGTCATGCGTTCCCATCGGCACACAATGGCCTACTCTTCATAAAAGTGGAACAGGTTTCAACGTGTGCGCAAGATGTTCTGCGTACGTTCACACACGGGACCTCGGTTTATAGCCTCATCCGAAGGACTTTTAGGGGGAGTGGAGTCGAGATTCGAACCCGGGTCAGCAGATCACGAGCCCAATGCGCATCACTCTAACTACCAGGCTATCCCGTACTCTCCTCTCTCTCTCTCTCTCTCTCTCTCTCTCTCTCTCTCTCTCTCTCTCTCTCTCTCTCTCTCTCTCTCTCTCTCTCTCTCTCTCTCTCAAAGCCAGCTTGACCCTTTCCTGTAACCTGTCATTAATGATAGTACTATTATTACTTATGTCCCTGAGAGAAATTCCCATGTAATTATAAGGGTTATTAACCTCAGCCTTTTTGTTTTGAGGAGGGAGGGAGGAGAGAGAGAGAGAGAGAGAGAGAGAGAGAGAGAGAGAGAGAGAGAGAGAGAGAGAGGAGAGAGAGAGAGAGAGAGAGAGAGAGAGAGAGAGAGAGAGAGAGAAAACTCTGAACTCTGAACTCTGAAAGAATTTATTCATGAGAGAGAGAGAGACAGAGACAGAGAGACATAGAGACAGAGAGATAGAGAGAGAGACAGAGAGAGAAGGCAAGGCAAGGCAAGGCAGGGCAAATTCCTTTATTCGAGGGTAATGAATAAGCACTCGAGTGCTTTTTTTTTTACATCCTGTCCCCACACTTATGTGGGATAAGATCAAGATAAAAAAAAAACTCCTTTAACTAAACAACAACAATAATGAAATACCAAGAACTAGAAACTATACCCAGTCCCAAGCAAAAGACGAGAAATAAGAACAGCAAGACTACAATAACGTCATAAAAATGCGACCATTCAGATAACAAACATAAGAAACAATCAAATGATGGTTTTGATCATGAATTTAAAAAAAAAATGATAACAGTGCTCAGAGGAGAGAGAAGAGAGAGAGAGAGAGAGAGAGAGAGAGAGAGAGAGAGAGAGAGAGAGAGAGAGAGAGAGAGAGAGAGAGAGAGAGAGAGAGAGAGGAGAGAGAGAGAGAGAGAGCATGAATGAGAAAGAATTTATTCATAAAAGGTCATTAGCCTTTACATGACGGGGGTTGCTGATCAATGCACTGAATAATGACAGGAATACACGGGGAAGTACAGCGGCGACAAAGAAATCCACAGGACAAAAAATCTTTCGACCTAACGAAAAGATAATATCTCTTTATAAATTTTAAAGGCTTTATATCAATCAATTTTGCTGCGCAGCAATATCCGTGCCAGAAACTAACCAATCCAATCCAATCATGTCGCTTACAGCCTCGCCGACCACACAGGCCATATCGGGGCTGTCACCTTGTCATATCTTAAAACTCATAGTAAAACTGTGCAACTACATACAGATTAAAACGGTAGCATTGGTAGCACAACGATTACAAACCTCCGCTTCGCAGATGACATTGACGGATTTGTAGGATCAGAACAGGAGCTTGCTAGCCTAACACAACACCTGAAGAGTGCCTTAAAAACATACGGCATGGAAATCAGTGCACAGAAGACCAAACTGATGACCAATAACGCCAAGGGCATCAGCACTGATATCAGGGTCAACAACCAGATGCTGGAAGCGGTTCAAAGCTTCAAGTACTTGGGAACTGTTGTATCAGACAAGGGGTCCAAGCCAGAGGTAGTATGCAGGATTGCACAGACAATAACAGCACTGTCAAAACTGAACACCATCTGGAAAGATAAAAATACTTCACACAACTCCAAGATCAGACTAATGCGCTCCCTTGTTATATCCATATTCCTGTATGCTGTGAATTGTGGACCCTGACTGCTGATTTGGAGAGAAGAGTACAGGCGGTAGAGATGAGATGCTTCCAGAGACTCCTTGGCATATCCTACAGAGACCACATAAGTAACAAAGAAGTGCATAACAGAATCCAGCAAACCACTGGTCCCTGCGAAAAACCGTTTTATCAATCGTAAAGAAGCATAAACTTAAATAGTACGGGCATGTCACAAGATCAAATTGCAAAAACAATATACAAGGCACTGTCCAAGGAGGGAGAAAAGAGGCAGACCGAAGAGAGATGGGAGGACAACATCAGCGAATGGCCAGGCGTAGAACACAACAACACTTTGAGAAAGGCAGAACAGAGAGAGGAATGGAGGGAACTAGTTGTCAAGTCTTCAGGGGTGCCCCCAGGTCGCCAGACTAAGGGATAGAAATAGATAGATAGATAGATAGATAGATAGATAGATAGATAGATAGATAGATAGATAGATAGATAGATAGATAGATAGATAGATAGATAGATAGATAGATAGATAGATAGATATAAATAGAAAGCTAAATTTCTGATGATATCAGGATTACTACATCCTAGGAGGAAGCAGAGCCGAAATGCATCAGGCTGGTTGGAAATATTTTGCTGGCATAATTATTTTTTTGCCTAACATCACAAAAGGTGGGACAACTTAAGACAAGATATACTTCATCTTCTGTTGCTTCATTACGGTAGAGAAGAGAGAGAGAGAGAGAGAGGAGAGAGAGAGAGAGAGAGAGAGAGAGAGAGAGAGAGAGAGAGAGAGAGAGAGAGAGAGGAGAGAGAGAGACGAGAGAGGAGAGAGAGAGAGAGAGAGAGAGAGAGAGAGAGAGAGAGAGAGAGAGAGGATCGGTGGTCTAGAGGTATTGCATCTGCCTAGAAAGCGAAAAGTCCAGGTTCGAAATGTGTGGTGGTTCGATCCCCGTTTGTGCCCGAAACTTTTCCTTCATCCAGTAGACTGTGGTTGGTGGTCTGGGTGCTAGTCTTTCGAATGAGACTATAAACCGAGGCCCTGTGTGTAACACGTATTTAACACATGTCAAAGAACCCTCGGCAACAAAAAAGTTGTCCCTGGCAACATTCTGTAGAAAAAGTCATTCTAATAGGGAAACTGCTATTTACTTATTTATTTATTAATTTATTTATTCATTCTTTTATATCGAGGATAAAGGAATAAGCATCCATGTGCTTTTTTTTTTACATCCAGTCCCTGTGTGCATGCAGTTTTTGTAAATTTTGACATCTGTTCCCATCGGCATACAATGGCCTACTCTTGCGAAAAACGGACTACACACTACACTACTACTACTACTACTAACTACTAACTACTACTACTACTACTACTACTACTACTACACTAACTAAACACACACATGCAGGAGAAGAACTGAAAAAAAAGGGTGGCGCTACACTGCTCTTGTGGCGACGCACTCTCCCGGGAAGAGCAGCCCGAATTTCACACAGATAGCTTTTGTCGTGACTTAAAATGGTGTACAACACAACACAACACAATACAATACAACACAGAACAATACAATGCGATACAATACAATACAATGCGATATAATACAATACAGAACAACACTTCTTCGTCGTCGAACGCTCATATATGCAACTTTTGTTGTCTGTCATATGAGCGAAAATGCATCACGCTGCCATCAAGCACTTGACAAGTTAGGCCCAGCGCATCCGACTTCGGCTTAAGAGAGAATTGTATCTTTTAAGTCTTTCTTGAGGGGGGAAAAAAGGCAGGAAAGAAAGCAGAAAATAGACAAGAAGGAGGTGACAGTCAGAAAAAAAAACCAAGGCAAAAAAATAAAGAGTGATCAACGCAAAAAAACAAAGAAAGTGATACAAAAACAATACAAAACAATACAACACAAAACAATACAATACAATACAATGCAAAACAATTCAATACAACACAATACATCACAATACAAACTACAAAACAACACAACACAATGCAGCACAATACAACACAATGCAACACAAATCAAACACAACACAACACAAAACAGAGACAGACAGACAGACACCAAACAAAAAACAAACAAACCACAGACACGGACGAACTTACCTCTGAAAACCGCAGTGTCATCGAACAACCCAACCCCCTGTGTAGCTAATTGCTGCTTTCAAGACAAAAGGCTGGAGCTAACTCGGAGTGGGTGCTTCCAGTCACGTCAGGCGTCACGGCACTCTTGTGTCGCAAGACAAAAAGCCTCCAGTAAGAATTCGCTGGGATAGGAAGAGGGCAGGATTCATGGTAAAACTGCTTCCTTTTTGTCCTCAGCTAACTGACCTGTCCCGACCTGACCTGATCACACTGGAGAAGTAGGGGTTATATGCATACTGCACTTGTATGTGTTTGTGGGGTGGATGGGGGTGGGGGGGTTTGGGGGGAGGGTGCTTGGGAGACAGACAGACAGACAGACAGAGACACAAAGAGTCAGACACAATGAGTCACAGAGAGAGAGAGAGGACAGAGAGAGAGACAGAGAGAGAGAGACAGAGAGAGACAGAGAGAGATAGAGAAAGAAAAGAGAGAGAGAGAGAGAGAGAGAGAGAGAGAGAGTGTGTGTGTGTGTGTGTGTGTGTGTGTGTGTGTGTGTGTGTGTGTGTGTGTGTGTGTGTGTGTGTGTGTGTGTGTGTATGTGTGTGTGTGTGGTGTGTGAGTGTGCGTGTGTTTTTTCTTTGTCTTTCATCCTTTAATTTCAAGGATCAAGAAATAAGCACCCATGTGCTTATTTTTTTTACATCCAGTCCCCGTGTGTATGCAGTTTTGTCAATTTTGTCATGTTCCCACTGGCACACAATGGCCGACTCTTCTGAAAAGCGGAACAGGTTTTGACATGTGTCTCATCCGAAGGTCTTGTGGGGTGGGGGTGGGGGGTTGAGTCGGCACCAGGGAAAATATCCCCTTGAAGGAGATTCGAACTCGGATCAGCAGATCATGAGCACATCACTCTGACTTCCAGGCTTCGAATCATTTTACCTCTCCTCACAAAATGTGATATTAGACATTTTAAAAAAGAGGGGGGGGGGGGGTGAGAGGGAGGAGTTCTGGGAGTGGGGTAGGGGGGTTAATTTATTAAATCTACACAGAACAGTTAGAAAAAATGTAAACAGAAATATAAATCATTCTTGCTGTGTGTGTGTGTGTGTGTGTGTGTGTGTGTGTGTGTTGTGTGTGTGTGTGTGTGTGTGTGTGTGTGTGTGTGTGTGTGTGGTTGTGTGTGTATGTGTGTGTGTGTGTGTGTGTGTGTGTGTGTGTGTGTGTGTGTGTGTTGTGGTTGTATACGAATTTAAATTGATAAAAGCTACAAGCCCATTAGTCAAAGGGGCAAATTATAAACATCATATTGACATACTAGTGAATATGAAAAAACCCACATCGACATGAATGTACTACAAAATTGAGTTAAATGTTAACTTTTTTTCAGTTATGGCATACAAAATCTGTTTGATTAATGATTTGCTTGCGTTTTTCTAGAGCCTTCATTACATATTATTGCTAAATATTTAATCTCAAATATATTCCTTGAAGATGGTGCCTTTTGTACAAGATTGATGAAACCCCCCACCACCACCACAGCCATACCTCAGGGTTGAAAGCCCACAGGGAGTCCATCAATGTCAACCCACCAGCCAGAGGGGCCCTGCATTGATGCTGGGTCAGTTTGGTGGTGTTCAGTGGTGCCTGTTCTGAGCTAACATAAGCAGGACACCACCTACTAAGCCCCCTAATAACGACAGTATTAGCTCAGTTGCGGAGCCAGACTTGAGTGAGTTGCCCACTCGAGGTGGTTACCACCACAACGTCCCTCCAACGACCGTCCAAGTGAACCTCCAACCCCAAAGGCTTTAAAATAAATATACCCAAGGCATAGAAGTGCGTCGAGAAACCGAATCTCAGGTCATCATGAAACCAGAGCAACTGGGGCCACCAAATCAGAGGCCTTTTTTTTAAAAAAACTGAATAATGATCAATCAGAATGAGGATGATGCTGCTGATATGGAAGTGCATGTGCTTTGAGACTACTTGACAGGATTGTGCTCTACCCTTATTCTCATAAATATATCCCGGCTTCAACCCGGCCCGAGTGATACAGACACAGCAGTGTTGGTCAGGTAATTTGAGCAACACTTTCAAACTCGAATCCATGAAGTGGATGAAGCTCGACTGTGTGGTCCCAGTCTTCCTAATGAGCTCACAGCACACTCACTCTGGGTAGGAGTCAGAAAAATCCCTCTGCGTCATGGGACTAGA
The DNA here is from genome assembly GCA_030674155.1 of Stramonita haemastoma. Classification (NCBI taxonomy): domain Eukaryota; kingdom Metazoa; phylum Mollusca; class Gastropoda; order Neogastropoda; family Muricidae; genus Stramonita; species Stramonita haemastoma. The sequence continues at coordinate 25,730,473 of CM060325.1, read as the reverse complement.
ACCCGCAACCTTCCAGCCCTAACACAAGGTGCTAACCACTGCGCCAAGGTGGCTTGTCTTTCGTGCATTCTTTGTACAGGTTATATTTAATGAGTTAAGTCACCCTTCTAGACACATGCTCATTGGATGTACAAGTTCTTAGCTGGTGGAACCATGACATGCTTTGGGAATTACCCAGTGAAATCAAAGGAATGGTAAAATAAAATAGTTTCCCTCAAGCATGCCAAATCAAAGGAAGAAACACAATGCATAAAAAAGCTATCATGTATCTTACCAGCAAGGCCTTCCACATGAAACGGAAGAATTGATACACCAGATGAATGACCCAGCCTCTCCCATGTTTCATTCTTTTTTTTCTTTGCTGCGTTCAGATCCACGTGGCTGAGAGCTTCTCTGATTCCTTTGAGGGCCGGGACCTCTACCTGGAGCCCTGGGGTCCCTCAGATTGTACGTGTCCGTTGTCTCTGTCCTCGTCCATTTGCTGATTGACTGAGTGATCACCACGTGCAGGAGAGCGCCTCCCACTCCTGATGTCTGGCAGGGTAGGTGACCCATGCTGGCTTGAGGTTCTGCTGAAGTTATCCCATTCCTGGTACCGCGGTGACCTTGATGATTCCCTGTTTGCTCGTTCCTGGGAGCTGGCCATGTTCTCTCCTCCAGGGTGGTGACGTTCATGTTTGCTCCTGTTCCTGCTTTCACTTCCAGCTGGACTGATTTCCATGCGTGCCCTCTGTCCATTTCCTTCAACCACTGCTGCGTATGTTCTTGGGTCAGGTCTTCTGGGCTCTACAATCATTTTGCCTGTTTGAAGTACGCAAACTTTCCCTCACTCTTTGCAGCTGCTTACAGCCCTTGCTTGTGCTTTGGTCAAGTCATTTATGCTACTCGGACTCCCCTTTTGCTCAGTTCTTCTCTGTAGGGTCGGTTTGAAAGGATTGCCATTTTGTCACTCCACTTATTAAACTTGACTGTCACTGGTCGTGGTCTGCCTTCCCTGCTCTGGCTGATTCTGTGAGCACGAGCAATGTCCTCAGGCTTCCATTTCTTGGTTCCTTCCACACTGTTGAGGGAGCTTGTCACCAGTTCTGCACACGTGTTGAAGTCTTCGAAATCAGAAGCGGACTTTTTGTGCGGCACACCAAACAAGTCTCAAGTTGTCTCTTCTGGAAAACTCTCTCTAATCTATTGACTTCTGACTGAAGATTTCCAACTGTTTCCTCCATGCTTGTCATTCAAATTTTTGCTCCATTTTTCTTTGCTTCTTGCTTCAGCCTGTCGTTGTAGTAAAACAGATAGTCAATGTTCTGTTGGCTCATCTTAGGTGCTGATGCTTCCAGTGCTTCTTGTTCCCCTTCGATATTACTACTTTTTTTTTTTTTTTATTCCACACACTTCCATTCCACCTGGTGTCCCATCTTCCTTGTTTGTATTGATGTCGATCTGAGTTCATATGTTTTCTATATTCACACACTTCGAAAAAAACAACAACTATGCCACATCTTCCTTGATCGTATCGATGTCAGCCTGAATCCGTGACAATTTGCTTTGCTCTATAGAGTCCAAACAGTTTGTGATATTTCCTGGATTGCTTCACTGTTCACAGCTGGTTGGGTTCGTGTTGCACGTGCTGTGTATGCTAGGAGAGACCGGCCCTGGGCTAGCTTTATTATTAGTTTATTTATTTATTTATTCTTTTATATCCAGGATAATGGAATAAGCATTTATATGCTTTTTTTTTCATCCAGTCTCCGTGTGTATGCAGTTTTGTAAATGTCATCTGTTCCCACCGGCACACGATGGCCTACTCTTACGAAAAGCGGAACAGGATTTAACGTGTGCGCAAGATGTTCAGCGTGCGTTCGCACACGGGGCCTCGGTTTAAAGTCTCATCCGAATGACTTTTGGGGAGAGTGAAGTCAGCACTGATGTTAACTCCCGGAGAAAAATCTCCTCGACCGGACTCGAACCCGGGTCGTCAAATTGACCAGCGCAATGTTCTGACCACTAGGCTATCCGTCCCCCTTTAAGGCTGCCTACCCTTTTAAATGCAGGTTTTCTGGCCCTTTCTGCCATAAAATGCCACAAAACAAACTGGCACAAACGGCTATAGGGTTGCCTACAAATTGGCATAGTTCTCTGAAAACAAATATTTGTGTAATAATACAAATAAAGGAACGTTTTCTTCAGAGCACTTCAAAACACGTCTTCCTTTTCATTGATCAAAGTCCACGTGTGTGTGTGTGCGTATGTGTGTGTGCGTGCGTGCGTGCGTGTGCGTGTGCGTTGTGTGTGTGTGTGTGTGTGTGTGTGTGGTGTGTGTGTGTGTGTTGGTGTGAGAGAGAGAGAGAGAGAGTGTGTGTGTGTGTGTGTGTGGTGAGAGAGAGAGAGAGAGAGAGAGAGAGAGAGACAGAGACAGAGACAAGAGACAGAGAAGAGAGACAGAGATACAGAAAGAGACAGAGATAAAAACAAATCAAATTGTTTTATTCAATAAAGATAAAAAGAAACCTCTCTCTCATTAAAATATTCGAGTTTCTCTCTCAGAGAGAGAGAGAGAGAGAGAGAGAGAGAGAGAGAGAGAGAGAGAGAGAGAGAGAGAGAGAGAGAGAGAGAGAGAGAGAGAGAGAAACAGACAGTCAGACAGACAGACAAATAGAGACAGACAGGCAAACAGACAAACGGACAGACAGAGACAGACAGACAGGAAAAGACAGACTGAGACAGACTCAAACACACGGGCGCGCACGCAATGACAATAGTTTAATGTGAAAAACGGGAAGGGGGCAGGTCACAAAACACACATCCAACTCAGAAAGTAAACATTTCACAACAGCCCAAACATTCATCATGGCACGGATTCCATATCGTGGTTTAGTAATTGCAACACACACATATACCGTAAAATCCCTAGCATACGCCCACCCTCCCTGTGCACTGATTTAGGGCAAAATTGGGGGGTGGGCGTTTGCTAGGGATAGACCCCTTTGCACAAAGTAATTTTTGTGTCTCAACCGTGTAATTGTGTGAATACAAACCCCGAAAGCATGTAAGTTAGGTCGTGTGAGTGGAAGTGAAGGAAAATAGAAAAAAGGGACTTTGAGGCAAACATTCAAGAGAGAGAGAGACACCAAGTGGCGCTGTTTCCAGCGACTTACTAACCACATGTCTGATGCCGAGAAGCCCACCACATTGAAAGCACCTGCCAGTTCCATAGCTTTCCGTTGTAGGTCCTTGTTTCACAATACCCTGCCTTCAGATCTTTCATCTTCCAGATAATGCAGCACACCTTGGTCGACATTTTATGATGGTCCGTTTGAGAGTTTCCGTTTTTGTTTTGTCTTTTCCGTACTGCTGTTCAAGTCTATCTCTGTTTTCACTCCATTCCCTGATCCTCTTCCTATCCACAGAAAATTCACGGGCACACTCCGAAACATTCCCATCTGCTTCGTTATCCAGATACTGGAGGGCTTCCAATTTGAAAGATACAGTGTATGACTGTCGCTTCGGCATTTTGCAAAAATGGCACAGAGAGATTCAAGAACCAACTTCCGGCCATCAGGAAGCGTCATCAAAGTACAGTACGTCACTGACAGACAACAGATGTCAGTGGAAAAAGCATGACGTAATTTTAATGCACTTTGTTGGGGATGGGTGGGAGTGAGGAGAGGGGACAAAGAATAAGAAAAAAGGAAAGAAACACGAAAAGGAAAAGAAGGGGAAAAGATGACTTTTAGAAACAGTTGCACAAACCTAGTGAAAGTGAACATAGTCTCTTTGAAAAAAGCAGGGTGGGCGTTTGCTAGGTAGTTACCCCTGTGCACAACTTTTGGCCCAAAGTGGGGGGTGGGCGTTTGCTAGATGGTGGGCTTATGCTAGGGATTTTACGGTATTGTAATTAGGCAGCTGTCAATGTTGAAGTGCCTGAGTACTTGCCAGAGCCGTCATGCCATACCCTGTCAAAGGCCTTTTTGAAGTCTTTGTCCCCTCTCCTCACTCCCACCCATCCCCAACAAAGTGCATTAAAATTACGTCATGCTTTTTCCACTGACATCTGTTGTCTGTCAGTGACGTACTGTACTTTGATGAGCTTCCTGATGGTACGGTAAACTCCTGGCAGAAGAACAAGCGGGCTTTAGACCAAAACGCAGCACAATGGAACAAATTTTCAATCTGAGAATTCTGATAGAGAAGCATCTCCAACACCAAAAAGACTTGTACCACAATTTCATAGACTTCAAAAAGGCCTTTGACAGGGTATGGCATGACGGCCTCTGGCAAGTACTCAGGCACTTCAACATTGACAGCTGCCTAATTGAAGTCATCAAAGCTCTGTACGAGAACGCAAAAAGTGCAGTTTTTATGAACAATCACGTGGGCGAGTTCTTCAAGACCACGGTTGGGGTTCGCCAGGGCTGCCTTCTCTCACCTGTACTCTTCAACCTCTTCCTCGAAAACATCATGACAGAGACACTGCAAAACCACCACACTTCCATCTCCATTGGTGGAAGACCCCTTTGCAACCTCAGATTTGCAGATGACATTGACCTCATGGGCAGCAGCAAACAAGAACTGCAAATCCTCACAGACAATTTAACAGATCGAGCGAGCGCATACGGCATGGAGGTCAGTACAGAGAAATCAAAGATCATGGTCAACAGCGCGAGTAATGACATCACGGAAATAAAGATGAATGGAAAAACACTAGAAGGGGTGAGCCAATTCAAATACTTAGGCTCCATCCTAACAAAAGATGGCACATCAAACAATGAAGTGAAAGCTCGCATTGCAACAGCAACATCTGCTCTAGTCAGACTCGAGAAGATCATCAGAAGCAACAACATCAGCTTCTGCACCAAATACCACCTTTATAAATCCCTCGTGATATCTATCCTCCTATATGGCTGTGAATCATGGACTCTGACAGCAGAGTTAGAGAGGAGAATCCAAGCATTCGAGAACAAGTGCCACAGAAGACTCCTCAAAATAGCATACAAAGAACACAAGACCAATAACTATGTGAAAGAAGAAATCAAAAAGCGTGTGGGCCCCCAAGAGCCTTTGCTCTCCACCATAAAGAGGAGAAAGCTGATGTGGTTTGGTCACACCACAAGACACAACACCCTAGCAAAAACCATCCTGCAAGGAACAGTTGAGGGCAAGAGAAGAAGGGGCCGCCAAAAGAAATCATGGGTTGACAACATCAAAGACTGGACCGCCCAACCCCTGCAACACCTCCTACTAGCCACACAGGATCGTGAAGCATGGAAAAAGATCTCTGTTGCCTCTTCTCTCATGTCCCCCCTACGTCCTTTGGGACATGGGACTGAGTGTGAGTGAAGCTATGATGACTATATTTTGTTTCTAGCAAAGAGAAAACAATGAACAACATTTTTCACATTGTTTATAAATAATCAATGGACAGATCATGATACACTCATGCTAAAATTTCCTGCCGCTCTAGGTTTTTGTCATTTCTTTTATATCTTTCATGTATATTGCAGAGCTCATTGTGCATTCTCTGTAAAAATTTTCACTGAATTTCTGTAAGCATATCATAACATCAAACCGGCTCAGGCCAAAAGCTGAGTCATTTGTTGATATCAGCTAAGTACCAAAGCCTACATTATACCTTTCTTATGTTGTAAAATGTTGTGTTGAGATTTGCCTTCAGCCATGACAAGCTCTTAACATAACAACCCGCACTCTCCTTTAAAGGAGATAAATCCTCTGAAGTCGGAGTATGGCTGCAGGCACCAAGACAACATGGCACTGTATGCACTGTGCCTTGGGGTCTGTAACCGTGCAAAAGTCGGGGTAGGATGAGCCTGAAAACGGCTCTTTGGGTCCCGTCTTTGCCCCAAACCGCACCTTTTTCGCAGGGGGTTGGGTATGCGTGCGCGCACGCGCGCGCGCGCTGGTGTTTTTCAGTGTGTTTGCGTGTGTGCGCGCATGTGGCAGGGACCCTTCACTTTGCTGTGGTGCATCATATTGCTGTATATTTTCATTATTATTGTGCGCACTGCTTGGTTTTTGTTGCCTACACTGTAGCAGACTTCCTTGCGACAAACCAGATTTCTCAGCTCTTGGGGGCTGCGGTGTCGCCACAAGTCCGGCGCCACACACATGGAAGTTGGTAAGAGAGGGTGTATGCATACAGTGCCATGTTGTCTTGGTGCCTTTGTGGTAAAACCGCACCTTTTTTTGCAGGGGGTTGGGTATGCGTGCGCGCACGCACGCTCTAGCTGGTGTTTGTCAGTGTGTTTGCGTGTATGCGCGCATGTGGCAGGGACCCTTCACTTTGCTGTGGTGCATCATTTTGCTGTATATTGTCATTATTATTGTGCGCACAGCTTGGTTTCTGTTGCCTACACTGTAGCAGACTTCCTTGCAAACAAACCAGATTTCTCAGCTCTTGGGGGCTGCAGTGTCGCCACAAGTCCGGCGCCACACACATTGAAGTTGGAAGAAGAGGGTGTATGCATACAGTGCCATGTTGTCTTGGTGCCTTTGGGTCTGAAACCGTGCAAAAATCGGGATAGGACGGGGCTGAAAACGGCTCTTTGGGTCCCGTCTTTGCCCAAAACCGCACATTTTTTGCAGGGGGGTGGGTATGCATGCGCGCACGCGCGCGCGCGCGCGCTGGTGTTTTTCAGTGTGTTTGCTGTGTGCCCGCATGTGGCGGGGACCCTGCACTTTGCTGTGGTGTATCATATTGCTGTATATTTTCATTATTATTGTGCGCACTGCTTGGTTTTTGTTGCCTACACTGTAGCAGACTTCCTTGCGACAAACCAGATTTCTCAGCTCTTGGGGGCTGCGGTGTCGCCACAAGTCCGGCGCCACACACATTGAAGTTGGAAGGAGAGGGTGTCTGCATACAGTGCTATGTTGTCTTGGTGCCTTTGGGTCTGTAACCGTGCAAAAATCGGGGTAGGATGTGCCTGAAAACGGCTCTTTGGGTCCCGTCTTTGCCCCAAACCGCACCTTTTTCGCAGGGGGTTGGGTATGCGTGCGCGCACGAGCGCGCGCGCTGGTGTTTGTCAGTGTGTTTGCGTGTATGCGCGCATGTGGCAGGGACCCTTCACTTTGCTGTAGTACATCATATTGTTGTATGTTGTCATTATTCTTCCGCACACTGCTTTTTCTTTGTCGCGTACTCTTACCAGCTTTCCTTTCGACAAACTAGCTTTCTTAGCTCTTGGGGGCTGTGACGTCGCCACAAATCCGGCGCCACGCATATCCAAGATGGTAGGAGAGAGTGTATGCATACAGTGCGATATTGTTTTGGTGCCGTGGGATCTTTTACCGTGCAAAAGTGGGGGTTGGACGGGGCTGAAAACGCCTCTTTCGGTCACATCTTTGCGCAAAACGGCACCTTTTTCTGGAAGGGGGTGGGTATGCATGCGCGACCGCGTGCGCGCGCTGGTGTTTGTCAGTGTGTTTGTTTGTCTGCTCGCATGTAGCAGGGACCCTGCAGTTTGCTGTGGCACATCATATTGCTGTATATTGTCCTTATTCTTGCGCGCACTGCTTGTTTTTTGTTGCGTACTCTTACCAGCTTTCCTTCCGACAAACTGGCTTTCTTAGCTCTTGGGGGCTGTGGCGTCGCCACAAATCCGGCGCCACGCATATATATCCAAGGTGGTAAGAGAGAGTGTATGCCTACAGTGTGATATTGTCTTGGTGCCAAAGTGGGGGTTGGACGGGGCTGAAAACGGTTCTTTCGGTGGCATCTTTGCGCAGAACGGCACCTTTTTCTAGAGGGGGGTTTGGGTGTGCATGCGCGCGCACACGCATGCGAGCGCTGGTGTTTGTCAGTATGTTTGTGTACGAGCATGTGGCGGGGACCCTGCACTTTGCTGTGGTGCATCATATTGCTGTTTCGTCATCAACAACGATCCAAACTTAACTTTATACTTCTTCGTTAACGTTGTTGCTCAGCTTGAATAGTCAAGTCTTAATTTTGAATGAAAATAGAATTGATTAAAGATAAATTTATGTTTTGCGCATTTCTTCCGCTATTGCCTCTCTGTGTGTACACGCTCAATTCTTCTTCTTCGTTGAATGCTTAGACAGTAACTATTATTGTCTGTTATATATGAGCGAAAATGCGTCACGCTGCTGTTAAGCGCCTGACAAGTCAGGCCCAGCGTATCCGACTTCGGCATAAGAGAAAATTATCTTTTAAATCATTCTTTTAAAAAAATTAAAAAAAAAAAAAAAAAAAAAAGGTTGGAGACTGGACCAAGAGGGCAGGAAAGAGGGAGGTGACAAGAAGAAAAGGAACAAGACAGAAATAAAGAAAGTGATAGAAATTAGGAGAATTTTTAGCACATAAATTTCCAGAATGAGGGGGTGCTATTTATACGGACAGGAACCTGGTATCCCCACCGGGGACGTGCTAAATGACGTCTAACTGAATACAAAGGTTCGTTTTTTTTCCTTCTCTGATAAACTATGTGTGTGCCTGTCTTTTTGTGTGTGTGTGTGTGTGTGTGTGGGGAGGGGGGGGGAGGGGTATGGATAGCCTTGTGATCAGAGCTTTGTGCTCGTGATATGACGGCCCAGGATCAAGCCACCACCTAGGCACCTCGTTCAAGGGGATTTTCACCTGGAGTTAACACCAGTATCGACTCCACTCCGTCCAAAGTCCGTTGAATGATTCGTGGGGGGGTGGGGGGTTGGTTGGTTTGTTTTTGGTTGGTTTTTGTTGTTGGTGGGTGTTTTTTTTAGAAGGTGGGGGGTGGGGGGCTCGGCTAGAACTCTGAGGTTCAGCGATGGTGGGGATTTTGCACATGCAACCGTTTTCACTCCCCTTGAAGGCCGCTTAGCTTACTTACCCTTACGGTCGAGGAGGATTTTTCTCCTGGAGTTAACATCGGTGCTGACTCTACTCTCCCCCAAAGTCCTTTGGATGAGACTATAAACCGAGGCCCCGTGTGCGAACGCACGCAGAACATCTTGCGCACACGTTAAATCGTGTTCCGCTTTTCGTAAGAGTAGGCCATCGTGTGCCGGTGGGAACAGATGACAATATTTACACAACTGCATACACACGGGGATTGGATGAAAAAAAAGCATATAAATGCTTATTCCATTATCCTCGATATAAAAGAATAAATAAATAAATAAATAAATACCCAGGCCTCGCACTCTGGAGAGGGCAATCCAGCTTCGAGACAGACTGTACACATAAGGTCTCTCCAAGTTCAAAGAGACACTTGCTCAGCAGCACGAGGCATTTATTTATTTATTTTATTTATTTATTCTTTTATATCGAGGATAATGGAATAAGCACTCGTGTGTTGTTGTTTTTTTACATCCAGTCCCCATGTATTGCGGACGAGATAGCTCCGAGGTCAGAGCACTCGCTTTCCCCTAGTCAAGTTAAGCAGCGTGGAGCGTGGTTACCAAGTGGATGAGTGACCGTTTGCGCGCCTTGGCTACAGTACAGTTCCCCAAGTTCACCTAGCTGTCAATGGGTACCTGCCCTTTTTAGGGTTAGGGAAGGTAAAGCAGTGAGGGAGAGGAGATGGGCGCCGCCCTCAACATGCTGGCCCCTTGAGAGGCTGAGGTCTCTGATGCTTCGCTCCCCTACGACCACACAGGTTAGGGGACACCTTTACCTTTTTTGTTTTTACCCCATGTATATGCAGTTTTGTAAATCTTGTCATCTCTTCCCACAGGCAAAGACAATGAGAAGAAAGGCAGCAGACCAGGCAGACAGACCAGTGTCAGACTTCATCTGTGCCCTCTGCCATAGGGACTGTCATTCCTGTGTCAGACTGGCCAGCCACACCTGACGCTGTACCAAAACAAACACCTAGAGCGCAACTCCATAGTCTTTCGAGGCTGAAAGGATGCCTGGGTCACTCTTCTGAAACCTGTACAATTTTGTTACATGGTTTGGGAAAAATCAAAATCTGCATTTGATGCTGTTTTCAGTTGTTTTTAAGAGATTTATGATTGCTTGATCAGGTAAAATCAAAAGTAAATTGATTACTCTCTGAGAACTTTAAAAAAACAATACTTTATCCAATGAGTTGAAAACATTCGAGCATAACAGATGACACCATAAGAAGGAAATATTTTTTATTTTATATGCAGAAAAAGATTTCATTTTAACATGGCAGAACCAATCAGCGCATAGTCTCATCTAGAAGGGGAGAGAAAATGATGTTATGCATTGGATTCCTTAATATTCTTCCACTAAACAGCCTCAGGGATTGAATTTGAGAAAATATAATCCTTTTGATCGTCTCGGTTGTAACGCGATTTTTGAGACACCACTGACATAATTTTTGTTGGAGTGCTTATTGTATAAAAACTTTCCGACTTACAAGTCTGTTAAACATCCATAATTCATAAGAATAAGTTTTATTTTGAGAACAAATGGAAAGTAGGCTGCTCACACTTGATAAGACTAGAAGTTTCATTGCACAAGGCAGGTCATGAATGCGACACCGCGGTTACGCGCGAACATTTTTTTTTTAATTTAAAAAGTCGTGTGTTAAAATTCAAAATAAGGTATAAAATGCAATATAATTGTTTGCATGTTTAGTCATCTTTAGTTTTCAGTGCAGCTGTTCTATCTAATTGGTACCTGAAGTTAGAATTTTAGCAAATGCAAACCACTCCTACGGCAATGTAACAAAATTGAGATTGTAAATGGTGGATTTTTCAAGAAACAAATCAGTTTATGGATGTAATTCCTAGTTGTAGCACATAGTTCTTGATTGTGCTGATAGTTGTACCACTTTTGATTAAATATGTCAAGCTACACACCCCAAAACAAATTAGAACAATTTTTATTTGGCTATGAATATGACATCCCTCTCCTGCATAGGTTTCAGAAGAGTGACCCGCCTACAAATGTCCACAAAGGCTGCTGCATTCGGACTTCAGGGATAGTGTCTAAACACAACACCTGTGGGATTTATTTATTTATTTTTTTTTTTAATTCTTATCATTATTCTGTTCCTACCTGCATGGACTTTTGGGGAGAGTGGAGTCAGCACTGATCTTAACTCCAGGGGAAGAATCCCCTCAAACAGGAATCAAACCCGGGTCATCAAATTGCCTGCGCAATGTTCTGACCACTCGGCTATCCCATCTTCATGGGACACACTCTGTGTGTGTGTGTGTGTGTGTGTGTGTGTGTGTGTGTGTGTGTGTGTGTGTGTGTGCGCGTGCGCACGCGTTTGAGTGCGTGCGTGCCTGTGTGTGTGTGTTTGTGTGTGTGTGTGTGCGTGCGTGCGCGCATGTATTTGAGTGCGTGCGTGCCTGTGTGTGTTTGCGTAAGTGTGTGTGTGTGTGCGTGCCTGCCTGCGCGCGCGTGCGTGCGTGGTGTGTGTGGGGTGTGTTTGCATACGTGCCTGCGCGTGCCTGTGTGTGTGTGTGTGTGTGTGTGCGCGCGCGTGCGTGCATGCATTTGTGCATACATGCCTGTGCAATATAATGTATTCTGTTTCTTGGTGTGCTTCTTACTTGGGTGTTCCCACCTTACATAACTTATCTTCCCCTGCTACCTCCCCTACACCCCCCCCCCTCACTATCCCACCACCTTTTCCTCCATCACTCAATCATGCATGCTGACTTGCAAGGTTTAATACCTTTAACAACAACAAAAAATCACAGATTCATTCATCACACAGTTCACAGTCATAATCCTCATTCAAATTGTGGTCACCATCACTACTATCATTATTATCATCATCATCTTATTCACTATCATGGTCAAACTGACAATCATCATTGGTTTTTGCAATTCACAGTCATTTTCGTCATCATTCTCATGATTTCATTTACTGCCGTAACCCATTCTCGACTTCCATAACCACAGTCATCATCTAATATAGTTATCATAATATACATACATATATATTTTTGTTGTTCCTCAGCTACAGCTCCAAGGTTCACCAATAGTGAGATTTTGCGTACGCAACCGTTTTTGCCCACCATGTAGGTAGTTGCATTCTGACTCGGGGGGGATGACCATGTATGCTGGGTATGTTTGCTTTTCCACTATCCATTGAACACTGACATGATGGCGGGATCTTTAACATGCATTTTTGATCTTCTGCATGTGTTTATATATTATATTATATACATGAAGGGAATAAAAACATTGGCAGGTCTGCACAAAGTTAAGCTGGGAGATTTATTAAAAAAAATCCCCACCCTTCAATCCCTAGACGTTGCTGAGATTGGAACCCATAGCTTCATGGACCCACAGGATTGAAGTTGAACCGTCTTAACCACTCAGCTATAGCATCAGTCATCATCCACTGATGCAACATCATCACCCCATTCAGTAACTGTTATCATCATCTACTCTACAGTCATCATCATCATCATCAACATCATTATCATCATCATCATCGCCATCATCAACATCATGGTCACTGGCATTCCAATCCATGCTCCTCTAGGAATGTCTGTCAGGGCTCCATTGTCTCTTTCTTCACAATCATTCACATCACTGTTCCTTTGCTCATGATAGTCACAATAGAAGGTTTTATCACACTTTTATCTTTAACACAACATCACACACACACATACATACAGAGAGAAGAATCCAAATATTTTATCTGAGATCCCCTCCTGCAGCATGAATAACTACATTTGTATATACATTTGCATATACATGTGTACACGCTCTCTCTCTCTCTCTCTCTCTCTCTCTCTCTCTCTCTCTCTCTCTCTCTCTCTCTCTCTCTCTCTTCTCTTTCCTCTCACTCATGGAAACACAGACAGACAGACAGACAGACAGACAGACACAGACACAGACACACACACACACACAGAAACATTTACAACACACCCGCACTTACATGCATATATATATATATACACATACTGGAAAGCCAACATACTAGTAACATACATGCCATATAAACCCTGCAAGCATGGTTACAATTGTTATTGATAATACAGGGGAATCTCAGTCAGATCTTTTCATGAACAAGGCCCTTCAAACCTTCTGGATCAAGCTTTCATTCAAATAATAAAAAAAAAAAAAAAAAGTCTAAAAAATACTAAAACACACAGGCAGAAAACACCATACTAAACAGTCACCTAAGCCACACACACACAGCACTCTGTCACATGCCACACAACATCACCTCATAGTTCATCTTACACTGCAGTAACAGCCCACACCCCCATCGCAGCAGAATATCACTGTACGCGACCACCAACCTATGGAATATCACTCACTTCACAAATCATCAATATGCGGAATATGATTTACTCTGCACTGATATGGAATACGTTATGCAGTCATCAGCATATGGAATAGTACCTCGCAGGCTAACTCTGCGCAAGTTCCTTACAAATCTGAACAAATCCATGACAAACTATTTACCCCTCTCTCCCCACCCCCACCCACCCCCCTCTGCTCCAGCCACAAGCAATCTTGAAAAGCAACAATACTTTAAATTAAAAAAGTCATCACCATGGCAGTGTAACCAAAAACAATCACCATAATAGCATTAACATCATCACATTAATCGTTCCATTCCATATTGTTTATAGCTCTACTGACCACGAAAACCATAATTATCAGGGCTGTCACCCCATTCACCACACCATACCATCTCGTTTATAGCCCTACTGACCACAAAAACCCTAATATCTGGGCTGTTACCCTCATTCTGTTTCAGTGACTCTAGTAACTTTCACTTCAAGTCTGCAAACCAACACCTCCTAATACCTTCCACTATCTAACACTGTCCATCTGAAAAAAAAAAAAAGAAAAAAAAAGAAAAAAAGAAAATCCACTCTGATGACTCAGAACCAGTGTCTCACAAGTCAGCTCTTCTTCCAGATCACAAGTCATGTTGCACACTTATATGCATACATATATGGGTGTGTGTGTATATATAATGTATGTATGTATGTATGTATGTGTGTATGTATGTATGTATGTGTGTATATATATATATATATATATATATATATATATATATATATATATATATAATATATATATATATATATATATATATACACAATATATATATACATACATAAATACAATATATATATATATATATATATATATAATATATATATATATATATATATATATATATATATATATATATGTATATATATATAATATATGCATGTCACCTCTCCCACCACACTTCAGCATCCTCCTCAACAACCAGATCACAACTCCTGCTCACACAACACCGCTCAGCAATGCCCTAGACACCAAGTATCACCAATTCATAACCAACCCCCACCCCCACCCCTCCAGCTGCTGCGATGACCAAACCAGCAGCCTCAAGCCAGCAGCCCAGCAGACAGGGGGTCAGGCAAGCCGGCAGGCAGGCAGGCAGGGGGTCAGGCGAGCAGGCAGGGGGTCAGGCAGGGGGTCAGGCAGGGGTAAGGGGGTGAGGGACACTGGGTGCCTCCCCTCAGAGGCTGTACTTGGTCTCTGAGCCGTCCACCCCCAGCAGCACGACGGAGCGGTTGTCTGTCCACACCAGGCGGGCCAGCTTCAGCACGTTGGTCAGCGGGGGCAGGGCAATTTCGTTGGCCGTGTACTGACGCACACACTTCGTCTGCTGAGACCCTAGGCTGAAGATGGAGGAGGAGGCCGTCTGTGGACAGGTACACACATACGCACAGGGTTAGATTATGTATACATGCACGCATGCATGCATGTGCGTGCACACACAAACACACACACGCACACATGCGCCCGCCCCCCCCCCACACACACACACACATCACATCACCACACATATATATATATATATATGTATATATATATATATGAAAGTGTACCCAACTGGGTGATCAGGGAGATTGCACTAAAGCCAAGGCTTGCAAACGGTCACCCATCCACTTGGTAACCAAGTTCAATGCTGCTTAATGACCCTTAGCTTGGGGAAAGCGAGTGCTCCCATCTTCTTCATTTATATGTGCAGATAACAGACAAATGCAAAATGAGACAAGATAATGCATGTCCTTTTTCTTTTTTCCTTTTTCCATTCCTTAGCTAGAACTCCGAGGTTCTCCAATGGTAAGATTTCTCGTAGGCGACCGTGTTTTTGCCCACCATCAAGGCAGCTGCATTCTGACTTCAGGCATGTTTCACACTGAGTCATAAAATAGGTGCTGCTCTGACAGGCTACACAGTTAACCCTTTTCTCAGAAAAAACTAACCAACCAAGATGTGGTATGGGCTTCCCCTGTGAGGATCTTTGGGGAAGGAGGGGGGGTGTTACCTGTCAGTATAAATAGCATCCACACCACCTGGAAACTCTGTGCTAGGAATTTCCTCTTTTAATCCCTCTCTTTGTTTCTGCCTTGTTCCTTTTCTTCCTGTCACCTCCTTCTTGTCTAAATTCTGCCTTCTTGGTCCAGTCTCCTGCTTTTTTTTCCAGAGAGACTTAAAAGATAACAATCATTTCCCATGCCAAAGTTCTATGCATTGGGCCGGACTTGTCAGGTGCTAAACAGCAGCATAAGGCATTTTCGCTCCTATGACAAGACAATAATAGCTGCTGTCTGAGCAAGAAGGAGAAGAAGAAGAAGAAGAAGAAGAAGAAGAAGAAGAAGAAGAAGAAGAAGAAGAAGAAGAAGATGACGATGACGATGAAGTATGAAGCATACCTGATAAAACTTGATCCTCTGGTCTTTGTGAGAATACGTGGCCAGGAATTTGCCATCAGGGCTGACTCCCACAGCCACCACCGGCCCATGATGGGCATGAATCATCTGCACACACAGCACACATACACGTCAATACACTGCACACACAGCACACACATGTCAATACAATGAACACACAGCACACACATGTCAATACAATGGACACGCAGCACACACCCACATCAATACACTGCACATACAGCACACACACACTTCAATACACGCAGGTTATATCTTGGTATGCCATAGCCCAGTGGTTAAGACCCTTCCACTTCAATCCCATGGGACCATGAAGTCGTGGATTCCAATCTCAGCAGTGTCTGGTGAATCAAGGGTGCTGGGACTTTATGATCTCCAAGGACAACTTGAAGTGCAGACCTGCCAGTGCCTTCATTCTTTCATGTATACCCAAGCAGAAGATTAAATATGCACCTTAAAGATCACGATATTCACGTTATATAGGGAAGTTTCAATATCAATCATATCTTTTCTTACAATCATTCTCATCCATGTATGTGCTTGTCAGTGTTACAATTGCTGTTTATGGGATGATTAAAAGTATTCTGAATTGAAATAAATTGAACTGAAATAAATCCAATTGAATTGAATCACAGTTGGTGTGCTGTCATGTGTTATACAGGTTAAGACAGATTGTTCTGACCTGACATTGCTATGATGGAACATTTTAGATGTTACAATACGCCAGTAACAGTGTGTCATGTAATAATGACAGTACAATACTACAGAATCAGTGCATGACGTTACAATGGCAGTTAAGATGCTACAATACTACAGTAACAGTGCATCATGTTACAACACTACAGTAACAGTGCATCATGTTACAACACTACAGTAACAGTGCATCATGTTACAACACTACAGTAACAGTGCATCATAAACGCTACAATGACACTTACAATACTACAGAATCAGTGCATCATGCTACAATGACAGTTATGGTGTTACAACACTACAGTAACAGTACATGATGTTACAATGACAGTTACAATACTACAGTAGCAGAGCATCATCATGCTACAATGGTGCACACTGACCTGACACTTGGTGTGCTGCTTCATCTCGTACAGGGCCAGCCCTCCACTCTTGGCGCCCACCCAGATGCGTTTGGTGTTGGAGCAGTAAGACACCATGCTGAACCTGTCAGCATTATCCCCACAGTCAGCATTATCCCCTAGACAGCATTATCCCCATAGTCAGCATTATCCCCCTAGACAGCATATCCCCTAGACAGCATTATCCCCACAGTCAGCATTATCCCCACAGTCAGCATTATCCCCACAGTCAGCATTATCCCCATAGTCAGCATTATCCCCCTAGACAGCATTATCCCCACAGTCAGCATTATCCCCATAGTCAGCATTATCCCCCTAGACAGCATTATCCCCTAGACAGCATTATCCCCACAGTCAGCATTATCCCCACAGTCAGCATTATCCCCACAGTCAGCATTATCCCCACAGTCAGCATTATCCCCACAGTCAGCATTATCCCCACAGTCAGCATTATCCCCTAGACAGCATTATCCCCCTAGACAGCATTATCCCCCTAGTCAGCATTCAATTATCCCCATACTCAGCATTCAATTATCCTCATAGTCAGCATTCATTATCCCAAAGTTAGCATTCAATTATCCCCATAGTCAGCATTCATTTATCCCAATAGTAGCATTCATTTATCCCCATAGTCAGCATTCATTTATCCCCATAGTTAGCATTCAATTATCCCCATAGTCAGCATTCATTTATCCCCATAGTTAGCATTCAATTATCCCCATAGTCAGCATTCATTTATCCCAATAGTTAGCATTCCTTATCCCCATAGTCAGCATTCATTTCCAAATAGTTAGCATTCAATTATCCCCATAGTCAGCATTCATTTATCCCAATAGTTAGCATTCAATTATCCCCATAGTCAGCATTCATTTATCCCAATAGTTAGCATTCATTTATCCTCATAGTCAGCATTCATTTCCAAATAGTTAGCATTCAATATCCCTATAGTCAGCATTCATTTATCCCAATAGTTAGCATTCATTTATCCCCATAGTCAGCATTCATTTCCAAATAGTTAGCATTCAATATCCCCATAGTCAGCATTCATTTATCCCAATAGTTAGCATTCATTTATCCCCATAGTCAGCATTCATTTCCAAATAGTTAGCATTCAATTATCCCCATAGTCAGCATTCATTTATCCCAATAGTTAGCATTCAATTATCCCCATAGTCAGCATTCATTTATCCCCATAGTCAGCATTCAATTATCCCCATATTCAGCATTCAATTATCCCCATAGTCAGCATTCATTTATGCCCATAGTCAGCATTCATTTATCCCCATAGTCAGCATTCAATTATCCCCATAGTCAGCAGTCAAATATCCCTATAGTCAGCATTCAATTATCCCAACAGTCAGCATTCAATTATCCCAACAGTCAGCATTATCCCCATAGTAAGCATTCACAGTTATCCCCATAGTCAGCTTTCAGCTATCCCCATAGTTAGTCAGCATTCACAGTTATCCCTATAACATAGTTATCCCTATTATAAACAGTCAGTTATCTCCTTAGCATTAACAGTTATCCCCTTAGTCAGCATTCACAGTTATCCCCATAGTTATTCAGCATTATAGTTAGCAATCACAGTTATCCCCACATTTAGTCAGCTTTCACAGTTATCCCCATAGTTATTCATCATTAACAGTTATCCCTATAGTCAGTCAGCATTTAGTTATCCCCACAGTCAGCAGCCACAGTTATCCCCATAATTAGCATTAACAGTTATCCCCATAGCTAGTCAGCAGTCATAGTTATCCCCATAGCTAGTCAGCATTCACAGTTATCCCCATAGCTAGTAGCAGTCACAATTATCCCCAAAGTCAGCAGTTAAGAGTTATACCCACTGTCTGTCAGCATTCACAGTCATCCCCATAGTCAGTATTCATAGTTATCCCCATAGTCAGTATTCACAGTTATCCCCATAGTCAGTATTCACAGTTATCCCCATAGTCAGCATTCACAGTTATCCACATAGTCAGCATTCACAGTTATCTCCATAGTCAGCAGTCACAGTTATCCCCATAGTCAGCAGTCACAGTTATCCCCATAGTCAGTCAGCATTCACAGTTATCCCCATAGTCAGTCAGCATTCACAGTTATCCCCATAGTCAGTCAGCATTCACAGTTATCCACATAGTCAGTCAGCATTCACAGTTATCCCCATAGTCAGTCAGCAGTCACAATTATCCCCATAGTCAGTCAGCAGTCACAGTTATCCCCATAGTCAGTCAGCAGTCACAGTTATCCCCATGGTCAGCAGTCACAGCTATCCCCATAGTTAGTCAGCATTTACAGTTATCCCCATAGTCAGCAGTCACAGTTATCCCCATAGTCAGCAGTCACAGTTATCCCCTAAGTCAGCAGTCACAGTTATCCCCAAAGTCAGCAGTCACAGTTATCCCCAAAGTCAGCATTTACAGTTATCCCCAAAGTCAGCATTTACAGTTATCCCCATAGTAGGTCAGCAGTCACAGTTATCCCCATAGTCAGCAGTCACAGTTATCCCCATAGTCAGCAGTCACAGCTATCCCCATAGTCAGCAGTCACAGTTATCCCCATAGTTAGTCAGCAGTCACAGTTATCCCCATAGTCAGCAGTCACAGTTATCCCCATAGTTAGTCAGCAGTCACAGTTATCCACAGTCAGCAGTCACAGTTATCCCCATAGTCAGTCAGCATTCACAGTTATCCCCATAGTCAGTCAGCATTCACAGTTATCCCCATAGTCAGTCAGCATTCACAGTTATCCACATAGTCAGTCAGCATTCACAGTTATCCCCATAGTCAGTCAGCAGTCACAATTATCCCCATAGTCAGTCAGCAGTCACAGTTATCCCCATAGTCAGCAGTCACAGCTATCCCCATAGTCAGCAGTCACAGTTATCCCCATAGTTAGTCAGCAGTCACAGTTATCCCCATAGTCAGCAGTCACAGTTATCCCCATAGTTAGTCAGCAGTCACAGTTATCCACAGTCAGCAGTCACAGTTATCCCCATAGTCAGCAGTCACAGTTATCCCCAAAGTCAGCAGTCACAGTTATCCCCAAAGTCAGCAGTCATAGTTATCCCCAAAGTCAGCAGTCACAGTTATCCCCATAGTCAGCAGTCACAGTTATCCCCATAGTCAGTCAGCAGTCACAGTTATCCCCATAGTCAGCAGTCACAGTTATCCCCATAGTCAGCAGTCACAGTTATCCCCATAGTCAACAGTCACAGTTATCCACATAAAC
Source organism: Stramonita haemastoma (assembly GCA_030674155.1). NCBI lineage: Eukaryota > Metazoa > Mollusca > Gastropoda > Neogastropoda > Muricidae > Stramonita > Stramonita haemastoma. The sequence goes on along the minus strand of CM060325.1, from coordinate 25,710,500 downwards.
AGCAGTCAGTTATCCACACAGTCAGTATTGACAGTTATCCCCATTGTCAGTCAGCATTCATAGTTATCCCCACAGACAGCATTCCCCATAGCCAGTTTTCAGTTATACCCATTGTTCACATTCACAGTTATCCCCATGATCAGTCAGCATTCATAGTAAGACATCATGCAGAACCCATATTCAGGGGGATGGGATAGCCTGGTGGTCAGAGTGATGCACTTGTGATCTGCTCACCCGGGTTTGAATCTGGTTCAAGAGGATTTTTCCTCCGGAGTCAACATCAGTACCGACTCCGCTACCCCCAAAAGTCCTTCGGATGAGAGTATAAACCAAGATCCTGTGTGCAAACGCACAGAGAACATCTTGCACACATGTCAAAACCTGTTCCACTTTTTGGAAGAGCAGGCCATTGTATGCCGATGAGAGCAGATGACCAAATTGACAAAACTGCATACACATGGGGACTGGATGTAAAAAAAAAACATGAGTGCTTATTCCTTCATCCTCAAAATAAAAGAATATAAAAAAAACAGAGCAGAACTGAGGTGTGTTTACCTGCAGATGGCTGGGAACATTTCCTGCAGACCTCGAGCCTTCAGGTGGTTCAGATCCAGACAGTGCATCGTGATGTCCATCACCTGCACACCATACCAATTCACATCGTTATGACGCTCAACCACGAATAAATGAGTCGTTTGCACCTGAGGTCCATTATTAGTTACTGACATGTTATCAATCTGCAATAATCTATAAAACACATACATACATATAATCAACAGAAGCCTACAAACACACACCAATCGACAACACCTACACATCTCGTACGAGAGTAAATCCAGATATAAATCGTGCGACACCACACTCTCAAAGCTTCGGATGCTAAACCACAGCACGTCAAGCACCAGAACACACCACACACTGTAAATCCTTCCTTGAGAGTACACTGTTTACATAAAAGTTTCCACAAAATGTGCATACACATTGGGACCGATGCCCATAGTGTTTTCTTTTTAATTTTTGAGAGGTGTAAATAATAATTTCTTTTAAAATCCTCATTAACCAACACATACACAACACACACACACATACACCAACCACACACACCACACTCCCCACACACACCAACACACACACCCACACACACACACACACACACACACACACACACACACACACACACACACACACACACACACCTCACACACACACACACACAACACACACCACCCACACACACACACACACACCCACTCCCACCCCCCCACCTCACACACACACACACACACAACCACCCACCCATCACCACCCACCCCCTCCCCCCACACCCACCACAACCCCCCCCCACTCCCCCAACACCCCCCTCACCCACCCAACCCCCGCACCCCCCCACCCACACCCAACCCCCCACCACCCCTACCCCCCCCAACCACCCTCACCCATCCCAACCCCCCCCACCCCCCCCAAAACCCCCCACCACACACCCATACCTCAATAATCAAGTCGGCCACATCGTTGGGCATCTTGTCCACCAGCATCTCGATGATGTGCAGGATTCGGAGGCCCCCCTGACCAAGGCGTAGCTCTGCAGGTGGGTGTGCTGAGACTGGGTGTTGTGGGCCATGGCATTGTAGCGCGCCACCTCCTTGGCCAGGTGATGATGAAGGCTGACGGCCGCGCCGTGGCGATCAGTACCAGGGCGTGACGGGCCGTGCGGCACGCGTCGAGGCCGGGCTGAGGGGGAGGCCGTACGTCACGCTGCAACAGCGTAGTGGTTTTGGTTTGGTGGTTTGTTGGGGGGTTTTTGGTGGTTTTTTTTTTTTTCTTTCATGGGGTGAATGTGGGGTTGTGGTGATGAGTTAAAAGGTTCTATTGTGGTGTTTTGTTGGAAATTGACAGGGTTCAGAAAATGTCTGTAGTCATTCGTCATTGTTGTCATCATCGTCATCACATCATCCTTGTCACATTATCATACAGAGACCAATTCTTTGTGAAGCAATGGTTTTACTCTTACATGTCAAGTAACAAGTGCAGATATTTGATCTTCGCGACTGTACAACTTCTCGGCGACGACAGCAACGTTAGACATGAGTGTCTAAAAATGGTGTTGCTAAATATACATTATACCCGCTACCACAGTCATGCAACGGAATCGTTCTCGATCCACCCCAATGCATACATGTTGCACAATTCACAGTGTGGATCTAAAGTAGAGTCCACGACTTTGACTGAGAGCGAACATGAAGTATCTTAATTCTGCCCCTGCAGTCAAAATATGTAATACCAACATAAGAATACCAACAGTTGAACGATGAACTTCTTCATTGTCAAAGCTCAGAAAGCAACCATTGTGTCTCATATGAGCAAAAATGCTTGGCTGCCGCTAGTGCCTGACAAAGTCAGGCCAGGCATCTGACTTGACTGGAGAGAACAGGCAGTAAAAAGCAAAAGGAAGGAAAAAAGAAAAAGAACAAGCAGATACAAAAAGAATAGAAAGAGGGAATCCCTTGCACAGAATTTCCAGAAGGTGGGGATGCTATTTATACTGACAGGCCCCTGGCATCTCCGGGGTGGGAGGGTTTGGGGGAGATGGGAGATGCTACTTTGATATACATACACACATATCATTTTGATCTCCTAGGCCCCCATCCCCTTAAGTTAACAGACACACAGAGACATTTTCGTTCGTAGAGTAGCCATCGTGTGCGTGGAACAGAGACAATATTACAAAACTGCATGCACACGGACCGATGAAAAAAGACTGATCTTATTGTTACTCGATATAAGAATAAAATAAAAAATAAATAATAAAACATTTACATGACAGACACAAAAACATAAAGTCTGTTTCAGTGCAGACAAAAATGAATTTAAAAAGTCTTTTTATTCTGTGAAAAGGCAATATGTAAACGAGAGTAGTGTACAGACAGTGAGACAGGAGTAAAAGCTGGAAGAGATTCATTAAAACGGCCACAAGCTAAAACACAAGGAGTGCCACTATCTCCTCCTTTCAGTTTCTCACAACTTGGAATGCAGCACAGTTTTAGACAATACAAAGCCAATAAAAATAAAAAAACCAGGCCATGCTGACAACGCAAATTATTTCACTTAATATACCATCCCCAACGTCACAAAAAATAAAGCGTGAAACAGAATACTGAACACTTCAATGTGCAAAAAAAAAAAAAAGTACATAACAAAAAGTACCATAAGCGCAAATAACTCTGCAGACTAGACAACCTGTGCCCATGCCAGTGCTTACAATATGCCCACCTGGTCACCAGAACATCACAGTACTGGCTAAATGTCAAGCATTGCATGAAAAGAAAATATTTTTAGGAATATGCTCAGACAAAGGGCAGGAGAAGGGACTGAGATGGCAGAAAGTAAGCAAGACAGAGGATACAAAGATGAAGGAAGAAGACAGAAACAAAGAGCATGGTAGAAAAGGGGACATTTCTAGCACAGAATTTCCAGAAGGCAGGGATACTATTTATAATAAACGAGCCCCTGGCATCCCCACCGGGGTTTTCTCCAAGATGAAAAAGTGACTGGTTAGAATAATCTATAAACATCAAATGTGGGTATCTAATCTTTTTCTTCAGATAAATTGATGAGATTTTTATCGAATGATTCCATCATGAAAAAAAGTGGAAATATATTATTTCACCTTATAAACAAACCCAAGAAAACAATAACAACAACAACAAAATAGGTATACTATTAAAAAAAAAACCCACACATACACAAAAAAAGATTAGCATATGAAAAACAGTGATCAATGTGAATGTTAGGCACAAACATTGTGACAATAGAACATCATGACAAACAAAAAGAGCGACACTCATAGAAAACATGCAGTGTGATAAAAAAACAAAAACAACAAAAGGCCTGGATGTACATTAGACAAACATTGCACGTGTTTGTACCTGATAAAAAAAAAAGCATGTTATGTACAAGCTAAGAACTTTCACAAACTTGTATGAATACTCGCATGTATGAAACTCGCTCTTCTTTTCCATGAAGTCGGATGGGCTTCTGGCAGCACCACATACAACTAAATTGTGGGAGGAAAAAAAAGTTCAAAGTTCATTTTAGGCTGCACAAGGGTCAGAGCCCGCCGGATGACGAAACCAATCCAATCCGATCATGTTGTTTATAGCCCTGCCAACCACACAGGCCATATCAGGGCTGTCACCTTGTAAAATTTAAAATCTCAGAAAAACAAAACAAAACTGTGCAACTATATTATACAGATTAAAACATAGACAAAAACCACCTCTACTAACAAATAAACTAACCAGCATGTATACTACTTGCACCAACCCTGTTAAAACCACAACTATGCCATACATCTGTTGTTCCCCAGTGGGTCTGGTGCATTCTCTTGGTAGACCAGAATGAACGTTAACTTTGGAGGGATCTGACAGCGTGTAGTGTCGGGTGTCCATCACCTGTCATTTCCTTCATGTGTGTATATGTGACGCTCCACCACAGAATGAATTGCTTAGCATATAACCCACTTTTCCATTAGAAGCCATTAAAGGCAGATGGGGTCAAGTTGGCAATTTTCAGATTTTGACTGATTATAAAACTATAGCCGTTATTCTACTTTGTAATGAAATATCAAGTCATAATTGTGTATCCTTTTGCTTTTAAACATGCTTTAAAAATGCCCAAGCCCTCATTCTGACTATTTATTATGGTGCTAAACTTGTCCATTTCTCATTTCGTCATTTCCTGCAGTCTATCATTTCAACTTGTAATAACTTTTCTTAGAGTTGTCCCATTTTCAATCTGTTTTTTCTATTGTATAACTATTTCATTGCAGATTAATAAAATATCAATAACTAAAAATTGACCTTTGGTGCAATGCGACTCCTCAAGTGGTGGAGTATCGCATATATGAGAGTATATATGTGTGTACACACACACACACACACACACACACACACACACACACACACACACACACACACAAACACACACAAACACACACACTCGTCTAATATCACTTAGAGTGAACAGACGTCAAATCAAATCAAAGCAACAACAACAACACACACACACACACACACACAC
>CM060325.1:25687921-25702921 GCA_030674155.1 Stramonita haemastoma | reverse complement strand
TTCTCCTGGAGTTAACATCAGTGCTGACTCCACTCTCCCCAAAAGTCCTTCGGATGAGACTTTAAACCGAGGCCCCGTGTGCGAACGCATGCAGAACATCTTGCACACATGTTAAATCCTGTTCCACTTTTCGTAAGAGTAGGCCATCGTGTGCCGGTGGGAACAGATGACATTTACAAAACTGCATACACACGGGGACTGGACGTAAAAAAGCACAAGAGTGCTTATTCCATTATCCTTGATATAAAAGAATAAATCAAAAAATAAATCAAATCAAACACACACACACACACATACACCCCCCCCCACCCCCACACACACAGACAGAGACAAACTGACTGGTCTGCCTGGACAGGGAGTAGTTGGCCACAGTGAAGCCGTCCTGACTCTTGCTGCCCTTCTTGCTGTCCTTCTTGCCCTCCTCCACCTTGCGGCGGCTGGGTTCAATCTCCTGCCCAAACTCCGCCCCAATCACCCCCAGCATCACGATCGCCGTCGCCTGCTTCCGCCGGTTCTCGAAGGACAAGGACGTCTTGGACAAAAGGTCACCTGCGAGGTCAAAATAAACGGGAACTGGTTTAACCCTCTTGCATTCAGAGTCTCTGAACACAAACTGCCCCTAGATTTCGCATTCCATCACGAAATCAGGTCAGGCACACATGCTCGCTGGCCATTTCCTCCTTCTAAGTACATAACAGCATCTATTATTTCTCCCAGACACTATACAGGGTTTCTCCTTCTGGCTTGAGAGAGGTTTAACATGTGGTAGCAATTAGTGATGGTCACAGCGTGATGGAAATCTACTGTGTGTAAATCCCGGCAAATCCCGGATCAGGACTTAGGGGGGGTAATTATTCAATCCCGGCAAATCCCGGATCGGGACTAAGAGGGTTAAGAGCCTTCAGTGCCTGGGCTTTATCACAGTTCTTTAATAAACCACTGATGCTGGGGGCAACAGCAAAGTGAGAGGCTGTATGATCAGTGGCTTTCCCACTCATGGAATTCCACTTTACAGCTTAGTTTTTAGAGATCGACTATGACTCTGACAAGGAGGCTTGACATGCACAGTCCTTGTGTGCTTGCAGCCCTGGGGGCTAGTTGGCCTTTGGAGAACATCTCCAACGCTGACTGTCTGTATGCCCACTTGGTCGAGAGAGTGGGGGTGTACTGTGGGCAAGGCATCTCCACTATAATCAAATTTCTGCCCTATTTCTGAAACAGCAGCTGCCTCGTCTGCTGTTTTGGAGGTCATTGTCAAACACGATGGACAAATATGTAAGTAAGGAAAGACATAAAGATTTGTTTTAGGAGCTGTTACACACAGAGGTTTTGTAGTTGATTCAATCCAACAAGCCCAGTGAACAAACAACATTCTGATCAACAAAAAGAAGAAAAATGGCAGGACGGTTAGAACATCTGCCTACCTAACAAAGTAAACTGTGAGGTTCTGGTTTGATTCCCAACCTAGTCCTTTCATTTTGCCATATTTGCCATTCTGGAATGGCAGATAAACCACGCCTCTCACAATACCACGATCACTGTTCCAGGACATGGGTCACATGTCCCAACTTTGCAAAAGTACTTTCTTTGTATAGGTCATAAGTTTCTTGAATCAAAATGAAATATACTACATTGTTTGACCATTTTCCTTCAAGAAAAATAATAAATAACTTTTATCTACACTAGTTCAAAATTGAAAATTCACAAGTTGGTTTCTTTAATTTTTAACAGTCACCTATTTTTTGGGGGGAAACTGCCAAGCGAAAGGGGTTTTCCTATGGGACAAAATCCTTGGCAGGCTAAGGGTTCATCATCAAGAACACACACAGATGTCAGTTTCCCACTTTCAGCTGCTATCCATCCCATCCCAACCCAGAGGCCAGCTGGAGCTAACTATAGCAGGAACTGACCAACTTGATGAAAGAAGGAGTGTGCTAATAAGCTCTCTTGATGAGTGAGGTTGGCTCTGTGTACTGTGGGGGGGGTTGACCTACCTCCCAGCATCTGGTCGGCCTCCTCGTCCTCCTCCTCCTCCTCCTTGCCCCCGTCAGTCAGGATGCTGATCTTGGGGTCCACGCGGGTGGGCAGGTAGGGGGCCCACTGGTCCGATCACCACCTTGCGACCCCCACCCCCGATACGCCGCAGTTCCGCCAACAGCAAAGCCTGCGCTGCCTCCCGGATCTGTGGGTCAGGATGATAATGATGGTAATGATGATAATGACCATGTTCATGATGACAATGATCATGATGACAATGATGATCTCTCCACACACAACCTGCCATGCATCACCATCATGTGGTCAGCAACTACCCATGAGTACACATGAGCATCACCAGAGTCACTGCATCACACCAAACACTACCACACCCACACACCCACACACCCCCCACCACAACCCCACCCCCTACACATACACCCCTTACCTCCAAGCATCGATCCTGCCAGCGTCGTGCCAGCATTTCCAGCTGTGGGGAGCGGTAGTGCTGCACACCAATCAGCTCAGGCAACAGCACACAGTGCAGGGCAGCCAGCAGACTCCACCCCTGCTTGATCTGCCCACACACCACACTTAACTGTGTAACTAGGGGGGCCGATAGCCTAGTGGTCAGAACATTGCGCTGGCATTTTGACGACCCAGGTTCGATTCCGGTTGAGGAGATTTTTCTTTTCTCCTGCAGTTTATATCAGTGCTGACTCCACTCTCCCCAAAAGTCCTTCGGATGAGACTTTAAACCAAGGCTCCGTGTGCAAACGCACGCAGAACATCTTGCGCACACGTTAAATCCTGTTCCACTTTTTGTAAGGGCGGGCCACTGCATGCAGATGGGAACAGATGACATTTACAAAACTGCATACACACAGGGACTGGATGTAAAAAAGCACAAGAGTGCTTATTCCATTATCCTCGATATAAAAGATTTTTTTTTTTTAATCTATCAAATCAATTAAATCAAACTGCTTTGCCAAAGAGTAGGCCATTGTGTGCCAATGGGAATGAATGATAAAACAAAACTGATTGATCTGTCCACACACCACACTGACTGCTTTTCCAAAGAGTAGGCCATGGTGTGCCAACTGGGAATGGATAATAAAACAAAACTGATTGATCTGTCCACACACCACATTAACTGCTTTTCCAAAAAGTAGGCCATGGTGTGCCAATGGGAATGAATGATAAAACAAAACTGCTTGATCTGTCCACACACCACATTAACTGCTTTTCCAAAGAGTAGGCCATGGTGTGCCAATGGGAATGAATGATAAAACAAAACTGCTTGATCTGTCCACAACACCACACTAACTGCTTTTCCAAAGAGTAGGCCAGCCATTGTGTGCCAATGGAATGAATGATAAAACAAAACTGATTGATCTGTCCACACACCACACTGACTGCTTTTCCAAAGAGTTGGCCATTGTGTGCCAATGGGAACGGATGATAAAACTGACAAAACTGATTGATCTTTCCACACACCACACTAAATGGTTTTCCAAAGAGTTGGCCATTGTGTGCCAATGGGAACGGATGATAAAACTGACAAAACTGATTGATCTTTCCACACACCACACTAAATGGTTTTCCAAAGAGTTGGCCATTGTGTGCCAATGGGAACGGATGATAAAACTGACAAAACTGATTGATCTTTCCACACACCACACTAAATGGTTTTCCAAAGAGTAGGCCATTGTGTGCCAATGGGAACGGATGATAAAACTTGACAAAACTGCATGCACACAAAGACTGGGTGTAGCAAAGCACATGAGAGCTTACTGCATAATCCTTCAAACAAAAGAATTCTTAAAATAATAAATAAAATTTAAACACACAACATACACACATACACACATACACACACACAACACACAACACACACACACACACACAAAAGCAAATCAATGCTTATTCAATGTACAATCTGGAATTAAAAATTGACAACTTGACACACACAACACACACACACACACACAACACACACACACAAACACACACACACACACACACACACACACACACACATACACACACACTCTCCCCCAAAAGTCTTTCGGATGAGACTGTAAACCGAGGCCCCGTGTGCGAACACACGCAGAACATCTTGCGCACACATTAAATCCTGATCCGCTTTTCGTAAGAGTAGGCCATCGTGCGCTGGTGGGAACAGATGACAATATTTACACAACTGCATACACATGGGGACTGGATAAAAAAAAAGCACACAAGTGCTTATCCCATTATCCTTGATATAAAAGAATAAATAAATAAAATAAAATAATAAATAATAAAAAACACACAGAGATAACATCTGCAACAGACCTGTGCCTGAGCCAGTGTGGCAGCGTCATTGCAGGGGTCCTCAGCATTGACGTCCATTGCCCCCATCACACCCATCTTCTCCACCGGTCCCCCACCTAGCTTCACATCCCTGCAACATCATGACATACCTCAGTACCCATCGTCCTTTTTCTCTGTGTGACTTGATAACTGCATAAGCATGCACGTCACACTGCACAAATCCAGCATAACTCAGGCAAGGGTCCAGGACCCAGTGCTAATATCAACGCTCCCTTCCTTTTACAGAGTTCAAGTGCAGTCCTCTTTCTCTGTGTGACTGATCACTGCATGTGCATGCATGTCACACCACGCAAATCCAGCATAACTCAGACGAGGGTCCAGGGACCAGTGCTAAAATTAGCACACACACCCCCACCCTTTCCTTTCACCAAGTCAGAGTGTGGTATATATATTTAACACCAGCAGGCCCAAGCTGGGCTGGAATGGAGTGGAATGGATAGCACCTAAGAGCAGCTGAAAGTGGAGGAAACTGACAGCTGTGAAAGGTTAACATGACGGAACTGAGCTTGAAGCATCCATGTCTTTGTGCAAGTCAAGCGTCTACACAGTCACACCTTTTTATTCCATTCTCCTGCCATTTTTTCCAGAAATACTTCAATGATAACAAATTTCTTCTATGCCCTACAGCTGTCAGTTTCCCCACTTTCAGCCACTCTCAGCTGCTATCCATTTCACTCCATCCCAGCCCAGCTGGTGCTAATGATAGCAGGAACTGACCACACATGGACTTGATAAAAAAAAAAAATCAATATATAAGAATGAAATAAATAAAATAAAATAATAATAAATAAATTAATTAAATTTTTTTTTAATAAATAAATAAAATAAATGAATAAATAAAAAAAGAAAGAAAGAAAAGATAAAATGAAGGGGCACGCTAATTTTAGCACTGGGGGCCTGGATCCTTCACCGAGTTATGCCAGATTTGCAAGCTGTGACCCAAACCATTTTCTACTCCTATGACAAGACAACAACAACAAGAACAGCTGCTGCAGTCTAAGCCTTCAACAACGACGACAAAGACAAAAAGACACACAGACAGCAACAACTCTCAAGACGACCACTCTGCTGACAGTACCTGTGATGTTGCTGCTGCTGCTGTTGGTGGTGGTGGTGTGAATGATGTTGCTGCAGCTGCTGAATGAAGGTGGCGCGGGTCATGGACATGAGTGTGTTGGCGATGGAGATGACGCTCAGCAGATGCTGGGTGGTGATGGCGTTGGACAGCTGCCACCTCACCCGCGTCGAGTAGTCCCGCCCATCCTCCCCCCCTCCTCCCCCTCCCCCTCCTCCTCCCCTCTCCGCCCCGCCCTTCGGGGTGCTGGAGTTCGTCGCGTCAGGTCGCACAACCACCGTGTCTGCTTCCGGTACAGCAGTGCTGTCCCCTTCGCTGTCCGAGTCGTCCGGGCTGAATACAGAAAATTTTGTGTTTTGGTTGGGGTGGGGGGTTTTTGTCAGTGGCGTTACACCGATTAAAAGTGACTACAATGTTGCAGATACAGAGTATCGGAGTATTTTTCATTTGTTTTATCTTTTACGTTATTTTTATTTTTCATAGTATGTTGGATATGTGTTGTTTGTACACAGAGAGAGCATGATGTGTTGATTTTGTATGGTGCTGTAAGCTGTATGCTCTCTGATGACATGGACGTGATTCATTCTTTTTATCCTTTAGATATACACATTGACTACAGGGATAGTTAACTGTAGACTGATAATATATAACTACACATTGGCTACAGGGATAGTTAACTGCAGACTGATAATATATAACTACACATTGGCTACAGGGATAGTTAACTGCAGACTGATAATATATAACTACACATTGGCTACAGGGATAGTTAACTGCAGACTGATAATATATAACTACACATTGGCTACAGGGATAGTTAACTGCAGACTGATAATATATAACTACACACTGGCTACAGGGATAGTTAACTGCAGACTGATAATATTTAACTACACATTGGCTACAGGGATAGTTAACTGCAGACTGATAATATATAACTACACATTGGCTACAGGGATAGTTAACTGCAGACTGATAATATAATGATGACTACATATTGGCTACAGGGATAGTTAACTGCAGACTGATAATATATAACTACACATTGGCTACAGGGATAGTTAACTGCAGACTGATATATTGATAACAACACATTCACTACAGGGATAGTTAACTGCAGAGTGATAATATAATGATGACTACATATTGACTACAGGGATAGTTAACTGCAGACTGATAATATATTGATAACTACACACTGTCTTAAGAAATAGTTAACTGCAAACTGATAATTGTTGATAACTACAAATTGACTACAGGGTTAACTGCAGACTGATAATATATTGATAACTACACACTGACTATAGGGATAGTTAACTGCAAACTGATAATATATCAACAACTACCACATTGACTACAGGGCTATAGAGATAACCCTTTATTCCAGACGGGTAAAACATTAACAAAAACAAACAATCCACCTCCGGTGCAAAACCACTCATTTTGTGGTGGAGGGTCATCATGACCACACTCCCCATCACCTAGAGCTATATTGATAGTTATTTTTGTGTGGTTATTGTTTTTATGTATGGCTTGTACCCCACCAGAATTTCTCTGTTTTAGAGATAATAAGGTGTTTTGAATTGAATTAAACTGAATCTGTGACCCTCACAGCACTCACTTGTAGGCCACCTGGTCAAAGGGCACGCTGCCTGTACGCTGCACCAGGAGTGTGGCTTTGGGGGGACGGGCCACCTCTCCTGCCCCTCCCCCGCCCTCTCTGGGTGCACCCCCCACCCCCTGAGAGTTGACCGGCCCTGCAGAGTTGAGGCTGGTGATCCCCGGGGCTGGAGGCTGTCCTGTGGCGGTCAGAGTGTGTCGCAGACCTGCCTGCCACCCTGTGGGCACACAACACACACACACACACACACACACACACACACACCAACACACACACACACACACACACACACACACACACACACGCACGCACACGCACACACACACACACACCAGTCAGCAAAACACAGGCCTGTCACTTACCATACCATAATATTGTTTATAGCCCTACCAACCACGAAAACCATATCAGAGCTGTCACCTCATTCAGTTTCAGTGGCTCCAGTAACTTTCAACTTCAGGTTCAAAACTAACACTTCCTAATACTTTCAAATATCTAAAACCGTCCATCTAAAAAAAAAACAACAGCATTAAATGACACAATACTTAAATTGTTTCATTCCTTAAGGAAACTTGACAGCTGTGTGAAGTAAAAAGACACCAATAAACCCACACCTACAAATAACGTAACTTGTGGGGGGGGAAGGGTCCAGGAGCCATCTAGGCAGGCTCAAGTAGGGATGCAAGGTAATAATAATAAAAATAATAATAATAAAAATAATAATAATAATAATAAAAATAATAATACATGGAATTTATATAGGTACAGTCATCACAAGATCCTTCACAGGAAGGGGCCAAGAGAGAGCAAGTGGGAGAGGAGGAGGAGGAGGATGTGATTACATTCCCCCTTTCTTTTCCCTGTATGCAATCACAATTCCTTTTCCCCAAAGAGTCAAAATGCGGCAGCTACCTTCATGGTGGGCAAAAAACTGTTGTATACGCAAAAATATCACCATTGGTGAACCTTGGAGCTCTAGCTGAGGAACAAGAAAATAAAAAGAAGTACTATAGACTGCTATTGGATATGAACCAGTAGAGACCCTGCCTGCACTGCTACAGGGTCATGTGATGGATTTCACGTGTTAGGCTGACCTCACCCATGCTTTTTTTTGTTTGATCCTCAGCTAGAGCTCTGAGTTTCACCTAGGGTGAGATTTTGCATATGCAACTTTTTTTGCCCACCATGTAGGCAGATGCACTCTGACTTCGAGGACGATTCATGCTGGACACCACTTTCTGATCCTACATGAAAGTTATGCGAGATTTGTTTTGCTTGAGAGAGATCAAGGACTTGAAATGGAGAAGTAAGGAAGTAAATAATACAACTAAAAAGGAAACCCCCACCCTCCTAAACCCAAACAAGAAGAACAACAAAATTTCATACAGCAATCACTCACTCACACACACTCACTCACACACACTCACACTCGCAATTTGAGGACCCAGGTTCGATTCTCATTTGAGGGGATTTTTCCCCTGGAGTTAACATCAGTACTGACTCCACTCTCCCCAAAGTCTTTCAGATGAGACTGTAAACTGAGGACCCATGTGCGAACGCAAGCAGAACATCTTGCACACATGTTAAATCCTGTTCTGCTCTTCTCAAGAGTAGGCCATTGTGTGCCGGTGGGAACAGATTAATATTTAAAAAACTGCATACACATGGGGACTGGATGAAAAAAAGCACACAAGTGCTTATCTATTATCCTTCATATAAAAGAATAAATAAAAATAAATAAATAAAACCTTCACTCCTCTCACATCCATTCACTCTCACACACACACACACACACACACACACACACACACACACACACACACACACACACACACACACACACACACACACAAACACACACACACACACACACTTCACTCCTCTCACTCACACACACACACACACACACACACACACACTCCCCCCACCCCACCCACCCCCCCAACCCACCCCACCCCCAACCCCACCCCCCCACCCCCAACACTCCCCCCACCCCCAACCCACACCACCCCACACACACACTCTCACCAGGCAACATAAGGGACATGTGGCCCTGGTAGGACAGCAAACCAAAAGACACAGGGCAGCGTGGCTTCAGCAGGCCCAGCTTGTTGAGGCACAGACGGTCCAGGTCAGGGTCGAGCCCCCAGGCGTGCAGGCACGACATCAGCAGCTGGGCTATCTGCATGCTCATGGACTGCGTCCCCATGCCAGAGGCCAGGGACAGGTGGCGGGGGCACTGCGGGGAGGGGGAGGCCGAGGGGTTGCGCAGGGGGCTGGGTTGTTGTTGCCCGCCCCCTGACGGGGCCTCCATGCGGGATTGGAGTTTCTGGCTGACGTTCTCTGCTGTTTCTTTGGCTTTGGCGATGAACCCTGACAACACCGCCAGCGTCATCAATGATGATGATGATGATGATGATAGTGATGATGATGATGATGATGATGATGATGATGATGATGATGATGATGATGATGATGATGATGATGACGACAACGACGACGATGACGATGATAATAATGATGATAATCATAATCGTAATCATCATCATCATATAATAATAATAATAATAATAATAATAATAATAATAATAATAATAATAATAATGATGATGATGATGATAATGATGATAATGATAAAATAATGTCAATAATAATAATAACAACAACAATAATAATAGTAATAGTAATAATATGTGGGATTTTTATAGCACTGAATCTTTAATAGTAATAATAATAATAATAATATGTGGGATTTATATAGTGCTGAATCTTGTAGAGCAAGCACACAAATCAAAGCGCTTGCATTCAAACTAGTCATACGCATGCAACCGTTCACAGATAAAATTAACAAATTACATGTCCAAACACACACACACACAGTGGTCAGAACATTGCACTCGTAATTTGATGACCTAGGTTCGATTCACGTTCAAGAGGATTTTTCTCCTGGAGTTAACATCAGTGCTGACTCCACTCCCCTCAAAAGTCTTTCAGATGAGACTATAAATCGAGAACCCATGTGTGAACGCATGCAGAACATCTTGCGCACACATTAAATCCTGTTCCACTTTTCATAAGAGTAGGCCTTTGTGTGCCGGTGGGAACAGATGACAAGATTTACAAATCTGCATATACACAGGGACTGGATGTAAAAAAGCATGAGCGCTTATTCCATTATCCTCGATATATTTTTTTTTTTTAAATAAAAAAAAATATATATATATATATACACACACACACAGCAAGGTGACGGAGATTGAGGAGACTGATTCAGAGTAGGAACAGATGACAGGTACTGTGCTATGACGAATTGTGCTATCAACAGCAGGATTTATTATTATATACCATTTCAAGAAGGTAGTGTTCAGACGTTCACTTGCCTAGCAAGTAAACTGTGAGGTTCTGGGTTCCATTTCCAGCCTCGCCCCCTTTCTTCCCAGTTTGAGGAACCAATCGAAGTGAATGTTTTTAGTCCTTCGGATGACATCAGATACTGAGACCCCATGTGTGAACGCACATAGAAAATCTTCTGCAGACATTAAAAAAAATCATTCCTTCTTTTGGAAGAGTAGGCCATTGTGTACCAGTAGGAACAGATGACCAAACAACAACCACAAAACGCACACACATAGAGGGGTCGTGTTTAGAAACCATCCCCAAAGAGAGAAGACAGAAGAAGAAAGGCCAAGAGTGACTGACAACAGCGACCAGCACGATGAAAGCGGACCGCTTACCCGCCAGCTTCTGCTGTGCATCGCTGCCTTCCTCCTGGTTACCTCCCTTCTTCTCCATCAGCGGCCCTGAGGTTAACCCTCTGGCCTCCAGTTCCCCAGGGGACAGCAAGGAGAACTCCTCCGACAACAGCTGAACTGTAAACCACACACGTGCAAACAAAAACAGTGACCGGGATAGTAGTCTAGTGGTCGGAACATTGCGCTCACAATTTGACGACCCGAGTTTGATTCCTGTTCGAGGGGATTTTTTTTCCCGTGGAGTTAACATCAGTGCTGACTCCCCTCTCCGCAAAAGTCCTTCGGATGAGGTTGTGAACCGAGGCCCCGTGTGCGAACGCACACAGAACATCTTGCGCATACGTTAAATCCTGTTCCGCTTTTTGTAAGAGCAGGCCATCCTGTGCGGGTGGGAACAGATGACAAGATTTACACAACTGCATACACACGGGGACTGGATGTAAAAAAATCGCATGAGTGCTTATTCCATTATCCTCGATATAAAAGAATAAAAAGAAAAGAAAAAGGAAAAAAAACAGTTGTCAGCTATGATATTTTGATTTTTGTGTACTTTGTTGTTAACAAAAATACCCAGCATACGTCCAATGCGGCTACCTTCATGGTGGGCAAAAACGGACGGATACACAAAACTCATCATTGCTGAACCTTGGAGCCCTAGCTGAGGAATGAAAGAAAAATAATATGAGAGCAATCAGGAGGCATATGAATGAACTGCATGTTTCAAAACACTAAGTCCTCTTCCCAGACCCCTACTTTTCAGATTTTGGAAGATCTACTTCTTAACTGAACCCTCAGACAGCAAATATTGTTGTCTGTCACATGAGCAAAAATGCGTTGTGCTGCAGTTAATTAAGCGCCTGACAAGTCAGGCCCAGTGCATCCACCTTTGGCATGGAATGAAATTGTTATCTTTTAAATCTTCCTGGGAAAAAAGGCAAGAGAATGGACCAAGAAGGCAGAACATAGACAAGAAGGCAACAGGAAACAAAAAAAAAGAAACAAGGCAGAAACAAAGAGAAGGATAGAAAAGAGGGAATTCCTAGCACATCATTTCCAGAAGGTGGGGATAGGAAGCGATTTATACTGACAGGCCCCCCAGCAACCCCAAGCGGAATGTTGGAAACTCAGAGTGAAGATATGAACCAAGATGACCCACCTATGAGAGACTCGGTGTCGAAGAACAGCACGTGGGCGTCAGGGTCGGTGGTGTTGGTTCGAACCCCCTGGATGAGGAGGGGGAAGGCGGAGGGCTTGATGAACTCGGCCTTGGGGCCCTGTGCTGCCACCTGCTGGTTGGAGCTCTGCTGCAGCTTCTGCTGGGCCAGGTTACGGAAGGTGGCCAGGTTACGCCGCTTCAGTGCCTGCCACACCACACCATATATCATCATTAACACTGCTGCCACACCACACCATATATCATCATTAACACTGCTGCCACACCACACCATATATCATCATTAACACTGCTGCCACACCACACCATATATCATCATTAACACTGCTGCCACACCACACCATATATCATCATTAACACTGCTGCCACACCACACCATATATCATCATTAACACTGCTGCCACACCACACCATATATCATCATTAACACTGCTGCCACAACACACCATATATCATCATTAGCACTGCTGCCATGCCATATATCATCATCAACACTGCTGCCACGCCACACCATATACAGGGTTCGCGATAACCGGTAATTGTCGGTATTTTACCGATTGTAAACAGGGAATACCGAAAATTTTCGAAGCAGCCGGTACCGCGAACCGGTTCTGTTTGCCTGTGACCGATTAGATTTCCGTCTCAAAAAAAAAAAAGTCTGAAGTGACGTTTTCTGACAGTCTGTCATGCGCCTGTACTGTGCTTACCGCACCTACCCCTTCCCACCCCTTTCGACGACCATCTTTAGCGCCAGCCTCATTATTAGCCTAGCACGCAGAACAGCAAGCTTTACTGTGAAAGAATAGAGCTTCGCGCTCTTCTCGGCATGACAGTGACTTCCATTCACATCGAGTAAATGGGGCCTAGATTTATTTATTCTGTATTCTTTTAATCTTTTATATCGAGGATAATGGAATAAGCACTCCTGTGCTTTTTTACATCCAGTCCCCGTGTGTATGCAGTTTTGTAAATGTAATCCGTTCCCACGACGGCCTGCTCTTACGAAAAGCGAGGGTCTATGACTATGAATTTGCGCGTTGCTTTCAGAGAGAAGAGTCGAAAACCAAATCTAAAATGAACAAAGATCTAGATGAGCGCTAAGCATAGAAACAAGAAAGAAGAATATAAGTCACACGAATGATGCCATGCAAAACAACGGACTGACAGTGGCACAGGCGCTAGAAAAAAATCCTATTTCACAGGCGCTAGTGTGTATGCAGTTTTGTAAATGTAATCCGTTCCCACGACGGCCTGCTCTTACGAAAAGCGAAAAGCGAGGGTCTATGACTATGAATTTGCGCGTTGCTTTCAGAGAGAAGAGTCGAAAACCAAATCTAAAATGAACAAAGATCTAGATGAGCGCTAAGCATAGAAACAAGAAAGAAGAATATAAGTCACACGAATGATGCCATGCAAAACAACGGACTGACAGTGGCACAGGCGCTAGAAAAAAATCCTATTTCCTTTGTGGCTTCATGCCCAAGAAGCGAGTGGCAGCAAGCAGCACGGCAGTCAAAGTCTGAGAGATTCGCGTTCAATTTAGATTTAGTTTTGCTGCCCAACAATCCCCCCCTCCCCCACCCCCTCACTGATTAGTTTCGTTTTGTTCACAGTATGTACCGGATTTTATTTTCTGGGGACCGATTTTGGGGGAGTTGGTCAAGATGTCTCTGAAATGGCAACTCGCAGTACCGGTTTTAAAAAATCCTAGCGCGAACCCTGCATATATCATCATCAACACTGCTGCCACGCCACACCATATATCATCATCAACACTGCTGCCACGCCACACCATATATCATCATTAACACTGCTGCCACACCACACCATACATCATCATCAACACTGCTGCCACACCACACCATATATCATCATTAACACTGCTGCCACACCACACCATATATCATCATTAACACTGCTGCCACACCACACCATACATCATCATTAACACTGCTGCCACACCACACCATATATCATCATTAGCACTGCTGCCATGCCATATATCATCATTAACACTGCTGCCACACCGCACCATATATCATCATCAACACTGCTGCCACACCGCACCATATATCATCATCAACACTGCTGCCACACCGCACCATATATCATCATCAACACTGCTGCCACACCGCACCATATATCATCATCAACACTGCTGCCACACCGCACCATATATCATCATCAACACTGCTGCCACACCGCACCATATATCATCATCAACACTGCTGCCACACCGCACCATATATCATCATCAACACTGCTGCCACACCACACCATATATTATCATTAACACTGCTGCCACACCACACCATACATCATTAACACTGCTGGGCCAGGTTACGGAAGGTGGCCAGGTTACGCCGCTTCAGTGCCTGCCATGCCACATCATGCCACATTTCATCATTAACACTGCTGCCACGCCACATCATGCCACATTTCATCATTAACACTGCTGCCACACCATGCCACATTTCATCATTAACACTGCTGCCACACCACATCATGCCACATTTCATCATTAACACTGCTGCCACGCCACATCATGCCACATTTCATCATTAACACTGCTGCCACACCACATCATGCCACATTTCATCATCAACACTGCTGCCACGCCAAATCACATCTCTTCATCATCAACACTGCTGGGCCTTTCTTCTTAGTCTCCTTTATCCAATAAATCACACAGCATCCTGAAATGAGACAGACCCTATGGCGTAGTGGTTCAGACCGTTTGACTTCAATCTCATGGGTCCATGAAGTCATGGGTTCAAATCCCAGGATCGGCGGTGTCTGGTGAATTAAGGGTGGGGATTCTTACCATCTCCAAGGTCAACTTTAAGTGCAGACCTGCCAGTGCCTTCATTCCCTTCGTGTGTTCTATCATTTATGTCTGCGTTCGGTAGGTTATGAAAACCAGAACATACCCAGCATACATCCCCAAAGTTGCAAAGCGGCTACCTTCATGGTGGACAAAAGCAGTCGCAAAGTACACAAAATCTCACCATTGGTGAACTTTGGA
>CM060325.1:25667921-25685421 GCA_030674155.1 Stramonita haemastoma | reverse complement strand
GTGGATTTGCATGCAGTGCATACAAACACCCCCCCTCCACACACACCCCCAACACACACACACCCCACACAACCCCCAAAACATACAACCTCCACCCTCCCCCCTCCCCACAATCCCCCACTTCACACACACAGAGAAAAACAACCCCCTCCCGCCACAAGACACAAACCAACCATAACAACACCCCAACCCCCTCCCCCCCCACACACACAAACACAACCTCCACCACCCCTCCCATCCCACCCCCTCACTCCCTTCCCACCCACCCCATCCCTCACACACACACACACACACACACACACACCACACACACACACACACACACACACACAGACTATAAACAAAGGCCCTGTGTGCGAATGCACGCAGTACATCTTGCGCACATGTTAAATCCTGTTCCACTTTTCGTAAGAGTAGGCCATTGAGTGCCAGTGGAAACAGATGACATTTACAAAACTGCATACACATGGGGACTGGATGTAAAAAAGCACATGAGTGCTTATTCCACTATCCTCAATATAAAAGAATAAAGAAGAATAAAAGAAGAACACACCCCATCCCTCACACACACACACACACACACACACACACACACACACACACACACACACACACACACATGCACACACATACACACACACACACACACACACATACACACACACACATCACCCCTCCACTCTAGCACAACACAGGCACTGACATTGCAGTTGGCGGGAGGCACGAGCAGTTGCTCCAGCATGCCCCCGTGCACAGTGAAGGTGTGGATCCTGGTGCCGGTGTTGATGTCCCAGAGCAGCACGGAGAAGTCCAGGCCCCCAGACAGCAGGTGGTGGGGCTCGTAGCGCGTGCACTCGCTGAAGGGGTACAGCAGGCACGTCACCCGACCCTCGTGCCCCATCAGCTTCTTCACTGCCATCTCTGTGGGAAAAACACCATTCACCGTCATGTGTGATGCATGCGCTA
Source organism: Stramonita haemastoma (assembly GCA_030674155.1). Classification (NCBI taxonomy): domain Eukaryota; kingdom Metazoa; phylum Mollusca; class Gastropoda; order Neogastropoda; family Muricidae; genus Stramonita; species Stramonita haemastoma. The sequence goes on along the minus strand of CM060325.1, from coordinate 25,684,455 downwards.
CCACAAGTACACACTGAGTGTACACTGTACAAGTGTACACTGTACAAGTGTACACTGAGTCACAGGGAGAGTTTTCGCCTACGGAGCCGGAAAAGGCGGCTACATCTTTTTTTTTTTTCTTTTTTTTTTGTGATTTTCATGTTTTTGCAGTTTTGGTTTCTTCAAACATCTAGATATTGATTCCAAAGTAACAGAGCCCAATTCAGCTTGTAAAGTTTAAAAGCACTGTTGCTAAGTACACAGTTCAAGAAACTTTAATTAAACCCAAATTTCTCAAAATGGCTGCCTCACCAGTTTGTGAATTCAGACTACTGTGACTTTGCTTTTAGTCAAGCTACAGCAAAAACAAGTACATCATTGTAAGGCTGAATGATTGAACTTTCTCACTGTATCAAAATCTGAGAAATGATAAAATGACACTTAATGTACCTTAGTTTTGTGAAAGTGCATCATATATATTTATTTATCAGTTTGCAGATACAATAATGCAGAAATAGTAGTGGAGGAAAACTAGTGCATGTACATATATATCGCTTTAGTATAGGACAGGACAAATGTTATATGTAGCACAGTGGTTAAGACCAGTTGACTGTTGATCAGTGGTCTAGAGATAACGCACCTGCCTAGCAAGCGAAAAGTCTGGGTTTCAAGTGTGGTGGTGGTGGTTTGAACCCTGTACCACATACACACACACACTCATACACACACCCACACACACACACAAACACGCACACACACACTGACACACAGACCTTGGTTGTGAGGTGTGTGGCCGGTGAGCTGTTTGATGACACACTGCACTGCAGGCACGATGATGATGGTGCCGTCCTCACGCCCACACACCACACACACACACACACACACACTGACACACAGACCTTGGTTGTGGGGTGTGTGGCCGGTGAGCTGTTTGATGACACACTGCACTGCAGGCACGATGATGATGGTGCCGTCCTCACGCCCACACACCACACACACACACACACACACACTGACACACTGACCTTGGTTATGGGGTGTGTGGCCGGTGAGCTGTTTGATGACACACTGCACTGCAGGCACGATGATGATGGTGCCGTCCTCACGCCCACACACCACTCGCCCCTGGGCAGGGATGTAGATAGTGGCCGTCACCTTCACCCCCGCCTCTCCCTCCTCCTCCCACTGGGGGGAAAGAAAGTTTGGAAAATTCTTCTAAATAATGATTTTTGTGCTCTGACACCATGTACAATGATAATAGCGTGTACGCCACTCACATACTTCAGATTTCAGACATCACACATACACAGACAGACAGACAGACAGACAGACAGAAACACATTTATTTTTTATTTTTTTATTTATTCTTTTATATCGAGGTTAACAGAATAAGCAATCATGTGCTTTTTTTCATCCGGTCCCCGTGTGTATGCAGTTTTTGTAAATATTGTCATCTGTTCCCACCGGCACACGATGGCCTACTCTTACGAAAAGCGGAACAGGATTTAACGTGTGCGCAAGATGTTCTGCGTGTTCGCACACGGGGCCTCGGTTTTAAAGTCTCATCCGAAGGACTTTTGGGGAGAGTGGAGTCGGAACTGATGTTTAACTCCAGGAGAAAAATTTCCTCGACCGGACTCGAACCCGGGTCTTCAAATTGCCAGCGCAATGTTCTGACCACTAGGCTATCCGTCCCCCCTAAACAGACAAATTAAGCTATGTTTTAGTAACTGATAATCATCAAGCTGAAATAATTCAATATGTTTGTTCCTGTTTTGAAAAAAGAGAACAATTGAAATAAGATAGAATGCAACATGGTTTTGCTTTGACGTGGTTTTGGGTGTTTTTTGCCTGCACATCATTTCAGTCATGCTGACCAGTGAATAGTATGTTGTATTGATGAATATGTTGAGTTTATTTTGTTGTGTCAATAAGTCCATGTGACTTTAATGGCAATAAATAATTTCTGATTCTGATTCTGATTCTGATTCACAGACAGACAGACAGACAGACAGACAGACAGACAGACAGACAGACAGACAGACAGACAGACAGACAGACAGAAAGACAGACACACACACACACACACACACACACACACACACACACACACACACACACACACACACACACAATCCATAAAGTCAGCAGGGCCAGAGAAGACCAGACCAAATGGAGGAGGATCTTGTCGGTGTTGTTGGGTGTGCGGCTAATATCGAACTCAGTCATGCTGACAGGTGGAACAGCTGAAGACTACACAAAGTTCACAGTGTCTTCTTCACTCCTTCATTATCCCTACACACATCACCCCAAAAACAAACAGACCTACAGACAGACAGACCTACAGACAGACAGACAGACCTACAGACCAGACAAACAGACCTACTGACCGACCGACCGACCTACAGACAGACAGACCTACAGAAAGACAGACAGACCTACAGACAGCCAAACTGATAAGACAGACCCACACTGGCTGCGGACCGACAAACCTACACACAAACATACAGGTGAAGACACCACACCACACCACAACCACACCACAACCCCACCACAACCCCACACCACAAACCCCACCCCACCACAACCCCACACCACAACCCCACACCACAACCCCACACCACCACAACCCCACCACACCACAACCCCACACCCCACCCCACCCCAAACTCACCAGCCCCTGCAGGAGGCCGGGGGACTGGCCAATGTGCCTGTTCCACAGGTCCTGCAGGGTGGTGCACAGCTTGGGGGTCAGGGCGGGCAGACGGTCGAAGCTCTCCTGGCGCACCAGGGTCATCTGCCGCTCCGACACCTCCGGCACCTGCCACACCACCACCCGCCCCTCCCCGTCCCCCCGTAGCAGCAGCCCCCCGCCCTTCTTCTCCTTCCTGCTGCTGGGGAAGAACGTCAGCGCCGGGTAGCAGGAGGGGCTCTGGGATAGAAGAGAAGAGAGGAGAGGGAGGATTGATGAAAAGTGATAGGGTTGGTTTAAAAGTTAGGAGAGGGTTGTAAAAAGGGTGGTTTTTTTTAGAGGGAGTTTATTTTGTTTAGTGAAAGTGATGGGTGACTGATTTATGGTCAGGGTGTGGGTCTGTGTGTGTGTGTGTGTGTGTGTGTGTGTGTGTGTGTGTGTGTGTGTGTGTGTGTGTGTGTGTGTCTCTTCTCTCTCTCTCTCTCTCTCTCTCTCTCCTCTCTCTCTCTCTCTCTCTCTCTCTCTCTCTCTCTCTCTCTCTCTGTGGCTTTACAACTACACCATTATTCCATTGCATTGCGTTGCATTGCTTTGCATTGCTTTGTGTTGTATTGTATTGTGTTGTGTTGTGTTGTGTTGTGTTGTGTTGTGTTGTTGTTTGTGTTGTGTTGTGTTGTGTTGTGTTGTGTTGTGTTGTGTTGTGTTGTGTTGTATTGTATTGTATTGTATTGTACTGTATTATACTGTGCTGTGCTGTGCTGTACTGCACTGCACTGCACTGCACTGCACTGCACTGCACTGCACTGCACTGCACTGCACTGCACTGTACTGTACTGTACTGTATAAGTCAAGACAGAATTTTCTGCATGAAATTCAGGCTGCTCTCCCCAGGGAGAGCGTGTCGCAACCCATTATTTTTTTTTCTTCTTTTCCTGTCTGCATGTGTGTGTGTTTCCCTTTCATTGCTGTGGGTTTTTTCATGTGAGCTACATGCATGTTTAAATGCGGGACTTTGGCTTATCATCTCATCCAAAAGACTAGCACCCAGACCACCACTCACGGTCTAGTGGAGATGGGGGGAAAAGTTTCGGGCACAAACAGGGATTGAACCACCATACACTTCAAACCTGGACTTTTCGCCGACTAGACAGGTGCATAACCTCTAGGCCACCGATCAACTTACTATCAGTAGGGGACACTGTTAAACGCTGGAATGCACCTGTATGTCTTTCTTGCTATCCTCCCCCCATCCTCTCAAATACTAGCTTACTTTTGTGGCTGAAACAATGCACCTTTCAAGATGTGACCATGCCCTCTTGTTTTCATACTGGGTTTTAACAGGCATTACTTCACTGGCACAGCGAGGTAATCAATTAAGACAGGAGAAGAAGCATGGCTGTTAGTTACCCTACTTTCAGCTACTCTCTGCTGCTGTTCATTCCATCCCAGCCCAGCCCAGGCCAGCTTGGTGCTAATTATAGCAGGAACTGACCACAATTGGACTTTATAAAAGAACGAGGCATGCTAATTTTAGCACTGCCCTCCGCCCCCCGCCCCCCCCCCCCGCCCACCTCCCATATATTAGCACTGACACCCCCCTCCCCTCACCCCCAGAACCCTCAACTGATTTATGCTAGATTCGAACCCTGAGGAAGAAAATCCTCAGCACAGCCTGTTCTGCTCACAACCGCTGGTAACTGACGTCTATTAGAATGAACACAGCACACATCTCCTCTCTCTCTCTCTGCTCCACCCCCAACCCCACCCCAACTCCTCCCAAATACACATACAGACATTCCCCCTTCCTCCATCCACCTCCCCCCCCTCCCCCCAAAAAAAAAAATCCTGCTGAGAGACAGCAAGCTAGGGAGGCGGACTCACATGATTGTTGAACAAGTCCAGGACATAGTAAGCATGGACGGTGGCGTGGTGGTGACTGCGATGATATTCCCCGCTGTCAGGGTTTGTGCTGCACACACACACACATACATACACACACGCCGTAACTCCCATGGTTCTTGCAGTGGACAGGATCATTATTGCATCCAAATGCTACACTTCATTACTTATCCTTCTTCTTTTTCATTGAATGCTCAGACAACAACTATGATTGTCTGTCATACGATGAGTGAAAATGTGTTCTGCTGCCGTTGTTAAGCGCCTGACAAGTCAGGCCCGGCACATCTGACTTCTGCATGGGGAGAACTGTTCTCTTTTAAGTCTTTCTATAAAAAAAAAAAATAATAATAATAATAATAAAAAGAGAATGGACCAAGAAGGTAGAAAATGGATAAGGAGGCGACAGGAAGAAAAAGGTGGGGTTGATGTCTATACTGATACTGTGACAGGCCCCAGGCATCCCATAGTGGTGGGGGGGGGAGGGAGCTTTTATACTGTAGCCATGAAATGGAGCAGAAAGAATCCCCAATATCAGAATGCAGCAACCTTCATGGTGGGCAAAAACGGTCGCATACACAAAAATTTCACCATTGGCCAACCTAGAGTCTAGCCAAAGAATAAACAAAAAATCTTAAAAAACCAGTCACAGAAAACACAAAAGCATGTAAAAATCAAGACTTTGTTCCTTCCTTCAATTTCAACATATAACAAATACACTGGAGAAGACAAAAAAAAAAAAGCTTCGGTCACTCTCATGTCTTGCAAGACCAAACAAAAAGAAAAAAAAAAATGCCTTCATTCAATGATTCACCTATCATCAACATACACACGCAATACAAAAACGAATAGCCTCATTCATTTGTACAGCAGAAAGCAACGCATACACTGCATCCACAGAAAGAGAAGCTAAGAACCCAGGAAAGTAGCTGTCTTTCTGTGGCTGTCACCACAGGCCTGAGACATGATGGATCAGGGAAAGATACCAAAGGAAAAACAGAGTACAAAAAAATAAACATTGCAGCAGTCACTATCAATGCACATTACAAGACAATGCGCAAAATCATCTTTTTGTTATTTTTTTGGTCCTTGCATCAGAGCTCTGAGGTTTGTAACCAAATGGAGGAAAGTTTCAGCTATGCACATGCAACTTTATTTTTTGCCATTCCCAATAAGGCAGCCACATTCCTGACTTTGGGTACTTTAAAATAGGACACTGGTGTGTGCATGAGTTTATATATATATATATCTATACATTTTTGTCATCCATTCTTACTGGCATGAACAGTCTACTTTTCTGAAAAGCGGAAAAAGTTTTAACATGCCCACAAGGTGTTCTGCATGTGCTAACATGGGACCTCAGTTTAAAGTCTCATCCAGAGGGCTTTCAGGGGGGGGGGGGGGAGGGAGTGGAATCCGAACTCCAGGGGAAAAAAACCTCCTAAACGGTTGTCTTGGTGGTGGCTTGAACCTGGACTCAAACCTGGGCCAACAAATCACGAACATAATGCTCTAACCATTAGGCTATCCCTCCCCTCCCCCCATCAAAATTAAGAAAAGTATTAGTTTCCTCATTCATGATACCAGATAACATAATACACATAGAGCAAATAAACACTAGACCCCCCAAAAAAGCCTAATCTCCCATCAGTTATTCTCAGAATTCAACATGACACAAAACAGAGTTTGTTGGGGTTTTTTTTTAATCAGATTTCATACAGTAATCAATAAGGAAGGTGGTAGGATGGTTAAGACCAACAAGAAAGCTTAACAAGAAAGCTGTGAGGTTCTGGATTTAATTCCCAGCTTTGCCCTTTCATCCCATTTTGATGAACAAATTTAACTAAATGACAAAGTCCTTTGAACGAGACAATATACTGAGGCCCTATGTGTGTGTGTATGCATGCAGAACATCTTGCGCACACAATAAAAACCAGTTCTGCCTTTCAAAAGAGCCAGCCGTTTTGTGCCAGTAGGAACGGATAACAACATTTCAAATAACACATGTAAACAGGCGTCATGTTTAAACACCATCCCCTACATCAGAATGCAGCTGCCTAAATGGTGGGTCAAAAAAAAAAACCACGGTCACATACACAAAAATCTCACCATTGGGGAACCTCAGAGTTCTACCCAAGGAACCATCAAACAGAAAAAAAAGAAAAACCAAATGACCAAAAAGCATATATTGCAAGGGAAAAAGGGAAGGCAGTGGAGCAAAATCAGCTTTCATTACAGCATCAGCATACACCGCAATACTCAAGAGAACATGATAACAACACAACAAAAGAAACATTAACTTCCATTCTTATAGTAGCAACATCCACAAAGACTCAAAACTCTGAGGGGAAAAAGTGAGAAAGAAATGGAGAAGAATGGAGAAGAAGGAGAAGAAGACGAACAATTAAACAAACAAATGAAAAAAAGCTTTCTTTAAAACATATCACCATACATTAAACTGTACAAAAAAAAAGAAGAAGAAAAATCAAATTTCAGTCAAACAATATCAAGAAAAAAAAAAGAAGAAAAAACTCAACAGTATCAAAAAAACCCACTGAGATTACAAAAGAGACCAGCGAACAGGGAAGAAAGCAGATAAGGTAAAAAGCCACTATCAAATTCAGCGACTGAGAGAAATGAACACATAAACCCTTTGTCATGTCTTAAAGTGGTCTTAAGTCATAAAGTTGGGGGGAGCATCTTTACCAGTCTAGGAAATTTTCATGCGGAATTTACTTTCTCCTTTCCTCACCTGTGGGTTGTCAAGTACAGACTACAGCGGCAGACAACATTTCATAGCGACAGTCTTAACTTGGGAAGCAGTGTCTCAGGTAATACAGCCAATTTTCTCAGAAAGTAAGGGGGGCTTGTTATAGTTTGCAGTCTTAACTGATGTTTTATTGTAAAAACCCTTTTGCTACCATATTTTATGTCATTCATTGTGTTTGCAATGTATACAACAATGGGCTAAGCAGTTCAAAAAATAATGTACAGTGACTTGGACCAGGTCCCCTTGGTTAAAATACCTTAATCCAGTTAGCGACAAAAAAAAACATATTTAATGACACCAAAACATTTCCATTCCACCCATAAAAAAAAAAAACAAGCAAACAACACCCCTTCCCTTCCTATGGAAAAAAAAGTTCATCATGTCCTCAACAGACAACAACAGATGTACACATATTATTTCAGTTCTGATTGCATCAGTTGCAGAGTTACCCATCCGCTTTTTCTGTGTGAAATGGACGCTACATGTATCAGAGACACGGAAAGAAAGAAAGAGAGAAACAGAGAGAGTGAGATACTCTACTGCCAAGCATGACCAGGGGGTAGGGTGTGAGACACTGACACACAACATTGAACTATCAGGGGGGGGGGGTTGTCCCCTGTCACTATACCTCATACACATTGAGCGCACACTGTGTCACAGTCCTGGCTGGGTACAGAACATCACACAAAGGCACAATAACACATTTGTGAAAAATAGATACATAAAAATAACTAACCAGATAAATAAGTAAAAAATGAACTGATAGATAAATAGCTAACTAGATAAATAAGTTAAATCAATCAATAGACTAATAAATAAAAATGTACTTCAATATATAAAAGATAATCAAAATATCAAATCAACATGAATTAATGATGGATAAAAAAAAATGTATATAAATACATAAAGATATAAGTGAATAGTCTAAATATCAAATCATATTATCTAAATATCAAACCATAAATCATTCAATGAATAAAAATATACAAATACATAAAGGTAATGAATAAATACTCAAAATATCAAATCATAACTCATTCAATAAACTAATGAATCAAAATGTATATATAAATAACCTAAGATAATGAACGAAAAATCATATTATAAAATCATAAAATACACACACACACACACAAACAAAAAACAGGAAAAAAATTAACACAAGCCACATTTCCCTGTCATGAAATACACACAAAAAACAAAACAAAAAAAACCAACCTCCCAAAAATACAAGCCACATTTCCCTATCAACAGCTAAGCAAGCTTCACAAAGACATAAGCTGTAAACACCAAAGTTTTCAGAACAAAAGTTCCAATAAGTCTACAGCACATAGAACAGCAATGTACTGTATAGCAAACCAGTACCAAACCAAATCAACTAATAACAAAGAAAAAATAAGTTACTACAATGCATGCATTTCATGTTGCACGCACGCACGACGCACACACACACACACACACACACACACACACACACACACACACACAATACATCACACACAAACACAAACACACACACACACACACACACACACACACACACACACACACACACATACACACACACACTCTGCTTTTTTCTTTTTTTAATTTTAAAATTTTTTTTTTATTTTTATTTTCTTGATGTTTTGTTTTTGCTTTGTTTTCCTTAGATAGATGGCTTGATGAAAAAAAGCAAATCGATGCTTACTCAATGTACCATCTGAAAATAAAATTTTGACTTGACTTGACTTGACTTGACTTACTTGACTTGACTTCACACACACACACACACACACACACACACACACACACAACACACACACACACACACACACACACACACACACACACACACACACATTTTAGCAAAAATACTCACAACAGAATAGAGAAAACTGAACCAAACTAAGACTCAAGTCTTCTTAGTCCAATACAGCTGGAAACAACTTTCATACAAGTTATATTTGACAGATGCTACACCCTAGAGGCCAAGACTATTCGACTTCAAACCCATGGGCCCATGAAGTCATGGGTTCAAATCTTGGAAGCGTCTGGTGAACTAAGGGAGGTGGTTGTTTTTTTTTTACAATCTCCCAAATCAACTTGAAGTGCAGACCTGTCAGTGCATTCATTCCCTCTGTGTATATACACAAGCAGAAGATCAAAAAAGATTCTCCTGTATTTCATGTCAGCGTTTGGTGGGTTATGGAAACATGAACATGCCCACCATCTTCTCTCTCTCCCTCCCTCCCCCCTCTCTCTCTCTCTCTCTCTCTCTCTCTCTCTCCTCTCTCTCTCTCTCTCTCTCTCTCTCTCTCTCTCTCTCACCACACACACGCACACAGTGCTGACTCCACTCTCCCCAAAAGTCCTTCGGATGAGACTGTTAACAGAGGCCCCATGTGCAAACGTTGCACCAGAACATCTTGCGCACACATTAAATCCTGTTCCGCTTTCGTAAGAGAGGCCATCGTGTGCCGGTGGGAAAAAGATGACATTGACAAAACTGCATACACACAGGGACTGGATGTAAAAAAGCACAAAGAGTGCTTATTCCATTAACCTCGATATAAAAGAATAAATAAAATTTAAAAAAATTTAATCTCTCTCTCTCTTCTTCTCCTCTCTCTCTCTCTCTCCTCTCTCTCTCTCTCTCTCTCTCTCTCTCTCTAATACCTCTAAACGTGAACAGACTTTAAACCTACATACAACAGCAAGAATGATCCCCAAAGTCAGAATGCAGCTGCCTTTATGGTGGGCAAAAATGGTCGCATATGCAAAAATCTCACCATTGGTAAACCTTGAACTTCTAGCCAAGGAGCAAACAGAAAAAAACCACAACAAAACCCTCCCTTATATGTCAATTAACCTCTCTACTGTGCTATTGATGATCAGCGTTCATCATAGAAACCATCACCAGCAATGCTCAGTTGACAATTGCTGTTTGTCATGATACAACACTTTCTCTGTTTCGTCCAGCATGTGCCTGAGCAAAATATGATAGCAGTGAAAGGGTTAAAAGTAGTTCCTCATGGGGATGCCTGGGCCTGTCAGTATAAACAGCATCCTCACCTTCTGCAAATTCTGTGCAAGAAATTCCCTCTTTTCTATCCCTTTCTTTGTTTCTGTTTTGTTCCCTTTTTTTTCCCTGTCACCCCCTTGTTGTTCATTTTCTGCCTTATTGGCCCATTTTCCTGCCTTTTTTTTTTTTTTGGGGGGGGGGGGGGGGGGGGAAGACTTCAAAGATAACTATTCTCTCCTACGCCAAAGCCAGAAAGGCCTGATGTCTATATGCTGGTTTGTCTGTGTGTGTGTGTGTGTGTGTGTGTGTGTGTGTGTGTGTGTGTGTTGTGTGTGTGTGTGTGTGTTTGTGTGTGTGTGTGTGTGTGTGTTGTGTGTGTGTGTGTTGTGTGTGTGTTGTGTGTGTGTGTGTGTGTGTGTGTGTGTGTGTGTGTGTGTGTGTGTGTGTGTGTGTGTGTGTGTGTGTGTGTGTGTGTGTGTGTGTGTGTGTGTGTGCTTGTGTGTTGTGTGTGTGTGTCCGTGTGTGTGTGTCCGTGTGTGTGTGTTGTTTTGATGTTATCATCCATTCTTACCATCGTCACACAATAACCTATTCTTCTCAAAGGCACAACTGGTTTTAATGTGTGCACCAGATGCTCTGCATGCGATCAACATAGGATGGGACTTCAGTTTAGAGTCTCATCTGAAAGACTTTTGGGAGGAGTGGAGTCGATAGTGTTAACTTCAGATGAAAAATCCTCGACCCTGGCCATCAGATTGTAAGTGCAACAATCCAACCACTAGGCTACCCTCCCCCCCCCCCCCCCCCAATTAATGTGATAATATAATCTTTTTTCCAAGACTCACTTTTCCTTCTCTATGTTTCCACCACTTTGAAATGTTACAATGCCAAATATTTTCAGATTTCACAAATTCAACTTCAAGCTACAATAGTAACATTCACTCACCCCCCCCTCCACCCCCCACCCCCCCTAAAGCCATGCTTGAGCAATTGTTATAGGGGGGGGGGGGTTACGGCAGCTTAAAAATATGACATCATAGTATGCAGAAAAAGTATAATATACATATAAACAAACTTTACAAGCTAATAAATGGATTGAATATTTAATCAACACATAAAAGTATTGAAAACGGATTAAATGACACAAAAAATGGGAACAAATATCAAAACACACAAACAAAATGGAATAAATAGAGAAATAGATCATTAAACCAACCACATGTATATTCAAACAAATAGACCTTGCAAAAGATAAATATAAAAAAATTATAAACAAATAAATGAATAACATAAAAACAAATTAACAGACAAATAATAAGCATAAACGCAATTAAACACAAACATACATGTATACCAAAAAAAACCAAAAAAAAACATAATCACAGAATATATGAAATGATAGATAAATGGATGAATGAATAGATAAATAAATGAAAACTAAATCCATAAATTATACAATAAACAAATGAATAAATAGATCGATAAATGTGACCCTCCACTACATGATAAGTCGCACTGCATCGGAAGTCAACTTTTAATTAGCATTGTTATCAATATACAACAAAAAACCCAACATTTTTTTAAAGTTATTTGATAGAAAAGAAAATTCAAAATCAAATAGTTCTATGATAAGTTTTTTACAAATTGAAAAGCTGGACACCAGGAAGAGACAAAATGAGAAATTAACCAAATTTGCATCATAACACGGGGTCAGGATGAGAAGTTGGGGTTTGGGGTTTTATTTTACATTTTTAAAGCAAAACAGAAAGACGATGATCCCTTGATACTTCCACACAAGGCAGAAGAAAGCTTACAGATTTAAAATCAATTCAAAATTCAAAATTGACAGCGTGACCCCCTACACGCCTAAAATGACTTCTAGCGGAAAAGTGGGTCAGGTGCAATACGACTCATTTCGTGGTGGAGGGTCATAGAGAACACAGAAGGTGGGTGGGGTGGGGGGATGGGGGGATCAGAAGGCTCACCTCTGCACGGCTTTCCCCTTAAGCAAGCTGCAGTGAGGACACCACACAGTGAGTGACAGGCAACACTTCACACACCCCACAACAACCACACACACACACACACACTACACAACACTACACACACACACCACACACACACACACACACACACACACACACACACACCACACGCACCATGCACGCACACACGCACACACACCACACACACACACACGCACACACACACACACACACACACACACACACACACACACACAACACACACACACACACACACACACAACCACAAAGTGTGACAGATTTGTGTGTGGAATCTAACATAAATAATTGTGCAGTGATACACCTGGTAAATCTAAATGGATACATCACTACTATTTATATCCCCCTTTCCCCTCTCTCTCTCTCTCTCTCTCCCTCTCCTCTCTCTCTCTCTCTCTCCTCTCTCTCTTCTCCTCTCTCTCTCTCTCTCTCTCCTCAAACACACACACACACACACACACACACACACACACACACACACACACACACACACACACACACACACACACTAATATGTATAACAAACATGCTCACTACACAGAATGAGAATTGACAGACCATGGGGAGATGAGCAAACAACAAATATTCATGATTTTTTTATTTTTTTTATAGCAACACAGAGCCAATAGTACCAGCAATCTCAATAGACAGATAATTCAACAACTATATATCTGACGTACAAGTTTTGCTTAATTCTGACTTATGATAACACAATTATCACAGTTGCTCAATTCTGACTGACGATAATTCAATTGTCACTGTTCACTGCCTCACCTAACCAATCCAATCCAAAGACGTTGTTTATAGCCCCACTGACCACACTGGCCATATCGGGGCTGTCACCTCATCACATTTTAAATCTCAGAATAAAACTGTGCACCTATATACATGACATGACAGCAACGAGCATTCAAAAGTAACATAGTTGTTAACAAAATCACTAGATCTCTGAATTGGCACATAACTTGCACAAGCACCATGCTTAAACACAATTAACAATCGCCATATATATAACTGACACAGAAGTCTCATTGTACACACACCTTTCACTTGACTAATAATCGCCACATCATTTCTGGATACTTAAAACCATTTGCTGTCCAAAATGCTTGTGCTTGATGTCGACTTACATCACGATACATAACTTGCACATCACTACCACAACACAAAACTGACACAGGACTGAAAATCCCCACACACAACTACACATCACTTTTCAGAGGACTCATAAATCACTACACATAACTTGCCCATCATTCACAATCAATTATCATACATCACTGACAAATGACTATCACCAAAAATAATATACAATTTACACATGACGAACAATCACCACACATAGCAACAATTGTCGCACATCACTTGTACAGGGCTTACAATCACCACACACAAGTTACACATCTTTAACTTTTTGCGAAGGGCTGTACGCTGGCCCCTGTAGTGCAATCATTCCTTGCCACTATGTGCCATGTCTGGGCTACAGCAAGGCTAAGCATAGCCCATGGACGTGCCGAAACCCTTACCCGACACAAGCTTTTCAAAAGACTCCCTGCCTGGTCTGTTGTTCATGGTTTGATAATGTATACATCCACCTTAGATAACTAGTTTAGGGATCTTCCTCTTCTTCTCTGAATGCTCAGACAGCAACTACTGCTGTCTGCCATATGAGCAAAAATGCATTCCCTTGCCATTGTAAGCATCTGACAACTCAGGGACCAGTGCATCCGACTTCAGACCACCAGGCTCTCTCATTGGCAACATCACCAAATCCTGTGGCATGAGAATCCATGAAGTCAGCAAAGACTGGAGCCAATGGAGGAGGATCATGTCAGTGTCACTGGGTGTGGCGGCAAGGTTGTTGCCTCGAAAAAGTGACCGTTACTGTCAACTGATGACTGTTGCCATGTCCTGATCACTAAAAATGCCTCAGATTTATACTATGGACAAATCTAACAATGACAGATAACACACAGCTGGAAATACTGCAGCAGCTTACACAATGACACACAGCTGAGCATTAGACACAAACTGCAGATGACAATGTGACAGTTAACACAATGACAGACACACAGCTGAACAATGACACAGACTGCAGATGACAGTTAACACAATGACAGACACACAGCTGAACAATGGACACAGACTGCAGATGACAGTTAACAACACATGACAGACACACAGTCTGAACAATGACACAGACTGCAGATGACAGTTGACACATTCCCAAAAAGGGCATATTCCCGTTTTGATGGTAGAATTCTCCATCAGCTATCTTTAAACAATCGTCCACTATATGTATGACTTTTTTAGATCGCATATTCATATCCAGTTGGTTCGTATTGTGATTGATTTGGACTCTAAAGATCTCTAATACGGATGTTTTTTTGTGTTGGGGTTTTTTGTTTGTTTTTTTTCTTGTTTGTTTGTTAAGGATGTGGGTTTTTTTTTTTTTTTTTTTTTTTTTTTTTTTTTTGTACTGGGTATTTGTATTCTTATTGTTGTCTATCTTTGTTTGGTTTTGGGGGGCGAGGGCTAGGAGATGTTGCTGATTGTAGCTGATTTTTCGCAGTTATTTTTGGGTATTCCCGTTCTTTTTCTGGGAGGGGTATTTTGTGTTTTCTTATGTGAAATTAAGTAACTATTTAGTTATATTTTTCATTGGAATTACTGATTTTGTTACAGTTTGTTAGAACTGCATTTCCCGTTTTTTGCTTTGAGGTTCAATAGGTTAGTGACAAAAAGGTGTTTTTTTTTTTTTTTTTTTTTTTTTTTTTTTTTTTTTAGCAAGTAATTGACTCCCTGAAATTCTTTATCCCATACATTGCCAACCACACCCTCTTTTTCTGACACTCATACACCCACCTACTCCCCCCCCCCCCCCCCCTTCCCGTCTAATATCACAATTTGTGAAAAGACGTTAAATGAATTTGAACAGTTGACACAATGACAGACACACAGCTGAACAATAGATCCAGACAATGATAAACAATGGACACAATGACAAACACCTAAAAAAAAAAGAAAATCAACAACATGAAATGGTGTAAAATCCATAAATACATCTTTACAGTACACACACACACACACACACACACACACACACACACACACACACACACACACACACCACACACACACACACATTCACACACACACATACATACAACACACACACACACACACACACACACACACACACACACACACACACACACACACATATATATACACACACACAATGTGACCCTGGATGTAAAAAAGCCCATAAGTGCTTATTCCATTGTCCTCGATATATAAGAATAAAATAAATAAATAAATAAAATATACACACATACACATACACACACACACACACACACACACACACACACACACACACACACACACACACACAGTGGGAACTGTGGATTGTATCATTATCATGTAACATAGCAGACTGACATTCACCTATAAAGATGAAAAAGACATCTAAAAAAAATTGACAATTACAAAGAACAAACACGTAGGTGAACACATCTAGGTAATAAATTTTAAAAAAAGCACAGCACTCATTCAAAGACAAAAAAATGGCCAATGACCAACCCAGCACAGCATGTATCAAAAATGTCATGACCAACCAAAACGTACGACACATCAAAACACCTTGAAAGTAAGAGTAAAATTTTTTTTAAAAGAAAAACAAAGACACGACAACATAGCAGGTACTAAACACAAAACCAATTCATAAACACACACACACAAAAAAAAACACTTTAAAAAACCCTGCAACATGACAATGACATAGCACAGAACATGTCAATATATAACAAAAATCAAAACACACCTTACGTTATGAAGAAATTAACTGACTGACACCACTACCATACATAACAACCCTGCAGCACAACTCCACTTCCCAACAGTTTGGTTAACTGACATAACAACAAGAGATAGCCCTCACATGCATACAGCAGGACATCCCCCATGAAAGAAAAGACAGCAAATGTTCAGCCAGAGGACACCATGACCAACAAGGCCACAGTGAGGACAGCATGAGGAGAGAATGAGGACAGCATGAGGAAGAGAATGAGGACAGCATGAGGAGAGAATGAGGACAGCACAAAAAGAGTATGGACAGCATGAAAACAGCACAGGGAGAGCATGAAAACAGCATGAGAACAGCACAG
>CM060325.1:25635421-25657921 GCA_030674155.1 Stramonita haemastoma | reverse complement strand
TGACGTAAAAAGATTTCTGTGGTAGAAGTGTATAGGACGACAAGAACGCACTAAAACAGGGGGGGGGGGGGGGGGGGGGGGGGGGGGGGGGGGGGGGGGGGGGGGAGAAGGGTAAATACATGTTCCACTTGATTAAAATTTGTGTTCACGACATTTTTTTTTTTTTTCTTTTTGATTAATTCAGCCTTATTAACTCGTGTTTTTCATCCATGCTGTTCTAGTTGCTCTAGGTGACTCCATTCATAGCAGGGTTAAAAAGAATCCGTTCCCCCTAATTCAAGTTGCGTGTGTGTGCAAGAACATTAGCTTGAATGACCAGCTAACAGATCTTTCTGAAAACAACAACAGTGCAAATATATAGTATCCAGGTGTGATGAAAAACGACAACAATGGCTGAAACACACACATATATATACATATACATATTAGAAATATAAAGATGTCTCACATGACATCTCTCCTTCCACTCTACACCATCACACCCTGTACTCCTGCGAGAAAAAAAACTCATCGGCCATATCGGGTCTCCTTTCTCCTTTGAAATGAAAAAAGGCAGAGAGGATAGTACCCCTGCAAAGTTCTACCCCCCCAAATCCCAACACCAGTTGTTGACAGATTGTACAGTAACAGAAAAGTGTTTACTGCATGCCCTTAAGTTTCTCTCTTCCCATTACAGTTTTGCACACAAACAAAAAAAATTACAGCCTCCCCCCCAAAAAAAGAAAGAAAAAAAAGTTACACTCAAAACGAAACATTTTTTGGAGCAGGCTGTAATGCAATCATTAAAAAAATATATATATAAAAAGTAATAAAATAAACAACACCACTCTTGTGGTTTCTTGCTGCTACGCTGTTTGAAGCACAAAGCATACCACGTATGTATGTATATGATTTTATTACACTGACAACAACCCCACTTCCACTGGTAGTGCTCATCCCATGCTCTATCACGTCGTTAGTGGCAAGACAAACTAAGCGCAATTAGTACTGCTGCTATCCCCGAGTCCAAATTCAAACACCCATTAATTCAAAAGTTAAAACAAAAAAGTGCAGAGGCTCAACCTTATTAGAATCCATATAATCATCATGCCTGGAGCTAGCTACGATCAAAATGATCACTATGACTTGATTCTGTCCAGGAGCATTATTGATTCATCACAGATCATTTTACTATGATATAGAAGCGGAATTCACACTAAGCCTCAGTTATGGGCTATATCTGAAAGACTAGTGACCAGACCACCAGTGAGCGCTTAAGCCGACTTGAGAAGGACACTGACCCAAAATGGTTTACAGCTTGATTTTCCCTCCAATAAAATCTGGTATCAAAATTCTGCACAAAAAAAAAGTCTTTTTTTTTCTTTCTTCCAGACATAAACAAGAGTTTAGAAACTGCAGTTGTGCCTACTACAAAAAAACACAAACTTAAATTTTTATAAAAAAAAAAAAGGAGGGGTGGAGGGGTTAACAACATTTATCATGTGCTTGACTTTCTAAGTTTATTTCAAAAACTTAAAATGACATTGTGTAAGTCAGAGTATATAACATAAAATAATGTAAACCAATTACAGTTTGACAAAAATAAAGAGCTGGTAGCTGTAACAGGGAGCGAAAAGAAGAGTATTAAAAAAAAAAAAGAGTATGAGTAAAAGAGACAGTCTATCAGATTCGGCACACAAGCAGGCATTGCAAGCACAACTAAGGTTAAGTCTACTGATTATGTACAACCAATTCAACAGGAGTTAAGCTCACCCCTTGCACTGTTCGTCCACACAACTGCTCAAAATTATACACCTTCAGGACAGACAGAGAAACAAACCCCGTGCCTGTTATACACTGTCTCTCTAGAGACTGGGACAGACAACTGGCTTTAAGTCTAATCCATTCAAGCAAACATACAACAGGCACGCACACATGTGCGCGCACGCACATACGCAAACACACACACACACACACACATGAACTTGACATGCACTAAGATGGTATAAATTGGACACAAACATAAATTGATATCAAACAGTGATACATCTGTCTGTACACATATTACATATATCTACACCTTAACTTTGTTTTGCAAGCGTGTGCACCACACACATGCACACACACACGCACACACACACACACACAACACACACACACACACACCACACACACACACACACACACACACACCACACCACACCAACACACACCAACACACCAAACACCACACACACACACAACCACACCCACACCACACCAAACGCACACACACACACACCACGCACCACGCACGCACCACAGCACACACGCACACGCACCACACACACACACACACACACACACACAACACACACCACACACACACACACACACAAAATAACATGCAGACAACAATAACTCTACAAATATATAATAGTTTACAACCAATCTCACAACAATACTTGTTGAACAGATGCACAAAGCCACAACAAAAATAACCAACACAGGTAACCCCTACTCCCCCCCCCCCCCCCCAAAAAAAAACCCAACTCCAAACAACAACAAAAAAACACCTCCAAAACCAAACCCAGATACTCCTGATCTTTGTGTAAGCATGGTGTATGTATATATACATGTATGTACATGCATGGGCTTCTTGTGCATGTGGTGTTTGGTGCTATTCAAATTTATCTTTAAAAAAAAAAAAAAAAGGTTTTGTTTTTCTTGTTTGTGGGTTTCTTTAGTTTTTAAATCTGACACACCCTCACACTTAGGCCATTTTGTTTGTTTGTTTGTTTGTTGTTTTTGTTCCTCAGTTAGACTTTCCAGGTTCACCAATGATGAAATTTTTGCATATGCGACCATTATTTTTCTCCACCCTTCAGGTCACCACATTCTAACTTCAAGGATTATGTCTAAACAAGACAACTGCAGAAATGCATCGTTTTGTTTTTTAGTTTTGTCATCCGTTCCTACTGGCAGAAAATGGCCTACTCGGAAAGGTGGAACAGGATCTTAACACGTGCGTAAGATGTTCTGCGTGCTTTCACACACCAGGCCTCAGTTTATAGTCTCACCCGAAGGACGTTGCCATTCAGTTCAATTTTTTCATCCAACTGGGAAGAAAGGGGGCAGAACAGGAATCAAACCCAGAACCTCACAGCTTACTTGTTAGGCAAGAGAATGTCTCAACTGTCTTGCCACTTTCCTTCTTTGGCCACTCTGGCTACAGCTCTTCCACCAACCATGTTCTTTTCTCACACGCCTTGAGAACAAGACATTCAGCATCTTAATTAAAAGTAGCAAACTGTACCAGCTGGGCAAGATACAGAAATAAAGTTCACGGATACGATGCACAACAGACACTAACACCCACAATACAATGACGGCACATACTTGCAACTATGGGGGAATGGAAAGAAGAAAGGGAAGTCATATCATCCATAAAACAAAAAATAATCACACAACAACCAAAAAAAAGACAGAAATACAAAAAATGATAAAGTCATATGTGTTTCAAAGTAAAAAAAAAAAAAAAAAAAATTTTTTTAAATCAGATACACAAAAGTATCAATACATAACACACAAAAAATAGAATGAAGCAATGGGTCACACAAGTCAAATACAAAATAAAAGGATGGGCAAAAATTATTTTATATATATACATGTGTGTGTGTGTGTATACTAGTAAGACAAGTGACGCAAATAAAGTGAAAGAAGAGCCAGCAAGACGAGTGATAAAAAGATGATGAGACACACAGCAACACTTGCAATACAAAACAAAAATAATGTTGATTCTAGATTTCCAAAATGGGAGACTGGGGGTACGAGGGGTGCAGGAGGTGGGGAGGGGGGGGGGGGAAGGATAGCCAAGTGGTTAGAGCATTGAGCTCATTATCTGATAGATTTAGAGTTCAATCCAACACCCATTTAAAGGGATTCTCCCCTTGAAATTAACATCAGTACCGACTCCCCTGAAAGTCCTTTGGATGAGACTATAAACCAAGGTCCCATGTGAGAATACATGCAGAACATGGCTGTAGCTTTATAATCCATCAAAATCTCAAAATCAACAACCTGACCCCCACCTGCTTTAAAACTGCTCCTAGTGGAAAAGTGGGTCAGATGCAAAGCAATTCATTTCAAGGTGGAATGTCGCAATTCTGTGGTGTAGTTGTATAGCACAGTAAGTCACTATGCTCACCTTTTCTAAATCATTCTCACACATTTTGCATTGCTCAACAAATTCTTTGTAACTGTAAAGCAAACGAGCAATTATAGTAAAACAGAAACAGTGATTGGTCAGAGCCGAGTACCTGACCGATCAGAAATATCAACAGAAATGGTGCTTGGCTCAAAATGATCCACATGGCTACTGCAAAGGCACCGTCATCCGTGATGCAGTTGTTTTATATTATTCAAACTTTTTTTTTACCTGTTACTAATGTTGCATCTCATATCTACTTATTCAAAAATACCCACACCTTCATCTGTACCAAACCTAATAATATACATAATGTAATAATGATGCAGACTTTTTTTTTCAGTTTTAATGAAGTCAATGAGATAGCACTGCTCAGAGTGGTTTTGCATTATGTTGGAGAACCCTGAATGCCAAACATCTAGAATCAACATTGAAAAATATTGAAATGCACACATTAAATGTAACTGTTTTGGGTAGAATATAAAACACACATAATTCAGTGCACGCAATCATCGTATTCAAAATATCAAACAAAAAACAAACAAAAAAAAATGCACACATTAATAATTAGTCAGGAATGTGGGAAGAAGAGGTTGAGATATCCTACTCACTGCTCTGCATATTTCAGACTTATATTTCTATACACTCAGAAATCAAGGTATATATATGCTTCCTCACATATTCAAACAGGCACTCTTTAGAAAAGTGTGTGTGTGGTGTGTGTGTGTGTGTGTGTGTGTGTGGTTGTGTGTGTGTGTGTGTGTGTGTGTGTGTGTGTGTGTGTGTGTGTGTGTGTGTGTGTGTGCGTGTCTGATGGTGCATCCGTGTGTATGTGTGGCATGCATGATGCATGATATGCGTGCATCGTGTGTGTGCCATACATGCACATGTGCATGTAAGTGTATGTGTAGTGGGGTGGGGCGGGGGTGCCTGCTTTCGCGCGTGGGTGGCGTGTGCGTGTTTAATCTGTCTTCTATTTTTCTTTCATCTTCGGATTCATTTTTACTGCTGCTTCGAACAGGAACAAACCATCTGACCCTTCTAACCATAAGTGTTGGGATGCTCACAGCTTACCCTCCTCCCCAAATGACCATCACAGATACAACATCAGAGCTTTTACAGACCCGTATACAGAACCCACAGAACAAATCCAAAAACCAACCTTTGTTTAAATATAGGTACAGGAAAAGGTCTGCCTGAAACTGTGATATAGATTTGTGATGTTTTATGTGACAATGTTTACATGTTCATTTTTTTTTCAGCTATGATTGTGAATGACATGAATTTCTTTATGTTTCTAAGATAATAAAGTATACAGGTGTAAAATTTGGACTTGTATAATTTGTATTTGTATTTCATGGTTATGAAGTATACTTCATTATCACATCACCTGACTTCGAAGTGCTTGCTATCAAGACACTTACCTTATGCACAATCTGTAATCGCTTTTCTTTAAAATAACATTTTTTTTAAATTGCTCAGATTCTCCACACAAAAAAAACCCACAGGAATTCACATCTTGATTGTTCCCACTTTGAAAAAAAAAAATGTTGCCCAACAAGAAAGAAAAAAAAAAAAAAGGAAAAAATGATGGCAGAAATGTTGATCAGACCAGTGGGACATTTTCTCGTCAAAGAGACTCAACAGGAAATTTTTATTGCGATATGAGGCAAGACTGACAGAATGTGTGACCCATACACAGCTACACAGCCAGAAAATAATATTGCCTTGAGGCGAAAAATATCTACCATCCCCCCCCCCCCCCCCTCTCTCTCTCTCTCTCTCTTCTGCCTCCCTCCCAGACACTTGTAGGCAAAACACAGACACTGAAGTAAAACACATAGACACAGTCTCTTTCTTTCTCTTTCATGTGCATGTAGCGAATATATATATACATATGTGTGCATGCATTTGTGTCCTTACCACCACCACCAATATACAACACTTTCCATCGACCCACCCACCCACACACAACACACATTGTCATTACACACACCACCACCCAACCATCACACCCACACACACTAGTCCTACCATCAACACCCACCAACCCCACCCCCCTCCACACACACACACTCATCCACCCACCCCCTTCCCCTCCTGCTACAAACAACAACACTACCCCCACACACCACAACACCCCCCCCCCCCCCCCCCCCCAGAACACACACTCACCACACAACCCCCCCCCCCCCCCCCCCCCCCCCATGTACACACAAACACAAACCCACATACACAAACACACACACACAAACACAAACCACACACACACAAACCCAAACCCACACACACAAACCCAAACCCACAACACACACACAACACACACACACACACACACACACACAACAACAAACCCAAACACACCCACCCACACAAACACACACACACACACACACACACACACACACACACAACACCACACAAAAACAAACCCCACACCCCCCCAAACACACACACACAACCCCCCCCACCCCCCCTCCCCCACACACACACACACACCCCCCCCCCACACACACACACACACACAACCCCCCGCCCCCCCCCCACACACACACACAACCCCCCCCACACACACACACACAAACACCCACAAACACACAAACCCACACACACAAACCCACACACACCCAACAAAAAACACACACACAGAGGGAAGAGAGGAGAAAGAAGTGTAGTGGACAGTACAGGACAGTACAGACAGCAGACAGACCGACCGACCTGCCAGTACTTGGCGCAGACGATGAGGACAGTGCGCTGGTTGAAGGGGCAGCAGGTCAGGGTCTGGGCGTTCAGACACCGGATCTGCTTGCTCTCGTCCTCCATCTTCATCTGCCAGCCAGCCCAGCCCAGCCCAGCATGCACGCATGCGTGCGCAAACAGAAACAGAATGCAAAGTATTGTTTGTGATATAATGTGTACATGTTGTGTGTGTGTTGTGTGTGTGTGTGTGTGTGTGTGTGTGTGTGTGTGTGTGTGTGTGTGTGTGTGTGTGTGTGTGCCAGTGGCAAGCATATGTATACAGTTACACACAAACACGCAAATAGATACACCACACACGCACGCACGCATGCACCATGCATCACACACACACACACACACACACACCACACCACACACACACACACACACACGCACACACACACACACACACACACACACACACACACACACACACACACACACACACACACACACACCACACACACTGTATTGTGCTTAACGGAAAATTCCATTTCTGATACTAGCAAATCCCCTAAAAGAACTTTTCTCTTGATCAACATAATCAGTTACAGTAAAATAGGAATAAATGACATTCATAAAATTCATGCTTCTGTACTCATTTCAGAATTCAAATGGTTACTGCATACAGAGGTCAAATCCATTTACACCATTTCAAAACTTCCTTCAATTTGACACAAACTCTGAAGTAGTACCTCATTGGCTATACCACACTGACTATACCACACTGAATATACTACCACACTATGTATACTACACTGACAACACTACCACCTTGAGCATCATAGAGTAGTTACTGATCTCTACTGAACACCTTCATTCACCAACGGTTCTGCAGATAAACATTTGCATCACCTTGTCACAAACAAGCATAACCTTCGTTGAAAGAGGAAGGTGTCCTACATCGACCTTAAGCATTATATCTAACAATCTACATTCAAACTGGTGAATGTTAAAATCCAGAATGTCTGCCCTTTTACGACTGTAACAAGCCAGAGATGGTTTTGACATCAAAAACAAAAAAAAGACCAGTCTTTACTTTTACGATAACACCCACAACCAACTGTACCCACTTCAAAACACTATGGTTTTTGTAATCTATGTTCTGACGAAGAGAACATCGGGTTGGGGTTTGGTTTTTTTTTTTACTTTTGGCATACACTGCTGAAAGTTTACACACAGGCCTTGCAACTCGTGGTGTCATCTTTATACGAACAAAGTTAAGCATTAAACGTACAACACAAATCTGTAACATACAAGATGCACTGGCATAATCTGCAGCTGAACATTGACAGAAACTCCCTAACCCAGCAGTAAACAAAAGAGCACAGAATGTCCTGCGATCGATTCATTTACAGAAGAAAAGCCACTTCAGCCAATGCAAAGAGTTATGATTAAGCAGCAGCAGCAGCAGCAACAGCAGCAGCATCAAGACATGAACAAAGCACTGATCAATCGGTACGGGTCTGTGCAAAAAGCCAACAAAGCAAACAACAGCATCATATCTCTCTCTCTCTGTGACAAGAAGAGCATCTGATTGATACTCCACACTCGCAGCCACAGCCTTGAACTGTATCAAACAAAAACTGGCCAGAGCCCAAAGAAAGCATCCGCAGTAACACAAGACAGGAAACATTCCAATGTCCACTTAAAGGACTAATGAAAAAAAAAAGCAGAAAAATATATCCAGAACACTGACAGAATAGTTTGTAAGCTCAAGCTTTTTTTTTTATATACATATTAAAAATCCCCAACTACTACTACACCTTGAAAGCAGAAAAAGCTCAAAGATGAATCTACAGAGAAAAACAAGTTTCACAATATGCGTGGCACAAGAGGAAGAAAAATGGCAAGAATCAGCCATAGAGCGCGTTAAGACAAAACTGAAGGAAAGACCTGGGGAACTATCTGATGCACTGAAGAAGTCACTGTGCTCTTTTCCCCTCTCTTGGGCACTTGCTGCAAATATCACATCTGGGGGTTAAAATAGTAATCATATACATTTATCTGAAATGTATACTGTGTGCATATACATGCACACACACATGCACACACGCATGCACACACACGCACGCACACACAGACACACAGACACTCTCACTCTCTCTCTCTCTCTCCCCCCTCTCTCAAAACCTTTAGAGCAGCATATGTACAATTGCTTCCTTGCTCATTTAAACAAGTACAATCTCATACATCTCAATCCTTCTGGATTTCGACAGAACCATATGTGACATATACTTCTTGTAACACTAACTAAGAGATGGCTTTCTAATTTGGACAACAAAACATTTACTAGTGTTATATTTGTAGATTTTGCCACAGCATTCAGCATTATCACTGTTATCAGTCATAAAGTCCTCCTAGGAAAACTGGTAATTCATAAGTTATCACCTTATGCTCAACTTTTTTTTTGTCCTTCTTATATATAACAGACAATAAAAACTATATCTAAGCAACATTATCTAAGACTATATTCCAATCAATGTGGTATTCTCCAAGGTTCCATTTTTGGCCCTTTGTTATTCTCCCTGTATGTAAATGATTTAACCATTATCTTTAGATTTATCCTGCACACTACTTGCTAATGATACTACAACAGCAAAAAACATAAAGACCAAATAAAGCCAATAATAACAGTGAAGATAAACAAGGTTATAATGCAAACAGGACTGAAAAGACTGAAAATAATTATTTTAAAAACCCACAATATGATAGACAGGGTGAAGGGAGGATGGTGCTAAACAGTCAAGTAAAAAAAAAAAGATATGTAGGACGCAACACTACCAACTCTTTACAAGAAGAAATAATGAATCATGCACATAGATTACATCACTGTATACAATGAATTGAAACGATATAGAAAAAAAAAATGTTGTTATGTATTTAGAGGAAAGAAACTGGTCACAAAACATATGAAATACTATGGGTAAAAAATATGAATACTTATGTGTTTTATTACTTATGTACCCTGAATTCACTGATTAAGTGTTTCTATAAAACAATTCTTTTTCTTTGCCCCAGTCCATATTTCATTATTGAGGGAAAAAATGTCTTATGTCTTATGATAAAAGAATGTCCATAGTAACTCTGTACCAAAATGTTTGACCACACTCTTCAGCAGACACACACACACACACACACGCTGTTACCACTGTCATTGTAAATGTTGTCTGACACAAGTTTATAGTCATATATATTTTATGTATTGATAACAATCCTGTTAAAGTACTGAACTGCTGATGCGTTGAAATGATATTGGACTCCAATATTCTTTGGTTCTGGTGTGTGTGTATGTGTGTGTGTGTCTGTAACTTTTAAAAAATGTTTAAACCTAAAAAAAGACCCTAACCCATAATGACAGTAACAAGAGAGGTAGTAATAAATAAGGTAACGCCCCCAACAGCTCTGAATATCTGACTAAAGATAACATAACAAAGGTAACAGAGGGAGTGATAAGATAATACATGTAACGAAAATGTACCCAAGTTTAAATAACAAAAATAACATAACAGCTGAGGTAGTGATCAATAATGTAGCACCAAAACAACGACACAATGAAGATAACAACAGGGGTAGCAATAAATAAGGTAGCACTATTATCACAGACAGAAGATGACAATACAGGTAACAGCAAAAGAGAAGTAAATGATGAAGCCCACCTTCGATTCATTGCCGACTATGGTCCATACTTTCACAGTTCCCGAGTTAGAAATCGCCAGAATCACATCATCTGTACACACACATGCACATGTGCACATGCACGCACGCACGCACACACGCACGCGCACATACACGCACACACACACACACACACACACACACGCACACACACACACACACACACACACACACACACACACACACACCACACACACACAAACACACACACACACAAACTATTAATTGCAAATCAATCGTAACTCTCATCCACAACATTATTCCATGCTGGGCTGCCCGATTTCTTCTAAATTTTTCTCATATTATAACACACTAATCTCCACCATTCTTAGCCATCTGCATCCATGCAAGATGTAAACTGCACTACTGAACTTGACCAGTCAATCTTTATTCCCCAGCCCATCAAATCATGAGCACAATGCTCTAGCCACCAGGCTATCCCATCCCGCTTATCAAAGTTTCAAATGAAGTGATAGGAGCTCTTCCCTTTCTTGTATGTAATGTATCCTGGTGTGAAACACAGCCTATAATACACATACCACCTTCAGCGGTAGTCATGCTGTCTCAGCAACATGAAAAAGTCACATCTATCTCACCACACACACACACACACACACACACACACACACACACACACACACACACACACACACATATATATATATATATATATATATATATATATATATATATATATATATACACACATACCCATCTAACACACACACACACACCACACAACACACACACACACACACACACACACACACACAACACACACACACACACACACGTTAAATCCTGTTCCACTTTTCCTAAGAGTAGGCCATTGTGTGCCAGTGGGAACAGATGACAATATTTACAAAAACTGCATACACACGGGGACTGGATGAAAAAAAGCACATGAATGTTTATTCTGTTTATCCTCAATATAAAAGAATTTTTAAAATAAAATAAAATAAAAAAACTACACACTCGCACAACTACACACCAAAACACACACGCACAACCTACACCACAATTCCCCCACCCCAGGAACAACCCCACCCTACCACCCCACCTCCATACACACACACACAAGCACACGCACAAGTCAACACACACAAACCCACCACACAACCCACCACACACCCACACACACACACACACACACGCATGCGCACGCACGCAACAACACACACACACACACACACACAACACACACACACACACACACACACACACACACACACAAGGGGAACGATAGCTAGTGGTCAGAACATTGCGCTGGCAATTTGACAACCCGGGTTCAATTCCGGTCGAGGAAATTTTTCTCCTGAGTTAACATCAGTGCTGACTCCACTCTCCCCCAAAGTCCTTCGGATGAGACTATAAACCAAGTGCGAGAGAACATCTTGCGCACATGTTAAATCCTGTTCCGCTTTTTGTAAGAGTAGGCCATCGTGTGCCGGTGGGAACAGATGATACATTTACAAAACTGCATACACACGGGACTGGATGTAAAAAAGCACAAGAGTGCTTATCCCATTATCCTCGATATAAAAGAAATAAATCAAAAAAATAAAATAAATAATAAAACACACACACACACACACAAATGCCCAAAACACACACACACACACACACACACACACACAACACACACACACACACACACACAAAATAACACACACACACACCAAATGCCAAACCACACACACACACACACACACCACACACACACACACACAACACACACACACCACAAAATCCAAACACACCACACAACACCACACACACACACACACCAACACACACACACAAACAATGCCAAAAACCCATACACACACACACACACACCAAATGCCAAAAACCCACCCACCCTGTCTGTTAGGCGGGAGGATGTGGCAGCAGGCGCTGATCCAGTCAGGGCTGACCTGGGAGCACAGGGTGTGGATAATCTCGAAGCTGTGGGGGTCCAGGATCAGCACCTCGGGGTAGTACCCGTTACACAGCAACCGCATCGCGTTGCTGGACCGCGAGTGGAAATCCTGCAACCACCACAGGAGAAGACTGGATGAAAAAAAAAGGATATGAATGCTTATTCCATTATCCTCGATATAAAAGAATAAATGAATAATAAATGAATAATAAATAAAATGAGAAGAAGAATACAACAGTCTATCCTGTGTCAGCTGTGATTTTTTTTTTTTTTTTTTTTTTTTTTTTTTTACCCTCTGCGTGTTCCTCAGGTAAAGCTTCTAGGTTTATCCATGGTAAGATTTTTTGCGTTCATGACCATTTTTTGTTGTTGTTTTGGGGGGTTTTGGGGGTTTTTTTTTTGGGGGGGGGGTTTAGGGGGGTTGCCCGCCATGAAGGTAGCCCCTTCACTTCACAGGGAT
Organism: Stramonita haemastoma; assembly: GCA_030674155.1. Taxonomy (NCBI): domain Eukaryota; kingdom Metazoa; phylum Mollusca; class Gastropoda; order Neogastropoda; family Muricidae; genus Stramonita; species Stramonita haemastoma. The sequence continues at coordinate 25,644,958 of CM060325.1, read as the reverse complement.
GTATTGCTACTGGGTTGGTTTGTTGGTGTTTCTGTTATCCACCGAACGCTAATATGAATGACAGGATATTTCATTTGTGTATTTGATACTCTGCATTTGTATGTATATATATATACACAAAGGGAATGAAGGCACAAGCAGGTCTGCACTTGAAGTTGACCTGAGAGATAACAGAATACCCCCACCCTTATATTCACCAAATGCCACCAAGATTTGAACCCATGACTTTATACTTCATGGACCGATAGGGCTTCAGTCTAACAAAGCCTAACAGTCTTAACCACTCGGCTATAGAATCCATCAGTTGTGATTTGACACCCATAATTTGATACACAAAATTGTATTAATTAACCAGAATTTGCTTATGATTATTTATATCATCAATAAAATCAAATGTATTTTTGAAGTTGGAATGTGGTTACCTTCATGGTGGGTAAAAAAAACCACACACACACACACACACACAACAGTCGCATATGCAAAATCTCACCATTGATGAGCCTCAGAGCTCTAGTGAAGGAATGAAAAAAAAAAACAACATATAAACAAAATCTGGCCAAAATTTTGAAAGGGGGGGGGGGATTTGATAAAACACTATATTATTCATCGTCTAGCAATGAGTCATTCACAATAACGTGAGATGCGACGCACGTGCATTTAGCCAGTGATGCTTGCATGATGCCAGAGTAAAATGGAATGCTTTCATCCTGATCAAAAACTTGTTTCACAAACTATAGAATTACACAATACTATTGAATGTTAGTCACTGTTTATTTGAGTGTGCTACAGATGGTCAAATAAGGAGAAAAAAAATCACAACTTTTCAAAGACAAAAAAAAAATTCAACAGCAGTGTACAACAACTGAAGTATGGGATGAACTGACCATGATATCAGTGTGCAAGTAGGCCATCTTGGTGTGTTCGATGCAGCGTCCATCATTGATGTCCCACAAACACATTTCTCTGCACACACAAAATTACTAAGGCTTTAAAGAGGACATAACTTCATCCTTTAATATACAAGTTATGACTGATACATTACGGCTTCAATGTGAACACTGACACCTCCAACAAAGGAGATATGACATGATGCAAACACAGACCACACACACACACACAGATAGACAAACACACAGACATGGGACAGGACAGCCTGGTGGTTAGAGTGATATTTCGCTGCACTCATGATCTGCTGACCGGGATTTAAATCTCGTTCAAGAGGATTTTTCCTCTGGAGTTAGCATCAGCACCGACTCCACTCCCCCCAAAAGTCTTTTGGATGAGAGTATGATATGAACCGACATCTTGTGTGCAAACACACGCAAAACATCTTGCGCACACATTAAAACCCATTCCGCTTTTCAGAAGAGTAGGCCATTGTATGCCACTGGGAACAGATGACAAAATTTACAAAACTGCATACACACGGGACTGGATGTAAAAAAGCACAGGAGTGCTTATTCCATTATCCTCGAAATAAATGAATAATAAAAGAATAAAAGAATAAAGTTTCTGCTATAATTAGCAACACCTAGGCTGGGCTGGAATGGATAGCAACTGAGAGAAGCTGAAAGTAGGGACAACTCACAGCTGTGAAATAACTATCTAAACACAACATGTACAAGTGATTCCCATCAAGTTCTGAGTTGCCTGCACCAAGCACAGAAGGCCTGCACCCATTGTTTTTTTATGGCGGTGAATGATAGTGTCAACTAAAGTCACCTATGGCGGTAAATGATAGTATCAACTAAAGTCACCTATGGCGGTAAACGACAGTGTCAGCTAAAGTCACCTATGGGGGTGAATGATAGTGTCGACTCAAGCTGCCTATGGTGGTGAAACGATAAGCGCCAACTACAGTCACCTATGGCGGTGAAAACGATAGTGTCAACTAAAGTCACTTCGACGGTAAATGATAGTGTCAACTAAAGTACCCATGGTGATTAAATGATAGTGTCAACTAAAGTCACCTTATGGTGATAAATGATAGTGTCAACTAAAGTCACCTATGGTGTAAATGATAGTGTCAACTAAAATCACCTATGGTGATAAATGATAGTGTCAAGTCACCTATGGTGATAAATGATAGTGTCAACTAAAGTCACCTATGGTGATAAATGATAGTGTCAACTAAAATCTCCTATGGTGATAATGATAGTGTCAACTAAAGTCACCTATGGTGATAAATGATAGTGTCAAGTCACCTATGGTGATAAATGATAGTGTCAACTAAAGTCACCTATGGGATAAATGATAAGTATCAACTAAAGTCACCTATGGTGATAAAGATAGTGTCAAGTCACCTATGGGATAAATGATAGTGTCAACTAAAGTCACCTATGGTGATAAATGATAAGTGTCAACTAAAGTCACCTATGGTGATAAATGATAGTGTCAAGTCACCTATAGTGATAAATGATAGTGTCGACTTAAGTTGCCTATGGCGGTAAATTATAGTGTCAACTAAAGTCACCTATGGTGATAAATGATAGTGTCAACTAAAGTCATCAATGGTGTATTGATAGTGTCAACTAAAGTCACCTATGGGTGATAAATGATAGTGTCAAAGTCACCTATAGTGAAATGATAGTGTCGACTTAAGTTGCCTATGGCGGTAAATGATAGTGTCAACTAAAGCCGCCTATGGCAGTGTAATAGTTAACCCCAGCTACTGCCTTCCTGAAGAGCCAACAACAGATTAATTACCATGACCAGGAAATGAACATGGTGTTTACCCATTTTCTGAAGAGCTGATGATGAACTGTTGGTCTGGCTGGTGACTGCCATTGGCCAGACAGCTGATGGCGCTGAGTGACCAAACAGCAGACTACGCGGACACACCTTGACACAGCCACACCAACACACAGTATAAATGATATGTCTTCAACACGTCAGATCAGCACCACCATACATCTGTATCATAATCATATGAATGTTCATTCATACTTAAACATTGATCTTTACTCTATTAAACACATTGATCTTTACTCTCTTAACACATCAAAACAATTATCTATATCAGCAGAAAATAACAATCACATCTGTTATCTGTAACTTTTTGTTCAATATATCTGAACTCCATTCAAACCACACATTGGCATCATAAGGTTATCAATAAGTAAACTAATTAACAGAGCAGACCTGTCCCTTTCTAGCCAATGAATGTTCTAACAAAGACAAGTAAAAAAAAAAGACAAAATACGCACAGTAAAAAAAAAATTCTAAGTCTTTCTGGAAAAAAAGGAAGGAGAATAAACCAAGCATAAAACAGACAAGGAGGCTGTGACAAAAGAAAAAGAACATGGCAGAAATAAAGACAGGGATAGAAAAGGGGAAATTCTTAGCACAAAATTTCCAGAAGGTGGGGTTGCTATTACTGACAAGCCCCATACATCCCTATGGGGGAAAGAATTTAAGTTTCAGCTCATAGCAAAATTAATATTGACAAGTAACAGTAGTATACTGCAATCATTGTTCATTCTCTGACGCAGTGACAGTAACTTGAGTAAGTGAGTCACAGACGAAGCTCTAAAACTCCTTTGCCATCATAAAATTTCATCTGCTATCAATAATATTTACCACAAGTGCCAATATCACAATGTAAACAATATGCAGGGCTCCTCAGTATACAGATTTGAAAACTATCCTTTTTTTTTTATTTGTGCTTAAAATGCACTACTACTGTACTAGTACTGAGTACTATTTTCACCGTATAATAATATACAATACCGAGAGATTACTTTTAAACACCTCAATTCCTGACAGAGGACAAACATAATGTATGCACTTCAATTTTTATGCAAGCACACGATACACACACCCCCTCCCCCCTACACACACACATGATACATTGTATACACACACACACACACACACACACACACACACACACACACACACACACACACACACACACACACACAGACACACGACACACGACACACACACACACACACAAAACACAGAACATACATAATGTATGCAATGTATGCAAGCCTACAAAACACACACACACACACACACACACACACACACACACACACACACACACACGACACACACACAAAATACAAAACACACATAATGTATGCAATGTATGCAAGCCTACAACACACACACACACACACACACACACAGACATATACACACACTGACACACACACACCACACACAAACACACACACACAAACACACACACACACACACACACACACACATCACACAACACACACACACACACTCACACACACACACACACACACACACACACACACACACACACACACACAAGATTTAAGATTCAAGATTTAATTCCTTTCACCCCTTTTGGGGCATGGAGGATAACAAACAAGTTCAACAGGAGAAAAGAAACCTTACAGCAAAACATCCAAAAGTATTATCAATATCAACAGGAACTGAAAAGCAAGAATTCATCACAAAATAATAAACAAACAATATTAAAGACTCATGACCTTTTTTTTTTAAAGGTATGTAAATTTCTGTAAAAGACACAATCTACACAGGTTAAAGGCATCAAATCAAATTTTAAAATATACCTGCAGTTCTTATGAATTGCAAAACATCACACACACACACACACACACACTCGCATAAACAACACACACACACACACACACACACACTGACACACACACACACACACACTGACATACCTGCCAGTTATCAGCCACATCCCAAATACAGATCTGCCCATCGTTGCAGCCGGTGACAATGTGTTTCATGTCAGGGGTCATGAGGATGGTGGAGATGCAGTGGGTGGGGGCATGGCGGCCCCACAGCACCATGGGAACCACAATGCTACTGCCGCTCGTCATTCTGGTCTCCACCGAGAGTCCACTCCCTGCCGACAATCACATGTATCATGGAATGCTTTATAAATACTAGTTCTGAACAAACAAGTAGTACACACATTAACTAGTAAAAATGGAATTTAAGGAAATGGCACAGCCAATGTGTGAGATTAGGAAAATTCCTACTTATCAATCAACCAGATTAACTAAGTTCTTATCTCCAGGGACTAGCAACCTTCAGCATGGCTCTTTGACGAATCCCATTTTTAGCATTAGTGAGGGGTACCAGCCTCACACTATACCAGTTTTATTATACCACATTAACTTCTTGCTGATGTGCTTTGCACCAGTTACGGTAAAAAAAAAAATTCCAGTAGCAGATGCACTGTGCACCGATTACAGTAACTCACTAATTAGTTCAGGATGGAGTAGCCTACAGACATACTATAACTATAGCCATAACAGTGACACAGTGCAAATTATATAGATAAAACAAAAATCCCCTGTTCCATCGCTTACAGTCTAACTCTGAGTCTGAGTCATGCTTTAGGGTCTTAGCTAATGGAAAGAGGCTGTTCACTTGTGCTAGTGCTTTGCTTATAAGTGCTTGTTCTACCTATTGCCCTGACACACTGACACAGTGACAGTGCTTTTTCAAAAATAAAGCAAAGAACATGTATATATAATCCCCTCTCATGGCCTCCGACAGTGACACTGGAAATGTTTGCTCAGCAGTGCATATGGAATTTCCTGCTCACCAAAAACATAAAAAGTTAGCATTTGTTTGTATATGCGCTAATGATATCATTTGATATGTTTAACTTTCTTTGGGTAAGAGAGAAGAAAAGAACTTTATCCCTGTGTGTGTGTGTGTGTGTGTGTGTGTGTGTGTGTGTGTGTGTGTGTGTGTGGTGTGTGTGTGTGTGTGTGAGTGTGTGCATGAGTGTGTGTGTGTGTGTGTGCATGAGAGTGTGTGTGTGTGTGTGTGTGTGTGTGTGTGTGTGTGTGTGTGGTGTGTGTGTGTGTGTGTGATGTGTGTGTGTGTGTGTGTGTGTGTGTGTGTGTGTGTGTGCATGAGTGTGCATGAGTGTGCATGAGTGAGTGAGTGTGTGTGTGTGTGTGTGTGTGTGTGTGTGTGTGTGTGTGTGTGTGTGTGTGTGTGTGTGTGTACTGTGTATGTATGGTGTGTGTGTTGTTATTTAATATTCTTTTATATTCTTTTATTTCAAAGATAATGGAATAAGCACATATGTGCTTTTTTATATCCAGTCCCTGTGTGTATGCAGTTTTGTCAATTTTGTCATCTGATCCCATTCATACACAATGGCCTACTCTTCTGAAAAGTGGAACTGGTTTTAACATGTGCGCAAGATGCTCTGCATACATAGATAATCATAATGGGATAATAATAGTGAAAACTTGATGTTGATATTGTTCAAGTGTACTTCAATGCTTACAAAACTTAACTGATATTAATGAAAGTAAAAACAGGTGAAAAATGAACGCCCTTTGTGTCTTTTTGTGTGGAAGTTCTTCTACCACACTGTGAGTCTGTGACACACAGCAACAAAACATTTTATTTGTCGGAAACAAAAACAGCACAGTGCACAACAGCATGCAAGTCTTGTGCATAGCTAAATTTGTATAGATCTATAGAGAACAGTGGGTAGTTTGTCTTGATGGTACTAGTATATAAAAAAATGTAAATTAAATCAATGGATTGTTAGGCACTGGAAATAACATGCCCCTAACTCAACTGCACAATAATTGATAAGTTAACTGTCAAAAAATGAAAGTACCCCATCTCCGCTTCACAAGCTTACCGAAAGAACACTTTAACTACGCCTATCAAAAACAAGAATGGTATCTGGAGAGGCTATTGTAGGCCTATTGCAGTCGAGATCCGGCAACCTTTCGACAGAACACTACACTCCACACCAACAACTGGCAGTCTTGAGAACTACCGACCACATCACATTACTATCGCTCCACTTTAAGCATTTCTCCACTACCAAGCGCCTCCACCTCCCCTTTGATATCTGAGTTCGGTGACTAAAATTACAGTTTCACATAAAAGCTGACCACCACAGTAAAGAAAACAGGTCGGAAAAAACAAAAAACTAGTTCGACGCAAATCGGAGATAATCTACGATCGAACTGGAGCAGCCGCGACATTAATCTTTACCGGTAGCAGTTCCTAATATCCTAAGAAAAATGCAAATACAGCTATTTTTTCACCTCTACAATTGCTGAGGTGCAGCTTTACCATAACAGTACCATACTTACCAGAATTTTATGGCACGCAAAACGCAGACGTTAATAGAGCGAAGTAATCAGTTTCCTTACTCTGCCTCCATCTTGGCATAACAAATTATCTCACGTGACGATCATGTGACACAACACCATTTTACTATAACACGTGCCCAACCTTGTAGGCCTATCTTTTTTTCTTTTCTTTTTCTTGTTTTGAGGATGATGGAATAGAGGCACCTATTTTTTTTCAATACGGTCCCAGTGTGTGTACAGTTTTGTAAATTTTGTCATCCGTTCCCACCGCACACAGTGGCCTACTCTTCCGAAAAGCGGAACAGGTTTTAACGGTGCGCAAGATGCAGAACTTCGGTTTATAGCCTCATCCGATGGACTCTTTCAGTATGTTGTAGATTCAGGCGTAATAAGCATTGCTACTTAGCAAAATATAGGGAAGTGGTTGGTTCAATGATTAGGTTGGCATAGGCCTACGTCAAATCCATCTTGAGAAGGCTAATGGGTTGGAAGATTAATTGCGTTTACTCAGTATTGGAGAAGAATCATTACAATCTGCAAACCTTTGATTTATATAGACTAGCGGGGTTGGTTTGTTTGTTTGGATATCTGTTTGTTTTTGTTTGTTGTTGTTTTTTTTGTTTTGTTTTGTTTTTTTTTTGTTGTTGTTGTTTTTTTTTTGGGGGGTAGTATTTTCCTTTTTTCTTCTTCCCCCCCCCCCCCCCCCTTTTTGTGTGGGAGGGGGGGGGAGTCCAGACTCCTGCGGTTCCTATTTAGAGTGAATTTATGATGACCTCATCGGCTATTATCGTCAGCAATTACTGGTCAATCATCTCACCTGTCGGTACCAACCGAATACACCCGATGACACAGACATGATCCTCCTTCTCCATTTGCCCCTGTCTTCACTGGCCCTGCTGACTTCATGGATTCTCATGCCACAGGATTCGGTGATATCGCCAATGAGAGAAGCTGGTGGTTTATCTTTTTTCCTTTTTTTAAATTTTTTTTTTAACTTTGTCTTTTCCCCTGGTCTTGCCTTGAGAGACAGTCTTCATGAGGTCTTGGTTTCCTAGCCCATAACCTGCATGAATTATCCTAATTTCCTTTCATTAGAAGTGTTCTTGTTGTCCCCAGTTTGTGTTGTATGCTTCTATTTGTTTTAATATCTGTCCAACTGACCTTGAGCAACTTTCTGAAAACCTCATTTCAGCTGCTTCATTATTTTTTTAATTGTCTTTTCTTTGGCTCTGACCACTGTGCTACCCCGTACCTGTAGTCTTGTTTAGTTTAGTGTAGAACATTTGACGTCATTCTGACATGTGCATCCCTTTACATTGATGGGGACAAGAGCTACAGTTGCTGGCTATGTGTCTTCTTGGGCTGGGTACAACTTTTAACTTTTTTGTGCTTCTGTTTCTCGTTTTTTTTCTTTTTCTTTTTTGTAAAAAAAGAGCATACAAATGTGACCCTCCACCATAAAATGAGTCGCATAGCGCCTGACCCACTTTTCCACAAGGAGCCATTTACAGCAGATGGGGGTCATGTTGTCGATTTTGATATCTCAAATGATTATTTATTTGCATATTTATTTTATACCACTTTATGTCATGACAAATTTCTCTGTGTGAAATTCGGGCTGCTCTCCCTGGGGAGGGCCCATGGCCACAAGTGCAGCGTCGCCCATTATTGTTTTTTTCTTTTTCCTGTCTGCAACTGCCTCTATTTCCCTACCACACTGGCTTTTTTTTTATACATAATATAAAAATAAAATATCCAGGAACAACCCTTTTGTCACCGTGGGTTCTTTTACGTGGGCTAAATAGTAAAGGTAAATAATGATGTATGTAACACACGGGACCTCGGTTTATCGTCTCATCCAAAAGACTAGGACCCAGACCACCACTCATGGCCTAATGGATCGGGGGGGGGGGGGGGGGGGGGGGAGTTTTGGGCCCAAACGGCATTCAAACTACCGCACACTCCGACCCGGACTTTTCGCTTTCGTAAGGTGCGTTACCTCTAGACCACTCACTCACTCAGTCCCATGTCCTAAAGGACGTAGGGGGACATGAGAGAAGACGCAACAGAGATCTTTTTCCATGCTTCACGATCCTGTGTGGCTAGTAGGAGGTGTTGCAGGGGTTGGGCGGTCCAGTCTTTGATGTTGTCAACCCATGATTTCTTTTGGCGGCCTCTTCTTCTCTTGCCCTCGACTGTTCCTTGCAGGATGGTTTTTGCTAGGGTGTTGTGTCTTGTGGTGTGACCAAACCACATCAGCTTTCTCCTCTTTATGGTGGAGAGCAAAGGCTCTTGGGGGCCCACACGCTTTTTGATTTCTTCTTTCACATAGTTATTGGTCTTGTGTTCTTTGTATGATATTTTGAGAAGTCTTCTGTGGCACTTGTTCTCGAATGCTTGGATTCTCCTCTCTAACTCTGCTGTCAGAGTCCATGATTCA
>CM060325.1:25627921-25630421 GCA_030674155.1 Stramonita haemastoma | reverse complement strand
CCCCCACCCACCCTCCCTCCCTCCACCCCCACCCCCACCCACCCCCCTCCCTCCACCCCCACCCTCCCCCCCTCCCCTCACCTTCCCCCCTCCCTCACCTCCCCCATTCCCCCTCCCTCTCCCCCCCCCCTGCCCCCCCTCCCTCTCCCCCCCTCCCCCCACCCCCCCCCCTCCCCCCCCTCCCTCTCCCCACCCCTCTCCCCCCACCCCCCCCCCTCTCCCACCCCCTCCCTCCCTTCCCACCCCCTCCCTCCTTCCCACCCCCCTCCCCCCCCCCCTCCCCCCACCCCCTCCCCTCTCCCCCCCCACTCCCCCACCCCCCTCCCCTCCCTCACCTTCCCCCTATTCCCCCTCCCCTCCCCCCCCCTGCCCCCCTCCCCCCTCTCCCCCCTGCCCCCCACCCCCACCCCCTCTCCCCACCCACCCCCCTCCTCCCTCTCCCCCTCCCTCTCCCACCCCTCTCCCCCCTCCCACCCCTCTCCCCCCCCCCCCTCCCTCCCTCCCCACCCCCTCCCCCTTCCCACCCCCCCCCTCCCCTCCCACCCCCCCCCCCACCCCCCCCTGCCCCCCACCCCCCTCCCTCTCCCACCCCCCTATCCCCCCCCTTCCCCTCCCTCACCTTCCCCCTATTCCCCCTCCCTCTCCCCCCCCCTGCCCCCCCCTCCCTCCCTCCCCCCCCCTCCCCCCACCCCCCCACCCCCCCCCCTCCCCCCCTCCCCCCCCCACCCCCTCCCCCCACCCCCTCCCCCCCTGCCCCCCTCCCACCCCCCCTGCCCCCCCCCTCCCCCCCCCCCCCCCGCCCCCCCTCCCCCCTCCCCTATCCAACCCCTCCCACCCCCTATTCCCCCCTGCCCCCCCTCCCCCCCCTCCATCCCCCCCTCCCCCCCTTCCCCCCCCCCCCTCCATCCCCCCTCCCCCCCCCCCCTGCCCCCCCCCCACCCCCCCTCCCCCCCCCATCCCCCCTCCCCCTCCCACCCCCCTCCCTCCCCCCCCTCCCCACCCCCTCCCTCTCTCCCCCCCCTATCCCCCCCCCCCCCCCCCTCCCCCCTATCCCCCTCCCCCCCCCCCTTCCCCCCCCCCATCCCCTCCCCCCCCCCCACCCCCCCCACCCCCCACCCCCACCCCCCCTCCCCCCTCCCCCCCACCCCCACCCCCTCCCCCTCCCCTCTCCCCCCCCCCCCCCCCCCCCCCCCATCCCCCCCCCCTCCACCCCCACCCCCTCCCCCCCCCCCCCACCCCCTCCCTCCCCCCCCCCCCCCCCTCCCACCCCCCTATCCCCCCCCCTCCCCCCTCCCACCCCACCCCCCCTACCCCCCCCCCCCCCCTCCCCCTCCCCCCCCTCTCCCCCCCTCCCACCCCCTATCCCCCCCCACCCCCTTTCCCCCCCCTCCGCCCCCCCTCCCCACCCCCCCCCCCCCCCCCCCCCCCCCCTCCCCTCCCCCCCCCCCCCCCCCCTCCCCTCCCCCCCTCCTCCCCCCCCCCCCCCCCCTACCCCCCCCCCCCCACACCCCCTTCCCATTTTGCTCCAAATCCTCCTATCCTCTCCTACTCCCCTCCTTATCCCCTCCCTATCTTCTCCCTGACGACATGGAAGATAGACAACCATTACTCCAAAGCTGAGCATTAGAATTAGGCAGATCCCCTGAGATCTGCAATTCCAACTCCACTAACTTCTTGCTTCACATTTTTACAACTTATCATAAACCAACAAGTTTAATTCAAAGGGTCTTTTACTACACTTCACAAAAACATATTCTATTTTACTTCCCCAGTACTTCTTTCACACGCAACATACTACATTTCAATCAAAACACTGCTTCTTCTCCCTCAAATTCACTGACACAAGCAATGCAAACAATTAAAAGATACAACCTTAACGGTATGTACTGTAAGGAGTAAATTGAATCAAGTACACCACACCACAACACACACACACACACACACACACACACACACCACCCAACACCACAACACACACACCCACACACACACACACACCACACCACATTCTGAATGATTGGAACAATATTTAGCAAAAATGCTAAAACGCATATTCAACTTTCATCCCATGGCAAAAGTCACCAGCTAGTTAACCTTTTACTTTTGGGATGATACCTTTATTCCGCACAAAGAAGGGTTCAAAAGCTTTAGACACTGGACCTTACTGTTTTCATTAGAAATTTGTTGGAATCTAGTGAAAACCAAAATCACGAATTCGGCCACCACAGATCTCAACAATCAGTAAAACAAAAACCCTACGTCTTAACAGTATCAAATACTTAGAACCAACTTCAGAGCATGGTATTTCAAAATCTTAATAAAGCTACTCAAGCTCATGTTTAAATTGATAAGGACCTGCCCTGGCAAAAAGCAACTATGTACACATAAAATCATTCGTATGTGTTTATTGCATTGATGTGAACATCATAGGCATATGAAAATGCAATGCATGAAAAATCTTATGACAAAACTGCTACAAGTCCTGTTTAGCTTGATAAGC
>CM060325.1:25618464-25623464 GCA_030674155.1 Stramonita haemastoma | reverse complement strand
TCTCTCTCTCTCTCTCTCTCTCTCTCTCTCTCTCTCGTCAAACTCAACAGCTGTGGGGCGAGAGTATGCATCCTTGCTTCTTACCCGTCAGGATAAGGAAGAATCTGCAATGTTGCCCGTTCCATGATCTGCTGGTCTGTGTAGATGCTGATTTGCTGTGTTAAACCAAGTACCTTGGGAAATACATTTTGTTCATGGTTGGAAGAGGTGCTGGTGTCCTACAGTGTTTAACACTTTTACTGTAACCAATGGGCTGAATGCCAGGGTGACTAAGGTCATACATATTGGTGAATCCATGGATGAAAACACAAATTAATGGAGAGCTCCTTGAAGTTGTTGCTGAACATTTCAAATATCTTGGGTCATACAAATCAGCCGATGCCTCGTGTACCAAGGCCATTATAGCAAGCATTGCTCAAGGCAAACAAAGAAATGATCCCTCTAGCTAACAGCTGAAAAGGCATATACAGTTTTTGAACATTGTGCAATCATTATGAGTGTAATAATCTTAAACACTCAAAACTGCATTCATATGATGCAAAGAACATGATGTTTGATACATGCTGGTGTCCTTATAACTTATTTACTTACCCACCCTCCTAACATTAGTGACCCAAGTGTTCAAACCAAGTACAATTTTCAGTCAATACAAAACAACTGGCAACAGGCAATCACCTTCACCTTTCCCAACCACCATTCCCCTCCCTCCCCAACCCCCCCCCCAACCCCACCCCTCTTCCTCCACCCCCCTCCCCTTCCCACCCACCCCCCCTCTTCCTCCCACCCCCCTCTTCCTCCACCCACCCCCCCCCTCCCTCCCCTTCCCCCCCTCCCTCCCCTTCCCCACCCACCCCCCTCTTCCCTCCCTTCCCCCACCCACCCCCCTCTTCCCCTCCCACCCCCCCTACCCCCCCTCTTCCCTCCCCCCCCCCCCACCCCCCTACCCCCCCCTCCCCCCCCCCCCTCCCCCCCACCCCCCTCCCCCCCCCTCCTCCCCCCCCTCCCCCCCCCCCCCACCCCCCTCCCCCCCTCCCACCCCCCCCTCCCTCCCCCCTGCCCTCCCACCCCTCCCCCCTCCCCCCCTCCCCCCCCCCTCCCCCTCCCCTGCCCCCCCTGCCCCCTCCCTCCTCTGCCCCCCTCCCCCCCTGCCCCCCCCCTCCCCCCCCCCCCCCCTCCCCCCCTCTCCTCCCTTCCCACCCCCCCCCTCTTCCTCCACCCCCCCTACCCCCCCCTCTTCCTCACCCCCCCCCCCCCCCCCTACCCCCCCTCTCCCCCCCACCCCCCTCTCCCCCCCACCCCCCCCTCCCCCCCTCCCTCCCCCTCCCCCCCCTCCCCCTCCCACCCCCCTCCCTCCCCCCTCCCACCCCCCCCCTCCTCTCCCCCCCTGCCCCCCCACCCCTCCCCCTGCCCCCCCCTCCCCCCCTGCCCCCCCCTGCCCCCCCTGCCCCCCTCCCTCCTCTGCCCCCTCCCTCCCTGCCCCCCTCCCCCCCTGCCCCCTCCCCCCCCTCCCCCCCTGCCCCCCCTCCCCCCCCCCTCCCCCCCTGCCCCCCTCTCCCCCTCTCCACCCTGCCCCCCCCCTCCCTCCCCCCTCCCACCCCCTCCCCTCCCCCCTCCCCCCTCCCCCTCTCCTCCCCTCCCCCTCCCCCTCTCCCCCTCCCCCTCCCCCTCTCCCCCTATCCCCCTCCCTCCTCCCCACCCCCCTCCCACCCCACCACCCCCCTCCTCCACCCCCCACCCCCCTCCCACCCCCCCACCCCCCTCCCTCCCTCCCCTCCCCCCTCCCCCCCCCCTCCCCCCCCTTCCACCCCACCCCCCTCCCTCCCCCTCCCCCCCCCCCCTCCCCCCCTCCTCCCCTCCCTCCCCTCCCCCTCCCCTCCCCCCCCCTCCTCCCCCCTCCCCCTCCCCCCCCTCGCCCTTTCCCCCTCCTCCCATCCCCCTCCTACCCCTCCTCCCCCCCCCCCTCCCACCCTGTCCTTCCCATTTTGCTCCAATATCCTCCCTATCCTTCTCCTACTTCTCCCTCCTTATCCTCCCTTCCCTATGCTTCTCCCTGGCACGAACATGGGAAGATAGACAACACATTACTCCAAAGCTGGAGCATTAGAAATTAGGGGCAGATCCCCCTGAAGGATCTGCAATTCCTAACTCACAGCTTAACTTCTTGCCTTCACATTTTTACAACTTATCATTAAACCAACAAGTTCTAATTCAAAAGGTGTCTTTTACTACATCTTCACAAATTGAAAAACATGTATGTCTACAATTATTTACTTTCACCCAGTACTTCTTTCACACAGGTCAACAGTAAGTCTACAATTTCATATCAAAACTACTGCTTCATTTCCATCCCATCAAAGATTTCATCTGGACTACAAAGCAACTGCAAACAATTAAAAGGGATACAACTCTTTAACAGGATATGTAGCCTGTGAAGGGGAAGTAATATTGATATCAAGTAGCACACACACACACACACACACACACACACACACACACACACACACACACACACACACACACACACACACACACACACACACACACACTTTCTGAATGATTTGGAACAATATTTAGCAGAAATTGCTTAAAACTGCATATTCAACTTTCATCTCATGGCAAAATGTTAACCAGCTATGTTAAACTTTTACTTTATGTGGATGATACACTTTTATTCTCTGCTACAAAGAAGGGTTACAAAATGCTTTAGACACTTTGGATACTTACTGTTTTCATTAGAAATTTGTTGTGAATCTAGTGAAAACCAAAATCATGATATTTGGCAACAATAGATCTCTAATAATCATGTAAAATAGCAGAAAAACCTTGAAGTTCTTAACAGTTTTAAATACTTAGGAATCAACTTCAGTAGCAGTGGTAGTTTTGAAAAATGCTTATGATAAAGCTACTTAAGTCATGTTTAATTGATAAGGACTGCATGGCAAAAAGAACTATGTACACATAAAATCATTGTATGTGTTTTATTGTATTGATGTGAAATTATAGGCATATGAAAATGCAATGCATGAAAAATGCTTATGATAAAACTGCTAAAGTCATGTTTAGCTTGATAAGTACTGCACAGCAAATAGAACTATAGACACATGTGGCACTTGATTTATTGGATAAAATTGTACCTGTTTTGTTGTATGGATGTGAAATTTGGGGATATGAAAATATAGCAATAATTTCATTAGTGTCAGTTAAAGGTTTTAAAATATAGTTTTCCTTCCACCCTCTTGCATTGGGATTCTCTGAACACAAACTGCCCCTAGATTTTGCATTCCATCACAAAATCAGGTCAGGCACACATGCTTGCTAGCCTTTTCCTACATA
This sequence comes from Stramonita haemastoma, assembly GCA_030674155.1. Lineage (NCBI taxonomy): Eukaryota > Metazoa > Mollusca > Gastropoda > Neogastropoda > Muricidae > Stramonita > Stramonita haemastoma. The sequence goes on along the minus strand of CM060325.1, from coordinate 25,620,131 downwards.
CCAGCAGCTACAATTACTTCCAGATTCTCGGCAGGGCTTCTAGTTCTAGCCTGATAGAGCTTTGACATGTGGTAGCAATTAGTGATGATCACAGTGTGATGGAAATCTACTGTGTGTAAATCCCAGCAAATCCAGATTCAGAGGGGCAATTATTCAATCCCGGCAAATCTGGGTTCAGACTAAGAGGGTTAGTACATGGAGAAACTGGCAGATATCCCTTGTCGAGTTTGGTCTCTGTTGAATGGTGCCTTTCTGGATGCAGCTGCTCCACTTCCAGTATGAAAAGCTGCCATCAAGTGTTTACCAGATGATGATAGATTTACTTGACAACTACTTGATTCAATCAGCATGGCTAAATATGATTTTAAAAAATCTCTTAGTACAAAGCAGATTTGACTTTGTGGGAGAGACAGTTATGTTCAAGTATTAATTTTCTTCAAGTATTTAAAAGTTCACATACCAAAGTTAAAATTTCACATATCAAAGCCTTCTTTATAGAAAATTTTGTTAATTAATGGAGAAGTGAGCCGTGAGGTAATAGAGGATGCCTTTATTATAGAAATTTAAAGATCGAGTTTGGTAAGGAAAAATGTATAACTTATCTACCAGATACATATGTTTATGCTTTTATATAAAAAAAAAAAAAGTTGTTGTAATTGTCACAAGCTTCCAATTGAGGAGGCACATTTCCATAACATACCACAGGAACAAAGAATGTGTTCAAAATACAATATATCTGTTTTAGGGGATGAATTTTATTTTATGATGGATTGTCCCCACTTTATAAATTTACAACAAGATTTTAAGTCTCAGAATTTTCTTCAACCCATATCCAGTTATAAATTTTGAAGGCTGATGAAATGTAAATCTCAAAAAGTTCTCCTGTCTCTCAAAATTCATAAGATGTGCAGGTATTTCTTGAAAATTCATTTGTTGTCATTTACATGTGTACATTGTGTATTTTAAAGAAATTTATGTAGTATAAAAATGTTTTGAGGTTTTAATGCTATTTGTTTGTCATTTTGTGAGGAACTCGTTTTGTGGTGGCACCATTGGAGGATGCAGTTTCTGTCTTTTTTGCCTAGTGGTTATAAACATACACTTTGTTTTGTTTGAAATAAGAGACATAATTATGGTTGAGTTCTGTCTATTCAATAAGTTTATCAATATCTGCCTGCATATCACTCACAAGGTGGTTTGGACCACTGCTGTACATTGAATTGATGTATCATCAACAAATATTTGACATAAACATTATTGATCCTTGTGGTAATCCATATTTCATGGGCAATAATGTGGATCTCCTAGGCCCAATTTCAATAAGCTGTTGATGATGACTGAGAAATGGGTGTAAAATCTTAATGCTTGGTTGGAAATTTTATGGCATTATAATTTTTGAATGAAAAGAGAAAGTTAAGTTATACTGCAGATGAACATTGCTCAACTGTATTTCGAGTTTTTGACTCATTCTATGTGCCTGATAAAACATTTTTAAAGCAATATTACCTCCCCTTCTAAGGCTATTATAAAGAGTGAGATTCCTTTTTATTGTTTGAAGTTGCTGAGAATTCCAGAAAAAAAGTCTGTATGTAATGGAAATGAAGCATCAGTTCTTAGTAAAATTGTGGACTGTGCTGTTTAGCTATCTGAAAGGGTGTGGTGGAGCA
>CM060325.1:25608464-25613464 GCA_030674155.1 Stramonita haemastoma | reverse complement strand
GTCCATTATCTTGGAAACGTGAGTATCAATACAGTGCTAATTGTATATTGGAATTTAGGCGGGGGGGAACCTTGCAGAATTGAAACTTTTTGTGGAGTGATGGACTTAACAAAACCTGTATGCAAGAGTTTAAAAAATATATATAAACTCCACATTCCATAAGGCTTGCATACACAGTGCGTAGATAGTCAATGAAATATACGTGCTGCTGAAAACAGTACAGCATTGCAAGAGGATGGTGGCATTCAGTGAACTACGTTTTGACACGTTTTGTCACTGTGGAGTTGTACAATCTGAAGTATGTAGCTAAGACATGTTTTGTCACTGTAGTTGTACAATCTGAGGTTATGCAGCTAAGGACATTTTTTGTCACTGTTGTGCAATTGAGGTATGTAGCTAAGGACATGTTTTGTCACAATGTTGTACAATCTGAGGTATGTAGCTAAGACATTTTTTGTCATTGGGGGTTGTACAATCTGAGGTATGTAGCTAGGATATTTTTTGTCACTGTTGTACAATCTGAGGTATGTAGCTAGGACATGTTTTGTCACTGTGTACAATCTGGATGTAGCTAAGGACATTTTTGTCACTCTGTTGGTTGTACAATCTGAGTATGTAGCTAAGGACATGTTTTGTCACTGTGGTTGTACATCTGAAGTATGTGGGCTAAGGACATGTTTTGTCACTGTTGACATCTGAAGGGTGTTGGCTTAGGAATGTTTTGTCACTGTGATTGTACAATCTGAAGTATGTAGCTGAGGACATGTTTGTCACTGTTGTACAATCTGAGGTATGTAGCTAAGGACATGTTTTGTCATTGTTGTGTTGTACAATCGAGGTATGTAGCTAAGGACATGTTTTGTCACTGTTGTAAAATCTGATTGTAGCTAAGGACATGTTTTGTCATTGTTTGTGCAATCTGAAGTATGTAGCTAAGGACATGTTTGTCACTGTGAGTTGTGCAATCTGAAGTATGTAGCAAGACATGTTTTGTCACTGTTGTACATCTGAGGTGTATTGTAGCTAAGGACATGTTTTGTCACTGTGGAGTTGTACAGTTCTGAGGTATGTATTTCTTAAGGGACATAATTTTAATGATCAACTACTTGGTGATGTGTCACAATTGAGTGTGGATTATTAAAGACATGTTTTGTCACTCTGTTGAGTTGTACATTCTAAGGTATGTAGCTAAGGACATGTTTTGTCACTCTGTTGAGTTGTACATTCTGAGGTATGTAGCTAAGGACATGTTTTGTCACTGTTGTACAATCTGATGTAGCTAAGGACATGTTTTGTCACTCTGTTGAGTTGTACATTCTGAGGTATGTAGCTAAGGACATGTTTTGTCACTCTGTTGAGTTGTACATTCTGAGGTATGTAGCTAAGGACATGTTTTGTCACTCTCTTGAGTTGTACATTCTGAGGTATGTAGCTAAGGACATGTTTTGTCACTCTGTTGAGTTGTACATTCTGAGGTATGTAAATTGCATTTGGCTGGATGGGGACACTATTTTTTTTTAAAAAGAATTTGATGCTAGACCATAACTATGGTGACACTGATGTCAACAAAACTGAATGTGTGGATCAATCATGTCCAAAAGCACATGGGCAAGAGGCTGCAAGACTTAGTGGGGGAAAAATTCAAGTTAGTGTTAGCTGATGAAGAACAATTGGTGGAAAGGGCAGGCTCAGTGATGTACAGATACATTTAGGCCTAGTATGAAAATGCCATTAGGAGAAATCCTACAAGTTGTGTGCATTATGAGAGAAGAAATTTGGGCAGTCTTTTATCTTTATTTATTTATTTTTTATTTATTCTTTTACATATTGAGGATAATGTTATAAGCATTCATATCTTTTTTTTACATCCAGTTCCCAGTCTGGCTGTCATCAGACCCCAGGTCTTTGCACAACTCCTGCAGTGAGGACTGGTGTGGCTACGAAAAAGCAGAGGCAACAGGAAGCTGTCAGGGGCTACACACATACCAACAATTACCAGAAACAGTTATGGAGGAGATCAAGCCAATTTTTAAAGACTTGGCAGAAACTGATCTGTGTAAATGCTTGAAAGGATATACCCCGAATATCAACGAGAACATCTAACAACCTTATCTGGAAATTTGCCCTAAAACAAAACACATGGCAGGAGCGTTGCTGAAACTGCAGTGACTGTAGCAGTTGTTATCTTCAGTGATGGCTGTTCCAGACAGGGTGATTTATGTGCAATATGAAACATTAGTGTTGGGCATTCCTTGGCTTCATTTTTCGCTGACAATGATGCTTTGCGCATAATGACAGCACAGAGACAGGCCCTGCTAGATTCCAAGGAGCACAGGAAGAGGAGAAGATTGAGGAGGCTTGGCAGAGATGAGGAGCAGGCTGAACAAGAAGGATTTCCCTACCAAGGCTGGTGGCCAGGAGACTGTAAGGTAGGCTGACGATATATTTTCTGCATCGGATTTTCTCTGAAAATGCCAAGTTGTGATCTGTTTTTACATTATATGTTCCTTGACCTTTAAGCTAAAGCCTTCAAATTTTGCATGGAGATTGATTTTACTAATCCCTGGGTCCTGTACCAGAATGTTAGGCATTTGACTGATAGGGGTAAGTTGCCAACTTTTAGTTTTGTTAAATTTTAAAAGAAAAAGTTATACAAATCTATATGAATGTCGCATAATTACTTAGCTCAGACAAACCATACTTTTCCTTTGTAAAAGTTCAAAAAAAAATCTAAACCAAAGGAAACCATCCAAAAATTAAAAATGTAAAATATATAGTGACCGCATGTAGTCAGAATAAATATTTACTTTCGCAGTTATTTAGAGATTTTTTTTCTCAAAATCTAGCTTAATGTATAACTTACATATATTTTCCCTTCAAAGTAGTATTAGTCCATCAAGTTATCGTCAGATTTTATCACAGTCCATCGTAAAGTTTCTGAGGAACAGAAATGAACAACAACAAAAAAGCTCTCCCTCAGGTAGGCCTGGCCTCCTAATGGCGTCTACCAGAACCAGGCGCCATGGTCTATACAAATGAAAGGGTAATGTGGGGTCAAGTTATTCAGCCTCAACATTGCAAAATCGCAGTAAATTTTGTAAGGTAGATGATGCATGATTGCATGGTCCCAGGTATCTTTTTCGTTTGGTTGGCTGTTTGGTCAGGACCGATTTTTGTGAAATAACTTTTTTTTTTAATTCTTTTTTAGTTCATTTGTCATGTTCCCCAATGGGGATGCCAGGGTCCTGTCAGTATAAATCGCAGACCCCATCTTCTGGAAATTCTGCGCTAGGAATTCTCTCTTTTTTATCCCTCTTTAGTTTCTGCCTTGTTTTTCTTCTTCTTTCCTGTCACCTCCTTCTTGTCTGTTTTCTGCCTTCTTATTTCATTCTCCTACCTTTCAGTCAACAGCAAGAATCTAAAAGAATCCACAGAAGCAGACATGCTTGTAGAGGGGTTGTATGTAACTCTAGAAACGATGCTCATATATGTGTGTGCACGCGCGCGCGCACGCGCGCACACACACACACACACACACACACACACACACACACACACACACACACACACACACACACACACACACACACACACACACACAGGATAGCCTGCTGGTTAGAGTGATGCACTCGTGATCTGCTGACCCGGGTTCGAATCTCGTTCAAGAGAATTTTTTCCTCTGGAGTTAACATCAGTGCCCACTCCACTCACCCCAAAAAATCCTTCGGATAAGACTATAAACCGAGGTCCCGTGTGCGAACGCACGCAGAACATCTTGCGCACACGTTAAAACCCAATCCGAAGACTAGGCCATTGTGTGCCGGTGGGAACGGATAGCAGTTACAAAACTGCATACACATGGGGACTGGATGTAAAAAAAAAGCACATGAGGGCTTATTCCATTGTCCTCGAAATAAAAGAAATAAGATAAATAAAGATAAACACACACACACACACACCACACACACACACACACACACACACAACACACACACACACACACACACACACACACACACACACCACTTTACTTTTGGTTTGTTGTTTATTTCCGGTGGGTTTTTTTTAAAGGTCTGGTTATTTGTCCATCTGCCGTTGGCGTGTGTGTGTGTGTGTGTGTGTGTGTGTGTGTGTGTGTGTGTGTGTGTGTGTGTGTGTGTGTGTGTGTGTGTGTGTTTCTTTTTGTGCCCCACCTCCTCCCTTATCACTCCCTCCCCCCTTTTTTATTTTAAAGAATAGCTTGTCACACAACGAAAGGAAGCCAAACATACTTTTTTATGTGTACCCCCCCCCCCCCCCCCCCCCCCCCCCCAACAAAAAAAATCACAAAAGAAAAAAAAACCAGATTAGAATAAAAAAAAGCCAATGACAGGATAATCTACAACACTAATGATAATGACACTCATCTCCTCCCTTCCCCCCCCCCCCCCAACCCTCCCACCACCACGCCACCCCCACCCCCATTCCATCAAATCTGTCCTCTCCCTCTCATCTCATCACCTGTGTGGTATAGGCAGCAATATAAGCTTTGAGTAGGAAGAAGGTTGCCATGGAAACCAGACCCACGCGATGCCAGACCCTCACACACCACACCACACCACACACACACACACACACACACACACACACACACACACCACACACACACACACACACCTGTGGGGGAGGGGAGGGGAGGAGGCGGGGCTAAACGGGCCGCTTCCTCTGTGACGTCACGCTCTCAGCTCTCTCTCTGCCTCTTCCGTTGCCATGGTGATAGTGAGAGGCAGAAGCAGAGGGCGCCGCCAGCTACTGCCATACTATCGCAAGCAGTGTTGTTGACACGGACAGTGACGAGTGGTGCTGCTGCTGCTGTGTGTGTATAGAATATACAGTATACGTGTGTGGTGTGGGTGTGTGCGTGTGTGACGGACTCAGGCTGCCTTTACCTGAATTACATGCTTTTTACCTCTGTGTGTGTACGCCTGCTTACCTGGACTTTTTTTTTTTACCTGTAGTGC
>CM060325.1:25593464-25595964 GCA_030674155.1 Stramonita haemastoma | reverse complement strand
CCCCCCCCCTCTTTGTAGTTTTGTAGTCCTTTTTTTTTCTGTTGGCTTTCTCTCCTTTTTCTTAGAATGTAATTTATTTACATGTTTATTTATTTATGTATTCATTGATTTATTTATTTTTATTTATTTATTTCCAGCTAGTCTTTGTTGTTGCTGTTGGTTTTTTGGCACCTAGTGCCTGGTTTTCTTTCTGTATGGTCTTTATTACTGTTACTCAATGACCTGTCTCTTATTTTTACGATCTTATTACAGTCTCTCTCTCTCTCTCTCTCTCTCTCTCTCTCTCTCTCTCTCTCTCTCTCTCTCTCTCTCTCTCTCTCTCTCTCTCTCTCTCTCTCTCTCTCTCTCTCTCTCTCACACACACACACACAATACACACAAACACACGCATGCATGCATGCATGCATGCATGCATACACATGTACATAACGCACACACACAGACGTACACACACACGCACGCACGCATACGCGCGTGCACACGCACGCACGCACGCACGTGCGCACACACACACACACACACACATATATATATATATATATATATATATATATATATATATATATATATATATATATATATATATATATATATATATACAGAGAGAGAGAGAGAGCGTCATTTATTTATCTATTCATATAGTCATCCGTTTACGGCTCTGCCACCTGAAGTGTCCCATCCCCACTGCCGAGGTTTTTGTCAGGGTGTGTGTCTTCTGCCTCAATCTTTGCTGCCTGACAATAATGAGTTCCGGGTGGCGGCGTTATCGATGAGCTGTCCTGACCCAGGTAGCGGCGTACCCGCTGGCGCTCGGGTGTGATGTCCTTACCTGGCGCCCTTGTCCTTAACTGAATCAAGATCTTCAACGGCGCGAACCCGGCCCAAAAGTAGCTGGAAAGGATTTGGCGTATATCATCGCTTCATATCAGCACAGATGAAAACATAACCCATAATAATGGCAGTTAAAAGAGACATTCATCAAATAAGATGTATTAAATCAATATCGTGATTCTTCTTTATTGTCGAACGCCCAGGCACCAACTGTTGTTGTCTATCATATGAGCGAAAGTGAGTCGCGCTGCCGCTAAGTGCCTGACAAGTCAGGCCTTGTACATCTACTTCTGTGTGGGAGAGAATTGTTATGTTTTGAGTTTTTCTGGGAGAGTGTGTGTGGTGGGGGGGGGGGGGGGAGGGGGGGGGGCAGGAGGAGGGACAAGAAGGCACCAAATAGAGGAGGAGGAGGGGACAGGAAGAAAAAGAACAAGGCAGAAACAGAGAGAGGGACGGAAAAGAAGGAATTCCTAGATTAGAATTTCCAGAAGGTGGGGACGCTATTTATACTGACAGCCCCCCTAACATCCATACGGGGTGAAAGGGGGCTTTGGAAGTACGGTGATTCAATGAATATATATTTCTATTATTATTTTGGGGTAGAGATTTCATCTGCGTTGATACTCAACGATGTGCTCAGCAGGAAAAAAAAAAACCTCCAGTTACTTTTAGACCTGGTTGGTGCAGTTGAATAATGCAGTCGATTAAGGACGGAGAAAAAAAAAACCCACTTAGGGACACCACACTCGGGTGGCGGCAGGCCTTGCAGGAGCGCTGTGGCAAAAGGGTAATGGCACCAGCTCAATCTGACTATCGACCTGTGAGGTCCATCCGGATTGCCTCGGCTGATGTCTCTTTGTATCAGTCTGTCCTTGTTGAGGTACAAGTGAGTTCGCTTTCGATTTTCGCTCTTTATTGGGGCATTTGGTCTGTTTATATTGAGTATATATATACAGTTCGTGTCTTTTCTTAGTGTGTGTGTGTGTGTGTGTGTGTGTGTGTGTGTGTGGTGTGTGTGTGTGTGTGTGTGTGTGTGGTTGGTTGATTGATTGATTGATTGTGTGTTTTTGTTTTGGGGGGTTGTCTTAAGTTTTCTGTTTTTGCTTTTGGATATGTTGCTTTTGTTGGTAGTTGTGATGATGGTGATCTTGTTGTTGTTGTTGTTGTTGTCTTCTTCTTCTTCTTCTTCTTCTTCTTCTCTTCTTTTCTTCTTCTTCTTCTTCTTCTTCTTCTTTCCTACGTTTCTTCTTCTTCTTCTTCTCTTTCCCTACGTCTTCTTCTTCTTTCCCTCTCTTCTTCTTCTTTCCCTACGTCTCTTCTTCTCCCTCTCTCTCTCTCCTCCCCCTCCCCCCCCCCCTCTCTCTCCTTTCTATCCCCCCTCTCTCCCTCTATCTCTCCGAATCCGAACTGCAAAATGCCTGTTGAAATGGGTTGGGAGGAGTTGGTCTTTAATGGTTCATAGTTCACTAACTGCAGAAGTAAAGGTTGAAGTGAAAGTTACTGGAGCCACTGAAACTAAATGAAGTGACAGCCCTGATATGGCTTTCGTGGTCGGTAGGCTTATAAACAGTATGGAATGGAATGAAGGTTCGTGTTTACAGCATGTACTTTCGAGTCTCTGCATAGGATACACAAGGTGTTTCGAATCCTTTTCTATCCCACTCTTTGT
>CM060325.1:25578464-25583464 GCA_030674155.1 Stramonita haemastoma | reverse complement strand
CCCGCCCTTCGCTCCTTACCTCCCCTCAGGCGGGGCAGTTATTCCCCTTTCCTGCCGGCCACGGACAAGGACAGTTTGACCGTGCCGGCTTTTGTGAGTTTGTCTTGTTTCTTGTCATGTCTGCTTCTCTTCTGTACATCTGTTCTTATGCTTCTCTCTCTTATCCTTCTTCTTCTTCTACTCTTCTTTTCTTCTCTTCTCTTCTCTCTTCTCTCTTCTCTTCTTCTTTTCTTCTCCTTAGTCTTTCTGTACTCTTTTCTGTCACTTCTCTTTCATTCGTCCGTCTAGTCACTGTCAGTCTCTGTCAAACTTCAGTCTTTCAACTGTCAGTCAGTCTGTCAAACTGTCAGTCAGTCTGTCAAACTATCAGTCTTTCAAACTGTCAGTCAGTCTGTCAAACTTCAGTCATCTTCAAACTTCAGTCAGTCTTCAAACTATCAGTCTTTCAAACTTCAGTCAGTCTGTCAAACTTCAGTCAGTCTGTCAAACTATCAGTCTGTCAAACTGTCAGTCAGTCTGTCAAACTATCAGTCTTTCAAACTGTCAGTCAGTCTGTCAAACTATCAGTCATCTGTCAAACTATCAGTCTTTCAAACTTCATCAGTCTGTCAAACTTCAGTCAGTCTGTCAAACTATCAGTCTTTCAAACTGTCAGTCAGTCTGTCAAACTATCAGTCTTTCAAACTGTCAGTCAGTCTGTCAAACTATCAGTCTTTCAAACTGTCAGTCAGTCTGTCAAACTAGTCAGTCAGTTCTGTCAAACTATCAGTCAGTCTGTCAAACTATCAGTCTTTCAAACTGTCAGTCAGTCTGTTCAAACTGTCAGTCAGTCTGTCAAACTATCAGTCTTTCAAACTGTCAGTCAGTCTGTCAAACTGTCAGTCATGTCTGTCTTCAAACTATCAGTCTTTCAAACTGTCAGTCAGTCTGTCAAACTGTCAGTCAGTCTTTCGAACTGACAGTCAGTCTGTCAGTCTATCAGTCTTTCAAACTGTCAGTCAGTCTGCCAAACTGTCAGTCAGTCTGTCAAACTATCAGTCTTTCAAACTGTCAGTCAGTCTGTCAAACTATCAGTCTTTCAAACTGTCAGTCAGTCTTTCAAACTGTCAGTCAGTCTGTCAAACTATCAGTCTGTCAAACTGTCAGTCAGTCTGTCAAACTATCAGTCTTTCAAACTGTCAGTCAGTCTTTCAAACTGTCAGTCAGTCTTTCAAACTGTCAGTCAGTCTGTCAAACTGTCAGTCAGTCTTCAAACTGTCAGTCAGTCTGTCAAACTGTCAGTCAGCCTGTCAAACTGTCAGTCAATCAAACTGCGACTTTCAAACTGTCAGTCAGTCTGTATTCTCTCTCTCTCTCTCTCTCTCTCTCTCTCTCTCTCTCTCTCTCTCTCTCTCTCTCTCTCTCTCTCTCTCTCTCTCTCTCTCTCTCTTTCTCTCGTATTTTCGTTTTCTGAATGAGTGCATTTTTTATTACCTTATTATAGTCTTGCTGTTCTTATTTCTTGTCTGTTGTTTGGTACTGGGTATAGTTTACCGTTCTTGGTATTTCATTATTCTTGTTTTTGTTTAGTTTAAGGAGTTTTTTTTATCTTGATGTTATCCCTGATAAGGGCGGCGACTGGATGTAAGACTTTAAAAAGCCACGAGTGTTATTCATTATCCTAGAATAATTTCTAAAAATTGCCTGCCTTGCTTGCTTCCTTGCCTTGCTTGCCTGTGCCATCTTGCTCTTCTCATACTCTACTGCTTATCCTTCCTCTTCTCTCTCTCTCTCCTCTCTCTCTCCTCTCCTCTCTCACTCTCTCTCTCTCTCTCTCTCTCTCTCTCTCTCACCCATCTCTCTCTCTCTCTTTGATATGGCTTGATGAAGAAAAGCAAATTTATTGCTTACTCAATGTACCATCTGGAAATAAATTATTTGATTTGATTTGATCTCTCTCTCTCAGGTGTGCGCCGACAGAGCCTGTCATCCACATGGGGCCGAGAGAGCGGCGGGGAGGGGGCGGGGGAGGAGGGGGGGGGTGGCATGTCCCTCCTCCCTTCCCCTCACCGGAAACCCAGGCCCCTGCACAGACTCAGCATGGACAACATCACTTCCGATCTGCGCGCGCACAACGCCGCCAGCCCCGGTCTCCTGTCCCAGTGGAGTAGCTCCGACTTTATGGGCACTCCGCTCCCCCAGATTTGGAGACAGCCTCCAAGTGAGTTGTAGTAGCCCAGTGGTCGTCTGTAGAGGCTGCATGCGGAGAATAAGTATGATGGAAAGTAAGGTTTCCTGGCAGAGATAGTTAATGTGTGTATCCATCCCATTCATGTGGAATCCTGGGCGGTTTTAAATTGTTGTTAGCGGGTTTGTTGCTGTGTATAATGATCGTTATTATGATCTCGTATTCTCTGTTTCCGCGTGACTGTGTTGTGTGTGTGTGTGTGTGTGTGTGTGTGTGTGTGTGTGTGTGTGTGTGTGTGTGTGTGTGTGTGTGTGTGTGGTGTGTGTGTGTGTGGTGTCAGTTCAATGTTCTCTTTTGCAAGATTTTGGGGGGGGGATTTTATATAATGATTCTTTTTTTTTTGGGGGGGGGAGAGGGGATGGTGTAGATTGTTTTTTTAAATTGGGACACTTACGTTTTATGCAAAGAGACAGCCCGAACGGATGGACAGACAGACCAGAAAAAAAAGAATAAGTCCGACGATGGTTATCTCCACGTTTTGGTAAAAAAAAAAAAAAAACTGTTTCTGCCTGCCTGTTTGTCAGTCTCTGTGTCTGTCTGTCTGTCCGTCTCTCTGTCTTCTGTCTGTCTGTCTGTCTGCTGTCTGTCTGTCTGTCTGTCTGTCTGTCTGTCTTCTCTCTCTCTCCTCTCTCTCTCCTCTCTCTCTCTCTCTCTCTCTCTCTCTCTCCCCCCCCCCTCTCTCTCTTCTCTTCTCTCTCTCTCTCTCTCTCTCTCTCTTCTCTCTCTCCTCTCTCTCTCATGTTTCTGTGTGTGTGTTCCTGTGTGATACACCAAAGAAACCACGAACCGTTCTTTACTGCCACTTATCTAGTTTGTTTAATTGTGTTTTTTTTAATGTACAAGTTCCTCTTTTTGCGGTTCTCAAAATTTGAAGCGTCTTTCATCATCATCATCATTCATGCGTCTGCTTGGTTAGCAATCCGCAGAAATGACTTGAGTCTGTTTTTATTCCGATTTTCAGCTGTTGTGTTCTTCTTCATTGCAAACTGAATTACAGAGCTAGCATAATCTACTGCATGTTTGTGAATTTGAACTAAGCGTTACTGAAATAACGTGGAAATTACATCAGTGTCTTTTGGTAAGATTCCAGAGTAGAGAGGGGTGAAATAACGTGCGTGATCATAGGCCTACCTCGGTGTCTTTACTTGAGGGTAGATTCACTCGGTAGAGAGAGGGTGTGAAACAACGTGCATGCCATAATCAGTCTTTTACTGTGATAGAATTCACTGGTATAAGGGAGTGGTGAAATAACGTCGTGGCCAGTACATCAGGTGTCTTTGGGTAGGATTCTTCGATAAGGTGGGGAGGGGTGAACTAACGTGGTGGCCAGTACATCGGGTGCCTTTTACTTGTGGGGTAGGATTCACTGGATAGAGGGTGAATAACGTGTGTGGCCAGTACATCAGATGTCTTTTACTTGTGGGTAGATCACTGATAGAGGGTGAAATAACGTTCGTGGCCAGTACTCAGGTGTCTTGTGGGGTAGGATTCTTCGATAAGGGGGTGAAATAAGTGGTGGCCAGTACATCAGGTGTCTTGTGGGGTAAGATTCACTGGATAGAGGGTGAAATAACGTGTGTGGCCATACATCCAGTGTCTTGTTGACTTACCCGTGGGTGTATGTGCATACATACATCGTTCTGGGTAGTCACGAGAGGTGAAATAACGTGTGTGGCCATACATCAGGTGTTTACTTGCGGGGTAGGATTCACTAGGTAGGGAACGGGGGGAGGGGGGGGGGGGCTATTACAGGAAAGGGTGAATACACAAGGCATAGTTCTGCTACCCTAAGTCTTGACACCTGACTAGATCTCTCCGCCGGTGGGGGTGAAGGGTACCTGTCAGTATGAATAGCATCCCTACCTTCTGGAGATTCTGTGCTAGGTTCTGTTCTCTTTTCTATTTCCTTGTTGTTTTTTGTTTGTTTCTGCCTTGTTCCTTCTCTTCCTGTCACTTTCTTCTTTTTTCTAGCTACGTGTACAGTTTTACCACAAACAAATAACAAACATACCTACCATACGATACCTGTCCCGTAGTCCCGCAGACCGTGAAGATTGCACATTCTGCACTGAAGATTTTGCAACCAGCTTCCTGCACTCCCCACTTGGGTAAAGCGATCTGCTGCAAGTAACAAACATTTCAAACCTAAAACACGATGCCCCCCCCCCCCCCCCCCCCCCCCCCCCCACCCCCCCCCCCCCAACACCCCCCAAACAACCTAAAACAACAAAAAAGACGAACCCAAACAAAACGAGAGGTCTGCCCCCACCTCCCCCCCCCCCCTCCTAACCACACACACACATACACGCGCGTGTCTTGAGGACAACCGCCAGTATTCACCCAGCCTGTGTCTCCAAGGGCGGTCACCTTGGTGTCAAACGTTTACTTCCCCTTCTTCTCAGGCACCGCCTTTCTGTTCCCAGGGAGGGAACTGCGTCTCTTTTCAGCTCAGAAACTGACTTGCTGTACAGGTAACCAACGGCCTTGTCCTGTCTGTCTGTCTGTAGCTATTGTCTCCCCTCTTTCGGGGGATCCGTCATTCAGTGGTTTGTTTTTTTTAGGGGGGCGAAGATGCAATGTTGCTTTAAGCTACCTTTGACCTCTCAGTGTGGACTTTCATTGATACCAATTTGCTATTTTTTCCTGGTTGAAATCTCAAAACGTTTCTTAACATTGTCCACCTTTATTCTGAGGTCGGTAACGGTGATATATATTATATATATATATATATATTATATAAGGTGAGAGGGGTTTGTTAGTTGTGTGAATAATC
>CM060325.1:25558464-25565964 GCA_030674155.1 Stramonita haemastoma | reverse complement strand
TGTGTGTGTGAGTTGTGTGTGTGGTGTGTGTGTGTGTGTTGTGGCGCGCGCGCGTGCGTGTGGTGTAATGGGGTTTGCCATGATTACAGTTTCTGCACGAGTAGTCTCTCCAACGTCAGCGGAAGTCTGGGAGAGCGCATGCACGAGCTGGTGCGCGCCTTTTCCGCTCGCACCCAACGCTGCAAAGAACGCATCTCCCAGCCCCCACCCCCTCCTCCACCTCCAGTGGCGATGGCAAATCAGGTGAGTGTGGGGGGCCTGCAAGGTTTTGTTATATTATCATAAGGGAACAGTATCGGGGGTCTAGAGGTAACGCACCTGCCTAGGAAGCGAAAAGTCCGTGTTCGAAGAGCGTAGTGGTGGTTCGATCCCTGTTTGGGCCCCCAACTTTTCCCCCCATCCATTAGACCACGAGTGGTGGTCTGGGTGCAAGTCTTTCGGGTGAGACGATAAACTGAGGGTTCCGTGTGTTACACATATGTAACGCAGGTAAGAGAACCCACGACAACAAGAGAGTTGTCCCTGGCAAAATTTTGTGAAATGGTTTGAGTTGTTTTTTTTTTTAAAAGAAATGATGAATGGTCCGATTAATCGGCTGATCTTGACTAGTGAGGTGATTGAATTATTGAAGTCTTTTTCTCCGATATGATCTCCACGTATGCCAATGTTATGAATGAGGGAGGAATCAGCTCATGCTTAGTTCGTTGTTTAATTGATCAAGGAACGGATCAAATGACCCATGATGGCCTGCTGTGTCCACCTTATGTCATTTCATGAGCGTGTCAGAACAAGCTCTGGAAGAAGGGGGAGAAAGAGGGAGAGAAGGAGGGAGGAAAAGAGGGAGAGAAAGAAAGGAGGGAGAGAAGGAAACTAGGTAGAGAAGGAGGGAGAGAATTAGAGAAGGATGGAGATAAGGAAAGGAGGAGAGCAGGGAGGCAGGCAGGCAGGAGAGATGACCAGTGGATAAATGAATGAATGGACGGGATGAATAGATAGATGGGTAAACGGGTAGGTGGGATGGGATGCATGGATGGAATGGATGGATGAATAGATAGATGGACTACTGAAGCTATCTCCTATATGTTCTCCCCCCACCCCTCTCTCTCTCTCCTCTCTCTCTCTCTCTCTCTCTCTCTCTCTCTCTCTCTCTCTCTCTCTCTCTCTCTCTCTCTCTCTCTCTCTCTCTCTCTCTCTCTCTCTCTCAGCTGTGTCAGAGCCAGACGAAGGCCCGTGCAGCGCACGCACCGCCTGGGCTCCTTTCTCCCCAACGTCTCCACCGCCAGTGACGTCATGCCCGACAGCGCCACTCCGCGCTACCTCACCCTGGGATCCTGCCGCGTCCCTCTGCCGCGCTGCTGCATGCGTCTGCCGCGTCTGTCGCACACTTTTGAATCCTACAGTCAGTGCTTGTTTGTTGTTGTTGTTGTTGTTTTGGGGTGGGTTGTTTTTTTTTCATCTGGGTTAGAAGTGATATAAAAAAAAATATAAAAAACCTGTTAAGGACAAGCGAAAACGTTAGGGACGCGTGAAGTTTTTTACGACAACAGGGGCGCTGCAAAACTCACTTAGTCCTTAACTTGTATCAGCGGGGCTTTTGTTGAGTCTAGGCCTCAGAAACTATCAGATGAGTCTTACCCCTTTGGGGATGTCCCGGTGCAAAAAGGGGAGGGGGGGGGAGCTTTTTAGTATAAGTAGCATTTTCCATCTTCTGGAAATCATGTGCTAGGAATTATCTCTTTTTCTATCCCTCTCTTTGTCTCTGCCTTGTTCCATCTCTTCCAGTCACTTTTGTGTCAAGTTTTTTAATATATTTTTTATCTCTTGGTCTATCCTCCTGCCTTTTTATTCCCCAGAAAGACTTAAAAGATGACCATTCTCACCCATGCCGAAGTCGGATGCGCTGGGCCTGATTTGTCCGGAGCTTAACGGCAGCGCAACGCATTTTCGCTCATATGACGGGGAACAACAATGTCTGAGCGTTCCACGAAGATTAGCGTTCATTCAGCGTGTGGGAATAGATGACAAAATGTACAAAAACTGCATGCGCACAGAGACTAGATGTAAAAAGAAAAATAGTACATGAGTGCTTAGTCATTATCACGAAATAAAAGAGAATTTAAATAGATTTAGATAAATGCGAAATATCAGTGTTGAGTTGATATGGTTTGTTGCTTTTATTCTGTGTATATTTCAGACCGTTCATTGCTGTTCTAGGATTTATTTTTATTTATTTTATTTATTCTTTAATTTTGAGAAAAAATGGAATAAGCACTTGTGTGCTTTTTTCTCACATCCAATCCCCCTGTGTATGCGATTTTGTAAAGTATTTATCATCTGTTCCCACCAGCACACAATGGCCTGCTCTTCCAAAAAGCAGAACAGGTTTTAACGTGTGCGCAAGATGTTCTGCACGCGTTTGCACACGAGGCCTCGGTTTATAGTCTCAAAGCCACCGGCACACAGCCTCTTCTCACTTTGTTGTTGTTCCCACAGCATCAATGGTTATTTAGTTAATAAACTGTGATCAAGCCCAGGCACGAAGACACAATAAGACTCAAGACTCAAGAATACTTAAATGTCTCAACTAGAGAAATTATGAGCGGCATTTATAAAACCACAATTACACTGCAACAACACAGATTAAAAAGTAACACAATATCTTAAGGGGACGGAATAGCTCAGTGGTCAAGCGCTCCTTTCCATCCAGCCAATGTTAAGCAGCGTTGAGCATGGTTACCAATTGGATTGGTGACCGTTTGCGCGCCTTGGCTTCATACATTTCCCCCAGTTCACCCAGCTAGCAATGGGTACCTGTCCTCGTTAGGTCAGGGAAGGTAAAGCAGCGAGGGAGAGGAGATGGCCCCGCCCTCAACTTGCTGGTCCTAGAGAAGCTGAGGTCTCTGACGCCTTGCTCCCCCTACAACCACACAGGTTATGGGATACCTTTACCTTTTTTTTTTTTTTTTTACCTTTACAATATTTTAAACATCCAACAATACTCAACAATTCAGTACACTACAACCCCCCGTCCTCCTCCTCCTTTCCACCTCCTCCTCCTGGGGACGGATAGCCTAGTGGTCAGAACATTGCGCTGGCAATTTGACGACCCGAGTTCGAGTCCGGTCGAGGGGATTTTTCTCCTGGAGTTAACATCAGTGGTGACTCCACCTCCCCAAAAAGACCTTCGGATGAGACTATAAACCGAGGCCCCGTGTGCGAACGCACGCAGAACCTCTTGCGCACACGTAAACCTGTTCCGCTTTTCGAAAGAGTAGGCCATCGTGTCCCGGTGGGAACAGATGACATTTACAGAACTGCATACACACGGGGACTGGATGTAAAAAAAAAAAAAGCACAAGAGTGCTTATCCCATTATCCTCGATATAAAAGAAAAAAAAAGAAAAAAAAAAATACAGTACACTACAAACCCCTGCCACCCCCACCCCCCCCCCACCCCCGTGTCTCCCCCTCCTCCTCCTCCTCCCTCCTTCCACTCTTCTTGACTTGACGTGCGTGTGTGTGTGTGTGTGTGTGTGTGTGTGCGTGTGTGTGTGTGTGTGTGTGTGTGTGTGTGTGTGTGTGTGTGTGTGTGTGTGTGTGTGTGTGTGTGTGTTGTGTGTTGTGGGTGTGTGATTGGTGGTGTGGCGTGGGGTCCAGGGTTCGGCTGTTCGTGGTGATGGTGGCCTTCATGTACAACTGCACGGTGATCCCCTGAGGGGGGTCTTCCCTTACCAGACGGCGGGCAACTGGCGCTACTGGCTGCTGGCAGACTACCTCTCCGACCTCGTCTACCTCACCGACATGGTCATCTTCAAAACCCGCATCCGCTTCACGCAGGAGGGTGTGGTGGAGGTATGTGTGTGTGGAAGGATTGGGGGGGGTGGTGGTGGGTGGGGGGGGGTGGGGTGGTGTGGTGTGGGTGTGTGTGGGTGGGGGGGGTGGGTGGGGGGGGTGGTGTTGGGATGTGGTAATGTGTGTTGTGTGTGTAAGATTTAGGTGAATTTTGTTGTGTGTACATGCATGTTGTGTGTGTGTGTGTGTGTGTGTGTGTGTGTGTGTGTGTGTGTGTGTGTGTGTGTGTACATGTGCATATGTATGTGTGTGTGTGTGTGGTTGTGTGAGAGAGAGAGAGAGTCAAATTTTTGTCCAACTTTTTTATTGGTACATGTGTGCGTGTGCGTACGTGCGTGCGTGCGTGCGGTGCGTGTGCACAATTTCTAGTCCCAACTTTTTTGATACATTGTGTGTGTGTGTGTGTGTGTGTGTGTGTGTGTGGTGTGTGTGTGTGTGTGTGGGGGTGGTGTGGTGTGTGTGTGTGCTTTGAAAAAATATATTTATTCTTTTATTTCGAGGATAAAGGAATAAGCACTCTGTGCTTTTTTACATCCAGTCCCCGTGTGTATGCAGTTTTGTAAATTTTGTCATCTTTACCACCTGCACACAATGGCCAACTCTTTCGAATCACAGAACTTTTCTTAACGTGTGCGCAAGATGTTCCGCGTGCTTTCGCACACGAGACTTCGGTTTATAGTCTCATACGAAGGACACACATTGTGTGTGTGTGTGTGTGTGTGTGTGTGTGTGTGTGTGGTGTGTGTGTGTGTGTGTGTGAGGTGTGTGTGTGTGGTGTGTGTGTGTGTTGTTGTGTGTGTGTGTGTGTGTGTGTGTGTGAAAGAGAGAGATTGTGGGTGGTGGTGGTGGTAGTGGTGGTGTGTGTATGTATGTGTGTATTGTGTGTATAGTGTGTTATTATGTGTGTGTGTGTGTGTGTGTGTGTGTGTGTGTGTGTGTGTGTGTGTGTGTGTGTGAAAAGAACAGAGACAGAGAACAAATCTAACCCGTTTTTTGTGGTCTTTGTGTGTGTTGCAACAGACTACCACCAGACCAAAAGCATTACGTCAAAAAATGGGTGTTTAAGGTAAGGAAACTTACTGTGTCAAAAAATGGGTGTTTAAGGTAAGGAAACTTCACTGTGTCAAAAAATGTGTGTTTAAGGTAAGGAATCTCCACTGTGTCAAAAAATGGTGTGTTTAAGGTAAGGAATTTCACTGTATCAAAAAATGGGTGTTTAAGGTAAGGAAATTTCACTGTATAAAAAATGGGTGTTTAAGGTAAGGAAATTTCACTGTATCAAAAAATGGGCGTTTGAGGTAAGGAAACTCCACTGTGTCAAAAATGGGTGTTTAAGGTAAGGAAACTTCACTGCGTCAAAAAATGGGTGTTTAAAGTAAGGAATAGGGACACGACCAGGGAAGGTATTATTATGGCTTAATATACCTTAATAAATTGAAAAAAAAAACCCTCCTCTTCTGTAATATGCTTGTTAAAATCAAAGTTTAGTGTTTCCGAGGAATGCGAACCACACATTACTACACGTTAGATTTGCTGACCTTAAAAATCACCAACAATGATCCGAAGCGCTAGTTGTGTCCATACACATAAAGTGTTGTTGATGCTGCCGTAGATATTTTAAACACATATTGGACGGATTCTATATCCGAGCGGTTAAGACAGTTCTACTTGAATCTGATGTGCCCATTAAGTCGTGGGTTTGAATCCCTGCGGCGTTTGATCAATGAAGGATGGAGGGTTATGCCATCTCCCAGGTCAACTTAAAGTGCATACCTGCCAGCGCCTTCACTCCCTTCGTGTATATACACAGGCAGAAGGTCAAATAGGCACTTCAGATATCTTGTCATTCATGTCACCGTTCGGTGGGTTATGGTAACACGAACATAATTCTTACCCAGTATATATCCCCGAAGTCGAAAAGCGGCTACCTTCATGGTGGGCAAAAACTTTCGCATACGCAAAATCTCACCATTGGTGAACCGCGGGAGTTCTGTCTAGCCGAGGAACAACAAAAAGAAACCCTCAACAACAACAACAACAACAAACCATCAACAAATAATTGTAGGAACAATTTCAGACTTGACGGTTTTTTATGTTGGTTTTTTTTTTTTTTTTTTGGCGATGTGCTGTTTCTTTCCCGTACTCCTCGACTATTTACATTGTAGTGTGAATTGGTTGGATTCAAGCTAAAAAGGTGTCGTCTTTGACGGTGGAAGAAAACGTACCTGTCTTGTCTATCGTTTCCATTCAATTTTCTGCACGTGTGTACTAGCTTTTGTATGTCTCGTGAAGAAGGAAGGCATCAGGGCGGTTAATACTTTCACCTGCCCAACAAGTAATCCTTGAGGTTCGTGGTTCGATTCCCAGCCTTGCCCTTTCTTCCCAGTTTGACGAGAAAATCGAACTCGATGTCTGAGTCCAGATTAAACTATAAACAGAGGCCCCGTGTGTTGAATGCACGCAAAATATCTTACGTACACGTTAAAAGTCCGTTCCACCTTTCCAAAGAGTAGGCCATTTCGCGCCGGTGGGAACGGATGGAAAATTTTCGAAAAGGGCATGCATACAAATGTGTTTGACACTATCTCCGAAGTTGGAATCGGGCTACCTAAATGGTGAGTGGAAAAAAACCGGTTACATACGCATTGTCACCATTGGTGAATCTCTGAGCTCAAGCTGAGGAACGAAATAAAGAAGTATGTCTAATGGCATGTGCATGTGTGTCTGTGTGTGTGTGTGTGTGTGCGTGCGTGTGTGTGAAAGTTAAAAGTCAAATAATTTTGTATTTCCAGATAGTAAGTTGTATGTATGTGTGTGCGTGTTTGTGCGTTTGTGCGTTTGTGTGTGTGTGTGTGTGTGTGTGTGTGTGTGTGTGTGTGTGTGTGTGTGTGTGTGCAGATGGACATGATGTCCCTGCTACCACTGGACATCTTTTACCTGACGGCTGACCAGCCCTGGCTCCGGCAGTTTGTCTGGCTTCGTCTGCCACGTATGTTGAAGGTGAGAGAGCGGTAAGGGGGGGGGGGGGGTACATAGGGAGGGAAGGATACATAGAGAGGAGGGTACATAGAAGGGAGGGATACATAGAGAGGGAGGGATACATAGAGAGGGATGGACCGTGAATGGTGGACACAATGGATGGGTACATAAGGAAGGTACATAGGGAAAATAGACATGGGGGGATGGATACGTAGGAGGGATGGACAGGAGGGATGGATACTTGGGAGGGAGGGAGGGATACATAGGAGGGATGACCAGTGAGGAATAGGATCCTACATAGGGCTGGAGGAAGACATGAGGGAGGGATGCAAAGGAGGAGGATTAATAAAATGGGAGGGAATAGGGAAGGATGCGTATGAGGGATGGTGATAGGGTGGGATAGAGAGTGAGCACGCATTTTTGTTATGGCAGACAGCAATAAGTGCTGTCTGCGTGTCGCGATGACGACATACATGATTTATCATGAAGAAACCTCCTCTGGCTTACAGATCCATACCTTCTGGGAGTTCTATGCCCGTTGTGACCAGGCCGCCAAGTCATCTGCTCACGTCATCAGGTTAGTGATGACGTCCTTCCAGTGACGTCACTCCCCCATCATCACCTCTTCTCCTGCCTGTCTGTTTTTCTCTGTCTGTCTGTCTGTCTGTC
>CM060325.1:25550964-25553464 GCA_030674155.1 Stramonita haemastoma | reverse complement strand
AATGCATTATACTTGCTACAGTTTTAATCTGTATTACATATTAAAGTTGTTTTTTAATCTGCATTATATATTATAGTAACTACAGTTTTAATCTGTGATTTCAAATACGAGGTGATCAACCATTCCTCCCCCCCCCCCCCCCCCCCCCCCCCCCCCTTTTCCACGATATGGCCTCTGTAGTCGGCGGGACTATAAACAACGGGATTAGATTGGATTGGATTGGATTAAAACTGGACTTTTCATTAACTCAGAGAAGGTCATTTGTAAGTTTTACGAGGTGAGAGCCCCCCTCCCGGTATGGTCTCTGTGGTTGGCGGGGCTATCAATAATAACAACGACTACTTCAAAAGATTGGTTTGGATCGGAAGTGGACTTTTAATTTTTATATATATATTCTTTTCTATCGAGGATAATGGAACAAGCACTCTTATGCTTTTTTTCACATTCAGTCCCCCCGTGTGTATGCAGTTTTGTAAATGTCATCTGTTCCCACCGGCACACTATGGCCTACTCTTACGAAAAGCGGAACAGGATTTAACGTGTATGCAAGATGGAGGTCCTTTGTGACGTCAGATCCGGGACATCGTGGAGGCGGCGAGTCAGGTGAAGACGAGTTACCGGAAGAAGATGGACGACGTGTTGCACTACATGCAGGCCATCCAGATCTCCGACTACACGCAGGACAGGACGCGCCAGTGGTTCCTCTACAACTGGGAGCAGTCCAAGACTATCGGTGCGTGTGTGCGTGCGCTAAGGATATATATATATATATATAATATATATATATATATATATATATATATATATATATATATATATATAAATATATATATATATATGTTGTGTGTGTGTGTGTGTGTGTGTATATATATATAATATATATATAATATATATATATATATATAATATATATATACAATATATACAATATATATACAATATGCAATGTGTGTGTGTGTATGTAGTATGTCACTTTGTGTGTAGATAGGTGGCATCTTTCAGACAGCCCCATCCCACAGACAGACTATCCAACTGCTGCCTCCCCAGAACCTTTTCCCTTATAGACACTAGGAGTCCTACTCACAGTGGCCAAATCGGAAATCTTCGCTGGGGCGTTGATCTTATCACAACAACAACAAGGTGTAGTAGCAGGATCGGTGGCCTAGAGGTAACGCACCTGTCTAGAAAGTCGATAAGTGCAAGTTGGAAGTGAGTGTGCGGTAGTTTGATCCCTGTTTGGGCCCGAAACTTTTTTCCCCTTCCATAGAGTGGTGGTCTGAGTGTTAGTCTTCCGGATGAGACGATAGACCGAGATCCCGTGTGTTACACATTTAGCGCAAGTAAAAGAACCCACGGCATCAAGAGAGTTTGTCCCAGGCAAAATTCTTTTTTTTAAAAAGCCACCCCAACAGGGAAACAAATTAGTTGCATACAGGAACAGAAAAAAATCATGAGTGGCACGCGACGTGCTCTCCCCTGGGGAGAGCATCCCGAATTTCACGCAGAGAAATCTGCCTTGGCTTTAAAGTGGTATGCAGTAGGGTCCAATACAATACAGTACAAATACAATGGGCCTACTGTTGGTGAGTGGGACACAAAAGCTCTCTAAATGTTAAGTGTAATCCTTTTTTTCAAATGTTATGATGATATATGATTTGTTGTGGTTTTGATAATGGTGGTATGGAGTTTCTAGTAGATTGAATTGGTTGTTTGCTGTTGTTTTTTGTTTGTTTGTTGTTGGGGTGTTTTTTTTTGGGGGGGTGTTAATGTTTTCGTGTTGGTTTTTTTTGTTTGTTTGGGGGTTGTTGTTTTTTTTACTTGGTTATTGGCTATTTACTTGGGGGAGGTGGGGGGGTTGCTTTGTTTGTTTGGGGTTTTTTCCCTTGGTTATTGGCTTTTGGGGGGGGTTTCGTTGGGTTTTTTTTTGGGGGGGGACTTTTTAAGCTGTAATCATCATTTGTTTTTCAATGTGTCTGTGTGTTGGGGGGGGGGGGTTTTGTTTGTTATTTGTTTGGGGTTTCTTTTGTTTTATTTCCTCTTTCTTTGTTGCGTGTGACTGTTATTTGTCTGGTTATTTAGTTGTTGTAATAGTAGTATTTGGTTGTTTCGTTGTTGTGATTGTTTGGGGGGTGTTTTGTTTTGTTTCGTGATGTATCCTTGACATGGACGGGGACTGGATGTTAAAAAAAAGTTTATTAAATATCTTCGAAATAAAAGAATTTGATTTGATTTGGATTGGATTGGATTTGAGCACTCGCTTTCCGCAAGGTGAGGGTAAGCAGCATTGAGCGTGGTTACCAAATGGATTGATGAACATTTTCGCGCCCTCTTTAGGGAGGTTCAGGGAAGGTAAAGCATCGAGGGAGAGGAGATGGGCGTCGCCCTCAAAATGCTTGCCCATAGAGAAGCTGAGGTCTCTTAACATCTCGCACCCCAACGACCACATAGGTTATGGGAACACTTTACATTTTTACCTTTTAGTTAGTAAAAAGTTACTGAC
>CM060325.1:25519168-25546668 GCA_030674155.1 Stramonita haemastoma | reverse complement strand
TGTTAAAAAAAAGTTTATTAAATATCTTCGAAATAAAAGAATTTGATTTGATTTGGATTGGATTGGATTTGAGCACTCGCTTTCCGCAAGGTGAGGGTAAGCAGCATTGAGCGTGGTTACCAAATGGATTGATGAACATTTTCGCGCCCTCTTTAGGGAGGTTCAGGGAAGGTAAAGCATCGAGGGAGAGGAGATGGGCGTCGCCCTCAAAATGCTTGCCCATAGAGAAGCTGAGGTCTCTTAACATCTCGCACCCCAACGACCACATAGGTTATGGGAACACTTTACATTTTTACCTTTTAGTTAGTAAAAAGTTACTGACTGACTGTTCACTGAATGACTGATAAACGGATGGATAAATTGGTAGGTTGGTTTGTTGGTTGATTGGTTGATTGATTGATTGATTGATTGATTGATTGATTTGTTGATTGATTGATTGATTGCAGACGAGCGGAGCTTGGTAGCAGCATTGCCAAAGAAATTGCAGACTGATCTTGCCATCAGTGTCCATTTTAACACTTTGATCAAAGTGCAGCTCTTCCAGGTGTGTGTGTGTGTGTGTGTCTGTCTGTCTGTCTGTCTGTCTGTCTGTCTGTCTGTCTGTCTGTCTGTCTGTCTGTCTGTCTGTCTGTGTAGGTGTGATGGTGATAATTATGATAGTTATGATCGTGAAGTATGTGTGTGTGTTTGGGGGGGGGGGGGGGTATGGAGGATGAAGTTTGTTATGTGTGCCTATGCGTCGGTGTGCATGCCGATGTTTTAAGTTTGTTTTTTTTCTCACTAACTTTTTCTTCAAGAAACGAAATACTTTAAAAGTTATATTCTGCTGCTGTTGTTGTTTTTTCGATCCTTGACTATACCAGCGAGGTTCACCAGTGGTGAGAGTTTGCGTATGCGACCGTTTTTCACACACTATGAAGGTAACTGCGTTTCCACTTCAGGGATGTGTGTTGGGTGTGTTCGTGTTTCCATAACCCACCTAATGCTGACATTATGACGGGATCTTTAGCGTGCTTATTTGATCCTTTGCTTGCCTATAAACACGAGTGGATATAAGGCACTGACATGTCTGCACTCGAAGTTGATTAGGGAGATCGTAAAAATCTCCATCCTTAATTTTACAATACGCCACTACTGAGATTCGAACCCATGATTTCATGGACCCATGAGATGGAAGTCGGTCTTAACCACTCGGCTGTAGGGACCTTAATAGTCTATATAACACTGTTAATCGGCCGTGTATACAATAAAAGTGGAATGATACAACTAAATAACATCTGGAATGATCGTAGTTTTTCTCACCATCTGGAAATGACAATAGTGGAATGCTTAGTATGTCCCGTCATGTTTTATGGCTGTGAATCCTGGACACAAAAAAGACAATAAAAAAAATAATCGAAGCAGCTGAGATGGGGCTTTTTAGAAGGCTGCTCAGAGTCAGTTGGACAGATAAAAGGACAAATGAAAGCAGATTACAGGAACTCGCAAGAAAACTTTTAACATCAATAAATAAAACAGCACTAAGATACGTAGGCCAAGCGCTACGAATTCGAGATACGGACTTCGTGAAAACTGTCTTTCAAGGCAATAACGAGGCAAAAAGAAGAAGAAAAAAGACAGATCACCAGCCTCCCTAATTTTCAACATCACCCAATCCTGTGGCATGAGAATCCGTGAAGTCAGCAGGGTCAGCGAAGACCGGAGCAAATGGAGGAGGAGGATCATGTCAGTGTTATTTGAGGTGTGGCTGCTAACACAGAACTCGGTGATGCCGACAGGTGAGACAATAAAAGACTGAGAGCGTAACATGCTATCTGACAGTACTGAAGAGTATGAGGAACTGTGATCACAACTTGCTCCTCTGCTGGACTGTGAAAGGAACGGGTTATCTTCTTTTTTCTTCTTCTTCTTCTTCTTCTTCTTTCTTCTTCTTCTTCTTCTTCTTCTTCTTCTTTCTTCTTCTTCGTCTTCTTCTTCTTCTTCTTCTTCTTCTTCTTCTTCTTCTTCTTCTTCTTCTTCTTCTTCTTCTTCTTCTTCTTTCTCGAACACTCATACAGCAACTATTCTTGTCTTGGCATATGATCGAAAATGCATTGCGCTGCCGTTAAGCGCGTGCCAGGTCAGGCCCAGCGCATCCGACTTCGGCATGGGAGAGAATTGTTATTTTTAAGTCTTTCTGCGGGGAAAAATTGGCTGGGGAATGGACCAAGAAAGGCAGAAAATAGACAAGGAGGAGGTGACGTGAAGAAAAGGAACAAGACAGAAACACTTACACTGCACAGCCGTATGTGAATAAGTACTGCTCGGAGATTATGTATAATTTTATTATGTGTGTGTAAGTCATTACATGTAGTCAGGACTACACATTTTTGTATGCCAGTGCCGCACACTTCCATGGTTGTCTTGTAGATGGGTGACCGCTCGTGCGCCTTGGCTTGCGTACTGTCAATCCCCCAGTTCACCCAGCTGTAAATGGGTACCTATCTGCCCTCTTTAGGGTCAGGGAAGGTAAAGCAGCGAGGGAGAGGAGGTGGGCGCCACTGGCCCCTAGAGAAGCTGAGGTCTCTGACACCTCGCTCCCCAAGGACTGCATAGGTTACTGGAACACCTGTTATTGTATACTGTGCACGGTCTTGAAGGCAACGTGCCGAATGCCTGGATATGTATGCTATACTGTGCAGGACTGTGAGCGGAACTTGCTGTATGACTTGGTACTGAAGCTGAAGCCCAACCTCTTTCTGCCGGCGACTACGTGTGTCAGAAGGTGATGATGATAATGATATTAACAATAGTGATGATCATAATGGTAATAATAATTATTATAAAAAGGATGATGTATGTATGTGCGCACGCGCGCGCCATGGAATAAGCTCTGTGGGTTTGTTTGGTTTTTTACATGCAGTCCCGTTGTGTATGCAGTTTTGTAAATGTTGTCATCCGTTCCCACCGATGCACAATGGCCTATTCTTCCGAAAAGCGGAACCAGTTTTACTCTGTGTGTGAGTGTGTGTTTATTTTTTATTATTTATTTTTTTTTTTTTATTCCTTTATATCGAGGATAAAGGAATAAGCACTCATTTGCTTTTTTTTCATCCAGTCCTCGTGTGTATGCAGTTTTGTAAACATTGTCATCTGTTCCCACCGGCACACAATGGTCCACTCTTACGAAAAGCGGAACAGGATTTAACGTGTGCGCAAGATGCCCTGCGTACGTTCGCAAATGGGGCCTCAGTTTATAGTCTCATCCGAAAGACTTCTGGGGAGAGTGGAGTCAGCACTGATGTTAACTTCAGGGGAAAAATCCCCTCGGATGGGAGTCCAACTCGGGTCAAATTGCGTCAAATTGAGTGAGTGTGTGTGTGCGTGTGCGTATGCGTGTGTGTGTGCGCGCGCGCGTGTGTATGTGTGTGTGTGTGTTGTGTGCGTGTGTTTGTGTGTGTGTGTTTGAATATGTATATTTATGTATATATATGTATATATGTATATATGTATATATGTATGTATATGTATATATATATATATATATATATATATATATATATATATAATTATATATATATCTGTGTGTGTGAACATATATGTATATACACATATATATATATATTATATATATATATGCACACACACACACACACACACCACACACACACACATATATATATATATATATATATATATATACATACAACACACACACACATATATATATATATATATATATATATATATATATATATATATATATATATATATATATATATATACACACACACACACACACACACACACACATATGTGCGTGTATGCATGTGTACGTGTGTGTATATATACACAATACATAAACACACCCCTATAACCACACACACACACACACATCTCTATCGAACAGGGCGAGGTAGGCAAAGAGATGTACATCGTGAGCCAGGGGCAGGTGGAGGTGGTGGGCGGGGAGAGGAAGGACGTGGTGCTGGCCACGCTGTCGGAGGGCAGCGTGTTCGGGGAGATCTCGCTGCTGGCCATGTCGGGACGCGGCAACCGCCGCACGGCAGACGTGCGCAGCAGCGGCTTCACCAGCGTCTTCACGCTGTCCAAGAACGACTTCGAGGAGGCCATGAACGAGTACCCTGAGGCCCAGAAACTGCTGAAAAAACGGGCCAAGTGAGTAGTGGAGGAGAGGGGGGAGGGGTGGGGGGGGGGGGGGTTGGGGAGGGTGGTGGTTTGTGGTGGTGGTTGTGGTGGTGGAGGAGGCCATGAACCCTGAGGCCCAGAAACTGCTGAAGAAACGGGCCAAGTAGGTAAGGGTGGTTGGGGAGGAGGGGGGAAGGGTTGGGTGTGGGGGGAGGGGGGGATAGTGTGGAGGGGGGAAGGTTGGGTGTGGGGGGAGGATGAGGTTGGGGGTGGGGTGATGGAGGAGGCCACGAACGAGTACCCTGAGGCCCAGAAACTGCTGAAGAAACGGGCCAAGTGAGTAGGGGTGGTTGGGGTGGAGGGGGGGGTGGGGTTGGGGGGAGGGGGGGTTGGGGGTGGGGGGGGGGGGGGTTGGGCGTGTGGAGGGGGGTGGTTGGGGTGGTGGGGTGGTGGAGAAGGCCACGAACGAGTACCCTGAGGCCCAGAAACTGCTGAAGAAACGGGCCAAGTGAGTTGTGGTAGGTGGGGGGGGGAGGAGGAGGGTTGGGTGTGGGGGGAGGAAGGAGGTTGTGGTTGGGGGGAGGGGTGATGGGTGTGTGGTGGTGGTCGGGGTGGTGGAGGAGGCTATGAACGAGTACCCTGAGACCCAGAAACTGCTGAAGAAACGGGCCAAGTCAGTTGGGGTTTGGGGGTGGGGAGGAGGGGTGGGGTAGGGAGGGAGGGTTGGGGGAGGGGGGTTGGGGTAATGGGGGGGAGGGGTGGTGGGGAGGTGTGGCGGGAGGGGGTTGGGGTGGTGGTAGGGTGGGTGGATGATGGAGGGGGGTTGGGTGGTGTGGGGGAGGGGTGTGTGTGTGTGTGGAGGGGGGTGGGTGGTGGTGGTAGGGTTTAGTGTGTGTTGGGGGGAGGGGGAATGTGAAGGGAGGGGGTTGTGTTAGGGGTAGGGTTTGTATGTGTGGGTGGAAAGGGGTGTTGTGGGGGGGGGGAGGTGTGGTTTTGGGATGTGTGTGTGCGCGTGCGTGCGTGCTTTTGTGCGCTCGTGTGTGCGTGCGTGCGTGTGTGTGTGTGTGCACGTGCGTGCGTGCGTGCGTGCGTGCGTGATCATAATCCGACGTTGCACTAATATTTATTGATCTCAGTGATGTTGGCAATGTAGGATGTTGGGGGGGTCTGCCGAACTGTCGTCATCAGATGTGTCAGTGTTTCTGATCGCATGACCAGTGTAATATCAATTCTGTTGACCTGGATCGAAAGTCTAGAGATAACGCACCTGCACAGATAGCGAAAAGTCCGGGTTCAGAATATGTGGTGGTTCGATCTCCGTTTGTGCCAAAAACTTTCCACCCACCTTCAAAATCGCGAGTGGTGGTTTGAGTGCTAATCTGATAAGACGATAAACTGGTGTCCCAAATATAACTAGGTAGGACCACGGCAGCCGCTAACGAGTAAAGCGTAGCGGAAAGTGGCAAATTAGATCTACTTTGCACCCAAATTTCTCCATCCAAATCTAAAAGAAAGCTAAAAAAAATATATACTAGTAAAAAGTTTAATGCATTAACTTAACGTCTGTAATATCATTTTGCAAGAATAATGACTGGATAAGTGCGAGCGATGATTTAATATCGGTAATAAACTTAAAAACTCGCCGCTACCGGAGCCTCACTGGCTGAAAACGCGACTCGGTGAATTTTCGTGCTTCGTCTTCCAACACGATCTGTCACCCCTTCATTATACAAACCTATTCATAGCGCAAACCATTGGAAAGAAGAAACTCTCCACTAACCCATTATATGAGAGACACTTTAGTGAAGTTTTTTTTAAATACAGTATAATGCGTTTAAAAATTCCCTACATTTTTCGGAAGTCGTAGAAATTTCCCTATTAATCCCTACAAAAAAATCCAACACAGCGTTAAAAAGCTCGTTTTTTAAAGAACAAAAACGTCATTTCAGTTTATCGGTTATTTCCGTTAAATGACGTCTGATTGATTCTCGTTTGCATACAGCACCCCCTTTTCTAACTGACCAAAATGGCGGCCTTAGCGAGTCTACACATAGATGCTTCAGACTTGCGAACGTCGATAGAGATTTTCGATGTGTACAGCGCATTTACACTCACATCTGAAGAAGGAAATGCTGTGCTTTTATTTTGTACGTAGTTACTATCGAATCTCGATGATTTTAGATTTAAAAACTTATCGTTGATCGCAAGTTTATCCCGGACTGGGATCGCAGGGAGCGAAGAACTAGGTCATCGAAGGGTGCTCTCAGAATTTATGAGCTCGCGTGAAATTTTTCTATTGTAACAATAAATGAGGGTGATGATTCTATTCTAAATATTTTCTAGTAGTGTTTGTTTTTTTCTTAGGATCTGTACTTTGTTATATCGTGCCGAAATGTTCGACGAAACATCGTGAAAACGAATGCAAGAATGATAACTCTTGCCTCGATCTAATTTCTGATAGAGATTTGGCCGATTTTGTTTACCGTTTGTTGTGTCTGTGTGCATGTAAGACCGCATTTTAAACAGAAATAGTGATTTAACGATTAGAAATCACTCCTGAATGCATCCATTTAAATTCATGCAAAACAAAACTTTTTTTTTTTAATCAGAGCATACAAGTGCTACTCAAATTGAGTAAAACTTTGTTCTCTCTGTTGGTTTCACATTTTAAGCAGTGCATGAACTTTCTTCACTTCTTTTTCATTAAGTTGTTTTGTTTCACCAAACATGTAGTTAGAAAGAAAAAAAACACAAGAAAAAGTGCAAACTTTGTAATGATTTTATTGTGCACAAACAAGCCTATTCAATACTAATTTTTATCACACACACACACACACACACACACACACACACACACACACACACAGTCACACAGTCACACAAAGTCACACACACACAAATACAATATATATATTACACACACACACACACACACACACACACACACACACACACACACATACATAAGATTCACACACACACACACACACACACACACACACACACACACACACACACACGATTCACACACACACACACACACACACACACACACACACACACACACACACACACACACACACACACACACACACCACTCATACCTCTACAATTCATACTTGCATGTATGCACACTTAATAAAATGTACAGACACTAAGAATACACACAGATTAGGCAACTCACAAAAATGTCCAAATTTGCATTTTTAATTGTACAAGAAAAATGTTAAAAAATACAACACTAATAAGTCTATATCATACAGGCATTGCAACAGTATGTCACACAGTGAAAGATATTTCAGCAGAGGTCTAGGAGGTCTGTGATATATTTAGGAAGAAACTATGCAAAGGTTAAAATCACTGGGCACAAAAAGGATACATGCAACAT
Source organism: Stramonita haemastoma (assembly GCA_030674155.1). Lineage (NCBI taxonomy): Eukaryota > Metazoa > Mollusca > Gastropoda > Neogastropoda > Muricidae > Stramonita > Stramonita haemastoma. The sequence continues at coordinate 25,539,152 of CM060325.1, read as the reverse complement.
CACAATGCAACATGTAAGCTCACCTTAGTTAAAGTTAAAGTCTGTCCCGAGCCATAAGGCTCATCAGGCCGGTGCTTATCCCGGTTTCTGTGGCGTTAAGCGACTGAGAGTCATAGACTCCCCCTGGATAGGACGCCAGTCTATCGCAGGGTTAACCCCCAACACAAGGTTGGTACCCCTTTTACACCTGGGTGGGGTGAGAAAATAGCCGTAAAGTGCCTTTTCCAAGGGCACAACGCCACAGCAGAATAGCTGGGATCGAACCCGCAACCTTTAGATTACGAGTACAACGCCCTAACCACTAGGCCACAGCGGCGGCATGTAAGCTCACCAGAAACCTAAAAAAAAAAAAAAATTAATAAAAGAACACAGATGATCACATGAGTACACCTATGATATATTGTAAGAAGATGCTTGACAAGACAAGGGAGAGGGGGGGGGGGTAGGGGAAAAAAACAAACAGAATCACTTGGAATGGCCTTATAAAGACATGCGCATTGTTTCAAGACAAACATTTTGATAGGTGTACCATTTTTGTCAGTCAATTAGAAACATATATGATGTTAATGCCTATGAGGGGGAGGGGGGCTGAGTTGGGGGGGGGGTGAGTAGGGGGGGGACCAGAATAACTTGGAATGCTCTTTAAAAAGACTCACTGTTTCAAGACAAATATTTTGATAGGTGTTACCATTTCTATCAGTCAATTAGAAGCTGAGATATGATGTTAATGCCTATTGAGGGGGAGGGGGGGCGGGCGGAGGGGGGAGATGAGTGGAGGGGGGGGGGGGAACCAGAATCACTTGGAATGCCCTTTAAAAAGACTCACTGTTTAAAGACAAATATTTTGATAGGTGTACCATTTCTATCAGTCAATTAGAAGCCGAGATATGATGTTAATGCCTATGGGGGGGGGGGAGAGAAGTGGAGGGGGGGGAACCAGAATCACTTGGAATGCCCTTTAAAAAGGATCACTGTTTAAAGACAAATATTTTGATAGGTGTACCATTTCTATCAGTCAATTAGAAGCCGAGATATGATGTTAATGCCTATTGAGGGGGGGGAGGGGAGGGAGGGGGGAAGAGGAGTGGAGGGGGGGACCAGAATCACTTCGAATGCCCTTTAAAAAGACTCACTGTTTAAAGACAAACATTTTGATAGGTGTACCATTTCTGTCAGTCAATTAGAAGCTGAGATATGATGATATGCCTATGGGCTGGTTTTGTGTTATTATTTGGACAGGTTTTATGCTTCACAAATTGTTGTCATAGGGGTGTTTTGGATGACTGCAGTTTGCCTCTACATGATTTTTAGCTTTTAAAAAAAAATACATAGCATCTGAGTAATAAGTACAAGCTGTAATATAGATCTTAGACACTTTTAGGCATTCTTGAGATTTTTACAGGAGGGTAAAGTACCCCTTTCAGCTCAATTCGCGAGCTATTTTTAGAATTTTTCTCTGATTTTGATGTAAAATTCCATTTGTTTCCTTTGACTTATTTTTCTGCTTTTTAGATATTTGTTTCTTCAAAGTAGCATAAAACAATATAAAACTAGTTTCAGCACTGTCAGGTTCATAATAAGCATGAGGGAGATGTCCAAATAAGGCTTTAAATAACGAAATGACATTTTTATCCCATCTGAAATTTTTTAAAGTGGTATATCTCAAAAACCGTCTAAGATAATGATATGAAATTTTGCATGCTTCTTGATCTTGCTACTATCTTTCATTTGAGATAACAAACATCAAATTCTATGACATCTGAAAAAATGAGTGGTCCTACCTAATATAACACACGCATGTAGCGCAACGTCAAAGAACCCAGGGCCCAGGAAAAAAAATTCTGTTTTTAAAAAAGCCAACCCTGATAGGGAAACAAAACACATGCAGAGAGATTTTTTTTTTTAATGATGGGGGGTGGTGCTGCTCTTGTGGCGACGCGCTCTCCTGTAAGGGAGGGGGGGGAGAGGGAGGCGGCCTGAATTTGGCGCAGAGAACTTTGCCGTGACTGAAAGTGGTCAAGAAGAGAATTAGGAGGCAGTGGGAAACTGTCCGTTGTTTCAGAAAACTGCTGAAGGAGAATGCCCGCAAGATGGAGAAGACGACAGCCAAGGTGGAGGCGGAGGAGATCATCAAGACCCCACAGGACACCCCCAAGATGGTCCGCACCGTCATACAGGTATAGCGTCACTGCCATACAGGTATAGCGTCACTGCCATACACATTTAAATCCAGCCTCAAGACACGCTTATTTCAAAGCTAAGACTTTCCTATCCTGTTTCATCTTCTGCCCCTGCTCTCAACAGCCGAAATATCCACCACCCTGCCAAAGTGTTTAACCTCTATGTGTGTGTGTGTGTGTGTGTGTGTGTGTGTGTGTGTTGTGTGTGTGTGTGTGTGTGTGTGTGCGGTGTGCGTGCGTGCGTGGGGCGTGCGCGTGTGGTGCTTGGTGTGATGTGTGTGTGTGTGTGTGTGTGTGTTGTTTGACTTCGTTAAAAAATTAAATTGTTGTTGGCTGCATGTGCAAGAATTGGTTGAATGCAAGCGCTTTGATTTGTTTTTGCAAGATATAGCGCTATATAAATTCCATTTTTATTATTATTATTCAGGTATAGCGTCACTGTCATACAGGTATAGCAGCACTGTCATACAGGTATAGCATCATTGTCAGTCATACAGGTATGGCATCACTGTCATACAGGTATAGCGTCACCGTCATACAGGTATAGCATCACTGTCATACAGGTATAGTATCATGTAGTCATACAGGTATAGCATCACTGTTAGTCATACAGGTATAGCGCACTGCATACATACGATTACAGGTAGGCATCACTGCATACAGGTTAGCATCACTGTCATACAGTTAGCATCACTGTCATACAGGTATAACTGCAAGTACGTCATACAGGTATAGCATCACTGTCATACAGTTAGCATCACTGTCTAAGTATATCACGTCATAAGTTATCATGTCATAGTAATGTCATACGGGAGCGTCACTGTCATACAGGTTAATGATAGTAGCTACTGTCACAGGTTAGCGTCATGCATACAGGTATATAGCACAGTCACTGGTCATTCATACAGGTATAGCGTCACTGTCATAAGGTATAGCGTCACTGTCATACAGGTATAGATAGCATCATGCATACAGTATGCGTCATGTCATACTGGTATAGCGTCACTGTCATACAGGTATAGCGTCACTGTCATACAGGTATAGCGTCACTGTCATACAGGTATAGCGTCACTGTCATACAGGTATAGCGTCACTGTCATACAGGTATAGCATCACTGTCATACAGGTATAGATAGCATCACTGTCATACAGGTATAGATAGCATTCACTTGTCAATACAGGTATAGCACAGTCAACAGGTATAGATCATGTATACAGGTATAGCGTCACTGTCATACAGGTATAGCATCACTGTCATACAGGTATAGATAGCATCACTGTAAAATTACCATGGTATAGATAGCATCACTGTCATACAGGTATAGCGTCTCACATGATCATACAGGTATAGCGTCATGTGATCACTACAGGTATAGCATCACTGTATACAGGTAATACTAGCATCACTGTACATACTAGGTATAGACATCACTGTCAACAGGTTAATAGCATCACTGTCATACAGGTATAGATAGCATCACTGTCATACAGGTATAGCATCACTGTCATACAGGTATAGGCTGTCACATGGTCATGTCATACAGGTATAGCGTCACTGTCATACAGGTATAGCGTCACTGTCATACAGGTATAGCATCACTGTCATACAGGTATAGCATCACTGTCATACAGGTATAGCATCACTGTCATACAGGTATCGATAACATCACTGTCATACAGGTATAGATAACATCACTGTCATACAGGTATAGCATGAGGAGGATTCAGCTCCCCCCAGCCTCAGCACATCACTCACTCCTCTCTTGCGATCTACCTGTGCACGTGTGTGTGCGTGTGCGTGTGTGTGTGTGTGTGTGTGTGTGTGTGTGTGTGTGTGTGTGTGTGTGTGTGTGTGTGTGTGTGTGTGTGTGTGTTTTCTTTATTTATATCGAGGATAATGGAATAAGCACTCGTGTGCTTTTTTACATCCAGTCCCCGTGTGTAGGCAGTTTTTGTTAATCTTGTCATGTGTTCCCACCGGCACACAGTGGCCTTCATTTACGAAAAGTTGAACAGAATTTAACGTGTGCGCAAGATGTTCTGCGTGTGTTTTCACACGGGGCCTCGGTTTGTTGTCTCATCCGAAGGACTGTTGTGGAGAGTGGAGTCAGCACTGATGTTAACTCCAGGAGAAAAATCCCCTTGAACGGGAATCGAACTCGTGTGTGTGTGTGTGTGTGTGTGTGTGTGTTGTGTGTGGTGTGTGTGTGTGTGTGTGTGTGTGTGTGTGTTGTGTGTGTGATATTTATCTATTTATTCTTTCTTTTATATTGTGGATAATAGAATAAGCACTCGTGTGCTTTTTTTCATCCAGTCCCCATGTGTATGCAGTTGTGTAAATATTGTCATCTGTTCCCACCGGCACACAATGGCCTACTCTTACGAAAAGCGGAACAGGATTTAACGTGTGCGCAAGATAGATAGATAATGTGTGTGTGTGGGGGGGGGGGGGGGGTGTGAGAGAGAGAGAGAGAGTTATGTGCGTGTGTGTTTGTCTGTTCTTTTGATTTAACATCTTTTTTACTATTACTGATTTTAGAACAGATATATATATATAATTATATATGTGTGTGTGTATCAGATAGATAGATAGATAGATAAGAGAGATAGATAGATAGATAGATAGATAGATAGATAGATAGATAGATAGATGTTGTGTGTGTCTGTGTGTGCGTGTGCGTGCGTGCACACATGTGCATGCGCATGTGGGTGTGTGCACGTGCTTGCGTGAGTAGGCGTGTGCGCGCCTGTATGCGTGTGCATGCCTACTTATGTGTATATTTGTGTGTGTACCAGGTGATGAACCCGGGGTCTCAGACCGCTCAGAAGCTGAACCCCGTCAAGAGGTACCCCTGTACCCCCAGCGGTGCCCGCCACCTGGCCGTGCCCGAACCCGGCCCTAAGACCCTGAGGGTGCCCGGGGAACCGGACCTGGGGCACAGCAACCTGGCCTTTGACCTCTCTGACGAGCAGATACAGGTATGGCTGTGATTGGTTTCTGATGAAGACTTGCAGGTATGGTTGTGATTGGTTTTGTTTTCTGATGAAGACATGCAGGTATAGCTTTGATTTGTTTTGTTTTGTGATGAAGACATGCAGGTATAGCTTTGATTTGTTTTGTGATGAAGACATGCAGGTATAGCTTTGATTTGTTTTGTTTTGTGATGAAGACATGCAGGTATAGCTTTGATTTGTTTTGTTTTGTGATGAAGACATGCAGGTATAGCTTTGATTTGTTTTGTTTTGTGATGAAGACATGCAGGTATAGCTTTGATTTGATTTGTGATGAAGATATACAGGTAGAGCTTTGATTTGATTTCTGATGAAGACATGCAGGTATAGCTTTGATTTGTTTTGTGATGAAGACATGCAGGTATAGCTTTGATTTGTTTTGTGATGAAGACATGCAGGTATAGCTTTGATTTGATTTGTGATGAAGACATACAGGTACAGCTTTGATTTGATTTGTGATGAAGATATACAGGTATAGCTTTGATTTGTTTTGTGATGAAGACATGCAGGTATAGCTTTGATTTGTTTTGTGATACAGACATGCAGGTTATAGCTTTGATTTGTTTTGTTTTGTGATGAAGACATGCAGGTATAGCTTTGTTTTGTTTTGATTTCTGATGAAGACATGCAGGTATAGCTTTGTTTTGTTTTGATTTCTGATGAAGACATGCAGGTATAGCTTTGATTTGTTTTGTGATGTAGACATGCAGGTATAGCTTTGATTTGTTTTGTGATGTAGACATGCAGGTATAGCTTTGATTTGTTTTGTGATGTAGACATGCAGGTATAGCTTTGATTTGTTTTGTGATGAAGACATGCAGGTATAGCTTTGATTTGTTTTGTGATGAAGATATACAGGTATAGCTTTGATTTGTTTTGTTTTGTGATGAAGACATGCAGGTATAGCTTTGATTTGTTTTGTTTTGTGATGAAGACATGCAGGTATAGCTTTGATTTGTTTTGTTTTGTGATGAAGACACGCAGGTATAGCTTTGATTTGTTTTGTGATGAAGATATATACAGGTATAGCTTTGATTTGTTTTGTTTTGTGATGAAGACATGCAGGTATAGCTTTGATTTGTTTTGTTTTGTGATGAAGACATGCAGGTATAGCTTTGATTTGATTTGTATGAAGATTACATGTAGAGCTTTGATTTGATTTCTGATGAAGACATGCAGGTATAGCTTTGATTTGTTTTGTGATGAAGACATGCAGGTATAGCTTTGATTTGTTTTGTGATGAAGACATGCAGGTATAGCTTTGATTTGATTTGTGATGAAGACATACAGGTACAGCTTTGATTTGATTTGTGATGAAGATATACAGGTATAGCTTTGATTTGTTTTGTGATGAAGACATGCAGGTTATAGCTTTGATTTGTTTTGTGATACAGACATGCAGGTATAGCTTTGATTTGTTTTGTTTTGTGATGAAGACATGCAGGTATAGCTTTGTTTTGTTTTGATTTCTGATGAAGACATGCAGGTATAGCTTTGTTTTGTTTTGATTTCTGATGAAGACATGCAGGTATAGCTTTGATTTGTTTTGTGATGTAGACATGCAGTATAGCTTTGATTTGTTTTGTGATGTAGACATGCAGGTATAGCTTTGATTTGTTTTGTGATGTAGACATGCAGGTATAGCTTTGATTTGTTTTGTGATGAAGACATGCAGTTATAGCTTTGATTTGTTTTGTGATGAAGATATACAGGTATAGCTTTGATTTGTTTTGTTTTGTGATGAAGACATGCAGGTATAGCTTTGATTTGTTTTGTTTTGTGATGAAGACATGCAGGTATAGCTTTGATTTGTTTTGTTTTGTGATGAAGACACGCAGGTATAGCTTTGATTTGTTTTGTGATGAAGATATACAGGTATAGCTTTGATTTGTTTTGTTTTGTGATGAAGACATGCAGGTATAGCTTTGATTTGTTTTGTTTTGTGATGAAGATATACAGGTATAGCTTTGATTTGATTTTGATGAAGACATGCAGGTATAGCTTTGATTTGATTTGTGATGAAGATATACAGGTATAGCTTTGATTTGATTTTGATGAAGACATGCAGGTATAGCTTTGATTTGATTTGTGATAAAGATATACAGGTATAGCTTTGATTTGCTTTCTGATGAAGACATGCAGATATAGCTTTGATTAGATTTGTTTTTTGATTAAGACATGCAGGTAGAGCTTTGATTTGTTTTGTGATGAAGACATGCAGGTACATATTTGTTTTGTTTTGTTTTCTGATGAACAAATGTAAGGTTCAGCTTTTTTTCTCATGAAGAGATGTAAGCACAGCTTTGATTTTTTTCTTCTGAAAAACAGACGCAGTATAGTTCTTTCCTAATGAACAGATGCAGTACAGCTCTGATTTTATTTCCTAATGAACAGATGCAGTACAGCTCTGATTATTTCTCATGAACAGTGCACTACAGCTCTGATTATTTCTCATGAACAGTGCATACAGCTCTGATTATTCTATGAACAATGCAGTACAGCTCTGATTTATTTCTATGAACAGATGCACTACAGCTCTGATTATTTTCCTATGAACAGATGCAGTACAGCTCTGATTTATTTCTGCATTGAACTATGAAGATGCAGTACACTCTGATTATATTTCCTAATGAACAGATGCAGTACAGCTCTGATTATATTTCCTAATGAACAGATGCAGTACAGCTCTGATTTATTTCCTAATGAAGAGAGCATACAGCTCTTGATTTTTTCCCAGGTGAACAGGTGTAGATACAGCTTTGATTTTTGTGTCTATGAACATTTGCAGTCAGTTGATTTTTTTGAAATATGCAGTTCAGTTTTGATTTTTGGGATGATGAACATATGCAGTTCAGTTTGATTTGATGATGAACAATGCAGTTCAGTTTGATTTTTGTTTGTTGATGAACATATGCAGTTCGTTTGTTTTGGTGTGATAAAATATGCAGTTCAGTTTTGATTTTTTGGGATGATGAACATATGCAGTTCAGTTTGATTTTTGGATGATGAACATATGCAGTTCAGTTTTGATTTTTGGGATGATGAACTGCAGTTCATTTGATTTTTGGGTATGACTATCAGTTCAGTTTTGATTTTGGGATGATGAACATATGCAGTTCAGTTTTGATTTTTGGGATGATGAACATATGCAGTTCAGTTTTGATTTTTGGGATGATGAACATATGCAGTTCAGTTTTGATTTTTGGGATGATGAACATATGCAGTTCAGTTTTGATTTTTGGGGTGATGATTAGTGATGAACATACGCAGTTCAGTTTTGATTTTTGGATGATGAACATATGCAGTTCAGTTTTGATTTTTGGGTGATGAACATATGCAGTTCAGTTTTTTTTTTGGGATGATGAACATATGCAGTTCAGTTTTGATTTTGGGGTGATGAACATATGCAGTTCAGTTTTGATTTTTGGTGATGACATATGCAGTTCAGTTTTGACTTTATTTGGTGATGAACATATGCAGTAGAGCTTGTTGTTTTTTTTTTGGTGGTGAACATATGCAGTACAGCTCTGATTTTTACTTTTTTTCGGCAGAACAAGCCGAGCATCGTCACCCAGTCCTACGACGAAAACGACCTCTTAATGGACAACGACGACGACGAAATCATCGTGATCGAAAGGATCGAACACAGCCTGCCCCAGGACTCCAGAGACATCGACCAAGACGTAGAAGACATCCTCAACGATCACCACCACCGATGACAACATCAACAACAACCACAACCACCACAGCAGCAGCGAGGACGACACTTTGCAAGGGCAGTTCATGGAGAACGATGACGTCTTCGTGGAGGATGACACCAGCTTCGAGCAGGAGTTCTTCAACAGTGTCATGGCGGAGCTCAAAGCCCAGGACGTTATCGACGAGAACGGCAAACCCTCACGACCAGAACCCCACACCCTGCCACAACGTATGTCTCTTTTCCAAAGCGAAACCTCCGCCGCATCCCAGCTAGGAAAAACGACCCCACCACAAGAAGAAGAAGGAGAACAAGATGATGATGGTGATGTCGCTTTGCCCAAAGAGGACGAGAAGAGTAGGGCAGCTGAAAACCTCGAGTCTCTGTTTGCGCAGTATGACAACATGGCAGCGCCGAACGAGAACCACCATACCGCGACACGAGTCGAAGACGACGACGACGACGATGACGAAGGATGCGGGTGAGGATAAAAACTCTCCCGAGGAAAGTGAGAAGTCCAAACTCCTGGGGAAAACCAAGCCCACCACGAAGAAGACGCATGAACAGAGCAAGGGGAAAGGAGAGGAGGGGGCCGGGCCCAAACCCCAGAGAGAAAAGAGTGGTAGAGACACGCTCCCGGAAAGTTCAGCCAACGGTGTGAAGAAAGATTCGAGAATGTTGAAACCATCACAGCAACAACAACAACAACAACAACAACAGCGAGAGAAAGAGGACAGCAAAAGCCGAAAAAGAGAGACAGGGGAAGTAGGGAGGGAGACAAAACGGGAGCCGAGAGAAAAGGGCGGGAAAGGAGGAGACAGGAGAGGGAGGAGAGAGGAGGGAAAAGAGACGAAAGAGAGGCAGCAGCAGCAGCGGCTTCTTGGAGAAAGACATCGCCCATGGGAAAGTGAGAACAGTGGAGGAAGGGAGCAGTAGGCAGACTCCCTCATCCGGTGAGTGGTCTTTTTTTTTATTTTTTTTTTTTTTAGACAGGCAGGCACACCCACGCACGAACACACGCACGCATGCATGCACGCACGCACGCATGCACACACACACACATACGTACACAAACACGCGCGCGCTCGCGAGAGAGTCTGCGAGAGATAAGAGAGACTCGGGAGAGAGAGAGAGAGAGAGTGAGAGAGGAGAGAGAGAGAGAGAATGAATGAATGAATGAATGAATGAATTTATCTTTATTTTGGGTTACAGAGTAAGTATTAAATACTTTTTTCATCCGGTCCTTGCCTGATTAGGGAATGTAGATATAAAAAAATAAATTAAGAAAATAGTAACCCCTACCCCAGAAACGACCATCACCAACAAGAGAGAGAGAGGTAGAGAGACAGAGGTTTGTGTAAGTGCACATGCACGCAGACGTGAGTGTGTGTTTTTAGTAGAGGTTTGTGTAAGTGCACGTGCACGCAGACGCGAGTGTGTTTTTTTTCGTAGAGGGTTTGTGTAAGTGCACATGCACGCAGACGTGAGTGTGTGTTTTTAGTAGAGGTTTGTGTAAGTGCACATGCACGCAGACGTGAGTGTGTGTTTTTAGTAGAGGTTTGTGTAAGTGCACATGCACGCAGACGTGAATGTGTGTTTTTAGTAGAGGTTTGTGTAAGTGCATATGCACGCAGACGTGAGTGTGTGTTTTTAGTAGTAATTCTGTGTATTTGAAATTCCATGTTTATAAAATAACGAAGTGTTTAGATTCCGCAAAACTATCCAACTACTGAAAAAGAAGAAGTACCTAATTGGAATAAATATATTGTTGACTGGGAACATTACAACAAACGAAAGAAAAAAAGGCCAAGCAAACAAGCAAAAGGGCAAATGGACCTCAACGGTGTGTACGTGTGTGTTGGTGTGTGTGTGTGTGTGTGGTGTGTGTGTGTGGTGTTGTGTGTGTGTGTGTGTGTGTTGTGTGTGTGTGTGTGTGTTGTGTGTGTGTGTGTGTGTGTTGTGTTGTGTGTGTGTGGTTGTGTGTGTGTTGTGTGTATGTGTTGTGTGTGTGTGTGTGTGTGTGTGTGTGTGTGTGTGTGTGTGTGTATGTGTGTGTGTGTTGTGTGTGTTGTGTGTGTTGTGTGTGTGTGTGTGTGTGTGTGTGTGTGTGTGTGTGATGTGGTGTGTGTGTGTGTGTGTGTGTGTGTGTGGTGTGTGTGTGTGTGTGTTGTGTGTGTGTGTGTGTGTGTGTGGTGTGTGTGTGTGTGTGTGTGTGTGACATCATTGGAACAAGCATTCTCCCCCAAGCCGGAAGTCGGATGCACTGGGCCTGCCTGACATGTTAGGCGCTTATAAAACGGCAGCAGCGCAACGCTTTGACACTCGCTCATAGGATAGATATCAATAGTTGCTGTCTGGGCGTTGGACGAACGAGGGGGGAAGAAGAAGGAGAAGAAGAAGAAGATGAACGCTCATTTGACATCTCAATAGTTGCTGTCTGAGCGGTGGACACAGAAGGAGGAGGAGGAGGAGAAGAAGAAGAAGAAAAGAAAAAAAGAAGAAGAAGAAGACGAACGCTCACATGACAGATATCATTAGTTGCTGTCTGAGCGTTAGACGAGAAGAAAAAGGAGGAGGAGCAGGAAAAAAAAAAGAGGAGGATGGGAAGGGGGGAGGAAGAGAAGTATGAGGAGGAAGGAAGTATGAGGAGGAAGAGAAGTATGAGGAGGAAGAACAAGAAGCAGGAGGAGGAAGAAAGAAGAAGGAGAAGAAGAAGAAGAAATGCTCAAAGCCCTAACTAACCACAGTGTGTAACATCATGTCTGACAGACCGAAGCCCTCGCGCTACCAAACAACCCCCCACCACACGGCACCATGCCCCCCATCATCACCAACGGAAGGAAGAGAGGGGGGAGGAGGGACAGGATGGTGGTGGTGGTGGCGGTGGAGGTGGGTGGAGGAGCGAGGTGGAGGAGGAGGTTGGTGCGTCGGAACAAGCAGCCCCTTGGGTCAGGTGGTGACTGTGGGCATTGGTGGGGTCAGTGCACAGGTCAGTCCGTGTGTGTGTGGGGGGGTGGGTGGGGTGGATGGTGTGGGTGGGTGGATGAGGGTGGGTGGTAGGGTGGTGGTGGTGGTGTTGTGTGTCTGTGTGTGTGTGTGGGGGGGGGGGGGTGGTGTGTGTGTGTGTGAAACACAGAGTGAGAGAGAGTAGGGAGAGGGGGTTAGGCCTACGGTGTCAGCACTTTTTGTCAGTTCTTTTTCCTACCCCCACGACCATCACTGTGGTCGCCGTCATCTCTACCATCACCCATCATGATCATCGCATCGCCATCATGATCATCGCATCGCCATCATGATCACTGCATCGCCATCATGATCACTGCATCGCCAATATGATCATCGCCATCATGATCCGTTATGATCGTCGCCATCACGATCGTCGCCATTATGATCGCCGCCATTAGGATCGTCGTCGACATGATCAGCCGTAGACATCATCGTCATTGCGGTCATGATTATGTTTTAAGAGGTGATCCTCACCATCGTTTTCGTCGTCGTCATCACCGTCACCACCACTCTTTTGTTATGCATCATTATCATCATCATCATCATCATCATCATCATCATCTTCTTCTTCTTCTTTTCTTCTTCTTCTTCTCTTCTTTTTCTTCTTCTTCTTCTTCTTCTTCTTCTTCTTCTTCTTCTTCTTCTTCTTCTTCTTTCTCCTCCTCCTCTCACCTCTTCCTCCTCCTCTTCTTCTCCTCCTCTTCTCGTCTTCTCCTCTCCTCTCCTCCCTCTCCTCTCCTCTCTCTCTCTCTCTCCTTCTTCTCTTCCCCCTCTTCTCCTCCTCCTCCTCCTTCTTCTTTTCTTGTTGTCCACTACATCACACCACACACTGACGACTTAACGGTGGACAAACAACGCTGACCAAAAGTGACGATGGACAGTGATTGCTGCTGCTGCTGCTGCTGCCTGTGCTGACCCCTAAGGACATTGTCCCAGGAGCCCTCAGCCGTGACGGGCCCCAGACGACGTCGGAAGGTCAGCACCGTGACCCAGCCCCACCTGTCCCCTGACCCCGCCCTCTCCCTCAGTCCCACCTCCTCCTCCACTCCCTCCACTCCCTCCACCACCCCCTCACGCCCATCGAGGATTGCGGCAAGGGAGGCAACCTGCCGGAGGGTTTGGGGCCGCCGCTGACGGGTCACGTGACGAGCGGCCTTCACCTTCACCAGCAGGAGGCGGGAACGGCTCCCGCCCTGGCTGCCGCGTCGGCCGGTAAGAACCGGCCCCAGGTGGATGTGACGTCAACGTCGACGATGACGTCGGCCGACATTTGCCTGTCAGCTCGCCCCGCTTCCGCGTCTACTGCGCCGGCTTCAGTCCCGACCTCTGACCCCTCTGACGTTGGGGAAAGTGTGGTGTGACGAACCCCATAGCAGGGGTAGTTATGTGTGTGGCCGGGGGGTTAGTGGTGAAGCGGCCATTGGGGTGAAGATGGTTTTGTTGTTCCCCTGCCACTTCTCTCGGTGGATTTTCAGTGTGCTGATCCCTTATTTTCTTGCATGGATATCTCAACGTCAGTGAATTCTATTTTATAAGTGACCTTCATGGGGATGTTTCCAGTATTTTTTGACTTGGCATGCATCTACCCGCCACAAAAAAACCCTCATAGGGCCTAGGCCTATTGCATTTCATTCTACTTCCATTGCATTCCTTCTTTTTGCTCATGGTTATGAGGTGTGATGGTAGGCTGTTGTGTGACGTTTATTCACACATCTTATAACATTCCTCTCACCTACCCAAAAGAACAATGCCTTCTTCACCTTCCCATCCCCGTGGTCCCGCGGACCGTGGGGGGCACTAATGAAGATTTAGCAACCAGCTTGACAATGTTAAACGTTGAGATTTCAAGCAGAAACTAGCGACCAGCATGCTAAAAGTCAACAGAGAGGTCGAAGGTGAGCAACAGCACGATCTTCGCCCCATGGACGGATCCTCGACAGAAGATGGTTTTGTACGATTTGGAATCCAGAAACCGTGAATCCGTGACTGATAGGACTTCGCCTGTGGGTGTTGATAGTGGATGATTAGTAAGATTGTGAAACAGTGACATGACGAGTGAAGATGTGTGCTGTAAATAAAAGGTTATCATCAACTCTGTGAGAGGTTATAAAGAAAAACTCTAGTACTAGCTATCTACCATTGTTAATTTGATGGAGTCAGTGAAAGAATGCGAGTTCGACCTCTAACGTGCCTGGTATAATGTTATGGAACAGTAATTGCAAAAACTGTGCAAAAATCACGCTTTTTTCGGATATATTATATTATATTATGATTGAAATAGTAGTTCGTGGGTGGATTTTTCCAGATTTCAGGGTCAGTTGATTCAAAGTTTGTTGTGCTGAGAATTTTTTTTTTCATCTTGTACTCTAGCTTTTGTAACGTCGACATTCATTTTATATGATTTTTTTTTTTTTTTTTTTTTTTTGGGGGGGGGGGGGGTTCGTTTTTATTGATTTTTATCTTGGTTCCTTGGCTAGATCTCCGAGGTTCACCAATGATGAGGTTTTTTTGGGTATGCAACAGTTCCAACCTACCCTTCCCCCCCCCCTCCCCCTTCCCTTCCGCCCTCCACTGAGGTAGCCGCATTCTGACTAAGGGATTATGTCTAACACCAGTGCGCATGCATTTTTAGTTTTGTCATCCGTTCTTACCGGCACGCAATGGCCGACCCTTCCGAAAATAAATGCAGAACGGGTTTTTGGATGTGCACAAAATACTCTGCGTGCGTTCGCACTCAAGATCTTAGTTTAAGTTTCATCCGGAGGGAGTGGTGGGGGGGGAGGGGGCGGGGGGTGTTGGTGGCTGTTGTGAAATCGGCGCTGATGTTAGCCGTACTGTATATTGTACAGCACCAAAAGTCGCGGCAGATCTCTCTGCGTGAATTCTAACTGCTCTCCTCCCCCAGGGAGAATGCATCGCTACAAGAGCAGGGACACCCATTAGGTTTTGTCATCTGTCTTTTCATAGATATAATAATAATATATGGAAATATTTGTAGTAGGCTATATCTTGCAAACAAATCAAAGCGCTTGCTTTCACCTTAAACGTCCAATCAGAACTATTACAGTTTTGACCCTAATTCGATATGTACCCACACGACACTGCACGCACGCTGTCACGCACGCAGCACGCACACACCCACAACCACACACGACACACGCACCAGCCGCGGTCGGTGCACAACTACAACACTAACAAACGTTTATGCACTTTGCAGTAGTGGATGTTGAAGGCAGGGACAGGTAAGGATGGAAGCGGAGGAGAAAAACTTAGGTTTAATAAGTGTCCTTTCCTTTTCCTGCTGCGTGTGTTGGGACCACCGATCACAGTGCTTTCTTTTTCCTTTTTTTTTTTTTTTTTTTTTTTATTGAGGTTGCTCTTTTGTTGCCATGGTTCTTTTACGTTGCTGAATGGGTTACAGTGGAACTTGTTCATTCCAAGACTGCACCAACACCACTGAACTCTGGTGTCAGTAGCATCTAAGAGCATACTAGTATTTCGGATGGCATCGCATGTAGGTGCTGGGGGGGGGGGGGGAGGCGTTTCAGTATAAAAGTCCTTCGGATGAGACTTTAAACCGAGGCCGTGTGCGAACGCACGCAGAACACCTTGCGCACACGTTAAATCCTTCCGTTCGTAAGAGTAGCATGTGTCCGTGGAACAGATGACATTTACAAATCTGCATACACACGGGGACTGGATGAAAAAAAGCACACGAGTGCTTATTCCATTATCCTCGATATAAAAGAATAAATCAAAAAATCAGCATCGCCATCTGAAAATTCTGAGCTAGAAATGCCCTCTTTTCTGTCTCTCTTTGTTTCTGCCTGATCCTTTTCTTCCTGTCCCCTCCTTATTTTTTCTGCCTTCTTTGTCCATTTTCCAGTCTTTTAAAAAAAAAAAAAATTAAAAACTTAAAAGATAACAATTCTCTCCCACGCCCAAGTTGGATGCGCCAGACCCTTAAGGGCAGCGCAACACATTTTCGCTCATATGACCGACAACAATAGTTGCGTTGTTGTCTGTCGGCTTACTTCGCCGTGGAAAGACTGTTTTGTTTTTATGCATTTTTCTGTGAGTCCGTTTCATTCCTTAAACCTGACGGAACGCTATAGCCGAGTGGTTAAGACTGACTATTCGTCTTCAATCCCATGGGTCCATGAAGTCTTGGGTTCGAATCTCAGCGGCGGAGTCTAGGGAACTGATAATGGATTTTTTTTTTTTTACGTCTCTCAAATTAGCTTCAAGTGCAGACCTGCCAGTGCCTTCATTCCTTTCGTGTATATTATACGCATGCAAAAGATCAAATTTGCAGTAAAAGATCCCGTTATTCATGTCAGCGTTCAGTGGGTTACGGAAACACGAATATAGTTATTACCCAGTATACATCCCCGAAGTCGGAATGTGGCTACCTTCATGCTGGGCCCAAACGGTGGCACACGCAACTATCTCACTATTAGTGAACCTCGGAGCTGTAGCAGAGGAACGGGTAAAACAAATCTTTAACCGATACTTTCAAACCTGCATTTATGTTATTTACCCACTGATCCAAACTCTTCTTGTCCTGTATACGATCTTCTATTGACATGAAAGACATGATGACTTCAGGGAACATTCCAGCTTTGTGTGTATGTTGTGCTGTCGATCGGCCACGTTTATATTTTGCACATACCCGATAATGCCTTACTCATTGTTGCCTGTATGTACATGCAGTGGGTAAAAATACACACGTTAAAGATATCAGCTATATCTCTTTTTTGTTGTTGTAAATATGAATTATGTCCAGTGAGAGTTGCCTTCGAAGTTGAGGTTTGGGTGTCCAAATGGCGAGATAAATGCAGCTCTGTGTATGTATCTATATTTTCACCTAAGTACTTGTATGACTGAATATTTTCTTTTATATATTATTAGCGAATATAATGTTGTTGTTATTAATATTGCTACTATGTAAAAAAAAAAATCGTGTTTGAGAATTCCAAACCACCCACGGACAAGAAATGAAATGGGTTGTTTTCGTCGTTACTTTAAAGTTGACATATCACTGTTTCACTCTGACCCTTCAGGACAATATTCACTGGAACGTGTTTTTCTTTTTAAACATAAGCTACTCTGTAAAACTTATCCATAGTCTTATGACTAAAGTTAATGCTGTGTGGGGGACCTTCCAATGTTGACTCTTTTCGTTTACTCTTTAAGTCACGGCAGATTTCTCTGCTCAAATTCGAGCTGCTCTTCTGTTTTGGGGGTTTGTTTGCTTTTATTCTGTGAATAGTTGCCAATGACGGGAAAAGAAGACAACATCAGAGAGTGGACAGGCTTTGGGTGGATCTGCTACGGAGGGCGGAAAACAGTGGGGAGTGGAGGAAGCTGGTTGCAGATCTTCAGTAGTGCCCCCACAGTCCGCAGGACTACGGACAGATGAAGGTGAAGGTAAAGGAATAGTTGCACAGTTTTTTAATCTGAGATTGACAATATTTATGGAGGTGACAACGTAACACTGAGATTGACAATATTTATGGAGGTGACAACCTAACACCCAAACAATGACCTCTGAGGTCGATGGGGCTTTAAACAACATGGTTGGGGTTTGGAGTTGACTGTGTGAAGTTGCTGTAGCTTCTAAAATTCTTCTCTTGTAAGTTGCCCCCCCCCCCCCCCCCCCCCCCCCCCCCCCCCCCCCCCCCCCCCCCCCCCCCCCCCCACACACACACACACACCTGAAGAAAATTGGTATGTTGGAAATTAAATTCTCGTTGATTTTGATCATTTCCTCTTTGACTTGTAATAACAAACGCCTGTAAACATTTTTTATGCTCATCAAAGTCTTTGGGTTTGTTGGCTTTGTGTATGTGTGTGAGGGGGAGTTGTTTTGTTTTGATTTTAGAAATCACGTTCCTTATTTCGTAATAGGTTAAATCTTTGAAGGTTGCAGTTTCTTTTTTGTTGGCTTTTTTTTTTAACTTGTGTTCAGCAGATCAAACATTCTCATTTGCTTTGTACAGATTTGCTTGAAATCATTTTTGGTTGTGTGTGTGTTTTTTTTTTAATGCAGTTATGTACTGATGCTGATTTTAGTACAAAGTAAATCTGGATATTTCAGCCGCCTTAACGTCAATCTGTTTGTTCGTTGTTGTTTTTTTAATTGTTTTGCCTGAATTATTTCTGAACGTGTTGTCTTCTGAACGTGTCTTGGTTTCTTTGTGTTTTTATTTTCCTCCCTGTGTGTGTGTGTGTGTGTGTGTGTGTGTGTGTGTGTGTGTGTGTGTGTGTGTGTGTGTGTGTGTGTGTGTGTGTGTGTGTGTGTGTGTGTGTGTGTGTGTGTGTGTTGTGTGTGTGTGTGTGTGTGTGGTGTATGTGTGTGTGTGTGTGTGTGTGTGTGTGTAATGTGTGTGTGTGTGTGTAAATGTGTGTGTTTGCTGCGTGTGTGAGTGTGTTTATGTATTTTGGCTCATATGACAGACAACAATAAGTTGCTGTCTGAGTGTTAGACAAAGAAGAAGAAGAAGAGATTCTTATTCGAGGTATATTATGTTTCCTGCTGTGTTTCCCTTGTGCCTGGTTGTTCCATCCAATCAATATCACGGCACTTGTTCGGTTTGGGGTTCGATTCTCCCTTGCTTTTGCCTTTACCAGTATTAAGGTCGGCCATCCTGTTTCTATTGTGTTGCATCGTATAGTGTTTGCGTTCTATTGAATCGTACAGTATTGCTGTGTATTATATTGTATGTATACCCCTTTCACTTACGGCAGATTTCCTAGTGTGGAATTCGGGCTGCTTTTCACATAGAGTCGCCACAAGACGGTGCGCGTCGCCACAAGAGCAGCGCCACCCATTCTTTTTTTCCTTTTCTAGTTTCTCTTTGTTTTCCTCTCAGAATGCGGGGCGCCCCCGACAGAGTGTTTCCAAAGACAACTCTTTTGTTGCCGTGGGTCTTTTACGTGCACTGAATGGGTGTTGGATTCGGGACCTCGGTTTAATATCGTCTCATCCGAAGTGGGGGGAAAAGTTTTAGGCTCAAACGGGGATCGAACCCATTATTCTCGCTTTCTAGGCAGCTTTGCTGTCCATAGACCCCAGATCCAATAGTTATGTCAGTCTGCTATTGGCAGTTTGAATTGTTCAAGTGTGTGTGTTTGCGTAAGTGTGTGAGCATGAACATGTGAGCGCCTGTAGCATCGTGTGTGTGTGTGTGTGTGTGTGTGTGTGTGTGTGTGTGTGTGTGTGTGTTGTGTGTGTGTGTGTGTGTGTGTTTTCGAGCGCGACTTTTTGTTAATTCAAAATCTTTTTATTTCATTGATGGTAATTAAGCACTCATGTGCTTTTTATTTTTACATCCAATCCCGTGTGTACGTTTTTCGTCAGTTTGGTCATCCATTCCCACTGGCCAATACACAATGGCCCATTCCTCCGAAAAGGCAGAACAAATACGCAAGATGTTCTGCGTGAGTTTGCGCATGGGACATCGGTTTATTTATTCATCCGAAGGATTTTCGGGGAAGTGGAGTCTGCACTGATGTTAACTCCAGGGGAGGGGGGGGGGGGGATCCCTGTGAATGGGTTGGGCATCTCGATGGTGGGTGGTTCAAACCTGGGCCCTCAGATCTCCGATTATGCTGTACACCCCCACCCCCAACCCCCCTCACCAACCGATTTTATGAAAATGGTTATGGTGTAGGTCAGACTCTTTTTTTTTTTTTTTTTTTTTACCCAGTATCTAATCTTCCCTATCCAGTATGGTAGATTGGTAGTGTAGTGGTAACGCACCAGCCGAGACAACCAAGAACTGCGGGTTCTATCCCTGGTTTGCCACTCACAAACTTTCCTGTTCTCCACTAGACCTTGAGTGATGGTGGGTGTCTGGGTGCTGGTCTTTTCGGTTGAGACGGTAAAGCTAGGTCCCGTGTGCAACATGTACTCAGCGCTCGTGAAAAATAAAACCCACGGCAACAAGAGCTTTGTCCCTGGCAAAATTCTGTAGGGAAAAGAAGCCCACTCTGATAGGGAAACAAATACACAAAGCCGACCTGAAAAGCCAAATATAATGGTGATGATAATAATAATGATGATGATGGTGATAATGTTAATAAT
>CM060325.1:25484168-25516668 GCA_030674155.1 Stramonita haemastoma | reverse complement strand
AAGACAGACAACCGAGAGACAGCAGAGACTATCAGTCGTTTAAGAGCGAATGGATGAAGAAATGAACAAAATATATAAATGAATAAGCGAATCCAGGAGAGGAAGAATGACATTATTGATTAGTATGCCGAGGCGTAGGCCTAATACCCCATATACTCTCTCTCTCTTCTCTCTCTCTCTCTCTCTCTCTCTCTCTCTCTCTCTCTCTCTCTCTCTCTCTCTCTCTCTCGAAAAGTAGATAGAAAAGTTGCATCTGTTTGCTATGAAGAAGTTTTTGCATGTAGACAGAAAGACACCAAATGATTTTATTTATGGGGAGTTGGGAAGATACCCATTATATATAAGTTCATATTAAAATGTGTGAGTTATTGGTTAAAGGTGCTGCAAATGGATAACCATAGACTACCTGCACAAGCTTATAAAGTTTTATATAACCTGGATCAGCGCGGTAAAAAGACATGGGTAACCCACATACGTAAATGTCTGTCAAACTATGGGTTCTATGATGTATGGCAAAACCAGGGTGTTGGATGTGTAAAATCTTTTCTAATGTGTTTCAGGCAACGCCTCGTAGATTGCAGGTGGCAAGACTGGGACTGTCATGTGCAAACGAGTGAAAGGTTTTCACTGTATAGATTGTTTAAGGCTGACTTCCTTGTGGAGCCCTATCTCTCATATAACATGTGTAGCTTTGTTAGAAATGCTTTGATAAAATTTCGACTTGGAATGTCAGATATTTTCGTACATTTTCATAGATACAAGTCAAGCCAAAATAATACAGAAAATAAGTTGTGTCGTCTTTGCCAATCATCGACAGAAGACGAAATTCATTTCGTATTTGTTTGTCCAGCACTAAGTGACTTGAGAAACAGACTTATTCCTTCCAAGTATTACAGTAGACCTTCAACCTTTAGATTAGCTTCACTTTTGTCGGCAAAAAACGAAAGACTAATTAGTAATTTAGCACTGTATTTGTACAAGTCATTCAAAAGAATTAGCGCATATCCATAAGCATGTTATATGTGTCCCAGTACAAATGCTACCGTATGTGATTTTGTGGGTATTCATTGAACCAGCGAATGAGCAAGATATATATATATATATAATTTTTTCATTACAAAAAAACATTATGCTTGTCAATCTACCCCTTCATATGGGGCTATGGCCTTGATGAATAAATTATCTGCGTCTGCGTCTCTCTCTCTCTGCTCGCGCCGGGGATTTACCCCCTTTCACTACATTTTCACTTTCGTTCTACCTCTTGCTATAGTGCTGTGATTATTAGTATCGTTGTTGTTCTCATTATCAGTAGTAGTAGAAGTAGTGGCAGAGTAGTAGTAGTAGTAGTAGTAGTAGCAGTTGTTAGTAGCAGCAATAGTAGTAGTAGAAGTAGCTAGTAGTAGTAGTTGTAGTAGCAACAAAAAAACCGCCCAGAATTATGTGGAGTGTTGCGTTTAAGCATCATCCCCAAAGTCGGAATGTGGCTACCTTAATTGGTGGATAAACGGTCGAATATACACACCAACAAAAAAATCTCACCCTCGGTAAACTTCAGAGCTTTTACCGAGGAATGAACAAGCTAAACAACAACAACAACAACCCCCCCCCCCCCACCCCTTACCCCCCCGCCAAAAAAAAAAAAAAAAAAACGTAATGTACGTAATTCAAGAACACACCTAGATTTTTGTGTCACAGATAATGCTAACAAGAAGCGAGGGAAAAAAAAAAAAAAAAAATTTAAAAAAAGAAAGAAAAAAAGCGGTAACTGCCATAACACACTGCCATAACACACGCTGGTATCGCAGTGTCAAAGGGCATGATCCAAACATGGAAGACGTGTAACCACTTCTAGGAAATGTTTGATTGAGATTAATTTTTTTTTTTTTAAGTCCCAGTGGAATCGTCCCGATTTTAGGGACTGTGGCAGCAAGTCATCCCATTTCGGCGCCTCGAGCCACCCCCCAAAAATAGCACACAATTCTCGGAAGCAACTGCGCTAGGCCCGCGCAAGCCCTAGACTGCTGCACGAGCTCTGAGCCTTTGACTTCCAGGAAATAGGGGAAGGTTTCACTCGGCACGCGCGATCGGTAGGCTAGAGATTGGGTGATCGTGAAAATCAGCTCTTGTGACACTGTGCTCGTTGATTAGGATACTTAGTATCATTTTATCATCACTTTGAGGACCAGGGCAGACGGTAAAGGAAGAGAGGCCTGATTGACACGAGGCTTGTACGCCAGCCATTCTGCCTGAACTGCATACAAGGTAAGCTTAACTGGTGAGTTTTCTTTAGGGGATTGGGAGGGGGTGTTTTGTTCCTGGTTTTGTTTCTGTCGCTCTGTGCGCTGGTTGTACTGTGTTGTGGTGTGCTGTATTGTGGTGTGCTGCATTGTAGTGTGCTGTGCTGTATTGTTGTGTGCTGTATTGTAGTGTGCTGTACTGTATTATGCTGTGCTGTACTGTGATGTGTTGTACTGTGCTGTACTGTATTGTGTTATACTGCGCTGTGTTGTACTGCGCTGTATTGTACTGTCCTGTATTGTATGTCCTGTACTGTACTGTATTGTACTGTGCTATGCTGTAGTGTACTGAATTGTGCTGTATTGTACTGTGCTGTATTGTACTGTGCTATGCTGTAGTGTATGTATTGTATACTGTGCTGTCGTGTACTGTGCTGTATTGCACTGAGCTATGCTGTAGTGTACTGTATTGTACTGTGCTGTCGTGTACTGTGCTATGCTGTAGTGTACTGTGTGTAGTGTACTGTGCTGTGTTGCACATGAGTGCGTTATTCCATTATCCTCAATATAAAAGAATAAATAAATAAACAAACATTGTATTAGCGTGTTGTACCGTATTGCATTGTACTGTACTGTGCTCAATTGCATTGTTCTGTACTGCCCTATGTCGTATCAATGGTATGTAGTGTGCTGTATTGTGTGTAATGGACTGTGTTGTATCGTATCGTGTGGCATTGTATCGTGTTGTGGTTTATTATTCGGGGGGCGGGGGGGGGGGATGTATTTTTAGATTTTAAAGTTTACAAGATCCGGCCCCTTAATGGTGACCTCTGACAAGCCGCCTTGGCGCAGTGGTTAGCGCCTTGGATTCCGGACTGGAAGGTCGTGGGTTCGATTCCCGTAAGAGACATAGGGACTTTTCGGGCTCCGGTCGGCTCCTACCAGAGTGAGTGTGCTGTGGGCTCAGTGGGAAGACTGGGACCACACAGTCGAGCTTCATCCACTTTACGGATGCGAGTTTTAGAGTGTTGCTCAAATTACCTGACCAACACTGCAGGTGTCTGCGTTGATGATGATGTATAGGAACAGTACTGTGTTGCTCTGTGGATGATGATGTATAGGAACAGTACTGTGTTGCTCTGTGGATGATGATGTATAGGAACAGTACTGTGTTGCTCTGTGGATGATGATGTATAGGAATCATGTTGTGTTGCTCTGTGGATGATGATGTATAGGAATCATGTTGTGTTGCTCTGTGGATGATGATGTATAGGAATCATGTTGTGTTGCTCTGTGGATGATGATGTATAGGAATCATGTTGTGTTGCTCTGTGGATGATGATGTATAGGAATCATGTTGTGTTGCTCTGTGGATGATGATGTATAGGAATCATGTTGTGTTGCTCTGTGGATGATGATGTATAGGAATAATGTTGTGTTGTTCTGTGGATGATGATGTATAGGAATAGTACTGACTTTGTTGTGCGGTTGTTGTTTTTTCAGGGGAGAGAAGATAATGGCTCCTATCTTTAAGGAGCAAAATCCAGGGGAGACCCTCTCTGATTTCTTGGTGAGAGTGGTTGAGCCCCATGAGGAGGACAGAGAGAGGTAGGTTGTGTAAGTGAGTGAGTGAGTGTGTGTGTGTGTAAGTGTGTGCGTGCGTGCGTGTGTGTATGTGTGTGTGTAAGTGTGTGTGTGTGTGTAAGTGTGTGTGTGTGTGTGTACTTGCGTGCGTGTGTGTATGTGTGTGTGTGTGTGTATGTGTGTGTGTGTGTGTGTGTGTGTGTGTGTGTGTGTGTGTGTGTGTGTGTGTAAGAGGGAAGGGGTGGTGACGGCTAAACATGTAGCATAAACAGGATACATCCCAGTGGAAGTGAAGTGGAACGTCACTTCAAAGCACTGCAGGGAGAGGCTTCATAACCATTAATCGAAATGGACATTTTTATCTGCCTGAGAGAATCTGGATTTTCCCGTCTGGTATGAGTGAAGATGTCGTAGTTGGTCACTAAGAACAAGGTGGTTGTAAGGAATCTGGTTTTGATTTGATCTCATGTGGTTGATGTGGTTTCTCCCGCAACCTGATGACTGTCCCGGGTCGACCCTCATGGTTGGCCAGTGTGTTGATACAAGGAACGACAGTAGAGTTGGTTTTATACCCTGTTTTAAACTGTATTATAGTTGCACAGTTTTATTCCGAGATTGAAGTTTTCACGAAGTGACAGCCCCGATATGGCCTCCGTGGTCGGCGTGGGCCTATAAACCAGATTGGATGGACTTGGATTGACTTGGATTGGATTGGACAGAGTCATCAGACAGGGAGGATCTGAAGTACAAGATGGTGTTTAAAACTGTGAAATGTCTGTTTGAGGCCAGAAGGACACAATTTATGTGTGATGAATATCGAATTCCAGAACAAGTCCTGTCATAAAATCTTGTTTTTTTCCCGATGGATGATGTTCGATATTTGAAAGTATTAGGAGGTGTTGGTTTTGAACCTGAAGTTGAAAGTTACTGGAGCCACTGAAACCGAATAAGGGGACAGCCCTGATATGGCTTTCGTGGTCGGTAGGGCTATAAACAATATTATGTCATAAAACATCCTGCGGACATCCCAGGCCTATGTATTGGCACCAACTGCACCTAGTTTAATCCCCAGGCCAGACTGCTTGGACACTGTCTGAAACGATGCAGGTATTGATTGTGTTATTTAATGCAGGTTGGGTGGATGTTGTTGTTGTTGTTGTTTTTCAGATGGAAGGTGTTAGATATTTGAAAGGTATTAGGTTTTGGTTTTGAACCTGAAGTTAAAAGTTACTGGAGCCCTGAAAGTGAATGAGGTGACAGCCCTGATAATTATGGCTTTCATGGTCGGTAGGGGTATACACAATATGGTATTGTATGGCACATACATACATACTACATACATACATACATACATACATACATACATACATACATACATACATACATACACACATACATACATACATACATACATACACACACACATACGTACACACATACGTACACACATACGTACACACATACGTATGCCTACCTACCTACACACACACGCACGCCCGCACGCACGCGCGCGCGCGCGCGCGCGCGCGGATGCGTGCGTGCGCTTTCTGGCATTTATATTAACCAAGTTTATCTGTTTTCTTTTGCTCGCTTTTCGGTATGTATAATTCCACGAGTTAGTGATGGTTAGATTAGTTTATCTTTTTTCCTCCAATCAATTGTCCAAACACACTGACATTATTTTCTCATTTTTCACCTACCCATTACCTGTCTAATATCACTTTCTAGTTATAGACGTTAAAATTGAACACACACACACACACACACACACACACACACACACACACACACACACACACACACACACACCACACACCCCACCGGACACATATAGGGGTACGGGATAGCTTGGTTGTTAGAGTGATGCGCATTGCACATTGCGCTCCTGATCTGCTGACCCGAGTTCGAATCTCGTTCACAGGTTATTCCTCTGGAGTTAACATCAGTGCCGACTCCACTCCCCCCAGAAGTCCTTCGAATGAGACTTTAAACCCAGGTCCTGTGTGCGAACGCACGCAGAACATCTTGCACACACGTTAAAACCCGTTCCGCTTTAAGGAAGACTATACCATTGTGCGCCGATGAGAACGGATGACAAAACTTACAAAACTGCATACACATGGGGACTGGATGCAAAAAAAAGAGCATATTAACGTTTATTCCATTATCCTCGAAATAAAAGAGTAAAATTAAAAATAAATAAAAAAACTTCCGTGTATGCAAAGAAAGTCGTAAAAGTGGTCAGTGTTAATTTTTTTTTATTTATTTATTCTTTTATATCCAGGATAACAGAATAAGCAATCATGTGCTTTTTTTTCATCCGGTCCCCGTGTGTATGCAGTTGTGTAAATATTGTCATCTGTTCCCACCGGCACACGATGGCCTACTCTTACGAAAAGCGGAACAGGATTTAACGTGTGCGCAAGATTTCTGCGTGCGTTCGCACACGGGCCTCAGTTTAAAGTCTCATCCGAAAGACTTTTGGGGAGAGTGGGGTTAGCACTGATGTTAACTACAGGAGAAAAATCTGTGTTGTGTGTGTGTGTGTGTTCCAGATTTGGACAGGAAGTGGACACGGTGGTCAAGTTTTTGCAGAACAATGTGTCCAGCGAACCATACACTGTGGCTGAGGTCTACAAGGTATAGCAGCACACTTGTCCTGTCAGGGGGACGGATAGCCTAGTGGTCAGAACATTGCGCTCTCAATTTGAACCCGGGTTCGATTTCGGTCGAGGAGATTTTCTCCTGGAGTTAACTTCAGTGCTGACTTCCACTCTCCCCAAAAGTCCTTCGGATGAGACTATAAACCGAGGCCCCGTGTGCGGACGCATGCAGAACATTTTGCGCACACGTTAAATCCTGTTCCGCTTTTCGTAAGAGTAGGCCATCGTGTGCCGGTGGGAACAGATGACAAGATTTACACAACTGCATACACACGGGGACTGGATGTAAAAAAAAGCACAAGAGTGCTTATTCCATTATCTTCGATATAAAAGAATAAAAGAAAAAAAAAAGAAAGGTTCCCATAGGCCCCACCTGCCTGTCCTCTATCCCTAAGTCTCTCCCATACCTGTATGAATTTTTTTTTTTTTAATCAGACGTACGCTGTAGCCGAGTGGTTAAGACCGTTTCGACTTCAATCCTACGGGTCCGTGAAGTCGTGAGTAATAATGTCATTGCAGTGGAAATGTCTTCTTTTTTTTCTTTTCTTCTTCCTCTCCTCTCTTGTATGATCTATCTGACGACAGTTCCTTTTCCAGCTCCTCGGCTTTCTCGTCAGAAACACTGTCGGTGACAGTTTCTGAATCGCGGCCTGCCTTCTTTTATCTTTCCTTTATTGACAGTTAGTGACAGCCCCGATAAGTATGGCCTGTGTGGTCGGCGGGGCTATAAACAACATGAATGGGTTGGATTGGCATTGACAGCAAAGAGGTTCTTTGTCTGGGTACGTCAGAGATTTTTTTTTTCTCTTCCTTAGGGAGTGCAGGCGCATTTCTTTCGAATTCAGCCATTCTTTGAGAAAGATTTTAGATAATTGTAAAAAAAAAAAAAATTAATAATAATATCTAAAAAATATAATAAAAAAAGCAAGCAAGATAGTTCCCTTTGCGCCTGTGATTCCGCACAAGTTTCAGCTTGTGTGGTTCTTCTTCAGTCGACCACAACTCCATCACCCATGCCTGGTTGCTAGGGTGGTCAGCTGCGTACGTCTCCATTTTCTTTTAACACAGAACAAATTTCACAAATCACGGTCCTACAAGCACTACAAAAAAAAAGGCAGGTGGTGATCAACATGATTAAAAAAAAAAATTTTTAACAAGTCACGGCAAGCTAGTACGAGAAAAACGATGTTATCACTATTATTTTTTTTTTTATTTTTATTTTTTATTATTATTATTTTTATTATTATTATTATATTATCATCATCATCATCATATTATTATATTATTGTTATTATAGCTGCTAATGTCGGATTCCTGCTCGAGGAGATTTTTCCTCTAGAGTTAACACCAGTGCTGATTCCACTCTCCCCAAAAGTCCTTCGGATGAGACTATAAACCGAGGCACGCAGAACATCTTGCGCACATGTTAAATCCTGTTCCGCTTTTCGTAAGAGTAGGCCATTGCGTGCCGGTAGGAGCATATGACAATATTTACAAAACTGCATACACATGGAGACTGGATGTAAAAAAGCACTTGAGTGCTTTTTCCATTATCCTCGACATAAAAGAATAAAGAAAAGAAAGAGTGCTCGCTTTCTCCAAGTCAAGTTAAGCAGCTTCGAGCGTGGTTACCAGTTGGATGGGTGACCGTTTTCGCGCCTTGGCTTCAGTACGGTTCCCCAGTTCACCCAGCTGTCAATGGGTACTTGCCCTCTTTAGGGTCAGGGAAGGTAAAGCCGCGAGGGAGAGGAGATGGGCGCCGCCCTCAACATGCTGGCCCCTAGAAAAGCTGAGGTCTCGGACCCTCGCTCCCTACGACCGCCTAGGTTATGGGAACACCTTTACCTTCTACCTGTTAATGTTCAGATTCCTGATAGTGATGGGCGTTGCCGACACAGCGAGATAGAGGTGATATGATAACGTCTTGACAGCAGCTCGGGTAGGTAGGAACTGACAGTAGGGGTAGCATGCAGTTCCTCTGTGCAATAGAGTGGAAGACGACACAGAATGAGCAGGGATTTTATGTACAATATGCCCAACTCCCCGAAAACGGAACATCACCTATAAATGAATAAATGTCACATTAAATCCAGTAAAGTAATCTTGAAAATCAAATGCACGCATGGTTACGGCCCCGTTTGATCATTCAGACTTGCTGCGTGTTTCATCTGTTTAATTCTTCTTCATTTTCATTATCATCATTCATCATCATCATCATCTATCTTCTTCTTCTTCTTCTTTCTTCTTCTTCTTTTTCTTTTCTTCTTTTTCTTCTTCTTCTTCTTCTTCTTCTTCTTCTTCTTCTTCTTCTTTCTTCTTCTCTCTCTTCTTCTTCTTCTTCTTCTTTCTTCTTCTTCTCTCCTCCTTCTCCTTGTTCTTCTTCTTTCTTCTTCTTCTTCTTCTTCTTCTTCTTCTTCTTCTTCTTCGAATGCTCAGACAGGAGCTACTGTTGTTTGTCATGTGAGTGAAAAATATGTTGCGCTGCCTTGAAGCACATGACAACTCGGGCCCAGTGCATCCAACATCGGCGTGGGAGAGAAATATTATCTTCGAGGCGTTCTGGGAATAGAAAATGACAGGAAAAGGGACCAAGAAGGTAGAAAATAATTATACTAGAAGGGGGCAGGAAGAAAAAGAACAAGGCAGAAACAAAGAGAGGGATAGAAAAGAGGAATTTTCGAGCACAGAATTTGTAGAAAGCGGGGATGCTATTTATACTGACAGGCTCCTGGCGTCCACACGGGGGGGACTTGTGAAATAAAACCCCGCCTATATTTACAAAGAGAGGGACGGGGACAGTTTCAACCAGGTGCTACCTGCCATTAACACATTGCCTGAACACTTCAGTTTGGTGCAGCAATGACTTCCTTGCGGAGTTAAATGACGATTAAGGTCAGACATGTACAAAGAAATGTACAACAGTTGTACTTCCTCTGGAAAAAAGAAGTACGTTAAAATGTGCATGCTTCGTATTACCAGTGACAAACTGCTGTTCCGAAAGTTCAAAGTACAATGGCAGGCAGTTACCAAATCCAATGAGACAAAATATACAAAAGTTTGAAATACAAGATTTTCGGGGAGAGGGGGGGGGGGGCTGTTGCTTTTGCTTGCTGCCTCATCTTCTGTGACGTTTTTGTCCTGCCGTTCCCACGCTGCTCATTTCAATCTTTCCATGTCACATACCCACGGTCGGAAGTCCACAGGGAGCCCATCAATGTCAGGCCGCGGTGGGGCCACCAGCCAGAGGGGCCCTGCACTGCTGCTGGGTCAGTTTGGAGGTGTTCGATGGTGCCTGCTACAGCAGAAGTCCTTTCTTTGTACAGCATTTCCAGAAGATGGGATTACTGTCGAATCTGAGATGGGAGTCCTGATCAGAGTGAGAGAGTTGACTTTCACAACCGTTAAAAAAAAGGTAAAGGTGTCCCATAACCTTTGTGGTCGTAGGGGAGCGAGGTTTCAGAGACCTCAGCTTCCCTAGGGCCAGCATATTGAGGGCGGCGCCCATCTCCTCTCCCTCGCTGCTTTTACCTTCCCTGGCCCTAAAGAGGGCAGGTACCCATTTACAGCTGGATGAACTAGGGGGACTGTACTGAAGCCAAGGCGCGCAAACGGTCACCCATCCAACTGGTAACCACGCTCGACGCTTTGGGAAAGCGAGCGCTCTGACCACTTAGCTATCCGGCCCCCTTCGCAAGGGTATCAGCATTTTAATGTGGGCATGAACTGTTGTACAGGGGGGATCTCAGAAGAAAGGAACAACGGTGAAGGGATCGTCAGACATCGACCTGGTGGTTTTCCTCAACGGAATCAGCAGTATCCAGACCTGCAGCGTCAGCGGGGTCAGGTGATGACCCGTGTTCGAAATGGAATTAAGAAGTTGGGGTGGCAAGAGGAAGGAGAGACCTGAACTTTCTTACCTCAAAAAGAAAAAGTTTGGCATTGAATGCAAGGTGGGCGAAAACAAGGTGGACATTCTACCCGCTTTTGATGTCAAGAAAGGTAAGTCCTTTTTTCTTTCTCCTTTTTGGTTTATTCACCACTAGGTGATTTTAACAGGCCAACTTTTTGAACGAAACTGTTGATTAAAGGAGTTGGAAAGTATGCAGGGTTATAGGAAAGGCCATGGTAACCTTTTCTCGTAGTTGAATGATTATATGACTTCAGCAATTGATGTACTATATTGCCGAGAAACATATAATAATTATACTTTGAACGTCCACATATTTTTTTTTATCTCGTGTCAGTTCCCTTCTTTGCATATAATTCTTTACGAACAGGACAATCAAAAAATAACAGGTGGACTGTAATAGAATGAGAACGTGAGCGTGTCACTTTTTTGGAAGTATTTTGTATTCCAAGCATCTGATCGTAATTGATTAACAATTATCTCCACATTGCTTGCTGCAGAAAGACTTTCAAAACGCTATTTCTGAAATTTAGAATAATTATGCAAAGTTAATGAGTTCCGATTTGAATTCGTCTGGTGATAATTCTCAACTGGTTGTATTCAGTTCGATAGTATTCAGACTTTCTGAAGCTCCTTGTTTATCAAAAGAATCCCCTGCCTCATTCCAGAACACGTTTTTTCTTTGTTTAGTTCCTCGGATAGAAATCCGAAGTTCACTAAAGGTAAAGGTGTCCCATAACCTGTGTGGTCGTAGGGAGCGAGGCGTCAGAGACCTCAGCTTCTCTAGGGGCCAGCATATTGAGGGCGGCGCCCATCTCCTCTCCCTCGCTGCTTTTACCTTCCCTGACCCTAAAGAGAGTGGTACCCATTTACAGCTGGGGGAACTGTACAGAAGCCAAGGTGCGCAAACGGTCACCCATCCAACTGGTAACCACGCTCGACACTGCTTAACCTCGGCTAGGGAAAGCGAGCGAAACAAACAAACGAAATTCACTTATAGA
Source organism: Stramonita haemastoma (assembly GCA_030674155.1). Classification (NCBI taxonomy): domain Eukaryota; kingdom Metazoa; phylum Mollusca; class Gastropoda; order Neogastropoda; family Muricidae; genus Stramonita; species Stramonita haemastoma. The sequence continues at coordinate 25,505,276 of CM060325.1, read as the reverse complement.
GATATTTTGCGTATGCGACCGTTTTTACCCACCATTGAAGTAGCTGCTTTCCAACTTCAATGGTCGCGTCTTAACACAACACTGGTGTGCTTCCGTTTTTGCTTGTTTGTTTCTTTTTGTTCTATTTGATTTGTCATCCGTTCTTACCGGCAAGCGATGACCTACTATTTGGAAGGTGGAACGGGTTGTAATATGTCTACAAGATGTTCTGCGTGTGTTTGCACACAGGAACTCGGGTTTTAGTCTCTTCCAACGGTTGTTGTTGTTGTTGTTGTTGTTGTTTTTGGGGGGAGAGTAGGCTCTGATGTTAACTCCAAGGGCAAAATCCACTCGGAACAGGTACCTCGGTGGTGGCTCGAACCCGGGCCGTCAGATTGCGATCGCAACATTCTAACCATTAAGCTATCCCAACAAATGAACGAATGAAGAAATCAATAGGTCATCCAATCACCTAGCTAATCGTCCAGTTTACAGGAATACATTCCAATTGATATGTTCTCTTTAGGCTTGGTTTGGATTGCTAACTTTGTTGTTATGGTGGTACTTGTTCATAAAATGCAAAATCGAATTGTAATGACAGAGGCCATAGCCGAGTGGTTAAACCCGTTTGACTTCACTGATATGGGTCTATGAAGTCAGGGGTTCGAATCTCGGCGGAAGTGTCTGGTCAGTTAAGGGTGGGGATTTTTTTTTACCATCTTCCAGGTCAACTTCAAGAGCAGACCTGCCAGTACCTTTATTCTCATTTGTGTATAATACAACATTGGCAGGTATGATGATCAATATGATTGCACGTTGTTAAAATGGATTCCCAGTAAATTCATTTATCAGCAGTTGTTTGGTGTTACCAAGAAACTACTAATACGACTTACTTCAGCATGCAACATGCACAGTGAAGTGAGCTGCTCTGAAGTTGGAATGTGTCGGCTGATTCCAGCAAGCAAACCCCTGCAAAATGATAAGTCAGAAGAAGACCAGGCACTGCACACCCAAACCGGTAATGGGAACGCGAAATAGAAGAGAAGAGAGAGTTGAAATACTTAAAAAGGTACGGCATTACGTAATTTCCATATTTCTTCTTCTCCGTCGAACGCTTAGACAGGTACTTTTGTTGTTGTCATATGAGCGAAAATGCGTTGTACTACCGATAGGTGCCTGACAAGTCAGACCCAGCCGACTCCGGCAGGGAGAGAATTGCTACCTTGTAAATCTTTGTGGAAAACAATGCAGAATAATGGACCAAGGAGACAGAAAATAGACAAAGAAGGGGGTGACAGGAAGAAAAGGAGCAAGGCAGAAACAAAGAAAGGGGTGGAAAAGAAGGAATTCCCAGCAGATATTTTGCAGAAGGTGGGGATGCTATTTATACTGAAAGCCCCCCCCCCCCCCCCCCTCAGCATCCCGCGGGGGAATTTCCATACAACCACCTCATTCAAAATTGTCTCAAAAAATGAAGTGTGTGATGAACACGACTCTTGATATTGGTGTGTACATTATGAGAGTGAAGTGTGGAACTGATTGTCTGTCTGTCTGTCTGTCTGGCACTAGAGTATGGGTCCCCAGCTGAGATCTACAGAGCCATGGAACGGTTCCGGCAGGCCCAGAATGTCCAGAAGTACCAGACGCAAGCTGTATGTGGGAATGGAGTTCTCTGCCTCGCTGAGCCCTCTGCAGGTAACGGAATCGATTCTCGCAGTCCTCAGAGCACTCGCTTCCCCAAAGCTGAGGTTCCTAAGCAGTGTCGAGCGTGGTTACCAACTGGAGGGGTGACAGTTTGCGCTCCCATACTTCAGTGCAGTCCCCCAGGTTTCTTCTTCTTTCTCATGACCGGAACGGTCGTGGAGGAAACATGAGAGACGATTCTGCAGCCAGCCGTCGCCATCCAGCCCTGTCCTCCGCCTTCCTAATGAGTGTTGGACTGTCCAGGCGGGTCCACTCCTTGATGTTATCCATCCAGCTTTTGGTTTGCCTGCCTCGGCGTGTGCCACCTTCTAGCGTTCCTTGTAGGACTGTCTTGGGGAGGGTGTAGTGGCGTGTGACATGGCCGAACCATACCAGCGTCCTTTTCTTGACAGTGGCTAGTAGGGGTTCCTGAGGACCAGCCAGCAGTGCGACTTGACTTCGCACGTAGGTGTTTGTTTTCCGATCCTTCCAGGAAATGCCAAGCAGTCGCCTGAAGCATTTTGTCTCGAACGTCTGGATCCGCTTGGTGGTTTCAGCGGTCATTGTCCAACTTTCGCAGCCATAGAGCAAGATGGAGATGACCAGGGATCTGAACAATTTGGCCTTTGTTTTGAAGCTTATGTCGTTGCTTCTCCTAATCTTGTTCAGTTTTGCCATAGCTGATGTTGCCATGGCTAGCCTGGTCTTGATCTCTGTGGTGGAGCGTCCATCTTTCGTGAGGGTAGCGCCAAGATATTTGAAAGCGTCTACTTTTTCCAGCTGCTGGCCATTCATGAAGATCTGTGCTGTGGTGTTGTTTGCACTGTTGACCATTACTTTACTCTTTTCTGTGCTGACTTCCATCCCATATGCGCCTGCTCTGTCTACCAGTCTTGGAGTTCCTTGTTGCTGCCTCCCATGAGATCAATATTGTCAGCGAAGCACAGGTTGTTAATGGGTCGCCCTCCTATTGAGATGGTAGAATGGAAGTTGTAAAGTGTTTCCCTCATGATGTTTTCCAGGAATAAATTAAAGAGGGTTGGAGAGAGCAAGCAGCCCTGACGGACGCGACTGAGGTCTTGAAGTAGTCTCCGACTTGGCCGTTGAGGAGGACTGCACTGCTGGAGGTGTTGTACAGCGCTTCTATGATCTGGATGAGACCCTCCTCATTGCCGAACTTCCTGAGGACTTGCCAAAGGCCTGCATGCTACACTCTTGTCAAAGGCCATCTTGAAGACAATGAAGTTGTGTAGCAAGTCCCTCTGATGTTGCAGAAGTTTCTCCATCAGGATTCGGCAATTGAAAATTTGTGCTCCTTCCTGCCCTGAACCCAGCTTGTTCTTCTGCCAGGTGCTCTTCCGCCTCCTTTTTGAGTATGTTCAGTATCACTCTTAACATGATCTTGCTGGTGTGGCTAATGAGGCTGATCGTTCTGTAATTCTGGCACTGACGGAGGTTTCCTTTCTTGGGCAGGGGGATAATAAGAGACTGTGTCCATTCTGCTGGCCACTGTTTTGTCGCCCAGATCCTCTGACAAAGAGATGTAATGACAGTGACCAGGTGTTCCCCTCCATTCTTGAGCAGCTCTGCCGGTATGTTGTCTGCTCCAGGTGACTTTCCAGTTGGTAAAGTATGGATAGCTTCCTCCACTTCCTCCTTCAGCACTGGTAGTGGTGAAGGTTCCCTCTGTGGTGTTGAGTCCCCATCAACCAGGCTGTGGTCGGGCTGTAAGGGGTGGTTGTACAGGTCCGAGCAATACTGTGACCATCTATTCAAAACTGCTGAGCTGTCAATCAGCAGGTTGCCTGAACAATCCTCGATGACTGAGGATTTATTTTGCTGCGCCTTTGTGAGCTTCTTTAGGGTGTCGTAGGCGCGTTTGCTGCTCCCCTTTGTCATGCCTGCCTCGATGTTCTCGCACTGTTCATTGATCCATTGCTCTTTTGCCTCTCTCATTTTCTTTCTCACCAGATTGTTGGTCTCACGATACTGTGCTGCATCTTGCGGGGTGGAGTGTTTGGTTTTCTTCAAGGATCTTCTCTTGTCACACAGGTCAAGGATGTCATTTGAGGTTCAGGGTTTTAGTTTTTCTCTCACGGCCAAGTACCTCCTCTGCTGTTACTTAGACATCCTCGTTGAAGCTTACCCAGGTTACCCAGCTGTAAATGGGTACCTGCCCTCTCTAGGGTCAGGGAAGGTAAAGCAGCGAGGGAGAGGAGATGGGCGCCGCCCTCAATAAGGTGGCCCCTGAATACCTGAGGCCTCTGACATCTCACTCCCCTTCAACCGCATAGTTCATGGGAACACCTTTACCTTTTTTGTGAGTGATACCTTTTTTTTTTTTCAGTGATAGAGTGAGGTTCAATTCAAGGTTCCAAGTTCAACACAGTGATGATGCAAACAATTTCGGATGGCCGAAAAAAAAATGTGGTACAAAAGAAAAATGGCACTTACTTTTATCTTATAACAGATACGATTGTCCACTTCCAATCAACTAAGACAACGCGATTATAATGTAGAAGGAAAACAAGCAAAGGTAAAGTTAAAAGGCAATAATGTTCCCATTATCAATGCGGTCGTTGGGGTGAGAGATGTCAAAGACCTCAGCTTCTCGAGGGGCCAGCATTTTGAGGGCGGCGCCCATCTCCTCTCCTTCGCTGCTTTTACCTTCCCTGACCCTAAAGAGAGCAGGTACCCATTTACAGCTGGGTGAACTGGGGGGACTGTACTGAAACCAAGGCGAATAAACAGTCACCCATCCACTTGGTAACCACGCTCAATGCTGTGTAACCTTAGCTTGAGGAAAGCGAGTGCTCTGACCCCTAAGCTATCCTGTCCCCGCATGGTACATTTATACAGAGACTCCGTTTAAAAAAAAAAAAAAAGGTTGTTTTCGCTCCCACAGTGGATTAACGCCAACCCTAAGGCCTGCCAATGATCATAAAAGAAACGAAACTAACCTTCATTTTATTTGTCCATCCTGACAAACATCTAAGGAGGGGGGGGGGGGGTCTTTTTTTCAGGTGGAATTTATCAAGCAACTGCCGGCCCACGTGAAAGGCACAATCCGCCTGCTGAAGAAGTGGAAGAAAGTAAGTGTCTCTGCTCGGCATGGCTAGTACTGTCTGCTTTCAGCATACCCAAGATTGGGCCGCGTAACTCTTGCAGAGAAACACACGCACGTATGCCCGCAAGTGCACACGCACGCACCACCACACACGCCACATGCACAACACACGCACACGCCACACACCGCGCCGCGGCGCATGCACGCACACTCACACACGCGCGCGCGACATGCACCGCACACACACTCGCACGCACGCACTCCCATCACGTCTTCCCTCCTACTCACGTCCTCTCCTCCTCCCCTCCCCCCTCTACCCTCTCCACGCACCACACACACACACACACACACACACACACACACCGCGCTACGCCACACCATAACAATAATAGAACAAGCAAGCAAGATTTTGCATCCTCTCTTGGATCGCTCTTTATTTATTTTTCATTATATTCTTCATCTCTTCTACAGAAAACTCACCTCCTTTCCAAAACTCCCCTTCCACTGCCTACGGGAAACTCCTTCGTTACGCCTCAGGAAATCTAATATAGAACTCAAAGGAAAATTACCTTTTCTACTGTCTTTGAGAGAAATTACCTTTTAGTCTTTAATTGGTAAGCTTAATCTTTCTTACGTCCTTACGAAAACTCACCCCTTTCAAGGAAACTTCCCCTTCCTACTGTTCTTCCTTTACTGACGGAAAACTTACCCCTTTCTTACTGTCTTACAGGAAACTTACCCCTTTACGGAAACTTACCCCTTTCCTACTGTCCTTACGGGAAACTTACCCTCTTTACAGGAAACTTACCCCTTCCACTGTCCTTACGGGAAACCTTACCCTTTTTTCTTACGAATTCCCTTTGCGGAAACTTACCCCTTCTACTGTCCTTACAGGAAACTTACCCTTTCTTACTGTCCTTACGGGAAACTTCACCCTTTTCTTACTGTCTTATAGGAAACTTACCCCTTCCTACTGTTCTTACAGGAAACTTACCCCCTTTCTACTGTCCTTGACACGAAACTGGCCCCTTCCTTTTGTCCTTACAGGAAACTTATCCCTGTATAGGAAACTCACCCTTGTACAGGAAACTCACCCCTTGTACAGGAAACTTACCCTTGTACAGGAAACTTACCCCTTCCTACTGTCATTATAGAAAAATGACCCCTTTACTGGAAACTTACCCCTTTACAGGAAACTTACCCTTACAGGAAACTTACCCCTTCCTACTGTCCTTACAGGACAACTTACAAATTTAGAGGAAACTTTCCCTTTGACAGGAAATCAGTACAGCAGAGCGGAGGAGACTGATCCCTTCCTACTGCCTGGAACTGCTGGCAGCCCACCAGTGGAAGACGAAGGGAACAGAATCCATCGACCGCATGTTCCGTGATGTGCTCACCATGCTGTCTCACTGCTCCACCATTCGAGTGGCCATGGACTACGAAAACTACTATGACGTGACAGAGTTCACCAAGTCAGCATTCTCTCCTCTGTCTGTCTGTCTGTCTGTCTTTCTGTCTGTCTCTGTCTCTGTCTCTCTTTTTTAAAATTATTTTTTATCTTGATCTTATCCCTGATAAGGTCGGGGACTGGATGTAAAAAAAGCACACGTGTGCTTATTCATTATCCTCAAAATAAAAGAATTTGCCTTGCCTTCCTTGCCTTCCCTTGCCTTGTCTCTCTGTCTCTGTCTGCCTGTCTGTCTGTCTGTCTGCCTGTCTGTCTGTCCTGTCTGTCTGTCTTCTCTCTCTCTCTCTCTCTCTCTCTCTCTCTCTCTCTCTCTCTCTCTCTCTCTCTCTCTCTCTCTCTCAGCTGCCTCATCTTCTGTGACGTTCCTGTCCTGCTATTCCCACTCCCCTCATCTCAATCTTCCGCCACAGCCATACCCAGATTTGTTCAGTCTCATCCTCAGGGTCGGAAGTCTACAGGGAGCCCATCAGTATCGAGCCACTGTGAGGCCACCAGCCAGAGGGGCCCTGCACTGCTGCTGGGTCACTTGTGGTGGTCAGTGGTGCCTGTTCGCGCTAACATACTGAATACCTACTAAGGTAAGGTGTCCATAACTTATGTGTCGTAGGGGAGCAGCATCGAGACCTCATTCTCTGTAGGCACATATTGAGGCGCGCCATTCTCTGCCTCACCTACTAGCCGCCTACAACGACAGTAATAGCTCAGTCGCGGAGCAAGTCTAAAGCGAGTTGCCAACTCGATATGGCAACCACCCGCAATGTCCCTGCAACGACCGTCACCCCCCCACCCCCACCCCCCTTCTCCGGCTTTGACGCAAACTCACCACAGGCACAGAAGTGTAAGAGGAAATTGAATATGAGGTCACCATGAGACCAGAGCGACGGGGACCACCGAATCTGAAGCATTTTTTGGTGTGTGTTTTTTATGGTACGGTGGTCAATGATCATGAGGATGACGTAATGGTTCTGCTGTGGAAAGTGCATATGCATTGAAACCACTGCTGAAGTTGGCGCTGTTGCTGCCTGGTGGTCGTGATGGAGGTGGTGATGATAAGATTAGTGGTACTGCTTCGGATGTTGGTGGCATTGGGGGGGGGGGGGGGGTGGTGTTGCTGCTGTTTGTGATGATGATGATAATGAGGAGGAGGAAGAGGATGGTGATGATGATGAGAAGGAGGAAGAGGAGGGTGACAATGATGATGATGATAGCAACTGACTGTGACGTGTGACATTGTCACTACTGCAATGATGAGGAGGAGGACGACAACGACGAGGACAATGACGATGACATTAATGACTCTCGCGGCAACGAGGACGGCAACACAGTGTCGTGACTGGTCACGATTGATTGGTCATGATTTCTTGCTTGCTCGATTGCTTGCCTGTTGCTTGCTCGATTGATTGATTATTGATTGATGTTTGTTTGTTTGCTGCTTGCTTGCTCGATTGCTTGCTTGCTTGCTTACTTGATTGATTGCATGCTTACTCGATTGATTAATTGCTTGCTTGCTTGCTTGCTTGATTGATGATTGATTGATTGATTGATTGATTGATTGATGATTGATTGCCTGGCGTGATCTGACCTTCAACAGGGGCAGATGTCACCCTTACATCCTGGACCCAGTCAACCCCTTCAACAACACCTTTCTGGCACGGCTGGCGGACTTCAACATCCTGGAGCGTGAAGCCACACAAGCGTGAGGAAACTTGAGAGGTTTCTGAGATAGCCCCTTCCCCTACCCCCCACCCCCACCTCCTAGTGAGAGAGAGAGTGTGTGTGTGTGAGAGAGAGAGAGAGACAGAGAGAGAGAGAGACAGAGAGAGAGAGAGATTTGATTTGATTTGATTTGATTTATTCTTTTTATATCGAGGATAATGTAATAAACACTCATGTGCTTTTTTTTTTACATCCAGTCCCCGTGTATATACAGTTTTGTCAATCTTCTCATCTGTTCCCCACCGGCACACAATGGCCTACTCTTACGAAAAGTGGAACGGGGATTTAACGTGTGCGCAAGATGTTCTGCGTGCGTTCGCACACGGCGGCCTCGGTTTCTAGTCTCACCCAAAGAATCTTGGGGGAGAGGGGAGAGTCAGCACTGATGTTCAAAGGGGGGGGGCAGGGGGGGAGGGAGAGTGAAGGGTGCTGTCAGTATAAATAGCATTCCTCATACCTTCTGGAAAGTCTATGCTAGGAATCCCCCCCCCCCTCTCCCCTTTCTTTTCTACCGCCTGTCTTAAAGTTCTTTGTTTCCTTATTCTTTCTGTCACCATCTTCTTCTTGTCTATGTTTTATCTTCTTGGTCCATTCTCCTGCCTCCTCCTCGTTTTTGTGATGCGTCAGCGTTTTGCAGTGTTAGTTCTTGCTTCCAAGCAAGCGCTGTATCCTTAACGTTGAATCTACAATGTAATTTTGATAAAAGTTTTGTTTTCAGTGTGATGCTGTATTTTTTTGATGTGGGTACCTCGCACTAGGGGACACACACACACACACACACACACACACACACACACACACACACACACACACACACACACACACACACACACACACACACAGACGCGCGCGCGCGCAAATGCTCGCACGCACTTACGCACGCACACACACACACACACACGCACGCACGCGCGTGCGGGCGCGCACACACACAACACACACACACACACGTGCGCGCAAATGCTCGCACACACACACACGCAAATGCTCGCGTTCGCACGCACGCACACGCACGCCACACACCACACACACACACACACACACACACACACACACACACACACACACACTACACACCACACACAACAACACACACACACATTCACACCACACACACACACACACACACACACACACACACACACACACACACACACACACATATGTGTGTGACATGTCGGGTTTTTTTTGTTGCAGATGAATGAATACACCAACGATTTGAAAGACACGACAGATAACCTTTAACTGCTTCAGTTTTCTTGGCCAAAGTCCACTCTGACTGGTAAACGCAGACGACTTTTCTAACACCCAGAACAATTCTATTTTTGAATGTTCTATTTTTTTAATTAAATTGTTCTATTTTTGAATTAAATTTCTTTCTCTCTTCTCGTTACGGGTTAGATATATCCCGCCAAAGGCCAGTCATAAGTCTTATTAATAGATTGAAGTTAAATGCGTTCCATACAAAATTTTCCAGAAATGTGCATTGTGTGTGTGGTGGGGCAATCTCAAACTTTCATATTCTTTTGGAATGTCAAGTGTTAAAAAAGTGCCTTCCCATCATACCTGAGAGATCTTTGCAGAAAGTGTTGAATAATTGTAAATTGCTCTGTGAAATTGCTATGCTGTTGAAAGAGAGTTGTGTTAGTAATTTATTATAATGCAAGTAAATAATGTCATTTTCTTGATTTTAAGCAAAGGCATTCTGCACACCATGGCATAGTTCTCGACATTGTTTTTCTCCACTTTTCTTTTCACATGGAATGTATTATGGATTTTTATTTTATATATATATATATATATATATATATATATATATATATATATATATATATATATATATATATATATATGCCTTTTATTCTGTTGTAGTTACATTAGTTATACAGTTACTTAATGTGTCAACTCAATTACTTCATTGTATTATGATTATAGTTGTTAGACAGTTCCTTTTCGCTGAATTGTTTGTCTTTTTGTGTCTAATATCACTTATTGTGAATAGACGTTAAATTGAAGAACAACAACACCCAGAACAATTCTAACATCATCATGTTTCTCGAGTTTCGAACCTGTACAAGAACGCCATCCCCTTCAATGAAAGTATTGATATTGGGCTTGATTTGATTGACTCACATCTAAGAATAGGGAATTTCTTCGTTATGTTGAATTATGAGTGGTTATTCATAACCTTCCAAATGAAGAAATTCAAATGAAAAGAAATTCCCCCGCAGTCGGAATACATCTACCTGCATTATGAGCAAGAAACGGCCCTGTGGGCAGAAATTCATCATTGGATGGATGAACCTTGTAGGTCTTGCTGGGGAACGCAACGAAAAAATATTGCTTTTGAATTATCAGTATAATTTTCGGGAAGGGAGGGGGGGTTGCTTTTTAGGGGGGTTGTTGTTGTTAGTTTTGGTTTTGTGGGTGTTTGGTTGTTTTTTTAATCAGTGACTCGATACAAGGTGTGCATTACAGGTCTGTATCTTGTAATAAAGGAATATGGGGGTTTTTTTGTTGTTGTTTGTTTTTAGAACTGTTAGCAAGTTCTTCAAAAGATTACGGGACATTTCAGTTTTGTTCATTTTTATGGTTTGTACCATTTTGTTGTTTTTTAATAGTTTTGTACAAAGAACTGTGTTTGTCCTGTCAGGAATCTGCCTAGGCCCGTTTGTAGAATCATGTCACCAAAGACAAAAAGAATACCTGTCTATTTTGGTGGTCTAGAGGTAACGCGCCTGTCTAGAAAGCGAAAAGTCTGGGTAGGAGTGTGCGGTGGTTTAAAGCCCCTTAGGGCCCAAAACTTTTCCGCCCATCCATTAGACCATAAGTGGGGGTCTGGGTGCTAATCTTTCAGATGAGACGATGAACCGAGGTCCCGTGTGTTACACAAAACTATTTAGCGCACGTGAAAGAACCCACGGCAACAAGAAAGTTGTCTCTGGCAAAATCCTGTATTAAAAAAAACCCACTCTGGTAGGGAAACAAAATAAGTTGCAGACAGGAATAGAAAAAAAAATAATGGGTGGCGCTGCTCTTGTAGCGACATGCTCTCCCTGTGGAGAGCAGCCCGAATTTCACGCAGAGCAATTTGCTGTGACTTAAAGTGGTGTAAAATGTAAACATGTAAACACAAAAAAATGGAAGTTAGGTGCTTATGCTAAGCCGAACCATCATGGATTTTGTTACTTTTAATTTGTTGGGTTTGGGGGAGGGGGGGGGGTGGGGGGCTTGTTTTTGTTTTGTTTTGTTTTTATATTATCCCTTCCCTTTGTTTTAGAATTGTCTGCTGCCTCTTTGTAGCTTCAATGGCTTTAGACATAAACGACAATGAAATATCCGCCCTTCTTGCCTGTGATATATATATATATATATATATATATATATATAATATATATATATATATATATATATATATATATATATATATAATTGAGAAAATATAGTGGAGAAAAACAAGTGTAGGTAACCAGTTACAACTTCATTCTCATCATAAAATTGATGTTTTTTAAAGATTAAAAAAAAAAAACCAACCAAACAAAATTTTTTTAAAAACACTATAATAAATCTTTGAAGGCAGCATTTGGGGAGTTATTGAGTAAGGGCCATGCCTTGGGCCTGACCTGACTCGAGTTTCGGCTCCTGGTTGAGCACTTTTCAGAGGTCCCAGCAGTGGTTGCAACCTCACTCACCCTCTGTGGTAAGAGCAAGACACTTTTTACAATTCAGAAGTGTCCATTGCAGCCTTAGAAATAGGTAAATATTCCTGTGGCCTACCACTGCTGCCAGTAAAACAAATGAAAATTGAGAAAGAAAGAAAATGTGTGTGAAAAAAATGTAAAAAAAAAACAACACACACACACAAAAAACCACCTGAATATAGATATAGAAGAAAATACACACTTAGTGAATCTTTGTGCCTTATATATATATATATATATATATATATATATATATATAATGTTCTAGGCGTTATTTCAAATTTTTATCTGCTTTTTGTATTGCTTTCTTGTTTTTTATTTTTATTGTCTATAACTAAATAGTTTTGGAAATAGATTTTCAGTCCCGATAAGATTTGATATCATCTAACAAATTCTGACCTAATTTGACTTGATATCGTCAAACAAATTCTGTCTCAATTTGACTTGATATCGTCAAACAAATTCTGTCCCAGTTTGACTTGATATCGTATAACGAATTCCGCCCCATTTTTACTTGATAGTTATCGTATAACAAATTCTGTCCCATTTTGACTTAATAATTACCGTTAATCAAATTCCGTCCCAATTTTGACTTGATATCGTCAAATAAATTTTGTCCCACTTTGACTTAATATTGTTCAACAAAATTGCATCCCAATTTGACTTGATCTCGTCTAAATAGGTTACAGAGAAGTTGGCCTTTTTTAAAAAAAAAAAAAAGTATTCTAGTTAGTGTGTCTGTAAAAGTACAGTGTGAGCAACGATTTTTCATAACAGAATCATTATAATTTCTTCTCTACAATCAGTCTCTCATAATAGAAATAAACATTCGACTTACTTGACTTGACTTAACTGGACTCTTTGTACGATGGGTTCAGTAGGTTTTCTTAAATTGATTGCGTGTTTTTTTTATGAAAATGTCCATATGCGGGTGAACATTTTGAAGGTGTGGAAAGGTTTTTATATGTCTGTGATAATAGATTTACGCTATTTTCTTCACATGTTGACTGTTTTTTAGCTATGCTTGCATTGTTACCCATGAATTTCTCGCCCTTTTTTGAGACTTTGCCGCCGCTGTAGTCTAGTGGTTAGGGCGTTGGACTCGTAATCTAAAGGTTGCGGGTTCGATCCCAGCTTTCGGCTATGGCGTTGTGCCCTTGGAAAAGGCACTTTACGGCTATTTTCTAACCCCACCCAGGTGTAAAAGGGGTACCAACCTTGTGTTGGGGGTTAACCCTGCGATAGACTGGCGTCCTATCCAGGGGAGAGTCTATGACTCTCATCGCTTAAACGCCACAGAAACCGGGATAAGCACCGCCTGATGAGCCTTGGGCTCGGGACAGACTTTAACTTTAACTGTTTGAGACTTTAAAGATTTTGTATTCCTAAAAAAAATGCCCCTTTTTTATCTTTTTTTTTTTTTTAGCCCACCTCTTTGAAATAAGTTTTGTATTTTATACAAACCAATTTTTTTTCTTCTCCAGAATGTTTTAGAATTGCAGTCTACCTGAGAATAGAATGTAATATCAAGGTGCGATAGACGACGACAACAACAACAATCAACAACAACATTAAAAATGACTGCAAAAGTGCCTTTCGTGTTTTGTTTTTGAAGGAATGTCGAGTTTTAGAGGGGGTGGGGGTCCTCCTTTCTCATGCGTATGTGAATTGTCATTCCGTTTTAAAGTTTCTGAAAAAGGAAGTTTTCTTCTCTGTTTTTTTTTTTTTGTTGGTTTGTTTTTTTGTTGTTGTTTTTTGTTGTTGTTTTTTTTGGGGGGGTTGTTGTTTGTTTGTTTGTGTTTTTTAAGGCGTAATTTCATTTCAGTGCCATCCCATTCAAAGTACTTATCACACGAAGGACAATTACAACACTGAGAAGCGCATACATTGATGAAGATTTTTATAACGAAACACGAAGAAAAAGTAGGAAAGATATATTTGTTTCCAACATCCCAATATAACTTCAAACCAAAGTTACACTAAGCAAACGCGCGCGCGCCAACACACACACATACACACACACGCACGCACAACACACACACGCGCGCGCGCGCACCACGCACACACACACGCACCACGCACGCGCGCGCACACACACACGCACCACACGCACACACACACACAACGCACCACACCACACACGCACACACCACACACACACACACGCGCGCGCCCGAGCGTGTGCACAAGCTCCTAAGAAGTTTAAAATGTATCAAAAACAAAAATCAGTTCAAGACACAACTGAAAAGTCCTTTAATCAGTAAATGTTCAGCAACTGACTTCTAAATCAATTAATAAACCATGATTAAAACACAAATGCATCGGCACTATCAGCGTCCCTTCAACATATTTCAGATGGGATTTACTGAGACTGGAAATATTGCACTGTTACATGCTCTGTGTGTGTGTATGTGGAAGAGAGAGAGGGTGAGAGGAGAGAGAGAGAGAGAGAGAGAGAGAGAGAGAGATTTTTTTAAAGCTATTGTTTAATGCTATTAAAAGCCTGTGAGTAAGTCTAAACAAGCACGTTGATAATTAAAAAAAAAAAATTAACAACTGTGCAAAGGAGAAAAGCAAATAGCTGACGTGATGATGATATTGTGACATGATTTTTTCCCTGGTGTCTTTTTTTTTTGTTTTTTTTCCCTTTTATCCAATTTAACAGGTTTTATCATGAATGTTGTTTTCGGTGTTATTAGTGATGGGATTATCAATACTGTTTTAATTGATAGTGTTTTTGGGGGGGGGGGGGTTGATAGTTTAGTTGACTGTGAGCTTTGTTTGTTTGTTTGTTTTATTATTATTATTATTATGTAGGGTTCTTGATTGCTTGAAAAAATGTTTTTGTATTATCATTATTATTACTTTTGTTTCTTTGATTGTTTGTGTTCTTCCCTTCCTCCTTGATACCCCCCCCCCCCCCCCCCCCCCCCCCCGCCCCGGTCCTTTTCAATTGCTTTTTTACTTATTGTTGTTGTATTACTGCTCTTAGTGATGATGGATGATTATCATTATAACATTATCATTATCACATTATTGTTGATTCATTTGTCAGAAATTTTGGTCGGTTTGATTGTTCTGAAATGGAAATAAAATTTGCATGGTGTTCTGTTCCTGTTTTTTCTTGGGGGGTTTTCCTTTGTTTTTTTGTATGTTGATTTCTTTACAGAGAGTGTGTGTGTGTGTGTTGTGTGTGTGTGTGTGTGTGTGTGTGTGTGTGTGTGTGTGTGTGTGTGTGTGTGTGAGAGAGAGAGAGATGAGAGAGAGAGAGAGAGAGTGTGTGTGTGCGTGGGGGGGGGTGTGTGTGTGTGTGTGTGTGTGTGTGTGTGTGTGGGGTGTTACAGTGCATTATCTTATAATTTGTTATTAGTGTTATTGTTATCATTACATTTTTAGTTCCTTTTTGAGTGTATTTTATTGTTATGAGTTGTCGAACTAATGTTATATATCTTGGGGGTGGTTTTTTGTTGTTTTTTGCTTGTTTGCTTGCTGTTTTATCTCTGTTTGTTTGTGGGTTTTTTTGGGGTGGTGTTGGGTTTTTTTCCTAGATAGATGGCTTGTTGAAAAAAAAGCAAATGTATTGTTTACTCAGCGTGCCATCTATAAATAAAATTCTGACTTCACGTACGCACACACACACTAGCACACACCAAAACGCGCGCACGCACGCGCACCACACACACACGCATGCGCGCGCGCACGCTGGATTATCAGTGCCGACTCCACTTTTAATGTGTGTGCAAGATGTTCTGCGTGTGTTCCCACACAGGACATCGGTTTATACTTCCCTCTGCGCGCGTGCACACACACACACACACACACACACACACACACACACACACACACACACAGCTCTCTCTCTCTCACACACACACACCACATACAGGGATTTTTACCTGTGGAGTTAATAACAAAAGTCCAGTTAATAACAAAAGTCTTTCAGATGAGACTGTAAACCGAAGTCCCGTATGCGAACGCGTGCAGAACATCTTGCGCACACCCTTCCGTTTTGTGTGCCCGGTGGGAATGTATGCCAAAATTTACAAAATGTGCATACACATAGGGACTGGATGTTAAAAAAAAAAGCACATGAATAATTATTCTTGAAATAAAAGAATATAGAAAACAAATTCGTAAAAAAAATAAACTAAATAATGAACACAACGTGTGTCTTTCGCCGATGAGTGTCAACTGCCTCCCATATACATACAAAGGGAGAGAATCGGCCGTTTCGAAATATTTGTCTCCCTTCTCTGCATTTCAACTGAAGTCGAGTGGACAGCTCCGACTGGGAGTTTGTCAGAGGCACCTAGAGGTCAATACATGATACCAAAAGATATTTCTCAATAAAATATCTGTTGTTCAACAGATCAGTGACACAAATATTGCTCAATGTTATTTTCATAACAGGACTTTTAAGGAGAGTGGAGTCGGTACTGATGTTAGTTCGTTCCAGGCAAATATATATTTTTAAAAATCCCCTTGAACGGACATCTCGATGGTGGCTGGAACCCAGGTTCGATCCCGGCCCGTCAGATCAGGAGCCACACGCTCTAACCACGAGGCCAATCCCATCCCACTGCCCGCAGATTCAAGGCGCCTGCATGCCATGACAGATTGCGGTGTGTATGATACTTTTTTGTTGTCGTTGGGTTATTTATTGGGGTTTGGGGTTGTTGTGTTTTTTTTAACATAATCAACAGATGGGTGACCGTTTACGCGCCTTGGCTTCAGTACAGTTCCCCTAGTTCACCCAGCTGCAAATAGGCACCTGCCCTCTTTAGGGTCAGGGAAAGTAAAGCAACAAGGGAGAGGAGATGGGCGCCGCCCTCAACATGCTAGCCCCTTGCGAAGGTGAGGTCTCTGACGCCTCGCCCCCCTACGACCACAAAGGTTATGGGACACCTTTACTTTGACATTTTGATCAACAGATGATCGTTAGCAAGACAGAAATAAAAATGTCTCAAATGCTGCCTTTAAAATTTTATATTGCAATGGATTTTTTTTCTTCTCTCGAATCTTTGACAAAAATCGTTTTTATTGTCGTGTTTGGATGACGGCTAAAAAGAAAAAAAATGGCCACAGGGATATCATATATTCTTGTGAATGCAATTGATACTTTTAAGTTATGAAAAGCGTCTCCTCGTAAGATACCACTGCAGGTGAAGCTTCAATCACCATCGGACCTCTGATGAAGGCTCATCTAGGAGCCAAAACTCAGTCAGGTCAGGCCAAAGGCATGGCTCTTACTCAAAAATGCCTAAATGCTGCATTGATAGACATTATTTCCCAGAGTTTATTTTTTAACGTTTTTTGAAAAAAGCAATCTTTGATTAGTCATTTTAAAAATGATTGAAAAGTTGTACGTGGTTACCTACACTCGTTTTCCTCCACTACTTTTCCTCAAGAAAAATCATTTATCTGATGAAAATAAAGTTGTAACTGGTTACCTGCACTTGTTTTTTCCCCTACTTTATTTTTTTCTTAAGTAAATAACCGTATTATGATGAGGTCTCAACCATAAATTTGCTGAACGGAGTATTGAAAAAAAAAAAAAAGCTCTCGCATTTAAATCAATGATACCATCAGTTTGCACTGGGGGCGGTCACAGATAATGACGTGTGTGGGTGTATGTGTGATTAATGTATAATATATATATATATATATATATAATATATATATATATATATAATAATAATATATTTATAAATAATATATATTTAGAGAGAGAGAGAGAGAGAGAGTCTTTATCTCCAAGGGTTACAGATCATTACTGGCAAATCTGGCCCTTACCCTGATTTGGGATGTCCACACACACACACGCACACACACACACACACACACACACACACACACACACACACACACACACACACACACACACTCCCATGTCCCCCCTCCACACGCATTCCCCCTCCCAAAACACCCCCCCCCCATCCCCCCCACAACACACACCACACTCCCACACCCCCCTCCACACACACATCACACAAATCCCCCTCCCCCACAGCACAACACATCCCCCAATACACACACACATCACACCACCCACACAAGATTCAAGATCAAGATTTAATCGCCTTTGACCCCTCTTGGCATGAGGATTTCAAACAAACAAAATCAACTGTAACAAAAAATTTGCATTACAAAATACGTTCATACACAGAATTTCACAGAAATAAAAATATAGTCACACACACACACAACACACACACTCCCCCCTCAACACACATATACACACACATACACACAAATACCCCACTCCCCCCCACACACACACAACATCCCCCCCACAACCCACATCCCCACACAAACACACAACACAACACACAAACACACACATCCCACACCCACCACAACACAACACACACACACACACATCCCCCCACCCACAACACAACACACACACACATCCCCCCACAACACAACACACACTCACATCCCCCCACAACACAACACAACACACACACACACACCCACACACACACACACACACACACACCCCCCACCCACAACACAACACACACCATCCCCCCCCCCCACACACAACACACACAACACAATCACACACTTACTCTAATCGATCCATCCTTTTCTTCCTTCTGCGCCAGTCCCGCCCGCTAGCCCAGGCCTATAGGCCTACCCCTCTCTCTCTCTCTCTCTCTCTCTCTGTGACACATCGTATAGGCCTAGCCTAGCCTAGCCTACTGCCAGCCGCATACGAGTCAGCCATGAACCGCACTGCTACACCGCACCAGTCTAGCCTACACCACACACACACACACACACACACACAGGGAACGAGGGTGGAGGTAGTAGTAGGTAGTTAGGTTGGTGGTGGGGATGATGGGGTGGGACGGAGGCAACAGCAGCAGCAGCAGCAGCAGCCGTGCAGAGATGTAGGAGGGGTGTGGGGGGGGGGGGGGGGAGGGGAGGGGAGGGAGGAAGGAGGAGGAGGAGAGAGAGAGGGTGCATTGGGTCACTCTCTTCGGCTTCCGCCACAATGGCCGCCGTGAAAGACGGCATCTCTCTCTGCTGCTGCTGTTGTTGTTACTGCTGTTGCTGCTGCTGCTGCTGCTGCTACTGCCTACGTTGCTGCCATTCAGGTGAGACAATCGTTTTGGGGTTGGGGTTTTGTGTGTGTGTTTGTGAACGTTACCGGGTTTTTTTTCTTATTCTCTTTTCCACCCTGTGTTTCTATCCTCTTCCTGTCTCTGTTCTCTCTCTCTCTCTCTTCCCCCCCCCCCCACCACGCACCCACCTACCCCCCCCCCCTTCCTCCACCACACACACACACACACACATGCAGGGCCTATTACCACCATTACCACTACTACTAGGCTTAGGCTAGGCTAGCACAGGTAGCTAGGCTAGGGGCCCCTTTACCAAACTTACGGGGTTGTGTTGTGACTAGCCATGGCTTACTTGCGGTCGCCAGCCTTATTTGGAAGGTTTCGTGTTACGTGTGTGTGTTGTGTGGGGTGTGATGTGTGTGTGTAGAGCGTGCGGGCTGTGCTGTGTGTGTGTGTGTGTGTGCGTTCTTGTGCTTTCAGCTGCGATTTGGGCAGTGTTCCTGTGCCGTGCTGTGTGTTTGTTGTTGTGTGTGTGTTGCGTGTTGTTGTTTATGTTGTGTGTCCTCAGCGTAGCTGCCGGGCCGCGCGTCAGTCTTTGTGTGTGTTGTGTGTTGTGCGTGTGATGTGTGTGTGGCAGATTGCAGTGTCGTGCGTGCGTGTGTTCTTTGCTTATTGTCTGTCTCCTGTGCCAACGCCCCCTCACCACTCTTTCCTTTCCCCCCCCCCCCACCATCTATCTATCCATCCATCATGCTCACCAGCGCTAGCTAGCTAGTAGGCCTAGGGGTAATTTACAAAGCCTACTACTACTTGTATGTTGTGTGTTGGTGTGTGTGTTGTGTGTGTGTTGTGTGTATACAGTGTCTGATATTTTTTGGAGAGTGAGAAGTAAGTTTCTTTCACTTTTGTGGTTTTTGGACGTGGTATAGATCATGTGTTTGGTATGTTTACGTTTTCTTTCTTAATTACTTGATGTGTTTGTGTTGGTGCTTTGGGTGTCATTGTGGTGGTGTGTGTGTGATGGGTGGAGGTGATGTGTTTTAGGAGTTCGGCCGACAGGTGCTTAGAGAAACGTTTTCTTTCTCTAATACCATTCGATGTTCGAGCCTTGGAAGGCTTTGAAAAGGCAGAGAGAGAGAGAGAGAGAGAGAGAGATTGAGGATGAGAGAGGATGAGAGAGAGGACGAAGAACGGAGAAGACAGGAAAGACAGACGAGAGAGAGAGACAGAGAGAGAGACAGAGAGAGAGACAGAGGAGAGAGCGCGTGTTCGGATGAATGGCTGACTGACGCTGGGGCGAACTTGAATCGGGGAAAAGGTCAAAGCGACAAAGCAAGGATAGAAGGAACTGAAGAGTGAATTCAGAATCTCTAAGGCTGATGACTGAGAGAGAGAGAGAGAGAGAGAGAGAGAGGAGAGAGAGAGAGAGAGAGAGAGAGAGAGAGAGAGAGACCCAATCTCCGAGATACAAGCCTTACCAGGTTATCATAGAGACGAAGATGGATTTAGGCACCAAACAAGGAGTCTGTACCGTTTAGAGTTTGGTATCAATGTGAGATGGCGAAGACTGGGACTGTCAGTATGCCATCCTCTCTCTCTCTCTCTCTCTCTCTCCCCTCTCTCTCTCTCTCTCTCTCTCTCTCTCTCTCTCTCTCTCTCTCTCTCTCTCTCTCCTCCCTCCCCCTCTCTCTCTCTCTCCTCTCCTCCTCTCTTCTCCCCTCTCTCTCTCTCTCTCTCTCTCTCTCCTCTCTCTCTCTCCTCTCTCTCTCTCTCTCTCTGTGGATGCCCCAGGGCGTGGTATTAACAAAGGTTGTAATTGTAATGTAACTCAAAAATGTCTATATTATCCTCAGCTTTCTGGAACTGATGTGTGAAACCCTTTCTCTTTATTTTCCCCCTCTGTTTCGTCTTTGTTGCCTCCCCCCCCCCTCCCTCCTCCTCCTCCTCCTCCTCCTCCCCTTACCCCCAATCTCATTTCATTCTGCCTTACTCACGTTAGACTGCCTTTCCTGTCCACCGTCTTGCCTTGTACCTGTATAGTATGCACTTCTAGTTTGTATTACATGCTCCAACCCACCCGCCCAGCCTTTCCTTCTTCGCAGCCTTGCCCGAATTTCACGCAGAGAAATCTGCTGTGACATAAAGTGGTATACAAAAAAAATATATTTCGTGTTATTTGCTTCTAGAGGCAAGATACTGATAAAAAAAAATTAATAAAAAATATTTTTTTAAAAACCGTGAGGTTGATCAGTGGTTTAAAGAGGTAACGCACCTACTTAGGAAAGTGGAAAATGTACCTGTTCGATTCTCGTTTGAGGCCAAATTTCACCTCCCCCATCTCATCCATTAGACCAATCCAATCATGTTGTTTATAGCCCTGCCGACCACAGAGGCTATACTGGGGAGAGAGAGAGAGAG
>CM060325.1:25476668-25479168 GCA_030674155.1 Stramonita haemastoma | reverse complement strand
AGAGAGAAGAGAGAGAGAGAGATGAATGATGACGATGAAATGATAATGAGATAAGCAGGAGAGAGAGAGAGAGAGAGAGAGAGAGAGAGAGAGAGAGAGAGAGAGACAGAAAAGTGAGAGAAGGAAAGAAGAGAGAAGATGAATGAAAACTATTTCAAGGGAAACAGAGTAAGTAAGCATACAACATGCCCTAGAGAGAGAGAGAGCAGAGAGAGAGAGAGAGAGAGAGAGAGAGAGAGAGAGAGAGGAGAGGATGAGAAAGTGAGAGAAGGAGAGAGAGAGACGAGAAGAGAAGACAGAGAGAGAGAGAGGAAAGACAGAGAGAGACAGATGAAGAATAGAGAGAGAGAGGGGATGGGATGAGAAGAAGAAGAAGACGCAGAAGAAGAAATGAATCAAGTGAAGAGGCAAACCTGCAGCAGTAAGTCCAGCCAAAACTGGCAAAGATTCACCCTGATCCATACATACACAGCTTACTCATTCTCAGTCCTCCCCCCTCCCCTCCCCTCTCCTCTCCTCTCCTCTCCCTCCTCTCCCCCTTTTCCTGTCGGCTGTTGATCCTTCAAGTCGTTGACTGCTCCCTCCTCCAATCCAACTGTTGCAGACGATACGTCTGTTGTGTCGTGAAGTGGTTATTGTCGTAAACTGAACAGATGCTGGATAAAACAATTCCTCCTTTGGGTCTGGATGTACACTTATAATACCTGTGGACACTTTGACCTTCTCCTTTCCTTCGCCAGGTGGGTTGTGGTCAATGCACAGTCTGAAAATTCGTGATACAATCGCTTGTGTGTGTGTGTGTGTGTTTTGTAGTGTGTGTGTGTGTGTTGTGTGTGTGTGTGTGTGTTGTTGTGTGTGTGTGTGTGTGTGTGGTGTGTGTGTGTGTGTGTGTGTGGTGTGTGCTGTGTGTGTGTGTGTGTGTGTGGGTGGTGTGTGGTGTTGTGTGTGTTGGTGTGGTGTGTGGGGGGTGTGTGGGTGTGTGTGGGTTGTGTGTGTGTGTGTGTGTTGTGTGTGTGTTTCTAAAATCTGACAATGCCTATTGCCTTTAGTGAGCCTGCCAAGTTCCAAATTTGGCCCAGTCCAAAAAGATGTGTCAGTCATTGATGTCAGCTGATTGCCAAGGTGGCCTACACTAAAATGTTATGTTGTAAAACTTTGTGCTGAGACTGCCTTCAGCCATAACAGGCTCTTAAACATAACAACCTGCACTCTTTCCTTTCAAGGAGAAAAAAATCCTCTGAAGTCGGAGTGTGGCTGCCTGTATGGCGAGATATTTGAAAACAGTTATCACACACGCAAACTTCTCATTCAGTGTGTAATTTTAATCTCAAAGTGATTCCCTGGTGGGATGAGTAAGTGAGTCAGAGTAGTGTGAATTCTGGGTGACCTCCAGGGTGTTAAGCTGGGGAACGCACAACAAGAAGAAGTTCCAAATCTGACAGTGCCTATTGTCTTTGTGAGTGTGCGAATCGGGCCCCCCTGAGGGTAAAGTTAGGGAGTAGGGGTGCTCGTTTCACATTCCCAATCTTGACTGGCGTTTTCTTTTGTGTCATACATCTTTTTTTTTGCTGTGAATTTGGATCGTGTTTTCACGTATGTTGATCCAAAAAATAAATTTGCTAAGCTGTTTAAAAACCATCTCAAGTAACTTTTTGATCATGTTCATGCAGAAATAAGAGAGAAATAAAAGAAAACAGAGACGTCTTAATCCAGTCATGAACAATGAATCCATTTCACACACCACAAACGTCTTTTTGACTGTAAAGAGAGAAGGAGAAGAACAACAAAAAACAAATATCAACTACAAAAAAGCAGGGGAGGAAGGGGGTAAGAAATGGAACCCTGTAGTGTTGTTATCAAGAAAACGTAATTTATTATTATTTTTTTTTATTATTCTTTTAAATCGAGGATAACAGAATAAGCAATCATGTGCTTTTTTTCATCCGGTCCCCGTGTGTATGCAGTTTTGTAAATATTGTCATCTGTTCCACCGGCACCACCGATGTGTATGCAGTTTTGTAATATTGTCATCTGTTCCACCGGCACACGATGGCCTACTCTTACGAAAAGCGGAACAGGATTTAACGTGTGCGCAAGATGTTCTGCGTGCGTTCGCACACGTAATCCTCAGTAAGTAGGTTTCCAGTGTCTATTCTTTTTTTTCGCAAGTCTTTTTATTTGGTTTATACCTTAAGGGCAACATGGAATAAATGTATAGAAAGATGTGAAGAAAGGGAGTCCAACTATCTCAGGGAGACGGGATGGGATAGCCAAGTGGTTAGAACGTGGAGCTCCGTGATCTGACAGCCCAGGTTCGAGTCATCACCTAGCTGGACGCCCCGCTCAAGGGAATTATTTTTCCCCATCGGAGTTCAGATCAATACTGACTCCACCACTCCCTCAAAAATCCTGGATGAGACTTTAAACCGAGGCCCGTGTGCGAACGCACGCAAAACATCTTGGCACACATGAAAACCTATTTTGAAGAGTAGGCCGTTGC
>CM060325.1:25461668-25471668 GCA_030674155.1 Stramonita haemastoma | reverse complement strand
TGGGCCTTAATTGCTTTGTAAAAATTTAAAGGCAGTGTTATCTTTTCAGGGAAATCATCGGGTATTACATTTATAAAAAAAAAGTTTTAAAACCCTTTTTTTGACACATTTATTGGTTTTTGGGTCCCCAAGGATTAAAATTGTCGAGTTTACGATTCCCCCTTTGGGACCCCTTTTTCCCGCCCCCCCCCCCCCTCCCCCCCAAAATTTGGCAGGTTTGTGGCCCAAAAGGGTGACGCCCATTACATGACATCTTTTTTTTTAATTTTTTTCTCTTTTTCTTTTTGCCCCCCCCTCTCTTTTTTTCTCTCTCTCTTTTTCTCTGTCTTTTTTTGTCTCTTTTTCTCTTTTCTCTTCTCTCCTCTCTCTCTTCTCCTCTCTCTTCTTTTTCCCCCGCTCTCTTTTTCTCTTTCTCTTCTCTCTCTCTCTCTTCCCTTTTTCTCTCTCCCTTTTTATAAATTTCCCCCTTTTATTATTTTTTTTCTTCTTTTCTTTCTTTTTTTTTTTTCTCCCCCCTCCCCCTTATTTTTTTTTTTTTCTCCCCAAATTTCCCCTTTTTTTTTTTCCCCCCCTTCCTTTCTTTCTTTTTTTTTTCTGCCCATCATTCCGGGCATTTCTGTGTTTGGGGGTTTTTTTTGTTTTTGTTTTTTTTTTTACCAAAACCTTTTTTTGGTTGGTTTTGGGCCCCCGGCGTTTTTGGTTTTGTTTTTTGTTTGCCTTTCCCTTTTGTTTTGGTGTTGTTTTGTGTGTGTTGTGTGTGTTTGGTGTTTTTGTGTAAATTATGAACCCTTCTGTATCAATGTACAAATATTTTTTGTTTATCATTTCCCTTGTTTGTTCGTTCGTTCGTCCCCTCCCTCCCTTCATTCGTTGTCCATCATTATTCATTCATTCATTCATTATTGGGCCCTTCTTCCCCCGTCCGCAGTCAAGCAAATTCAGTCAAAGATCAAAGAACACTGTTACGTGTATGGCAAAGAAGAAGAAAAAAAACCAGGAAAGAAGTCAGCTGGGCTTGTACCAAATTTTTCGGCCTGTCTGCCATGCCAACTCTCAAAGGGGTCGGAAAGCAAGCAAGCTGACTCAGCTGACCTAACTAATAATCAAAAAAAACTGAGAACAGCAACCCATCAACTCAAAAAACAAAACAGGGAAAACAAAAGAGGTGAGATGTTTGTTGTGACAGTGTTGATGTAAAACTATAAAAATGATGTTTTATATCAATAAAATGAACCACGGGAAAAAGTTGCAAATTTTGTGACCCCCAAATTTTTGCGAAAACTGAAAAATTCGTGTCCACACAATATTTCCTGCCACCCAACGACGAAAACAAAATCACTCTGGGTACATTTGTACTTTTTTGTGGTCAAAAAGAAAGACCCCAAAAACCCCAAAAATGTTTACTTTAAAAACAACAAAAAAAAACAATAAACAGCTACAAAATTAAAAGAACAGTGTACTCTACAATGCTTGCAGCTCATATTCCCTGGGGGTTGGGTTTTGTTCAAATAGGAGATCAAAAGATTTCGTTTTAAAATGTTCATGTTAGAGAGAGGAATGGAGGGAACTGGTTATCAAGTCTTCAGGGGTGCCCCCACAGTCGCCAGACTAAGGGATAGATAGATGTTGGAAGGGGGGGGGGGGGCGTCCAGAAAAGGTATGCAAATTATGTCACATTAATGGTTTCCATTTGATACACCTATTTCCAACCTCACAGTGATTTCCAGGTGGGAGAAAAAAAAGTGTGTCAAAGTGCTTATTCCCTCCCCCCCCCCCCCCCCCAGGTGACCCCCGTGGTGTTAAGTTGGAGAATGTGCAATAATAACACAATAACAATCAGAAAAAAAATTGAATCAATGCAGAAAATTGGAGTGAAAAGGGTAGGGTTTTTTTGTAAAGAGTGTTAAAGAACAGACTTTAGCAAATCAGTGAAAAAGGCACTTCTGATAAAGGGTGTTAAGTTGGAGAAGGTGCAACAATGACACAATAATGACAAGAAAAAAAATGAATCAGTGCAGATTCAATATTGAGTGAAAAAGGTAGATTTTTTTTTGTAAAAGTGTTAAAGAACAGACTTTAGCAATCAGTGAAAAAGGACTATTTTTAAGGGTGTTAAGTTGGAGAAGGTGCAACAATGACACAATAACGACAAGAAAAAAATGAATCAGTGCAGACTTCAATATTGAGTGAAAAAAGGTAGATTTTTTTTGTAAAGAGTGTTAAAGAACAGACTTTAGAAATCAGTGAAAAAGGACATCTTCTTAAGGGTGTTAAGTTGGAGAGGTGCAAACAATGACACAATAACGACAAGAAAAAAATGAAATCAGTGCAGACTTTCAATATTGAGTGAAAAAAGGTAGAATTTTTTTTTGTAAAGAGTGTTAAAGAACAGACTTCAGCAATCAGTGAAAAAGGACTCTTTTTAAGGGTGTTAAGTTGGAGAAGGTGCAACAATAACACAATAACGAAAAGAAAAAAAAATGAATCAGTGCAGACTTCAATATTGAGTGAAAAAAGGTAGATTTTGGGGGGTAAAGAGTGTTAAAGAACAGACTTTAGCAATCAGTGAAACAGGACTCTTTTTAAGGGTGTTAAGTTGGAGAAGGTGCAACAATGACACAATAACGACAAGAAAAAAATGAATCAGTGCAGACTTCAATATTGAGTGAAAAAAAGGTAGATTTTTGGGGGTAAAGAGTGTTAAAGAACAGACTTTAGCAAATCAGTGAAAAAGGACACTTCTTAAGGGTGTTAAGTTGGAGAAGGTGCAACAATGACACAATAACGAAAAGAAAAAAAATGAATCAGTGCAGACTTCAATATTGAGTGAAAAAAGGTAGATTTTGGGGGTAAAGAGTGTTAAAGAACAGACTTTAGCAATCAGTGAAAAAGGACACTTCTTAAGGGTGTTAAGTTGGGGAGCGTGCAACAGCAACACATCTACAACAAAAAGGGGGGGGGGGGGGGAATGAAGAAGTAAAGATTTTAGTATTGAGTGTATCAATGTGGGGAAAGTGTACTACCAACACAACTACAACAAAAAGATAAAAATGAAGAAGTGCAGACTTTAGTATTGAGTGTATCAATGTGGGGAACGTGTAACAGCTACACAACTACAACAAAAAAAAGGGGGGGGAAGGGAATGAAGAAGTACAGACTTCAGTATTGAGTCTATAAAGGCAGGCTTTTAGTAAGGCATGTAAAAGAACTGAGTGTAACATTGCAGATTTAAATTCCAACCAGTGGAAAAGGGGCAGATTTGAGGAGAGGATACACGCACAGACTAGAAAAGGGCACTGCACAGCTAACCAAAGTGTGTTAGTATCGATTTTTTCTTCGTTGTCGTCGTTGTCGAAGGCTCAGACAGCAACCAGTGTTGTCTATCATATAAACAAAACAAAAAAGGCTTTGGGCTGCCATTAAGCGCCTGAAAGTCAGACCCAAGGCATATGACTTTGGCGAGGGAGAAAATTGCTATCTGTTGAATGTACGCCCTCACCTCACTCCATCCCATCCCCCCAGCGTGTCAGAAAGGCGTGTACTTCCAACGAGATGACCCCCTCCTCCCTCTACTTCTATTCACCTCCCATTAACACGCCCCTCTTTCCCTAACTGACATCATTCTTCCTTTCTGATTCCCTCCCCCCCCCCCCCTTTTTTTGTGGTCATTCCTTAATTTGCTTCCACAACGCCCTTGACCTTTTCCCCAAACTAAAACTGAACTCTGTCGTCCGGTTTATTGACTTGGCTGAGTCAAGGTCGTTCCCTTCACATCAGTGCTGCTTTTGTGTACTTGACTGCGTGTATGCGTGCTCTTGCACGTACGTGCGTGCGCGCTTGTGTTTGTGTGTGTGGCACGTGTGTGTGTGCGTGTGTGAACTACACCACCACCACAATCCCTCACATATAATACACTTACAACACACACACAACTACACACACATCTGATCACATCTTTCCCTTTGGCAACTAAAGAAACTGGTCAGACAACAGACACTGCATAAGATCTCTCATCTCTCTCTCCTCTCTTCTCTAGACTCTTCGCATCCTCTCTGCTATCTCTCCTCTTGTATTATATATATATATATATATATATATATATATATATATATATATATATATATTAACTTCTAACTTTGGGGCCAAAATCGTCAAACCTTTGGACTTTTCCTGCATCTTGGCCAAAGGCTATACTGTTGGGTAAATGGTTTGAGTAGTGTCTTCAATCACAAGTAGTTGTTGTTGTTGTGCGTTCCCCACCTCAACTCTCTGGAGGTCACCCAGAATGTGCACTACTCTGATCTGCTCATCCCTCTTACTGGGAGTCATTCATTATTTAGGAAAAAGTAGTGAAGGAAAAACAAGCGCAGGTAGTCAATGTGAGTTTGAAATTGCACACAGAATGAGAGGTTTACGTGTATCACTGTTTGTAAGTACCTTGCCATAACATAGACAGCCTTACATCGACTTCAGAAGATTCTTTTTCACCTTTCAAGGAGAGTGCCGGTTTCGTTGTGTTAAGAGCTTGTCATGGCTGAAGGCAATGTCAACATAACATTTTTTGTAACATAACATTTTAATGAAAGGATTTGTCGCCTAGCTTACGTCAATGACTGACTGACTCGGCTTTTGGTCTGGGTCAAAATGACCAGTGGTTCGTTTAAGTACGATCTTCTTTGTCAACTGTCTTAAGTACTATACTGTAGACATGTAGCTATAGATCTTGCACCTTAGTGGTATTTGGTGTTTGTGGGTGTGTGGATGTGATAGAGGTTTGGTTTTTTGTGTTGGGGTGTGGTAAGATGTTGTGCGTGCGTGCGTGGTGTGTGTGCGTGCTTGCGTGTGTGTTTTTTTTGTGGTGTGAGTACACGCGTGCGTGCGTGCGTGGTGGTGGTGGTGGTGTGTGGTGTGTGTGTGTGTGTGTGTGTGTGTGTGTGTGTGTGTGTGTGTGTGTGTGTGTGTGTGTGTGTGTGTGTGTGTGTGTGTGTGTGGTGTAAAAGATCAAACCTTTGTGAAAATGTAAATGATGTCAGTATCCAACAGTTTGCAGGAAAAACACACACACACCACACACACACCACACACACACACACACAACACTCTCTCTCTCTCTCTCTCTCTCTCTCTCTCTCTCTCTCTCTCTCTCTCTCCCTCTCTCTCTCTCTCTCTCTCTCTCTCTCCCCCCCCCCTCTCCTCTCTCTCTCTCTCTCTCTCTCTCTCTCTCTCTCTCTCTCTCTCTCTCTCTCTCTCTCTCTCTCTTTCCATGATTAGTCACAACAAAACGGATTCACAATACTCGTCAGTAGTTGTTGATACTTACCGGCCGTGTAGATTTCTTTATCTTTTCTTCTTCTTTTTTTTTGTTTTGTTTCTCGCCAAGCTCTCTGAGGTTCACCTATGGTGAGATTTTGCCTATGGGGCCCTTTTTTCCACCATGAAGGTAGCTGCATTCCGACTTCGGGGTTATATGCTGGGCATGTTCGTGTTTCCGTAACCCACCGAACGCGGACTTTAATGATAGGATCTTTAACTCACATTATTTGATTTTGTGCATTTGTAGTTATTATTACACGAAGGGAATGAAAGCACTGGCAGGTCTGCACTTGAAGTTGACCTGGGAGATGGTAAAAATCAATCCCCCTCCCTTTCCCCCTTAATTCACATGACGCCATTTCCGGGATTCGAACCCACTACATCACAAACCCCATGGGATCCAAAAGTAGAGCGGTGTTAACCACTCAGCTATAGCGGGCCGTGTGAATAAAAAGAGCAACTACGGTGAAGTGGCAGAATAGATGGAAGGTGAAAATGACTATAATGAGGATGCAGGGAAAGGTGGGGGGAGGGGGGGGAGGGGGATGACGGGAGAATGGAGGGGGGGAGGTAACTCATCATTTTTTTTTTACACCGTTTTGCAACGATGCGTCAGGTGCAGGTCAAGGTCAGTCAAGAGTATCCTGATAGTGAAGCGAGGTGGGATGGGGAATGATGATTTATTTATTCGTTTATTTATCTGTTTATTTATTTCTTCTTTATATCGAGGATAATAGAATAAGCACTCATGTGCTTTTTTTTTTACACCCAGTCCCCGTGTGTGTGCTGTTTTTTTTAAATCTTGTCTGTTCCCACTGGCACACAATGGCCTACTCTTACGTAAAGCGGAACAGGATTTAACGTGTGGCAAGGTGTTCTGCGTGCTTTCGCACACGGGACCTCGGTTTATCGTCATCTGAAGTACATTTTATCTTCATCAAACATAATTTTGTTTTCTGTTGATGTTTATCTGTCGATGTGGATGTTGCTCTTTGGATGTTGTTGATGTTGCTATTGCTCTGTGATGTTGATGTTGCTCTGTTGATGTTGATGTTGATCTGCTGACGTTGATCCGTTGATGTTGATCTGTTGATGTTGATCTGCTGGTGTCGATGTTGCTCTGTTGATGTTGATGTGTTGGTGTTGATGTGTTGGTGTTGATCTGTAGATGTTGATATGTTGATGATGATCATTTGTTGGTGATGTTCTGTTGGTGTTGCTCTGTTGATGTTGCTGGCCCCATTCAGAGAGAGGCCAAACTGAGTGAACTACGATACCAATTATGGAAAATTTCTGTGGAAAAAGTGTCATGTGTAAAATAGGTGTCATTAATGATCGAAAATATCTGCGTAAAATGGGTATCACTTCTCCCGTTGGGATACGGGGGAGGGGGGTGGAGCTGTCGTATAAACAGCATCCCCACCTTCTGGAAATTCTGTGCCAGAAATTCCCTCTTTTCTGTCCGTCTCTTTGTTTCTGCCTGTTCCTTTTCTTTCTGTCACCTCCTTCTTGGGTATTTTCTGCCTTCTTGGTCCATTTCTCCTGCCTTTTTTTCGAGAGCGACTTTGATTTAAATATAACAAATCTCCCGCATGCCGAAGTCGGATGCGCTGGGCCTGGCTTATCAGGTGCTAAACGGCAGCGCGACGCATTTTCACTCGTATGACAGACAACGATAAGTTGCTATCCGAGTGTTCGAGGAAGAAAAAATGGATAACACTAATGATGGAAAATATCTCGTGTAAATAGGCATCTCAATGATGGGAAATAAAACTAAAAAGGGCATCGTGAGTGATGGAAAATATTTATGTGAAGTAGGTATCGAGGATGGTGGAAACTAGATGTATAATTTGCGAAGCGTCACCAGTCAGTGATGGACAGTAAGTCTGTAAAAACGGTATCGAACAATGATTGGTAAGAATGTTTCAGCAAAGTAAGTAGTAACCAACAGCGAAGGAAAACTCTTCTATAACATGATCATATGAACTATCGAAGGTAGGGGGGGTGTTTCTGTTAGGTTGCCAGAACCATCCATTGAATATTGCAAATATTTGTGTTACAGTAAAATAGTCAACAGGACAGGATAGCTCAGTGGTCAAAGCACTCACTCTCCTCAAGCTAAGTAAGGTCTACGCAGCGTTGAGCGTGGTTACCAAGTGGATGGGTAACAGTTTGTGCTTCAATACAGTCCCCAAGCTTACCCAGCTGTAAATGGGTACCTGCACTCTTTAGGGAGGGACATGGAATGCAAAGCAGCTAGGGAGAGGAGATGGGCGCCGCCCTCAATATGCTGACCCCAGAAGCTGAGGTCTCTGATGCCTCACTCCCCAACGACCGCATGGGTGATGGGAACACCTGTACCCCCCCCCCCCTTTTTTTTTTTTTTAGAGTCGTCCCCCTAAAGTGGAGAGTTTAGCCAAACACTGGCATCGGCTGTCAAAATGATGAAATCATCCATGAAATAGCCATACCATACGTGATCAAAGATGAACATTTGCTTTCTTTTCATGTGATGAAGGGCGCTTTCTTCACTTGTAACAAGTTCTCAGGGGGGGGGGGGGGGGGGGGAATGATCAGTGTGTACTTTGGCCGCCTGATCCATTTGGTGGTAGGCGCCTGAAAATCAGCTTAACCTAATGCGATGAGAATGTTACGGCTCCGTTCTGTAAAGGAAGGTATTGTGCAGCACAGCACAGCACAGCAGAGTCTAATACTATAGGGTACAGAATAGCGCAGTGTAGTTAACGACGGAATGGGCAGGACAGCTCATTACAGGATTGCAAAGCACAAACATAATTCATCAAGGTATTAAATGAAGGAATGAATCCTTTGAAAGTGATTTTGCTGTTAGTATCATTTCAGAAACGTGATAAACCTATCCTTTTTAGCAGGTTAGGTAAGTGTGGGTTTTATATATTGTAATAACTCGTGGCTGTCCTCTGTGTTGTCATGGTGATTAATCACTTCTAACATCACGTGGACGGACATCAATCACATACTGAGTGACATGTCATGGTAGAGTCACGTTTTAATGTTAGTTTTTCTGTAGAATATTTGTTGTGAGAGTCTTTATGATATTTTAGATACTGTTTATGTTATATTAGATACTGTTTGTTATCTTAGATACTGTTTGTTATCTTAGAGACTGTCATTTAGAGACTGTTTATGTTGTCTTAGAAACTGTTATCTTAGATACTGTTTATCTTATCTTATCTCAGATACTGTTTATCTTATCTTACATACGGTATATGTTATCTCAGAGACTTTTTATGTTACGACTTTATTTATTTTAGAAACTGTTCGTGATTTCTTACGAAGTCAAGCCTTTTTTTTTTTAATTACAGGAAATACTTCCAGAAGAGACTGTTGAAAAAGAACCACACACATGTTTGTTTTTAAAATCTTACCTTAAAGAAGAATAAGCAACGAGAGCAACAACAACAACAATAACAATCCAGACAGAAGGTAAAACAAAGCAAAACAAACTTAACCCAAACGCACACAAACCATAATAAATATATATAAAAAAGACAGTTTTTTGTTTGCAGTTCATTCGATCCTATCCCAGTTTGTTTAAAGCCTGTCTGACTCCGGAGGCAGAGATACATTTCTGAATTGATTTGTGGTTTGCTTTTTTTGTCTGTTTTCGTTCCTTGGCAAGAACTCAGAGATTCATGAACGAGGTGACAGCCCCCAATATGGCTGGCCTCTGTGGTCGGCGGGGTTATAAACAGTAAGATTGGATGGGACCAACAGTGGGCTTTTGTGTATGCCACCGTTTTTTTAACCCACCCACCGTTAACGTAGGTGCACTCAAACTTCAAGGACTGTGGGTTAAAAATTTAAAAAAAAGTAGAATCCTAAACGGTGCAGCAAAAAAAGAAGATCAATGAAGCCGCCATGTTTTATGACGTCTGTAGCTCACCCACCCAGACATGGAGTCAAAGTGAGGCTCGTGTTCCCGATACCCGAGGTGGGAGTAAAGAGATCTTCTGAATGATATAGATTCTGGGCGTGTTGATAGTGCAGAACTCTAAACAAGGCCAAGCGACGAAACAAGGAAAAAAAAAAAGAGAAAGAACAAAAAGGAAGGAAGCAACTCAAAAAGTGCTGACTCAGGAAAGGAAGTAAACTTGATTCTGCTGAGAATAGCGAAAAACGAGTTTTGTCGAATGCCCGGTGTGGCAAATGTGATTTCACCTTTTAGCAATCGTCACACAATACATGACTTCAACAACAAAAAATCAGTGCAGTTTTCCAACGACTCATCAAAGACTTAAGAAATCAAGTCAAGTTTGTTTTTTAAAAGAGTTGTCTGTTATTGTGCATTGATGTTGTCTGTTACTATTTATTATTGTTTTGTTGTCTGTTTAGCGTCAAACAATAACCCAAGATGTGCTTGCTGAACGAATTTTTGTTTCTTTTTTTTTCTTCGCCGCAAAAACTGGGGGGGGGGGGGGGGGGATCACAAACACGAGCAGTTGTAGTTGTATCATTATTTCATATTTTTATTCATGGCGGGGGCGGGAAAGCCTAGCAGTTGCAACATTGTGCCTGGGATGAGCCGCCACCGAGGCATCCTATTCAGGGGATTTTTCCCTGGAGTTTATCAGTACCGAATCCATTCCCCCAAAAGTCCTTTGGATGAGACTGTGTAAGCCGAGGCCCCGTGTGCGAACGCACGCAG
>CM060325.1:25460334-25461568 GCA_030674155.1 Stramonita haemastoma | reverse complement strand
AGGGAATTTTTTTTTTGCTAGAAAAGCGAAGACCCCATTGTTTGATACGTCTGAAAAAACGATTTGGTGCCAAGGATCTTTGGGTTTGTTTTTGGGGTTTTGTTGTTTTTTTTTTGTCAAAACCACTTTTTGCTTGTGTTGTGTGAGGGAGAGAGAGGAGAGAGAGAGGAAGAGAAGAGAGAGGGAGAGAGGAGAGAGGGAGAGAGAAGGGGAGAAAGAGAAACTAAACTCGAACTCGAATGTTTTAAATTCAAAAAACCCATTGGCCCATAATAAGGGGGTTGCCAAACTGTTTAGTTTTTTGGGGGTGTGGAAAAAAGACAACACAGAATTGTTAGAAAAATCACTAGCAAAAAAAATTTAAAAAAAGACTTACGAAAATAAAATATCTTTTTTTAAAAGGGCTTTCCCACAAATATAGAGTGGGGGTTTGCGCACAACCCCACTGACTGACGCCATGAGTAAACGAGTCTAAATAATTAGGCTGCCTTCATTTTTTCACAGGTTGTAACGAGGGGAGAGAGGGGGGGGGGGGGGGGGGGGGGGGGGGGGGGGAGGGGGAGGGGGGGACAGACAGACAGCAGAAGACAGACACAACACACACAAAAACACACACAACACACACCACACACAACAACACACACACACCAAAAACACACAAAATACAGAGGCAGAGAGAGAGAGAAGAGAGAGAGAGAGAGAGAAGAATTTTTTTTCGCAAAATAAAAGGGAAGCATTTTATGTCAAATCTTCCTTACAATTTTTTATAAACACTCAACATCAAAACAATCGAGAAATATGAACAAAATAAAAAAAAGAAAACAAAAAACCCCCCCCCTACACACGTACGAAACAACAAATAAGACCATAAAGTCATAAGGGGATACTTATGATAGGATTTCAATGTATTCTTAAGAGAGAGACAGACAGACAGATAGACAAATAATAATTATGATCATTATTAATAAACAGACAGAGACACAAACAGGCAAACAAACAGTAATTAGTGATCAGTAATAATGAAACATGGACGACACAGCAGGGACATGTCATGAATCAGACAGACATTTTAGACAAGACAGACATTCATGCAGAGACAGACAGATAGAGAATAATAGACAGACGTAATTAGTGTATCAGTAATATGGAAACACCTATTGGGACAGGGGTCAGGGGACTGTGTCACGCGAAGATTTCTTCATCCATCATTCCTGAGCCAGTATTGCTGTCCTCC
>CM060325.1:25452834-25455334 GCA_030674155.1 Stramonita haemastoma | reverse complement strand
CCAATAACCAAAATGTATACATACATTAGGAATCAGAAATGAAGGAAATAAGACAATATTTACATTGTGCCCCATCAAATGACACAAATGATGACTAGTATAAAAAATGTTTAATGCAGAATTCTTAGATCTTGGCTTTTCCCGTTGATTTATAGAAATATTATCGAAAATATGGATAATGCCGGAAACCAAAGGTGGAGGTGAAGAGATGAGGAGGGGGGGGGGTAGGTTAGCGAAGAGGGAGGGGGTAGGCTAGGGGTGGAGGTAGGTTTGAGGAAGGAAGGGAGTCCTTTAGAGAAAAGAGGATGGGATAGAATAGGGAGGGGTGGGTTAGGGGTGGTTACATTCGTCAAGGTCTGTTATAAGTGGGTCATATATCTTTAAGCATCAAATTGAAAGGGAAACAGCCAAAACGCTGTTTCCCATGCCAGGATTGTAGAGGAGGGTCCAAAGCATGTGTATGCCAAAAACCATGCTGTCACCCCATTTTGCAGGTTTTGCCCAATATCCTTGCATTAACCGCTAGACTAAAAATCCATGCTTCATCCTTTTAAGACTATCATTTTAATTTTACCACATGGTAAGGTCTTTTTAAAACCCACAAGTACTGTAAGGAGGCGCCAATACTGTTACATGCTTACATGATACTGATTGTATTCTGATAATGCTGGTATGGTAAGTAGCTGGTCTTAATCATGAGCAAAAATGCGTTGCGCTGTCGTTAAGCACCTGACAAGTCAGACCCTGCGCCTCCGACTTCAGCTGGGAAAGACCTGTTATTTTTTTAAGTCTTTCTGGAAAAAAAAGATAAGAGAATGGATCAAAAGGGCCGAAGAAGGTAACAGGAAGAAGAGGACCAAGGCAGAACGATAGAAGATAGAAAATGGTGTGTGAAGCTACTACCAGAGGAAGGAGGGGTGAATGGGTAAAGCTACAAGCAAAGGAGAGAAGGGTGAATGGGTAAAGCTACAAGCAAAGGAGAGAAGGGTGAATGGGTAAGGCTACAAGCAAAGGAGGGAGGGGTGAATGGGTAAGGCTACAAGCAAAGGAGGGGTGAATGGGTAAAGCTACAAGCAAAGGAGGGAGCATGGAGGGGTGAATGGGTAAAGCTACAAGCAAAGGAGGGGTGAATGGGTAAAGCTACAAGCAAAGGAGGGAGGGGTGAATGGGTAAGGCTACAAGCAAAGGAGGGGTGAATGGGTAAAGCTACAAGCAAAGGAGGGAGCATGGAGGGGTGAATGGGTAAAGCTACAAGCAAAGGAGGGAGGGGTGAATGGGTAAAGCTACAAGCAAAGGAGGGAGCATGGAGGGGGTGAATGGGTAAAGCCACAAGCAAAGGAGGGAGCATGGAGGGGTGAATGGGTAAAGCTACAAGCAAAGGAGGGGTGAATGGGTAAAGCTACAAGTAAAGGAGGGAGGGGTGAATGGGTAAAGTTACAAGCAAAGGAGGGGTGAATGGGTAAAGCCACAAGCAAAGGAGGGAGCATGGAGGGGTGAATGGGTAAAGCTACTAGCAAAGGAGGGAGCATGGAGGGGTGAATGGGTAAAGCTACAATCAAAGGAGGGAGTGGTGAATGGGTAAAGCTACAAGCAAAGGAGGGAGGAGTGAATGGGTAAAGGAGGGAGGGATTAATGGGTAAAGGAAGGTGAATGGGTAAAGGAGGGATGCATTAATGGGTAAAGGCAGGTGAATAAGTAAAAGAGGGAGGGATTAATGGGTAAAGGAGGGATGCATTAATGGGTAAAGGAAGGTGAATGAGTAATGGAAGGAGGGATTAATGGGTAAAGAAAGGAGGGATTAATGGGTAAAGGAAGGAGGGTGGATGGGTAAAGAAAGGAGGGATTAATGGGTAAAGGAGGGAGGGGTGGATGAGTAAAGCTACACCCAAAGGAGGGAGCAGGGGGTGAAATGGTAGCCTAAAGCCACAAGCCAAGACGGGAGCAGGAAGGCGGTTTGCAGCGGGCAAGGTTAGTTAGGAAGGAGGCAGTGGCTGACATTTGGCTATCTGATGCCTGCTGTCTCTGGCTCTCCTAACCCTCCTGCCTTTGCCATAGTTCGCAGTTCACTCCTGACGTCATTCTTCTGTCACACTGACGTCACTATGACCTTTTTTTTCCTTTTTTTTTAATACCTTTTTTCCCCCATTAGCATCTGTCTCTCTTCCTTGTTTCTGCACCTGTATTGCTCTGTCTCTGTCTCTCTGTATCTCTGTCTTTCTGGCTGTCTGTCTCTGACTCTGTTTGTCTGTCTATGTCTTTCTGTCTGTCTTTCTGTCTGTCTCTGTCGTGTCTTTCTGTCTGTCTCTTGTCTGTCTGTCTGTCTGTCTGTCTGTGTCTGTCTGTCTGTCTGTCTGTCTCTCTCTCTCTCTCTCTCTCTCTCTCTCTCTCTCTCTCTCTCTTCTCTCTCTCTCTCTCTCTCTCTCTCTCCCCTCCCTCCCTCTCCTCCCCTCCCTCCCTCTCTCTCTCTCTCTCTCTCTCTCTCTCTCTCTCTCTCTCTCTC
>CM060325.1:25417834-25425334 GCA_030674155.1 Stramonita haemastoma | reverse complement strand
CTCGTACAGAATTTCCAGAAGTTAGGGATGCTATTTATACTGACAGGCCCCCGGTACCCCAACGTGGGAGGGGGGAGGGGGGGGGAGTCTGAAAACTTCTGAAAAAACGTACCTTCGTTTTTTGTGTAAACCAGATGGGCTGCCAATGCATAGACTGCAAATAGCAAGACAAACGATTCCAAATCCCAAAATAGCTTTTGTCTTTGTGAGTGTGCGAATCGGGTAAAACACAACAGATTTTCCAGGGGGAAAGTCAAGGAGTACACGATTAACGTTTAAATTTTAGTCTTGACAGAGGGTGTTTTTTTGTTTTTTTTTAATCTAATATCTTTTTTTATCTCCGTTGTTTTCGGTCGTGTATTACATAGGTAATACACGATACACATATTTAATACACATATTTTCGGGTGTTGATAGAAAACCATAAGCTATACAGTTTTGAAAATAATTTCCATTTAACGTTTGGACAGGGGTTCTTGCAGTTTGAACGTTTTAACCCAGTTAGCGACAAGAGATCCATTTAACGACTCCACGCACACACAGACAACATCAAGAAATGTAGTTTTCTTGGAGGAATAACGAAGTGCCTGTTATCTCCGTAAGTGTAGTAGACTGTGTCTGGCTACAGTATATTTCTGTAGATATGTTGTTATTTCTGTCATACATCCTCATAACACACTTTTTTTTCCACCGAGGTCAAGGGGTAGGGAGGGAGGTGGGGGTATCATATGCCGGATCACTGAAAACTGTCCCAGCTCCTCCCCCCCCCCCCCCCCCCCCCCGTGTCTTTCTTTCTTTTCTTTTTATTTGATGTAAAGAAAATCGACCTAGGTAATAAGAGTGGTTACAAAAAGGAGGACGTATTGTTTTCTTGCTAGGTAAAGGATTTTTGTATCTGAGTTTCCTGTTGGGTGATGTGATATGTTAACCGTGTGTATCGATCTACAGCCTCTCTCTCTCTCTCTCTCTCTCTCTCTCTCTTCCTCTCTCTCTCTCTCTCTCTCTCTCTCTCTCTCTCTCTCTCCTCTCCTTCTCTCTCTCTCTCTCTCTCTCTCTCTTTATTATTATCGTTAGTTAGAGGTGGGTTTTTTATGTAATCCCTGATTAGGGCGGGGACTGGATGTAAAAAAGCACATGAGTGCTTATTCGTTATCCTCGAAATAAAAGATTTTGCCTTGCCTTGCCCCCCCCCCCCCCCCCTCCTCTCTCTCTCCTCTCTCTCTCTCTCTCTCTCTCTCTCTCTCTCTCTCTCTCTCTCTCTCTCTCTCTCTCTCTCTCTCTCTCTCTCTCTCTCTCTCTCTCTCTCTCTCTCTCTCTCTGCCCTCCGCCCCCCCCCCACCCCAAAGAGGACGTTCGACGGAGTTTGGCATTCAGCTTTGTGGGCAACCATGAGGTTGTATAACATCGATACCAACCTCATCAAAACCATACAATGCCTGTATGACAAGGCAACCAGTGCAGTTTACTATGACAGCAACATAGTTTAACAACATTCCAAACCACAATTAGAGTGCGCCAAAGATGTCTGCTCTCTCCCACGCTCTTCAATAATTTCTTAGCGAGAGTAATGGCTTACGCACTTAAAAAAAATGGAGGCAGGACAATTATCACAAACTCACGTTTTGCCGACGACATCGACGGCCTAGCTGAGGCAGACCAAGAGCTAGTTAACTTGATAAATCACCTTGATGAAGCCACTTCGGTATATGGCATGGAGATAAGCGCAGAGAAAACCCTGTTGGTGACAAAGAGTGCCAATGGCATCATGACTGACATAATCATAGACAACAACAAAAAATTGGGGACTCCAAAATAAAGTCTGAAAACCAAAGCCAACTGTTCACGAAAGACTTAATTCCTCAGAGTCAATGCCACTAAAGCTAAATACCTACTATCCACGTAAATCTTGTCAACCTTGCCAAAAACACCACAGACTCTGAGACTGTGAACCTGTAGAATCATGATTTTTATATTCCATGCAGGGCAAAACAGGAATAGGGGGAAAACTGTTGATATAGATAGATAGACAGATAGATAGACAGATGGGTAGATAGATGGGTAGATGATAGATAGATAGATAGATAGATAGATAGATAGATAGATAGACAGATAGATAGATAGATAGACAGATAGATAGATAGATAGATAGATAGATAGATAGATAGATAGATAGATAGATAGATAGATAATAGATAGATAGATAGATAGATGGGTAGATAGATGGGTAGATAGATGGGTAGATAGATGGGTAGATAGATGGATAGATAGATGGATAGATAGATGGATAGATAGATAGATAGATAGATAGATAGATAGATAGATAGATAGATAGATAGATAGATAGATAGATAGATAGATTGAGACAGACAGACAGACAGACAGACAGACAGAGAGCCATGTCGTGGACTAGTCTCTCCCAGCCAGTAATGATCGGGAACACTTATCTCCTGTGTCAGATTCATAATGAAACACATATATCTGATCTTGCCCTCTGTGAGCTGATCAAACTAAAAGGAAATCTCTTCAATCCAATCAATCAGTCAATCGAAACTCGCTGTTCATGTAAAGAGAATGTTCATGCATTCAACACACATAATCAGGAACAAACAGTTCAGTGAAAAGACTTGCAATATGAAAGCTGTGCTCGCAAAGTGGAGTTCTGGCGCCATATCTCGACACCATTTGCAGTGTTGTTGTTGAATCAAATTCATTGATTGATTGATCGATTGATTCTTTTATATCGTGGATAATGGAATAAGCTCTCATGTGCTTTTTTTTACATACAGTCGCCGTGTGTATGCAGTTTTGTAAATCTTTTCATCTGTTCCCACTGGCACACAATGGCCTACTCTTACGAAAAGCGGTACAGGGTTTAACGTGTGCGCAAGATGTTCTGCTTGCGTTCGCACACGGGGCGTCGGTTTATAGTCTCATCCGAAGGACTTTTGGGAAGAGTGGAGTCAACACTGATGCTAACTCCAGGGGAAAAAATCCCCTCGAACGGGAATCGAACCCGGGTCGTCAAATTGCCAGCGCAATGTTCAGACCACCAAGCTATCCCGTCCCCCTAAACTGAATGTGTACAGTACAAGTGAGTCACAAAGGCTTTCTTCGACCTGCTGCTGTGAATTGCTCGCTATGTCATGGCGAAAGTGCTAATAGGCTGACCGGGAACCTCAGTTGGGTTTCCAGCAGTTACCAGTAAGAACTCGGTCAGAATGACACCAATTGGCCCTGTTCTGTAAACAGAACAACATGACACTGGCGACAATGTTGTTATTGAGGCCTGTATTTAATACCATACAATTTTGCTGTTTAAAAAGAAGCCTGTATCCTTGGTATTTTTGCAGATTACAAAAGGGGCCAAGATTTTTTTTTTCATTTTCAAAAGGTGTCTAGATATTTTTTGCCGTTTCAAAAGGGGCCTATATACTAGATATTTTTTTTGTTTTGAAAGAGGCCTTCTTCTAGATATTTTGGCTGTTTTAAAAGAGGCATATATCTTAGATATGTTTTCAGTTTTAAAAGGGGGCCTAGGATCTAGATATTTTTCAGTTTTAAAATGAGCCTATATCTAGATTTTTTTTTCAGTTTTAAAATAGGTCTATATCTAGATTTTTTTCAGTCTTAAAATGGGCCTATATCTCGATATTTTTGCAGTTTTAAATGTGGCTAGTATCCTAGAAATGTTGGCAGTGTCAAGTTCACATTAGGACTGGTGATGATCTCTCCGTGTTTGCTTGAAGGTTTGGGTGTTTGTCACTGATGTCCTTTTGTTTGAGAGAATGAATATATTATACATTATTTTATATATTTATACACACACATCTCTCTCTCTCTCTCTCTCTCTCTCTCTCTCTCTCTCTCTCTCTCCTCTCTCTCTCTCTCTCTCTCTCTCTCTCTCTCTCTGCGTGCGTGCGTGCGTGTGTGTGTGTGCGCGCGCGCGTGTGCGTGTGTTTTATTCTTTTTATCGATAATGGAATAAGCACTCATGTGCTTTTTTACATCCAGTTCCCGTGTGTATTCGGTTTTGTAAATCTTGTCATGTGTTCCCACCGGCACACAATGGCCTACTCTTCTGAAAAAGCGGAACAGTATTGAACGTGTGCGCAAGATGTTCTGCGTGCGTTCGCACACGGGGCTTCGGTTTATAGTCTCATCCGAAGGACTTTTGGGGAGAGTGGAGTCAGCACTGATGTTGACTCCTGGGGGAAAAATCGAACGGGACTCGAACCCGGGTCGTCAAATTGCGAGCGCAATGTTCTGACCACAAGGTTATCCTGTCCCCCGTGTGTGTGTGTGTGTGTGTTCGTCTGTCTCTCTGTCTCTCTATCCGTCTGTCTATCTGTGTCTGTCTCTGTGTGTGTGCGCACATGGAAAGGGGGAAAGGGGGGAGTCCGCGCATGGGGCGCAAATTCCCAGTGCATACAGTAAGTACGTCTGCGTGCATACACGGGCACCTGCGCTCCTGTTTGATTTTGCACACTTGCACACACACACAAAAAGTCCCATCAAAAATGAATATGCAATAAGCGTGGAATGGCTGGGGACATCATCTAATCAGTGTGATGGCGTGTTTCAGAATGGCAAACGCGCGAGGCAAAGCTGAGCAGGCGGACATGACGGCGAACAAAGCCGAACAGGACAGCGACCTTGCCAGGGTCAAGGCCACACAGTTTGACCCTGACTTTCACCAACCGGGTCAGACACTGCAAGCTGAGCTTGTGGATGGATGGATGGATGGAATGATGGATGAATGGATGGATGGATGGATTGATGTGTAGTGGGTGAGTTGGGTAGTGGGTTGGTTGGTGAGTTGGATGGTTGGTCGGTTGGTGTGTTGAAAATCGATTAATTAGTTGGGTTGGTTGGTTGGTAAGACGAAAATGAAAATTAACTCTTTTTTTGTTCGTTTTTTGTTTAGTTTTTGTTTTGTTTTAGTGTTTGTTTGCTATTGTTTTTGTGGGTTTTTTTTTACCTTTATCGATATGAATTGAATACCATTTTCAGTCACTTCAGATTTCTTTGCATGAAATTCTTGCTGCTCCCCCCCCCCCCCCCCCCCCCCCCCCCAACTCTCTCCCCAGGCGAGAGACCATCGTGGCAAGAGCAGCGCCAGCCATTTTTAACTTAGTTTCCTATATACAAGTCTAATTTGTTTATTTTTGGAGAGTGGCTTTTATCTCCACAATTTTGTCTGGGACGCCTACCTCTCTTTTTGCCGTAGATTCTTTGTCGTATGCTGAATGCGTGTTGCACTCGGGCTTCGGTTCGTCATCCGAAAGACTAGCACCCAGACCACTGCACAAGACCTTGTGGATGGGGGGAAGGGTTGACTCCAACGGAGATCGAACTCACACTTCTCGATTTTACTTCGCAGGAGCTTTACCCATGGGCCTAGGCCACCGATTCACTTTTATACTAAGTGCTTTTTTTTTTTTATCAACCAAACCGATTTCTGTCTACATTTTACACGAAAAAAAATCTGCTTGATCACTATGGGTAATGAAATAGAGGAAAGTTGTCATACCAGGTTACGGCAGTCGCTGTAGCCGCGTCGTTAAATAAAATAACTAAATAAAAGGATATGCTGCTGACATGATTAAGCACACTAAATCTATCTTGAGGGTCAGGGGGTAATAAGCTACTCCAATTTTCCATGATTAGATTCATTTATCAAAGAACTTACATGAGGTGGGTTGGTTGTTGTTTTGTTGTTGTTTTTCCCCTCAAACCATTGCATTCCACTCTAGATTATGTTCACGCTCGTTATATATAACGTAATGATGGTGGTGGTGATGATGATGATCATTGTGTGTGTGTTGTTGTTGTTTTTTGTTTGTGTGTGTGTTTATTTCATTTATTTATTCTTTTATGGAATAAGCACTCATATGGGGTGTTTTATATATATGTATATATATATATATATATATA
This sequence comes from Stramonita haemastoma, assembly GCA_030674155.1. NCBI lineage: Eukaryota > Metazoa > Mollusca > Gastropoda > Neogastropoda > Muricidae > Stramonita > Stramonita haemastoma. The sequence continues at coordinate 25,419,400 of CM060325.1, read as the reverse complement.
TATATTTATATATATATATTCAGTTCCCGGGCTGTGTGCATTAGGTTTTGTAAACGTGACCTGAAAATGTGGGAATGTAAATGTGACAAAATTGTGTATGTGTGTGTGCGTGCGTGCGTGCGCGTGTGCGTGCGTGCGTGTGTGCGCGTGTGTGTGTGCATGTGTGCTTGTGTGCGTGCTTGTGTGTATGCATGCGTGTGTGTGTGTGTGTGTGTTTGTGTGTGTGTGTGTGTGTGTGCCCGCGTGTGTTTGTGCCTGCGCGCATGTGTGCGTGCTTGTGTGTATCCATGCGCATATGTGTGCACGTACAGGCCCTGACATCATGAAGCACAAAAACGGCAACGACGTGAACTATGATGACCCCAGTCACATGACGGGCCTGACAGCCAATCACGCCCCGCTTCACAGCTCGAGCTACGGCACCCCGCCCCACTTCGAGGCCAACTCGCTGCCCTCGCCCTTCACCATGGGGGGGAACGCGGCCCCCGCCCAGTACCCCAACCACCTCAACTACATGGGGGGTGGGGGGGTCGGCGCCACCACCATCCTGCCAGGCGGGGGGATGGGGGTAGGAGGAGGAGGAGGGCGAGGAGGGGACCCCGGTATGGGCGGTCACCTGACTGCCCAGGAGGCCATGCACCAGACCAACGCGGCGCCCTCCACGCAGAACCGCACGCCCTCGTTCAAGGTTCGGCGCTACTCCTTCCTTGCGGGCTCCCGCCACAGCCGGGGCTTCAGCGAGGTCTTCAGCTCTACCGTGCTCAACGATCACTTTGACCAGTACGCCTCTGAGGACCGCAGCGACCCCTTCCCCGCCAACCCCGCCACCACCAACAACACCTACACCAACACTACTCCCAACCGCCAGAACCCGTCCCAACAACAACAACAGCAGCAACAACTACAGCAGGATCCTGACCCGGACCCCAGAAACCAGCCCTTCCTTCGCCGGAGGACGATCCCCTGCATCGCCACCCCTGCCCAGGACGGGTCCGAAGACGTCACCCAGGCCAGCAAGCTGGCCGTGAAGGAACAGACCTCGGCCCGCTCCAGTGAACACTTGAACTCGCGGGCCGTCAACCCGGAGTCTTACATCATCGAGAACGGCATCCGCAAACGCGTCACGGCCGAAATCCACCAGCAGAGACAGCAGAGAGCGCGCGGGGGTCAAGGTCAAGGTCACGGTCAAGGTCAAGGTCAGGGCCAAAGGAGCGCGGGGGCGGGGGCTGGGGTGGACTTGCGCGAGGCCCGGGGGAGCCTGCCTGACCTGAAGCAGGTGGTGGGAGAGATGCAGCCTATGTCGAGGGCTGAGGCCTTCAAGTTGAGTCAGCAGCGGCGGGAGGAGCTGCAACGTCTGCACGAGCTGGCCGAGCGGCGGCGCCAAGGGGATGTGGGCGTTCTTCTCGGGGACGTGAAGGTGGGGGTTCGGGGTTTGAGGGGTTGTTTGTTGGTTTGTTGTTGTTGTGTTGGGGGGTTGTTGTTTGTTGTTTTTTGTTTTGTGTTGTTTTTGTTTGGGGGGGGAGGGGGGTTCATGTTTCCAGGCAGAATGGTTGAGGGATGGAGGAG
>CM060325.1:25370334-25415334 GCA_030674155.1 Stramonita haemastoma | reverse complement strand
GCAGGTTCATGGTGTCACGTGCAGACTCCTGGAAGCACGTGCAGGTTTGTGGTGTCACGTGCTAGTTTCGGGATTCACGTGCAGGTTTATGGGGTCACGTGCAGACGCCTGGAGTCACGTGCAGGTTTCTGGAGTCACGAGCAGGTTTCTGGCATCGTGTGCAGGCTCCTGGAGTCACGTGCAGGCTTTTGGAGTCACGTGCAGGTTTCTGGTGTCACGTGCAAGCTCTGGAGTCACATGCAAGTTTCTGGAGTCAGGTGCACGTTTCTGGTGTCACGTGCAGGCTCCTGGTGTCACGTGCAGGCTCCTGGAGTCACGTGCAGGCTCCTGGAGTCACGTGCAGGCTCCTGGAGTCAGGTGCAGGCCCCTGGTGCCTCGTGCAGGCTTCAGCTGTTGTCATGGGATCGTGGTGCTCAATGCAAGCTTGTTGAGGGTCTCACAGGGCGTCACGATATCTCTCTGGAAGGCTCATGGAAGGGTGGCTGAACGGTGGTGACTGGCACCTTTTAGGCGGGTAGCGTGTGGTGTGGGGTTTTTTTAAGGGCAAGCAGGTAGTGCCCATTGCAGGCAGATGGGTCATCTCTTGGTAGGCAAACAGATTGTGCCTCTTGCAGGCAGACTGCAATGAACAGATTGACGGCGCCCTTTACAACACTGTAGTGTTCAATGACACCAATGTTTCAAAGTGCCAAATGCAGGCAACTTGATGATGCTCTATGTAGACAGGCCTCACAGGCAAAAGCTGTAATGCCTCATCATGCAAGCTACCTAACTAACTGTCCGTTGCAGACAAGATTGCAATGCCCGGTACTAGGTAGGTAGGTGCTCCATTTTGGAAAACTTTGTTGATGCCCTTGCCAACACAATGTTTAATGACCCTAGCTAAACAGTTAACAGTATTTGTCTCATACAGGTTTTAGTGCCCTTTACAGATCGATTAAAAGATCCATTTGTGGATAGATCATTAATTACCCTTTTGTAGCATAAAGATGCTTTATTTTCTTTGCAAGGTATAGAACACACGCATGCATTTTGCAGGCAGATACAAACTGAGTTTTCTGCCAAAACAAAAACAAAAAGACTTGGAGTGCTTTACACAGGTAAGATCACTGCACCCTTGGTAAGGCAGATTGTAGTGCTGTTTGCATGCAGGTGAAGTTGCTTTTTGCATACAGATCGTAGCGTTCCTTACAGGGCATATTACACAGTACAAGACAACAACAGTTGATCATCGTTGTTCGTCGTTGATCTTTGCGCCTGGTGGCAGCATGATCTGTGGCTCTGTAGGTCAAATGCAAGCGCTTTGATTTGTCTTTACAAGAGATAGCGCTATACAAATTCCATGTATTATTATTATTATTATTATTACTCTTTGCAGGTAGACTGTAATTTGCTCATGACCGGCATAGTATATAGCTATTGCTGACAGATGCTCCTTACACTCTACTGTCCCAGGATAGGCAAGTTCTGAGGCCCCCTTTAAATGCTCATTGTTGCACCTCTCATAGACTGCACCCTCGATGACAGAGTGCCTTTTACAGGAAGACTTTAGGACGGGAGTCTATTGCACTTTGTGCATGAACTGCCTGCGCCCTTTACAAACACAGCAGTGTGAGGTCCTATAGGCAGACTGAGTTGTTTCTTACAAGCAAATCCCCCCTGTCCACCCAGAGTAGCCCCACCCCCACCCCCCGTCCCCAGTAAGAGTAGTGTCTGCCTGTGGAATGACGTTTCAGGTAAGGGAGGGAGGGAGGGGGGGGGGTATCTGGGCAAGGATACTTTGTTCTCTCTGACCAGGAGCTGTCCAGCCGGTTGTCTCTCTTAGTCCGTCCAAATACAGGAGTGTTTTGCTGCTAATGTGATCTCTCCAAGTACAAGGGAGCCATTCTGTTCTTTCTGTCAGCAGTCTGTTTCAGAGGGACCTTGAATGGTCTTAGCGTGTGATAGTTAGTCAGTCTTGTGGGAGAGAGAGAGAGAGTGAGGGTGTCTGCTGAAGGGTTTTGTGCAGAAGTCTTCTGTATGTTGGCGGGATGGCTCAGAAGGGAAGTTCCCCCCCCCCCCCCCTCCTTTTTTTTTTGTTTTTTGGATGGTCTGTGTTTTGGGAGTGTGTTCATTTTCCGGTGCACAGCAATATGTATCATGAAGTCAGCAGGCAGGCTGGGAATAATGTGTATGTGGCTGACTTTCTGTGTGGATTGGAAGTTGTTTTTTAGAGATCTCTCAAAGAGATTCAGAAAGGGAAAGGGAGGTCACTTGTGTTGTATACAGACAGTACCGGTAAAACGGCTGGCCTACCTAGCCCGTGGGTGTGATATTTTTTCACCTCATGGTCTGGGTATTTTTGGTCACCTTCTTCTGATGACCCTCCACCCCTCTCCCCCACCCCCACCCCTTACCCCCTACCCCTCCACCCACTCTCCTTTCCTCCCTGGCGTCTCTGCTGCCAGCCCCTTTACCTAGCATTACTAACTGCCATCATGGCAAAGGCTTCACGGCTGATGATGGTCAGTCAGACTGAAGTGGACTGGGATGACGTGACGCACGTGCAGGTTACTGCACATACACATTGAAAAAAAAACGAAACAGCATTGTTCTGCCAGTCCAGTCATTCATTCATTCAAAGTTTTTACGTCCACCACCTGTGCTGATCACTCTGTTTACGTCCACAACACATTGGCCAAAGGAGGACTGCTGCATGATGGTTTGATTATTGGTTGGTTGGTTTGGGTTTTTTTTCAAAGATTTTTTTTTTCTTTTTTTTTCTTTTTTTTTTTTGGGGGGGGGGGTCATTTTTTTTGTGATGAATTTCAGCGTGTTCATTTTTGGAGACTTGTGTGTGAGGCCCTGACAAGACAAGAGTGGCTGTCAGGTCAGGCCAGAGAACCTATCTGACTGTCAGTTGGGACTTGAGTTGAGTTGGAACTCTTTTTATTATCTCCAGCCTGCCACAAGGCAAGGCAAGGCAAGGGAAGGGGAGGGATGTGCGATCCTTGCAGGATTTGATATTATTATGATTATCATTATTTATTTTTATTTCCTCCCTCCTCCCCCCCCCTTTTTTTTTTTTTGTTTTGTTTTTTTGTTCTCATGGTTTGAATTTGGGGTGACTGGAGTCTCCCTCGACCTGTCTCTTTTTTTCCCTAACTTATGAACATGATATCCTCTTTTTCCACTGGTCGTTTCCAAGTGTGTGTGTGTGCGTGCGTGGTGCATGCGTATGCGTGCATGCGTGTGCGTGTGCTGTGTGCTGTGTGTGTGTGTGTGTAATCCGGGCAGCTGGCTGGCCGGAGACTAGCATGGTCACGTGCCCCTGTGATGTTGCAACCCCTCTGTTGTCATAGAAACGCACACCTCCCCTAGATGGGAGGGCAGTGATCTTGGAGTACAGGTATCCTTCATTTCGTCCACATCTCTCTTTTTTTTTTTTTTACATCATTCTCTGGTTACAGAGATCACACTGTCCTTCTCTCTTGTTCTCTCTCTCTCTCTCTCCTCTCTCCTCTCTCTCTCTCTCTCTCTCTCTCTCTCTCTCTCTCTCTCTCTCTCTCTCTCTCTCTCTCTCTCTCTCCTCTCTCTCTCTCTCTCTCTCTCCTCTCCTTCTCTCTCTTCTCTTTTCTCCTCCCCCCCCCTCTCTCCTCTCTCCCCTCAGAAGGCTCATTTTTACATCCTTCTTTTTTCTTCTTTTTTTCAAATGATCGAGGAGTGATGTGATTTTTAAGGATTGATCAACAATTTTTTTTTGGTTTTATTAGTACCTGTACATGTTGACTTATGCCTGACGTATGTCTGTAGTTAGATCAGATGTGAACAACACGTTTATACTTTGTATAGTTGGCCAGCATGCTATAAAAACTCAAAAAGTTAAGTATGCCACACTTAACAAAAGAAGAAGAGGCTTTGGAACAACACTGATATGGGTTTGTTTGGGGTTCTCTACCTCTCTCTCTGTCTCTCTATGTCTCTCTCTGTCTTTCTCTCTCTGTCTGTCTTTCTCTCTCTCTCTCTCTCTCTCTCTCTCTCTCTCTCTCTCTCTCTCTCTCTCTCTCTCCTCTCTCTCTCTCTCTCTCTCTCTCTCTCTCTCCTCTCTCTCTCTCTCTCTCTCAACTTTCTCAACGTGTTTTTTCTTCATGCAACCTTTGTTGATTTTATTCTCTAAACTTTTTTTGTTTTTTTTGCATCTTTGAACCAGGTGATTTGTTTGAAGCTGAATTTGTACCGTATGTTTGATGGCACCTGGGTGATTGATTGATCGGTGATTGATCGGTGATTGATCGGTGATTGATCGTCAGCTTTAGTGGGTGTCTGAACTTTTGTTCTTTTGATCAAAAGGATGTGATGTGCTACCGTCAAGACAGATGTGATATTATTATTATCATTATCTTTCCTCTTCCCGGCTCCTGCTCTCGCCTTTTTCTTCTGAGTTTTTGGAGGAAGACAGCATTAGAAGCTATCTCTCTCTCTGTCTGTCTGTCTGTCTCTGTCTGTCTGTCTGTCTCTGTCTGTCTGTCTGTCTCTCTCTCTCTCTCTCTCTCTCTCTCTCTCTCTCTCTCTCTCTCTCTCTCTCTCTCTCTCTCTCTCAGAACTTTTGGCGGTTGCAGTGATGAGGAATTAGTCCATTAAGCGCTGCTGATGAAGTGACGGGAGGAAGAGGAAAAAGAAGATGCTTGTTTTTTTTCTTTTTAGTTCTGACCTTCCAGAAAATGTGTGTGTGTGTGAAAGATGAGAGACGAGAATATATCGGTCCTTTCCCCTCCCCTTCCCCCCACCTTTCCTCCCTCCCCCTTCACCCCCCTTCCCTCCCTCCCTCCCTCTCTTAGCCTTGGAGTGCTGTTGGTTTCTGTATTGTAGTGCAGAGTGCGAGTTAGTGTGGCGAGGAGTCATGCCTATGGTGTCAGTCACAGACTGGGGACTGCTTTCTCAGCCCGCCAGAGCTGTGTTGTAGTATATATGTGCCACCTTGTGTTCCCACAAGTGCTTGGAATCTTCTGTCTTTCTTCTTTTTCTCTCTTCTTTGTTTTTTGTTTTTTTTTTCTTTCATTTTCTTTCTCTTCTCTTGGATGATATTTGTCCTTTTCTCGATCGTGTGGCCCTGTTCGTTGTTTTATATAAATAAACAAAATTATGACTCTCCTGCTTTTATGCCGTGTTTTTGTGTTCCTTTATTTCTTTCTGAAAGATGGGATTTGGGTTTATCTTATGTCCGGTACTGGAACCATTCGTATTGGCGACTGCCTTTCCAATGGACCAATCCAGTGGCGTGGAGAGGGTGGGGTCTGCTGCATGGGTAACAGCTGGCCCTCCATACTTACTTACCCAGGCTTTGCCTCTAAAGACTAGAGCGCAACTCCATAGTCTTCCGAGACTGATGGGTGCTAACAAACACACATTACACATGTTAAGTAATTGTTACTTCAGAATATAAAGAGAAGGACAAACCCACGAATTTATTTTGTTGGTTTGTTCCTCAGCTAGAGTTCCCAGGTTCATCTATGGTGAGATTTTGTGTAACGACCGTTTGGTACCCTCCAGTAAGGTAGCTGCATTCTGACCTTTTGCCTTTACATTCTGACTTGGCATCGTAGTTTTGACGGTAACTCGAATGCTACGCCCAAAAGTATTGAAAGTAAAACTATCTCTCCTCTCACAACCCACATGTAAGGTAAAGGTGTCCCATAACCTATGTGGTCGTAGAGGAGCGAGGCGTCAGAGACCTCAGCTTTTCTTGGGGCCAGCATATTGAGGGCAGTGCCCATCTTCTCTCCCTCGCTGCTTTACCTTCCCTGACCCTAAAGAGGGCAGGAACCCATTGACAGCTGGGGGCGGGCGGGGGGGAGGGACCGTACTGAAGCCAAGGCGCGCAAAGGGTCACCCATCCAACTGGCAACCACGCTCGGTGCTGCTTAACTTTGACTTGAGGAAAGCGAGTGCTCTGACCATTTAGCTACCCCGCCCCCAACACACATGTAGAGATTCCCAAACATGAATCCTAGTCGCCACTCCAATTTCCTAGCCCCACTTTGGGCAGCAGAAATGTAGAGAACTCTGGTTTCCTTTGCTTTGAGTATCCTAAAGAGGAATGGGATTCAACGACTTGTTGGAGTGGGAGTGGTGGGGAAGGAAAGGAGGATGAAAGAAAAGAAAAGGAAATTTTAAAAAGAAATTAGCGAAATTAATTACCTCAACGCACTCAGCAGTCACACTGATTACATGGCGAATGTGTTGAATAACAACATTCATTCAATGGGACACTCCAGACCGAGCAAGTTAGGTTCTCAGTTATATTGTACTAAACACTACGCACCAAAACATAGAAATTACACCAAATACAACAATTGTACTACCTACAAGTAGAATTCAAAATCATTGTCCAGTCCTAACACACATCACTGAAGAATCTGTCTCAGATCAGAGACCTTAAGGCGGAATGAATCGAAGATTAAACATTAAATACGTCAATCCAAATCGAGGCGACCAATTAAATGATGTCCCTGAAATAAAAGGAACAGACAAGAAAACCCTTTGAACTCCTCACGAATTAAAACACTATCACATGCCAGGGGTGTAAGTCACCATATGACCAACATATTACCAGGTATTGCATACATTCATTAGTATATAGAGTAAATGGGATAGGAGACAGAACAGTTCCTTGAGGAGAGCCAGTGGATGTTGACTTTTCAGCTGATATTGCTTTTTAAAATCGGACACACTGTGTTCGATTCACCAGAAACTTCATGAGCCAGAGAATGGACCCATGACAAACATTCAGTAACAGTAATTTGTGTGCCAAGAGATAGGGCTGAATGCTATTGAAGGCAGAGAACAAGTCAAAATAGAGTATGCGAACGAAAGAGTCGGGTTCCTTCCAAATTTCAATACTTCGTTATCTCAAAGACAGAGAAATTCAGGCAGGTTACAAGCCATAAATGAAAACGGGAAAGATGTAAACATAAGATCACGGATATGTACACCACAACACAGGTTCCTAACACCAGCACGCACCCATCAAAATATAAAGAGCACCCACAAATCGGCAATACCTCAGCCAGTTATAAACTCGCCCAAGCAATATCACAGACACATGTGCACACCAGTATGTACACGCATCCACACACACACCGCTCGCAAGCACCCCCCCCCCCCCCCCCTTCACACACATTAGAAACATTCGCGCTCATGCCCACACATTTTTATAACATAAACCAAATTGTTAAAATATATTGTATAAGATAAACATCAATTAAATTAGTGCTCTTTTCTATCAAGCAATTGAGCATAATAAAAAAAATAAAACACAAAAAAGCACAGGTGTACACACACACACGCAGGCACCCCGCGGGGGCCTGCAACTACGCACTCGCATTATTATGACGTACACTAAAACTGTTATAACATGTATAATTAAAATATCAATGACATTAAATACTTTTCCATTAAAATATTGGGCACCGTTTTAAAATATAAAAGGTACACTTTCCTTTGCTTCAAAATTTCACATCATTTTTTTTTCTGCCCGAGTTCTAAATCTCTTAATCTCTTTTGCCTTCCAGAGCAGTCATCAGAATATTTGATCAAAGGTATTAAATCAGAGCCAGTGCAGTCATTAGTGTAAAGGTTTTTCCAAAATGAGAGTTGTTATTGTGCAACAAGGTGGGTATAACAGCATTTGTGTGCCTGTTTGCTGTATATGCAAATTAAAAAGGAAGGGAGAAAGTGCACAGAAGATGACAGGGTGATATGTTCAAAGCGTAGTAAACAAGTATGGGCTCATGATGTAGCTGTACTAAAACATCTTGCAATATTTTAAGTATGTTCCAGACTCATTTATGGCCAGGAAGCATTTTTCAGTGCTCCTATGTATTTGTTATACAAAATAAGATTAGACTGTAAGGCTTTTCAATTAGCTTTAGGGGTGTCTTTTCATGCATCAACCATGGGCACTTAGAAAGAGATAGGTATTATGCCATTAGACAGTTATCAACAACTAGTTTTGGCTAAATATGTCTTACTATGTTTCTGGAGGGGGGGGGGGGGGGGGGGGGGGCGGAATAGTCTAGTGCTCAGAACATTGCGCTCGCAATTTGACGACCCGGGTTCGATTTCTGTTCGAGGGGATTTTTCCCCTGGAGTTAACATCAGTGCTGACTCCACTCTCCCCAAAAGTCCTTCGGATGAGACTATAAACCGAGGCCCTGTGTGCGAACGCACGCAGGACATCTTGCGCACACGTTAAATCCTGTTCCGCTTTTCGTAAGAGTAGGCCGTTGTGTGCCGGTGGGAACAGATGACAAGATTTACAAAACTGCTTACACACGGGGACTGGATGTAAAAAAAATACATGAGTGCTTATTCCATTATCCTTTGATATAAAAGAATAAATGAATAAATAAAAATGAATGCATAAAACAAAACAAGAAACCAATGTGGATACCGAAATAAAGTACAAGATCTGATGTCAACTTTCCTATAAGAGCACATTCCGTTCGTTCTCTTTATTTATTTATTTATTTATTTATTTATTTATTTATTTATTTATTTATTTACTTATTTATTTATTTATTCATTCATTCATTTATTTATTTATTCTTTGATATCGAGGATAATAGAATAAGCAATCATGTGCTTTTTAACATCCAGTCCCCGTGTGTATGCACTTTTGTAAATATCTGCTCCCACCGGCACACGATGGCCCACTCTTATGTAAAGCGGAACAGGATTTAACGTGTGCGCAAGATGTTCTGCGTGCGTTCGCACACGGGGCCTCGGTTTAAAGTCTCATCCGCAGGACTCTTGCCGCTGTTAGAACCTATACTTCTGAATTATTTGATAAGGCCGAAATATGTCCTACAAAATTAAATACGTCATACAAAATTAAGTAAGTCAAGTCAAAAGCACTTTAATCATCCCATGAATCAATTACAATACTGACAGGCAAAGATTAACTTCTCTTGTCCCCCATGGGAGCTTAAGAGAGCTAATTCTGACGTTAATTATTCTTCTCTAATCAAAAAAGGTAATGAAAATGTTTTAACCTTTCAGTAAAAGAATATACAAACTACATATAAAGAACATCAAAAATTCTACACTGATTGTTGTTCCCTTTTGAGCAACTATGACGGGGTTATAGCGTTTGTCATCTCATCTTGGAAAGTAAAATCCTTTCCTATTAGGAAAAAATTATCTATATTTACAGCTGAATTCAAGTGAAGTCAAAAACACGTTAATCATCCCTGAAGGGCTATTATAATTTCAATACTGACAGGCATATTGATACAATCATAATCATAATCAAATTGTCTGCGATTTCGATAGAATGCACACACACACACACACACACATGCGCGCGTGTGCGAGCGTGCGTGCGTGCTTGCGACTAGCCTAATATTAGTAACAATAACACTAATAATTAACTGTATGCGCTGACGGTCAAAGAGGAGGCAATACATACTGAAATCTATCTTTTGACCAGAAAGAATCGAAAGAGGCTGTGGAGTGCAACTGAAGGAAGGGACAGTACTCTACGTGCAATTCGGCGGCAGACGACTTTTGCATCTGTTGTCAAAGTTTTGTTGTTTAATATCAAAGCTGATCAACACATTCTTTTTTTTAAATTATGATCAGAAGACAGAAGGTAACTTCTAACAAGCAAGTATTTGCTGCTTTGTTTGTTTGCTTTTTTCCTTTCGGAATTGTTCATGAAACATTGAAAGGCTTAAGGCCAATCGTAACATAAACTGATAAAGCGGTTTTTCATCGTTGTTAAAACCCATTCATCTTCTCTCCATTCTCTACCATCTATAACGTCGTGAAGATTCTGTAGACTTCGGGGTGTATGCTGGGTATGTTTGTGTTTCCGTAACCCACCAAACGCTGACATGAGTGAGACATGACGGGATCTTTAACGTGCATAACTGCATATTTGATCTTCTGTGTGTGTATTAAGTAAAGGTAAAGGTGCCCCATAACTTATGTGGTCGTAGGGGAGGGAGGCATCAGAGACCGCATCTTCTCTAGGGGCCAGCATATTGAAGGCAGCCCAAATCTCCTCTCCCTTGCTGCTTTACCTTCCCTGAGGCCAGTGAGGGCAGGTACCCATTTACAGCTGGGTGGACTGGGGGACTGTAGGCCTACTGAAGCCAAGGTGCACTTACAGTCATCCATCCAATTTGGTCAGTTGTGTCCATCACGTGTACACACACACACACACACACACACACACACACACACACACACACACAATATATATATATATATATATATATATATATATATATATATATATATATATATATTATATAGTATACTAATCACTGTAATCAACCCAGATATGTGTGTGTGTGTGTGTGTGTGTGTGTGTGTGTGTGTGTGTGTGTGTGTGTGACAACTCATTTTGTAGTTGGTGTGTGTGTGTGTGTGTGTGTGTGTGTGTGTGTGTGTGTGTGTGTGTGGTGTGTGTGTGTGTGTGACAACTCATTTTGTAGTTGTTGTTTTTTCAGTCCCCAAAGCTGCACCACCCTAGGCACTCAAAACTGTGGCATGGAAACCAACACAGTGTGGAGAACCAGTCCTCATGGACGGCTGTCAACAAGTTAAACAAGCCACCTGGGGAATGGCAGCGCTGTGCTGAGGGCTTCCAGTTAGCCAGCAGAGAACAGACAGGACCAACAGAGGGAAACAGCAGAAGTGACCACCAGAGCAGTGAAGGGAAGACACGTCCACAGTTTGGACAGAAGTGGATACAGTCAGAGGAGCTGTGGCAGAGGTCTCAGAACTCTGGACTGACAGCAAGAAGTGGTTCCCACTCTGCTGATTTGAAGTCAGCTTTGAGGTTGGATAGTGCACCGTCATATGACAGTGTTGAAGGTGAGCGAGTGGGGAGAAAGTGAGAGGGAGAGAGAGGAGGAGAAAGAGTGATGGGCAGGTTTGGGGACAGTTTGTATTCTTGTTTTTTTATATATATGGGATGATGATACATTGTGTTTATAGTTTTAAAAAAACACACACAAAAAAAACCCAACCAAACAAACAACAAAAACAAAAACTAACAAAAAACCATGTTCCAGTATGTGAAGTTATCAAAATCTGACGCTGTAAGAGTTGCACATTCATTGATTTATTCTCTTGCAAAACTACAGCTCAGCTGTCAGTTTTCCCCACTTTCATCTGCTATCTATTCCATCCCATCCCAGCCCAGCTGATGCTGATTATAGCTGGAACCCACTGCACCTGGACTCAGCAAAAGGAAGGGGTATGATAATTTTAGCACAAGGCCTTGGACCCTTGACTAAGTTATGCTGGATTTGTGCACTGTGGCAGCTACCATGGAAAGCTGACAACTACAAGGAGTGGAGAAAGCTGGTTGTAAAATCTTCAGTGGTGCCCCAGTGGTCTGCGAGACTACAGGATAGGTAAAGGTGAAAACTACAGATGTAAAGGATTAATTTTGATGTCAATAGCATGATCTATATATAACTTTTTATGGATCACGTATATCATTTTTATCGTAATTTTTTGAAAAGATAGATTATTCATTTATGTATGCTTGTGGGTTTGATTAATCATGATGAAGGAAAAACATATCATAGCTTTTGAACTTTTAATACTGTTTCAAGTTTGTTTTTTCCTTGTCAAAATTCTTAATAATAAGCAACACACACACACACATATCACACAGAAACACACACACACAACACACACACACACACACACACACACACACACACACACACACACACCACATATGCAAACACACACTCAAACATGCGTGTGTGTGTGTGAGATATTTACTGTAAGTAGAAGTAGCTCCCATTGATTTGGGGGGGGGGGGGGACAATTTTTTTTTAAGAAAATGAATACATGAATCAATAAGAAAAACCTTTTATTCAGATATTTGTTTGTGTTTTTTTTTATTACAGACGCAGATCTTGACTCCATATGTTGGAACAACAGCGACTCTGACACAGACGACAGTCAGAAGCGAAGAATCCCCTCTCCACCAGCAAAAAAGACGAAGAACAAACCGTTCACATCCCAAGACCAAGCAGAAGAGAAAATCTGCCCAGTTTCAGACTTTAACCGTACACTGAAGCCTGACAACCTTGAGAAGTGTGATGACAATGAATCTGAAGATGAGATATTATCAGCATCAGAGTCTGAGGAAGAGAAAGAGAAAGCAGCAGCATGTGTTGTGGAGGGAGTGTCACATCAGTCTGGTGGTTCAAGGGAGTCCCCTGTTCTTCAGATAGAGGTAGGTGTTAGATATTAGATATTAGGCACAAGCATTTTACTGCAGACTTCCTTAAGATCCTCTGTCAGGATGTTCCACTGGACACCATTTTTAACCTCATGAGAGAATCTGGCTTTTTCTGTCTGAAATGAGTGAAAGTGGTATAGTTGGTCTCAAAGGACAAGGTTGTTTTAAGGAATCTGGTTTTGGTTTTATCTCATTTTATGTGTGATTGATGTGATTTTTCCCACAACGCAGTGCCCCTCCTGGGCTGACCCTTATAGTTGACCAGGGCACCAATACTTGAAGCAAAGAGAGTAAAGTTGGTTTTATGCCCCGTTTTAATCTGTGTATAGTTGCACAGTTTTAATCTGAGTTTTACATTTGATGAGGATAGTGACTTGTTTGACCATGTGTGTGGACTGTCTTTCGTGTGTGTGTGTGTGTGTGTGTGTGTGTGTGTGTGTGTGTGTGTGTGTGTGTGTGTGTGTGCATATGTGTGTGTGTGTGTGCATGTGTGTGCCAGTGCACTGGGTCTCCACAAGGGGCATCCTCTTCAGGTCCTGATGAAAGCAGTCACTTTGTAATCAGGGACCCTGAGGATGAGGAGGCTCTGGCAGAGGCTGCTTCTCCAGGGAAAGTGGCCGTAAGTAACAGTTTCTCTCTTTTAATTAACCTGCAATCAATCGAATTCAGGTATGTTAGCAAATTATTGTGAACGTGGTAGCTTTTTGTTTGTTCGTTTGTTTTTGCTGCCTTATCTTGTGATTTTCCTGTCATGCTGTTCTAACCACTTATTTCAGTCTCTCCACCCCAGCCATACCCAGAATCATCATGTCACACCCTCAGGGTCGGAAGCCCACAGGGATCCCATCAATGTCAGGCCATTTTGAGGCCATCAGCCAGAGGGGCCCGGCACTTCTACTGGGTCACTTTGGTGGTGTTCAGTGGTGCCTGCTCTGAGCTAACATACACAGGGCACCACCTACTAAGCCCCTTACTGATGACAGTAATCGCTCATTTGTGTAGCCAGACTGAGTGAGATGCTTACCCAGGGTGGTGACCACCACAGCATCCCTCCAACAATCTTCTGTGAACCTCCAACTCTGAGGGCTTTGACATTGACTCATCACAGGAACAGAAGTGTTATGGAGAAACTGGAACTGAGGTCACCATGGGACTAGAACAACTGGAGCCACTGAATCACAGAGAATTTTTTTTTTTTATAGCATGATGATCATTGATGGTAAGGATGTTGTAATGGTGCAGTTATGGAAGGGCATATGCTTGAAGACTTTGACGCTTCCTATCATGATTATTCTGGCATTAACCAGGCCCGATAAATACAGACACCTGTAGTGTTAGTCAGGTAATTAGACTTAAAGCAACACTAAAAAAAAAACACAAAAAACAGTCCCCGCACATATAAAACTGCTCATCATTATGTATACATGTTTCAAACAGCTACCTGAAGCAGGCACACCTTCCTGCTCACAATACATACATATTAAATATGATATATAACTATGCCCACCCGTACCCAACTGCTCATCATGATGACTGTACAATACATGTTTCAAACAGCTACCTGAAGCAGCCACACCTTCCTTCTCACAATACATACATATTAAATATGATATATAACTATGCCCACCCGTACCCAACTGCTCATCATGATGACTGTACAATACATGTTTCAAACAGCTACCTGAAGCAGCCACACCTTCCTTCTCACAATACATACATATTAAATATGATATATAACTATGCCCACCCGTACCCAACTGCTCATCATGATGACTGTACAATACATGTTTCAAACAGCTACCTGAAGCAGCCACACCTTCCTTCTCACAATACATACATATGTGACGCTCCGCCACGAAATGAGTCGCTTAGCACATAATCCAATTTTGGGTCAAGTTGTCCACTTTGAGATTTTGATTGATTATTAAACCATATCCCTTATTCTACCTTGTAATGAAATACCAAGGTATAATTTTTAATCCTTTTGATTTTAAAAGTGTTTTGAAAATACCCAAGCTCTCATTCTGACAACCTGTTACAAGCATAAACTTGCCTGTTTCTCAATTTGTCACATCCTGCAGTCTCTCATTTCAATTTGTAATAACTTTACACAGAATTGTCCGATTTTTAATCTGTTTACTGTTTTGAATAACCTTTTTATTGCAGATTAATAACATGTCAATAACTAAAAATTTACCTTTTGTGCAATACGACTCCTTATGTGGTGGAGCGTCACATATTAAATATGATATATAACTATGCCCACCCCTACCCAACTGCTCATCATGATGACTGTAAACACATGTTTCAAACAGCTACCTGAAGCAGCCACACCTTCCATCAGCAGTTGCGCGTCCTCCCAGCGCACAGGTGACAGCGATGGGTCACCTGGCCAGGCCGGGCTTCGGGCCAGCGAGTGGGCCAAACAGATGAGATGGGAGACCACCCCCACCAAACAGGGGCCTGCCACTCCAGCGCACCAAGCAGACTCTGGCAAAAAGAGGAAAAAGTTTTCAAAGTATGTCGCTTGCTTTCTTCTGACTGCATTCAGGTGTGGAATATGTGTGGCTTTTTGGTGCTCTGTATGTGGCTTTTTGGTGCAAAGTGTGTTTGTGGCTTTTTTGTGCTGTGTGTGTGTGGCTTTTTTGTGTTGTTTGCGGCTTTTTGGTGCTGTTTGCGGCTTTTTGGTGCTGTTTGCGGCTTTTTGGTGCTGTTTGTGGTTTTGGTGCTATGTGTGTGGCTTTTTGGTGCTGTGTGTGACTTTTTGATGCTGTGTGTGGCTTTTTGATGCTGTGTATGGCTTTTTGATGCTGTGTGTGGCTTTTGGGGGCTGTGTGTGGCTTTTGGGGGCTGTGTGGCTTTTGGGGGCTGTGTGTGGCTTTTGGGGGCTGTGTGTGGCTTTTGGGGGCTGTGTGTGGCTTTTGGGTGCTATGTTATTCTCTAAATTAAGGCTTGTAAGCAGTCAGGGAAGAGTAATGGGTCAGTGTGGAAAACATTTGTCTAAGGATTTGTTTCTAAGAAAGCACAGAGGATCTATGAGTTTGTTTGGACTTTCTTTTTCTTTTTTAAAGAAAAGAAGTGATGGGCATAAAATTAAGGGAGGGGGGTTCACAAACTCTTAAATTTGATTGTGACTTCTTTTTTGTTGTTGTTATGTTTACAGGACAAAACCATAAAATCAAACTGTTCTCTTGAAACTGAAGAGAGGCAAGAAAGAAAAAAAAAACCTACTGTCTGTTGGGAATGAGATATGTTAATGGAGATGGAAGCATGAGATGGATAGCCAGGTGGGTTGATGAGAATAGATAGCCAGGTGGGTTGATGAGGATAGATAGCCAGGTGGGTTGATGAGGATAGATAGCCAGGTGGGTTGATGAGGATAGATAGCCAGGTGGGTTGATGATGGTGGATAAATAGTCAGGTGGGTTGGTGATGATGATGGATAGCGAGGTGGGTTGATGAGGATAGATAGTCAGGTGGGTTGATGATGGTGGATAGATAGCCAGGTGCATTGATGATGATGATAGATAGGCAGGTGGGTTAATGAGGATAGATAGTCAGGTGGGTTGATGATGGTGGATAGATAGCCAGGTGCATTGATGATGATGATAGATAGGCAGGTGGGTTAATGAGGATAGATAGCCAGGTGCATTGATGACGAGGATGGTGGATAGCCAGGTGGGTTGATGAGGATGGATAGCCAGGTGGGTTGATGAGGATGGTGGATAGGCAGGTGGGTTGGTGAGGATGGTGGATAGGCAGGTGGGTTGATGAGGATGGTGGATAGGCAGGTGGGTTGATGAGGATGGTGGATAGGCAGGTGGGCTGATGAGGATGGTGGATAGCCAGGTGGGTTGATGAGGATGGTGGATAGGCAGGTGGGTTGATGAGGATGGTGGATAGGCAGGTGGGCTGATGATGATGGTGGATAGGCAGGTGGGTTGATGAGGATGGTGGATAGGCAGGTGGGTTGATGAGGATGGATAGGCAGGTGGGCTGATGAGGATGGTGGATAGGCAGGTGGGTTGATGAGGATGGATAGGCAGGTGGGCTGATGAGGATGGTGGATAGGCAGGTGGGTTGATGAGGATGGATAGCCAGGTGGGCTGATGGTGATGATGGATAGCCAGGTGGGTTGATCACAGGTGATGTCTGGTTTCAGAGGAGGCTTAGCAGAGCAGCTGTGCCGACTGCTGCAGAGAGAAAAGTCAGCCAGGAGTGTGTGGCAGCATCAGACAAAACGGAAGCCACTGCTACAGGTATGTGTGAAGCCACAGCACAAGGTATGTGTGAAGCCACTGCTACAGGTATGTGTGAAGCCACTGCACAATGTATGTGTGAAGCCATTGCACAAGGTATGTGTGAAGCCACTGCATAAGGTATGTGTGAAGCCACTGCACAAGGTATGTGGGAAGCCACAGCTCAAGGTATTTGTCCCTGTAAAGCCACAGCTCAAAGTATTTGTCCCTGTAAAGCCACAGCTCAAAGTATTTGTCCCTGTAAAGCCACAGCTCAAAGTATTTGTCCCTGTAAAGCCACAGCCCAAAGTATTTGTCCCTGTAAAGCCACAGCTCAAAGTATTTGTCCCTGTAAAGCCACTGCTCAAGGTATTTGTCCCTGTAAAGCCACAGCTCAAAGTATTTGTCCCTGTAAAGCCACAGCTCAAGGTATTTGTCCCTGTAAAGCCACTGCCCAAGGTATGTGTAAAGCCACTGCCCAAGGTATGTGTGAAGCCACTGCCCAAGGTATGTGTGAAGCCACTGCCCAAGGTATGTGTGAAGCCACTGCCCAAGGTATGTGTGAAGCCACTGCCCAAGGTATGTGTGAAGCCACTGCCCAAGGTATGTGTGAAGCCACTGCACAAAGTAATTTCTAAGATGGCATTGATGGCAGTGTTGAAGTCTGTCACCATACAGGCAGCCATTGTAAGATGGCATTGATGGCAGTGTTGAAGTCTTTCCATTTGATTCATTGTTACAGATTCTTTATTTCAGGTGCAAGCTCCAAGAGTATGACTCACTTTGTTTTTTATGACAGCGATTCTGTCTTTAAGGTGCAATGACAAGTTCTGTCTTTCAGGTGCAATGACAGATTCTGTCTTTAAGGTGCAATGACAGATTCTGTCTTTAAGGTGCAATGACAGATTCTGTCTTTAAGGTGCAATGACAGATTCTGTCTTTAAGGTGCAATGACAGATTCTGTCTTTAAAGTGCAATGACAGATTCTGTCTTTCAAGTGCAATGACAGATTCAGTGGTTCAGTTGCAAGAGTATGACAGACATTTTTTAATGACAGATTATTTTTGTCATATGACAAAAACAAAAAAAAAATTTATGACAAGAGAATTTTGGGGGGCTTTGATTCTTTTTTTTTCCTTTTTTTTTACTGAGAAAGATTCTTGCGTTTCAGGTGCAAGCTGCAAGAGGATGACAGTGAGAGTGAAAAGTCTGCAGACAGCCTACGGCGTCCCCTTGGCCAGATGCAGGGTGGTGTGTGGTCCTTCCTCTGTGCAGCTGGGGGCCAGTCCTGTGTGCCGTCTGCTCTTCTCGCCCCAGTCTGCCAAGCAGAATGCTGGTCTTCAGCAGGGCGCCACTGTCCATGTCTATCCTCCTTGGTGGGTTCTTTAGACGTTAGAAATGGTGGGTTCTTTAGACGTTAGAAATGGTGGGTTCTTTAGACGTTAGAAATGGTGGGTTCTTTAGACGTTAGAAATGGTGGGTTCTTTAGTCGTTAGAAATGATGGGTTCTTTAGTCGTTAGAAATGGTGGGTTCTTTAGTCGTTAGAAATGGTGGGTTCTTTAGTTTTTAGAAATGGTGGGTTCTTTAGTTTTTAGAAATGGTGGGTTCTTTAGTTGTTAGAAATGGTGGGTTCTTTAGTCGTTAGAAATGGTGGGTTCTTTAGTTGTTAGAAATGGTGGGTTCTTTAGTTGTTAGAAATGGTGGGTTCTTTAGACGTTAGAAATGGTGGGTTCCCTAGTCGTTAGAAATGGTGGGTTCTTTAGTCGTTAGAAATGGTGGGTTTCCCTAGTCGTTAGAAATGGTGGGTTCTTTAGTCGTTAGAAATGGTGGGTTCTTTAGTCGTTAGAAATGGTGGGTTCTTTAGTCGTTAGAAATGGTGGGTTCTTTAGTCGTTAGAAATGGTGGGTTCTTTAGTCGTTAGAAATGGTGGGTTCTTTAGACGTTAGAAATGGTGGGTTCCCTAGTCGTTAGAAATGGTGGGTTCTTTAGTCGTTAGAAATGGTGGGTTCTTTAGTCGTTAGAAATGGTGGGTTCTTTAGACGTTAGAAATGGTGGGTTCCCTAGTCGTTAGAAATGGTGGGTTCTTTAGTTAGAAATATCTTAGATATTTTGTTTTTGATTTTGGAATTCACAAAATTAAAAAATTGTTTAAAAGATTAAATGTAATTTTCAAAAATATACATATGGAAAGAAATAAAGCCAATTGATAGTATATTTACTTCCACATTGCCAGAATATAATGCTAATATAGTTGATTATGCCATTGTAAAAGTAAAAATATATATATATATATAACTCACCGTGAGTATTGCAGAATGTAGCCAATGCCCTTCTGTTCAGCAGGGCAGAGCAAATGAAAGAGAAGCCATGTATGTATGATTGCTTTTTTTAATGTACAAACAAACAAGAAAGTTGTTGATTATGCCAGAGTTATGTGACCCCCCCCCCCCCCTTCCTCCACACTGAATGTAAGACTGCTTGTGAGTATTGAGTGGTATTTTATATGATGATACAGGCAGGTATTTTATATGATGATACAGGCAGGTATTTTATATGATGATACAGGCAGGTATTTTATATGATGATACAGGTAGGTATTTTATATGATGATACAGGCAGGTATTTTATATGATGATACAGGCAGGTATTTATATGATGATACAGGCAACAGGTGGAGACAGAGGAAGGCAAAGCCTTGTATACAATGTATGATTACTTTTTTTATGTACAAACAAAAAGGTTGTTGATTATGCCAGTGTTTATATGAAGAAAAAAAAACGCACCTAATGCTAGAAGACTGCCTGTGAAGACTGGGTGATATTTCATATGATGATACAGGCAACAGGTGGAGACAGAGGAAGGCAAAGCCTTGCTGTGCACACGCTACCACGTGAGCGGTCACACTTCTGCCGATCACTTGCACAGTGACGGAGAAGATGGCAGTGGTGACAGTGACGCTGCTGTGAATCTGTCTGCATCACCTGTGAGCAGCCATGGCAGATGGATGTGTGCCTGTTCTGATGGTAGGGAAGCTTTTGTACGTGTTTGTACCTCATTCCCATATGTACTATGTAAATTCACCTCCATTCATGTTTGTACTTCATTCCCATGTGTACTATGTAAATTCACCTCCATTCATGTTTGTATTTCATTCCCATTTGTACTATGTAAATTCACCTCCATTCGTGTTTGTATTTCATTCCCATATGTACTATGTAAATTCACCTCCATTCATGTTTGTACTTCATTCCCATATGTACTATGTAAATTCACCTCCATTCATGTTTGTACTTCATTCCCATGTGTACTATGTAAATTCACCTCCATTCATGTTTGTACTTCATTCCCATGCGTACTATGTAAATTCACCTCCATTCGTGTTTGTATTTCATTCCCATTTGTACTATGTAAATTCACCCCCATTCATGTTAGCTTTTCATTCCCATATGTACTACGTAAATTCATTGTCACCTATTCTGTAGTCTTGTAGGCCGTTGGGGCACCACTAAAGATTTTTCAACCATCTTCATAAACTACACTTCCACAAAGTCATGCTCTCCCCAAGTGTACACACAGATCTATACAAGTGCTCAAGTGTGCAAGCACAGGCACTCCCTGACAAACTTATAAACACAAATGCTCATAAATGCTTTCACACACGTCCATGCTGACACAGATATGTATGTACGCACCCTTGTTAATATGTCTGCATATATATAAGCATACACATACATCTACACATGTCTATGCATACACATACACACACATGTACATGCGCTCACGCATGTGTGCCCATGCACGCACACACACACACACACTTTAGCCATTTAATATCACAACATGTGAAAAGTAGTGAATGAATTTAAACACATGCTATATGCACACCCAAGTACAGTACGAGTAAAACGCTTTGATATTTTACATCCACACACTGTCAGTGTTTTGAAATGTACATATGTATGTTTGTGTGTTATATACACTTAAACACCGATGTTTAGAACTTTGATAATTGACATCCACACACTGTCAGTGCTTTGAAATGTACATATGTATGTTTGTGTGTTATATACACTTAAACAACAATTTTAAAAATTTTGATATCTCTGATTGTTTTGAAATGTACATATGTATGTTTATTTTTGTATTATATACACATAAACACTTATGTTTAGAACTTTGATAATTGACATCCACACACTGTCAGTGTTTTGAAATGTGCATATGTATGTTTGTGTGTTATATACACTTAAACACCAATTTTAAAAATTTTGATATCTGTGATTGTTTTGAAATGTACATATGTATGTTTATTTTTGTATTATATACCTTAAACACTTATGTTTAGAACTTTGATATTTGACAGACACACACTGTCAGTGTTTTGAAATGTACATATGTATGTTTGTGTGTTATATATACTTAAACACTGATGTTTGGAGTTTTGATCATTTGACATCCACACACTGTCATTGTTTTGAAAAGTACATATGTTTGTTTGTGTGATGTATATACTTAAACACCAGCGTGTACTTGTTCACTGGAGCTTTGAGTTTAACTTTTGTCAATGCTGTTTGATGACAGACACCAGTCTGCCGACCACAAAATGTCCTGCTCATCTGTTTCCGTTTCTGCCTTCCTCCATTACACAGGTATGTGACCTCGTACTCGATGTCAGCGATCATTTAAGATTTTTTCCTCTTTTTTTTCTTTTAAGGGGAGAGTAAACAAAAATGCTAAAACATTGGAAGAATACGCCTGATTTGGTACCCTCCCCCCCCACCCCCACCCCAAATTAAAAAGTGAAACTTAAGTTATGGTAATGTTCAATCAGATAATTATGTTGTTGTTGTTGTTCCCCAGCTTAACACTCTGGGGGGTCACCCAGAATGTGCACTCTGACTCACTAATCCCACCTGGGAATTATTGTGAGATTGTAATTGCATACTGAATGAGAAGTTTGCGTGTATGATTTATTTTCAAGTACCTCAACATATAGGCAGCCATACTCCGACTTCAGAGGAATTAGATAATTATAAGATTGATTTTATTGTGAACTTTATGTTTGAAAACATATCTGCATACAAAGCAAATGGCCGATTTTTAATGCATATATCATGACTTTGAAGATCAAGCAATAAAATTATATCTAAGCGCTAAACCAGATTAAAAAATAAGTGTTAAATTTTGACTTTAACGATGGAAGAAAAAAAAATGCACAAAGCAATGATTGCAAATGAAGAGTTTTGACATGCTGATTTCAGTTTGTTTCTTACTTCTGTGAGCTTTTGGACTCAATGTGAACCTTTCTCAAACATCAAGTGGATGTGGTGTGCGTCAGCTGTTTTATTTTTTTGTTTGTCCTTCACCTCTGTGTCCTTCACCTCTGAACATCAGTATTGACTGGTGGATGGATGTTAGGTAGCTATGACCCTGTGTGACCTTCACCTGTCTATATCAGTATTGACTAGTGGATGGATGTTAGAGAGCTGTGACACTGTGTGACCTTCAGAGAGCTGTGACCCTGTGTGACCTTCACCTCTGAACATCAGTATTGACTGATGGACCTGTGACACTATGTGACATTCACCTCTCTACATCAGTATCGACTGGTGGACGGATGTTAGACAGCTATCACACTGTGTGGCCTTCACCTCTCTACATCAGTAATAGACTGGTGGATGTTAAGCTGTGACCCTGTGTGACCTTCACCTCTGAACATCAGTATTGACTGGTGGATAGATATTAGAGAGCTGTGACCCTGTGTGACCTTCACCTCTCTACATCAGTATCGACTGGTGGATAGATATTAGAGAGCTGTGACCCTGTGTGACCTTCACCTCTCTACATCAGTATCGACTGGTGGATAGATATTAGAGAGCTGTGACCCTGTGTGACCTTCACCTCTCTACATCAGTATCGACTGGTGGATAGATATTAGAGAGCTGTGACCCTGTGTGACCTTCACCTCTCTACATCAGTATCGACTGGTGGATAGATATTAGAGAGCTGTGACCCTGTGTGACCTTCACCTCTCTACATCAGTATCGACTGGTGGATAGATATTAGAGAGCTGTGACCCTGTGTGACCTTCACCTCTGAACATCAGTATTGACTGGTGGATAGATATTAGAGAGCTGTGACCCTGTGTGACCTTCACCTCTGAACATCAGTATTGACTGGTGGATAGATATTAGAGAGCTGTGACCCTGTGTGACCTTCACCTCTGAACATCAGTATTGACTGGTGGATAGATATTAGAGAGCTGTGACCCTGTGTGACCTTCACCTCTGAACATCAGTATTGACTGGTGGATAGATATTAGAGAGCTGTGACCCTGTGTGACCTTCACCTCTGAACATCAGTATTGACTGGTGGATAGATATTAGAGAGCTGTGACCCTGTGTGACCTTCACCTCTGAACATCAGTATTGACTGGTGGATGGATGTTAGAGAGCTGTGACCCTGTGTTTATTCAGGGATGGACTTTCCTCCATAATCCTCTCCAAAGCTGCCTTACTTTTGTTCTACAGTTGTGAAACTCTGTGCTCAAGAAGTTTTTTTGGTTTGTTTTATGGACCTTTTCTTTATATTTTTGTTGCTGATAATTATTTGAATAATTTGGTTTAAAGTATTCAGATTGCATTGTTGGGAAACAATCCTGTCTTCATTTGATAAAAAAAAAATGTTTGATTCATCCTCAGCACCCAGCCTTCCCGACCAGCAAACCGTCTAAATCCGGGGGAAAAGCCTTGCACACAGTGACCGTTAGTGAAGGGGCCCCCAAGAGGACCTTGACCTTCAGCACACTGTTGGAGAGCTTGGAGAAGGCCCCAGCAGGGGACAGGCTGCTCCCTCCATTCCAGGCCTCGGTCCTTAGGGTTTTCCTCCAGCAGGCAGAGGAGGGGGCCATCAGGTAATTCATAGTTCAGTGCTGACTTCCATTCCAGGCCTCGGTCCTTAGGGTTTTCCTCCAGCAGGCAGAGGAGGGGGCCATCAGGTAATTCATAGTTCAGTGCTGACTTCCTTCAGCAGGTAGAGAATGGTTCCATCAGGTAATTCATAGCTCAGTGCTGAGTAAGCGTTACAGTGTTAGAAAATGGAATATATACAGAAGCCCCCTAGACAGTCTTGTAGTCATTTCTGGTCTTCCATCATCAACAGGCAGAGGATGGTTCCATCAGGTACATTAAATTCATAGTTTAGCACTAAGTAAGCATTAGAGTGTTGGCATCAGTGTTTTTTGTTCTGTTTTGTTTCGGTTTTTTGTTTGTCTATGTTGTGTGGGGGGTTTTTAAGCGAGTGTGATAAATCAGATGTGGAACACACCAGTGAGGATGCCAGGGGCCTGACAGTATAAACAGCATCCCCACCTTCTGGAAATTCTGTACAAGGAATTCCCTCTTTGCTATCCCTCTCTTTGTTTCTGCCTTGTTCCTTTTCTCTCTGTCATCTCCTTCTTGTCTATTTTCTGACTTCTTGGTTCTTTAGTCTGCTTTTTTCAAGAAAGAATTAAAAATGTGGCGGGGCGGTAATTTGATTGCTTCCCATGCGATCGGAACAGCCAATCGCAGGTCGTGGATCTAAATTTAGATCTACACCTGTGAATTGTGCGACGTTCTGTATCGTTGGGGGGTGGTCGAAAGCAGTCCCCTGCATGCACTTAGCCCATAGCGGTAAAATGTAGTATTTATGCAGCCTCTTTTTAGAGGCCACATTCCCACTGTCTGACCGTGCTGTCGTTGCGGAGAAGTTGTACAGATCAAATATCTGCACTCTGTTACAAAAAGATAACAGTTCTACCCCATGCCGAAACTGGGCCTGACTTGTCAGGTGTTAATGGCAGGGCAATGCATTTTGGCTGATGTGACACACAACAGCAGTTTGCTGCTGTCTGAGAGTTTAAACAAGAAGAAGAAAATTGATCACATATTGTTTAATAAAAAAAAAAAAAAAACCTTCACCCCACACACACACACATACACACACACACTTACTCACTCACACACACTTACTCACCATCCACACTTACACACACACACACACACACACACCACACACACACACACACACACACACACACACACACACACACACACACATGCACACACACACACACACTGATTTCTGTCTGATGTCACTATTCAGTGGAAGGATGCTAAACTGAACAATAACAGCAACACACATCACACACACACACACACACACACACACACACACACACACACACACACACACACACACACACACACACACTTACTCACTCACACACACACACACACACACACACACACACACACACACACACACACACACACACACACACACACACACACACACACACACACAACTGATTTCTGTCTGATGTCACTATTCAGTGGAAGGATGCTAAACTGAACAATAACAACAACAACAACACACACACACACACACACAACACACACACACACACACACACACACACACAACACACACACACACACACACACACACACACACACACACTGATTTCTGTCTGATGTCACTATTCAGTGGAAGGATGCTAAACTGAACAATAACAACAACAACAACACACACACACACACACACACACACACACACACACACACACACACACACACACACACACACACATATCAAATCTCACTCACTCTTTTATCAGCTCAATGCGTGGCTGGCTGTGTATGGTGTGTGTGGGCTGCAGGCAGTCAGTGCTGGTCGAGGACAGTCAGGGCACTGTGGCCATCATCAGTGGAGGCAGCAGCAGCAGTGATTTGTCATCACACCTGGAGGGTGGAGGCAACAGTGACGTGTCACACATGAAGAATGAAGCCAACAGTGATTTGTCGTCACACCTGGAAGGACGCCTGTGCACTTTCTCCTGTCTGCGTGTTCACAGTCGCACCAATGCTGACAGGTCAGTGAAAGAGAAGGATAGAATAGAGGAAAAGGAGAGGAATGGAAGATGTCAGTGAAAAAGAAGGATAGGAAAGAGGATTGGAAGATGTCAGTGAAAGAGAAGGATAGAAAAGAGGATTGAAGATGTCAGTGAAAGAGAAGGATAGAAAAGAGGAAAAGAGGAAAGGAATGGAGATGTCAGTAAAAGAGACGGATAGAAAAAAAGGAATGGAAGATGTCAATGAAAGAGAAGGATAGAAAAGAAGAAAAGGAGAGGAATGGAAGATGTCAGTGACAGAGAAAGATAGAAAAGAGGAATGGAAGATGTCCTTGAAAGAGAAGGATAGAAAAGAAGAAAAGGAGAGGAATGGAAGATGTTAGTGAAAGAGAAGGATAGAAAAGAGGAGAGGAATGGAAGATGTCAGTGAAAGAGAAGGATAGAAAAGAGGAAAAGAATGGAAGATGTCAGTAAAAGAAAAGAATAGAAAAAAAAGAAAAAGAAGAGGAATGGAAGATGTCAGTGAAAGAGAAGAATAGAAAAGAGGAATGGAAGATGTCATTGAAAGAGAAGGTTGGAAAAAAGGAAAAGGAGAGGAGGAATAGGAATAATCAATGATATAAAAACAAAATTCCCAGATCTTGTTGGTTGGAAAGAGCATGTGGTGTGGTTATGTGTGTTGTGGTAATGTGTGATGTGGTGATGTGATGTGTGGTGTGATGTGTATTGTGATATGATATGATGTGTGATGTGGTGATGTGTGATGTGCTGTTGTGTTGTGTTGCAGAGACCCTGCCTTGTTCAGCGCTGTGTGTGGGGCCTGGGCCTGCAGAGAGAGAAGTGCAGCCAGCAGTCAGGACTCTGACAGTGTGACACACAGCCTGCTTACCTCCAGGGTCAGTGAGCCAGTCAGTCAGTCAGTCAGTCAGTCAGTCGGTCGGTCAGCCAGCCAGCCAGCCAGCCAGCCAGCCAGCCAGCCAGTCAGTCAGTCAGCCAGCCAGTCAGTCAGTCAGTCAGTCAGCCAGTCAGTCAGTCAGTCAGTCAGTCAGTCAGTGCTGCACTGTTTCTGATGCTGGAGCTGTACAGTCATGTTCACAGCAACATCATTTGTTTTATTTCTGTGTAGGGCTGTAAAGTAATTTAAAGTAATGTAGTGATAAAAGTAGTGTTGTAATAAAAGTAATCTTGTAATAAAAGAAGAAATCTAGTAATAAAAGCAATGTAGTAATAAAAGTTGTCTAGTAATAATAGTTATCTAATAATAAAAGTAATCTAGTAATAAAAGTAATTTAGTAATGAAATTAATCTAGTAATGAAAGTAATGTAAAAAAAATATATATATATTTTTTTAAAGTAATGTAGTAATAAAAGTAATGTAGTAATAAGAGTAATGTAATGAAATAATCTAGTAATAAAAGTAATCTCAGAGTTAAAGGAACCATTATCCAATATCAGCAGTCAGTCAAAAGGAACATTTACAAATTTTGTCTCTCTATCCATGATAGTTTATTCAGTCAGGTAGTCAACATGGGATAAGCCGGTCAGTCCAGTTGGACAGCCTGGCATATCAGACATGTATGTGCACGCATGCACACACACACACACACACACACACACACACACACACACACACACACACACACACACACACACACACACACACACACACATCACATTTCCTTTTGTATTCATTTTGTATATCTGTATGTGAATGTTCATAAGAGAGAAAGCCCTTTCTTATACCTCTGTGTGTTTGTTTATAAGAGAGAAAGCCCTTTCTTATACCTCTGTGTGTTTGTTTATAAGAGAGAAAGCCCTTTCTTATACCTCTGTGTGTTTGTTTATAAGAGAGAAAGCCCTTTACTTTACCTCTGTGTGTTTGTTTATAAGAGAGAAAGCCCTTTACTTTACCTCTGTGTGTTTGTTTATAAGAGAGAAATCCCTTTACTTTACCTCTGTGTGTTTGTTTATAAGAGAGAAATCCCTTTACTTTACCTCTGTGTGTTTGTTATAAAGAGAAAATCCCTTTACTTTACCTCTGTGTGTTTGTTTATAAGAGAGAAATCCCTTTACTTTACCTCTGTGTGTTTGTTTATAAGAGAGAAATCCCTTTACTTTACCTCTGTGTGTTTGTTTATAAGAGAGAAATCCCTTTACTTTACCTCTGTGTGTTTGTTTATAAGAGAGAAAGCCCTTTACTTTACCTCTGTGTATTTGTTTATAAGAGAGAAAGCCCTTTCTTATACCTCTGTGAGTTTGTTTATAAGAGAGAAAGCCCTTTCTTATACCTCTGTGTGTTTATAAGAGAGAAATCCCTTTCTTATACCTCTGTGTGTTTATAAGAGAGAAAGCCCTTTCCTTTACCTCCTACCTTTACCTCTTTCCTTTACCTCCTACCTTTACCTATTTCTTTCCTTTGACTTGACTTATGCGGGAACAAAGGGCTGCAACAACACTCCTCCAACGGACTCGGTTCTGGGAGGTCCTCTTCAGCTGGGCCCACGTCATTCCGGCTGCCTTCTTCTCTGCTTCAGTGCTTCTACGCCAGGTCTGTTTTGGTCGACCTACTTTCCGCTTCCTTTGTGGGTTCCAGTCAAGGGCCTGCCTGGTGACGTTTGAAACAGGCTTGCAGAGTGTATACCTCTTTCATTTACCTCTTACCTTTACCTCTTACCTTTACCTCTTACCCTCACCTCTTACCTTTACCTCTTACCTTTACCTTTTCCTTTACTTCTTTCCTTTACCTCTTACCTTTACCTCTTACCTTTACCTCACCTTTACCTCTTACCTTTACCTTTTTCCTCTACCTGTGTGTGGTATAGCCCCCAGGGTTCTGCTACCTGCTGGAGGTGGACAGAGGAGCCTGCAGTGTGAGGGAGGGGGGGACTGGCTGACCGTGTCCCCCTCACCCCCCTCCCCACCATCTCCCCCTCCTCCTCTCTCCAGCTGACGTCATTGGCTGAGGCCTTGAAGGTAAGCTGTGCTTTGAAACACCTGCCCCACTCTGTTTGTGTTCAAACACCTGCCCCACTCTGTGTTCAAACACCTGCCCCACTCTGTTTGTGTTCAAACACCTGCCCCACTCTGTGTTCAAACACCTGCCCACTCTGTTTGTGTTCAAACACCTGCCCCACTCTGTTTGTGTTCAAACACCTGCCCCACTCCTGTATTCAAACACCTGCCCCACTCTGTGTTCAAACACCTGCCCCACTCTGTTTGTATTCAAACACCTGCCCACTCTGTTTGTATTCAAACACCTGCCCCACTCTGTTTGTGTTCAAACGCCTGCCCACTCTGTATTCAAACACCTGCCCCACTCCTGTATTCAAACACCTGCCCCACTCTGTTTGTGTTCAAACACCTGCCCCACTCCTGTATTCAAACACCTGCCCCACTCTGTATTCAAACATCTGCCCCACTCTGTATTGAAACACCTGCCCCAATCTGTATTGAAATACCTGCCCCGCTCTGTTTGTATTCAAACATCTGCCCCACTCTGTATTGAAATACCTGCCCCGCTCTGTTTGTATTCAAACATCTGCCCCACTCTGTATTGAAACACCTGCCCCAATCTGTATTGAAATACCTGCCCCACTCTGTTTGTATTCAAACACCTGCCCCACTCTGTTTCTTCTCTGGTATTGTCCTTACACTTTTTTCATGGTGATCAAAATATTGCTCATGCCTGAAGTCAGAATACGGATACCTTCGTGGTTGGCAAAAACAGCCGCAAATGCAAAATCTCACCTTTGGTGAACCTCAGAGCTCTAGCTGAGGAACGGGAGAGGGGGGGGGGGGGGGGGGGGGGGGGGGGGTGGGGGGGTAAACTGCTTTTTTGACAGGATTGCACTTTTGTTCCTTAAACTGCAAGGTGCCTAGGCTGCATACATCACATGAACGTGCATGTGTGTTCATATAAGTGTATGCATGCATTAAGGCACAACTTTAAGTTTGAAACTGCTGCCAGAATATTCTTAGTAAAGACTTTTGTGGAAAGATTTTCAGAAAGCACAGCTAGAAATGGGCATGTTCATTCAATGCTGCTATGGAAGTACATGTGATCTTAGACCATGTGGCAGGGTGGTACTCTGCTTCCTTTCAAAATATATCCTGGCGTTAACTGTGCCCAAGAGAAAAAAATAAGAAATATATAAATTAAATTAAAAAAATTTTAAACTGTACCCAAGAGAGACAGACACCTGCAGTGTTGGTCAGGTAATTTGAGCAACACTCTCAAAGTCACACCTGTAAAGTGGATGAAGCTGGACTGTGTGGTCACAGTCTTCCCTATGAGCCCACAGCACATCACTCTGGGTAGGAGCCTGTCAGAAAAATCCCTATGCCTCTTATGGGATTCAAACCAGTGACCTTCCAGTCTGGAACCCAAGGCACTAACCACTGCGCCAAGGCAGATGGTCAAAAAGAAAAGAAATGTGTTATGAATTAAACCAGATTGGTAATGAAGATAATGATAATAACGCGATTGGTAATGAAGATAATGATAACAACGCAAGTATGTTTAGCTGAATAGTCACTGATGTAATTAGGGGGAGGAGGGGGGGGGAATATGTTTGATTTTTTTAAAATGGCCTCATTATGATAATAAAAGTAAAGAGTTTGTTACTTTTTACACAAAACTTATGTCATTATTTTTTGTCAGAACAACCAGAAGCAGAGGAGGGTGTCTGTTCTGGCAAGCTCCTGCACTTCACAGCCAAAAGACTGGAGAAAGACGCACCAGAAAAACCTGGGGATGACAACAGCAGCTCTGCCACCACATCAGCTTTCTACATCACAGACCACTCTCTTCAGAAAGACCGTGCCATCAGCAGTGAGGAGGTATCAGTGAAGCAGAATGTCACTGCTCGTCCAGATCAGTGCCTTGAGGAGGTATCAGTGAAGCAGAATGTTACTACATCACCAGATCAGTGCCTTGAGGAGGACCCAGGGTCCCCAGCCTTTGTGAAAGTGGACGTGCGACCAGACTGTGTGACCAGCACCATCAGACAGGAGAGGGGAGCGCTGAAGAAGAGTCAGCCAGTCCTGGTGCTTCTGAGGGATGTGTGGTGTGTTCAGGGTGGGTTGTGTAGCCTTCTGAGGGATGTGTGGTGTGTTCAGGGTGGGTTGTGTAGCCTTCTGAGGGATGTGTGGTGTGTTCAGGGTGGGTTGTGTAGCCTTCTGAGAGATGTGTGGTGTGTTCAGGGTGGGTTGTGTAGCCAGTCCTGGTGCTTCTGAGGGATGTGTGGTGTGTTCAGGGTGGGTTGTGTAGCCTTCTGAGGGATGTGTGGTGTGTTCAGGGTGGGTTGTGTTCAGGGTGGGTTGTGTTCAGGGTGGGTTGTGTGTAGCCTTCTGAGAGATGTGTGGTGTGTTCAGGGTGGGTTGTGTTCAGGGTGGGTTGTGTTATATATATATATATATATATATATATATATATATATATATATATATATATATATATATATATATATATATATAAAAAGTGAGTGATATATAATCAACAGGATGACTGGCTGTGTGGTTTGTTCCATGCCATGTGCATTTCTTAATCAAGACAGTGTCTGGAAGATGGAGAATGTGTGCAGCAGCCTTGTTATTGTTTTTTGTTGTGGTTATGTTTTACTTTAGAAATATAAACAGTCTGTTTTATCTTAATTTTATTTGTTCACATCATATCTTTACAGATCAGAAACAGATCTGTATTGACATTATACAAGTAAACATTTTTTGTTCGCTCCTCAGCTAGAGCTCTGAGGTTCACCAATGATGAGATTTTGCCTGTGTGACTGTTTTTGTTCACCATGAAGGTAGCCGCATTCCAGTTTCAATGTGTATGGTGAAATGCATTATGACTGAGAAGTATTTTCCCAGGAGGGAAAAGATGGTAGATTGGCACGTGTATAAACTGTTTATTTCTGTGATGATACAGGCTCATGGATTGCCGACAAGTACAGCCGTGTGGTGTCACTCCAGCCTGACGACACAGACGCCATGGCACTGAGGGCCAGAGTGGATGGCAGTACCTATGACGCCGTGTCACAGTGCAGTGTGGCATTGCCAGCCCTCTGTGCCTCCTCCCAGTCAGGGAGTCTTGTCAGTGTGTCAGGTCAGATGCCATGTCTTCAGCCCTCCTTGTATTGGTGGAAGTGGTGATGATGATGATGATGATGGTGATGATGATGATGATGATGATGATGATGATGATGATGATGATGGGGTGTTTGCTTTGGGTTTTGTCTTGGGGGGGAGGGAAGGGGGTGGGTGTTGTTGGTTCCCATTATTTTTTGAGGGGTGGTGATCGTGGTAGGAGGGGGGGAGGAGGATGGATAAAGGTGAGAGTGTTATTTGCAGGGGAGGAGGTGTGGATGGTTAATGTCTGGACTGTATCATCTGAAACAAACATCCATTCCACATACATGGAACTAAAGTAAACCTCTTGATGTAAAACATATCTTCTTCTTCTTCTCTAAACGCTCAGACAGCAACTATTGTTGTCCGTCATATGAGCGAAAATGCTTTGCACTGCCATTTAGTGCCAGACATGTCAGACCCATCGCATCCAACTTCAGCGTGGGAGAGAATTGTTATCTTTTAAGTCTTTGGGGGGGAAAAAATGAAGGAGAGTGGACCAAGAAGGCAGAAAATAGACAAGAAGTAGATGACAGGAAGAAAAGAATTAAGGCAGTAACAAAGAGAGGGATAGAAAAGAAGGAATGTTTAGCACAGAATTTCCAGAAGAGGGATAGAAAAGAAAGAGTTTTTAGCACAGAATTTCCAGATTGCTGTTTATACTGACAGGCCCCTGGCACCCCCATGGGAAATTTTTTAAAACAGAATATGGACTGGTATTATTGTGTGTATGTGTGTGTGTGTGTGAGTTGAGGTAAAATGCTTACCATGGGCATTGTGCTCTGTCTAACAGGTACAATACAAGGTGTGGATGTTCTGTCTGTCTGACAGGTACAATACAAGGTGTGGATGCTCTGTCTGTCTGACAGGTACAATACAAGGTGTGGATGCTCTGTCTGTCTGACAGGTACAATACAAGGTGTGGATGAGAAATCTGCCTTTTCCTGGGAGGAGTGTGGTGGGTGTGGCAGTGATCAACTGGCAACCAGGGCTAATTCACAGTATGGTGTTTTCTTCTCTCTCTCTTTGTTTCTCTGTCCCTCCCTACCTCCCTCCCTCCCTCCCTCTCTCTCTTTCTCTCTCTTTCTTTGTCTCTCACTCTCTCTCTGTCTCTCTCTGTCTCTCTCTCTCTCTCTCTGTCTCTGTCTCTCTCTCTCTCTCTCTCTCTCTCTCTCTCTCTCTCTCTCTCTCTCTCTCTCTCTCTCTCTCTCTCTCTCTCTCTCTCTCTCTCTCTCTCTCTCTCTCTCTCTCTCTCTCTCTCTCTCTCTCTCTCTCTCTCTCTCTCTCTCCTCTCTCTCTCTCTCTCTCTCTCTCTCCTCTCTGACGGATAGCCTAGTAGTCAGAACATTGCACTGGCAATTTGAAGACCCGGGTTCGAGTCTGGTCGAGAAGATTTTTCTCCTGGAGTTAACATCAGTGCTGACTCTACTCTCCCCAAAAGTCCTTCGGATGAGACTTTAAACCGAGGCCCCGTGTGCCAACGCACGCAGAACATCTTGCACACATGTCAAATCCTGTTCCGCTTTTGGTAATAGGCCATTGTGTGCCGGTGGGAACAGATGACATTTACAAAACTGCATACACATGGGGACTGGATGTAAAAAAGCACATGAGTGCTTATTCCATTACCCTCGATTTAAAAGAATAAATAAAATTTCTGTCTGTCTCTCTCTCTGTGTCTCTGTCTGTGTTTGTCTGTCTCTCTCTCTCTCTGTCTCTCTCTGTCTCTGTCTCTCTCTCTCTCAGCATCTTTGCATTATATCAAGAGCAGCTGGGAGTTTGCTTTCTAATGACTTTATTCTAAAACAGGATTAGCCAAGCAGTCGTTATGCTTTAGATATTAATTATTCAGTAACTCTTTTTAAAGGAGAGAAAGGGGGGAAGGATTTTATTTATGTGGTGTGTTGCTTTTTTTGTAATTGTTTGCTGTGCTTGCCTGTTTATTTATTTGTTTTTTTATGTGGACAGAATCAGTAAAGCTTTATTTTCCTTATAACTTAAAATATTATGTTGATCTGGTTTAAGATCACTGAGATTTTTTTTTTATTACAATATTAGGCTGATTTTGTTTTTTATTTTATTTATCTATTCATTTATTAGTTATTTTATCTGAAGGATAATAGAATACGCACTCATGTGCTTTTTTCACCTCCAGTCCCTGTATGCATCACACCAACTCCTTCTAACACTTTTAGTTCGGCAGTGGGAGAGAAAAGAAGGCAGAGGCCGAAAAACTTAACAAACCAGCATCACTTCTCACCTCCTCTCATCCCCCAATGCCAGAGTCAAAATCGACGTTGCACATTTGCAACGCGAGAATAGCTAAAAGTCTCTCTTAGTCCCAGTCAAACAGCGCTATTTTTGCACCGAAGTTAAGTAGCTCCTTACACAGTAGCCTACCAGACTAACACAGGCACGTAGCCCACCCCCCCCCCCCTCCCCCTGTGGAACGGCCAGATTTCCGGGAGATGTGATATAACACAGATGTCTACCATATGTGGCGGTCCACAAAATAGCCTATCTGTAGGTCTTAAGGTCTATGCGTTCTAATTATTTTGTTGCTGTTATGATACTGATGGTCAGTGCACAAAGTACAAATCTCTTTATGTACTTCCCTTTTAAAGATATAACTAACATTACTTTTCAACCAAAGATTTAAGGCAGTAATTATTCCATAAAACCAAAAAGCACGCCCGACATTTTACTTTAAGGTAGGTGTGTGCGCGCGCGAGCGCACACACACATACACACACACACACACACGCACGCTCGCGCGCGCGTGCGCGCACGCACACACACACACACACACACACACACACACACACACACACACACACACACACACCACAGAGAGACAGAGAGAGAGAGACAGAGAGAGAGAGAGAGAGAGAGAGAGAGAGAGAATGAATGCTGTCATTGAAATTTAATTTTAGACACAATGTGCTTTTCCTAAGCTTTTTTTTCTTTCTTTTCTTTCTTTCGTTTTGTTTCTTTGTTAATTTGTTCTTCACTAGATCTATATGAATAGAAAAGTGACCAGAGGATGGAAGACAATCACAAAAAATCCCTAAACCACTCTTACACTGAACGTGGTATGCACACACACATGCACGCACGCACACGCACGCACACACACACACGCACGCACGCACGCACGCACACACACACACACACACACACACACACACACACACACACACACACTTACACTGCTAACACAACACACACTAGCCTTACAGAGATGCTCTACACATGAAGCAGACACAGACAACGAACACTGAATAACACAAATGAGGAACTTCAAGCTGTTACATTTACTACTTACAGATCGTTTTACAGCATCATTCTTTCACAGAGTAATCCATGTATATCGAGCAACTCTGGGCACTTATAAACATTCACATAGAAACATAACTTTAGATTTTATGAAAACTTTTGTCGCATTAATCGGAAAGCGTGGGTTTCTCAAATACAGAGAAATAGTAGGGAGCCTGAGCCAGCCTGCCTGCTGTGCTATGGAATTTCGCTTACAGTGTAGCCGAATGGATAGGGTCAGTCACAGAATAACAGAGCCAGCGTTGCGCTAACTAAAGAGTCAGATTTTGGGAAGGGTAAACTGCCGTGGCATGCGGTTTTGTCAATTTTGTCATCTGTTTCTACCGGCATACTATGGCTTACTCTTCCGGAAGGCTGTGTTGTCTTGTGATGTTTGTGTGTTTCTTGATTAATTTGCTCTTTATATTGACAGAATATCTGATTCATTTGTTCTTTGTATTGATAGAACCAGAAATGCTGTACTTTTTTTTTTACAGCTGTGGAATGGGATTCAAACCTGTTGTTATGTTAATGTGCTTATTGATTTATTTGTTCTTTATAGATAGAATATATGATTTATTTGTTCTTTATATTGATAGAATATATGATTTATTTGTTTGTTCTTTATATTGATAGAATATTTAATTTATTTGTTCTATATATTGATAGAATATTTGATTTATTTCTTCTTTATATTGATAGAATAATTGATTTATTTCTTCTTTGTATTGATAGAATAATTGATTTATTTCTTCTTTATATTGATAGAATATTTTATTTATTTCTTCTTTATATTGATCGAATCAGAACTGCTGTACTTTGTCTACAACTGTTAATTAGATTAACAACATCACGCGGCCCTGGTTCCAGGTGTGTTCATTATATTAACAATGTCACACTGCCCTGGTTTCAGGTCACTGGTGTGCTTGGGCTGTAGGAAGCCAGTTGTCCATCCTGTGCAGAGAATGAGGATGGATGTGGTGGTGGGGACCCACACTGTTCCCCCCCTCACCGTCGCCATCAGTGTAAGTCTGTTTTCTTTTGCTTGCTTTCTTTCTTCCTTCCTTTCTTTCTTTCTTTCTCTATTGTCCAGCCTGTGCAGAGAATGAGGATGAATGTGGTGGTGGGGAGTAACACTATTATCCCCCTCACCGTCACCATCAGTGTAAGTCTGTTTTCTTTTGCTTTCTTTCTTTCTTCCTTCCTTTCTTTCTCTATTGTCCAGCCTGTGCAGAGAATGAGGATGAATGTGGTGGTGGGGAGTAACACTATTATCCCCCTCACCGTCACCATCAGTGTAAGTCTGTTTTCTTTTGCTTTCTTTCTTTCTTCCTTCCTTTCTTTCTCTATTGTCCAGCCTGTGCAGAGAATGAGGATGAATGTGGTGGTGGGGAGTAACACTATTATCCCCCTCACCGTCACCATCAGTGTAAGTC
Source organism: Stramonita haemastoma (assembly GCA_030674155.1). Taxonomy (NCBI): domain Eukaryota; kingdom Metazoa; phylum Mollusca; class Gastropoda; order Neogastropoda; family Muricidae; genus Stramonita; species Stramonita haemastoma. The sequence continues at coordinate 25,379,072 of CM060325.1, read as the reverse complement.
TGTTTTCTTTTGCTTTCTTTCTTTCTTCCTTCCTTTCTTTCTTTCCCTATTGTCCAGCCTGTGCAGAGAATGAGGATGAATGTGGTGGTGAGGAGTAACACTGCCCCCCCCCCTGCCCCCCCCATCACTGTCACCATCAGTATTAGTAAGCCTAGTATGGCCTACTCTTTAAACAGATGGAAGAGGTTTTTAACTTGTGCGCAAAACGTACTATGTGCATTTGCACATGGGACCTCAGTTTATAGTCTCTTCTGAAGAACTTTGATATTCAGTTTGATTTTCTCATCAAACTGGGAAGAAAGAGCAAGGTTGGGAATCAAAACCAGAACCTCAGTTTACATGTTAGGCACTGAATGTCTTAACCATCCTGCCACCTTCCTTGTTGAAAGAATGAATAATCCAGTGCAATTTCTTAAAAGTTTATTAATAATGAGTTGGCTCTGAATTTTGGTGAGAATTTCTTTTCTTTTTTTTTTTTCATTCCTCAGCTAGAGCTCTGAGGTTCACCAATGGTGAGATTTTGCATATATGCGACTGCTTTTGCCCACCATGAAGGTAGCTGCATTCCAACTTCAGGGATGTATGCTGGGTATGTTTCATGTTGAGTATGTTCATGTTTCTGTAACCCTCTAAACACTACGTGAATAACAGGATCTTAAACATGCATATTTTATCTTCTACATGTGTATATATATATATATATATATATATATATATATATATATATGTATATATATATATATATATATATATTATATATATATATATATATATATATATATATATATATATATATATGTATACACATACACTTGTGTATATGCACGAAAGGAGAGAAAGCACTGACAGGTCTGCACTTGAAATTGACCTGGAAGATCATAAAAATCCCAACCTTTAATTTACCAGACGCTGCCAAGATTGGAACCCATGACTTCATGGACTCATAGGATTGAGGTTGAATGGTCTTAACCACTCAGCTGTAGCATCTATCCTACTTTTATTTTCCTTCTTTCTCTGTTTTTCTTATAATCTGTTTATGAAAGGATACTGAAGGGGTCTTTTTGGTCTGTTTTCTAGTCATCTCTGCTTATGAAATGATACTAAATTGGTTTTTTTGTTCTCTGTTTTCTAGTCATCTCTGCTTATGAAATGATACTAAATGGGTCTTGTTTCTCTACAGTTGCAGCAGCCAACGATTGAAGAACTGTTGCCAGATGAGGAGGAGGAAGAGGTATGTTATGGTTTTTTTTTTTTAAATGTTACGTATTTCAATTATGTGCATGTTATTACATACCATTGGCAACAGCTTACAGTGGTCTGACATATTGTTTTATTTTTGTGTGTGTGTTCTTGTATCATATGTGGAGTTCATTGTTTAACAAAGTGGAGATATTTATCTTCCACAACTCTGCACAACTTCTCAGAGCTCTACAAAGCACGATCTTATTTATTTATTTTTATTCTTTTATATCAAGGATAATCGAATAAACACTCATGTGCTTTTTTTACATCTAGTCCCCATGTGCATGCACTTTTGTAAATCTTTCATCTGTTCCCACCGGCACACGATGCCTACTCTTAAAAAAAGCGGAACAGGATTTAACGTATGCGCAATATGTTCTGCGTGCGTTCGCACATGGGTCTCGGTTTAGAGTCTCATCTGAAAGGACTTTTGAGGAGAGTGGAGTCAGCACTAATGTTAACTCCAGGGGGAAAATCCCCTCGAACAGGAATCGAACCCGGGTCGTCAAATTGGAGTGCAGTGTTCTGACCACTAGGCTATCCCATCCCCTCTGATCAGAACAGTGAGGAATGGGGCCTCTAAAAAGAGGCTGCATCAATTCTACATTTCTCCGCGTAGGCAGATGAGTGCAACACAGAAGCTAAAATCACCACCCAAGGAAACAGAGCCTCGCACTGTCCACTGCTGTCTCCTGAATTAGAAACGCGACGACTGCGACAGGTCTTGGTTCGCATGGGAGGTGATCTATCACCGCCCCATCACAGTTGTGTTCTTATTCCAAATCTGGAGCTAACTGCTTCATTTTAAGCTTTGCTGTGTGTCAGTACCAGTCCTTGACAAACTCTGCAGGATTGAAGTGTGTGAGAGATTTCTTTGGGGATAGATTAAAAGACATACACACTTTGAAACGAAAGAAGCAGTGTCTTCGGAATATGGACTGGTCTGATACAGTGATTACCTTTTTAACATTTGTGACCCTCCACCACAAAATGAGGCGCATTGCATCTGACCCACTTTTCTGCTAGGAGCCCTTTTAGGCAGGTGGGGTCAAGTCAATTTTGAGATTTTGATGGATGATAAACTATAGCAATTATTCTTCCTTGTATTGAAGTGACAAGGTGTAATTTTGTTTCCTTTTGCTTTAAAATACATTTTAAAAGACCCTAGCCCTCATTCTGACCACCTAATAATATAATTAAAAACTTGTCAATTTCTTATTTTGTCCATTCCTGCTGTCTATCATTTCATTCTGTAATAACTTTTCATAGAATAGTCCAATATTCAATGTGTGTTTTTTTTTATTAATATTGAATAGCCTTTTCGCTGCAATCTGCAATGATTAATAATATGTAAACAAATAAAAATTGACCTCTGGCGCAGTGCAACTCCTTATGTGGTGGACCATCACATTTACAAAATATCATAACAAAAAACTAGATCCATGAATTGGTGTATTTGAAGTGATGTTCAGTGCTTTTGTCTGTTTTGCAGGGATATGATGTGGACTGTGTGCTGGGCAAAGCTGTGGGGCCAGTGAAGTGTGTCCTCACCTGTGCCACTATGACACCACACTGACCGCTGTCCAGCTGTCCTGCTGATCCGTGTCATGCTGGGGTCGATGAAGTGTGTCCTCACCTGTGTCACTTATGACACCACACTGACCGCTATCCTGCTGATCCGTGTCATCCTGGGGTCAGAGAAGTGTGTCCTCACCTGTGTCACTGACACCACACTGACCACTGTCCAAGTGCCCTGCTGATCCCAGTGTTTGTACAGAACAACTGATCCTGGTGTTTGTACTGGAAGAGCAACTGAACCCAGTGTTTGTACAGAGCAACTGATCCTACCCAATGTTTGTACAAAGCAACTGATCCTACCCAGTGTTTGTACAGAGCAACTGATCCTAGTGTTTGTACAGAGCAACTGATCCTACCCAGTGTTTGTACAGAGCAACTGATTCTAAGTGTTTGTACAAAGCAACTGATCCTACCCAGTGTTTGTACAGAGCAACTGATCCTACCAGTGTTTGTACAGAGCAACTGATCCTACCCAGTGTTTGTACAGAGCAACTGATCCTAGTGTTTGTACAGAGCAACTGATCCTACCCATGTTTGTACAGAGCAAACTGATCTACCAGTGTTTGTACAGAGCAACTGATCCTACCCAGTATTTGTACAGAGCAACTAATCCTACCCAGTGTTTGTACAAGCAACTGAATCCTCAGTGTTTGTACAGAGCAACTGATCCTACCCAGTGTTTGTACAGAGCAAAACTGATTCCAGTGTTTGTACAGAGCAACTGATCCTACCCAGTATTTGTACAGAGCAACTAATCCTACCCAGTGTTTGTACAGAGCAACTAATCCTACCCAGTGTTTGTACAGAGCAACTGATCCTACCCAGTATTTGTACAGAGCAACTAATCCTACCCAGTGTTTGTACAGAGCACCAATACTGATCCTACCCAGTGTTTGTACAGAGCAGCTAATCCTACCCAGTGTTTGTACAGAGCAACAACTGATCCCAGTGTGTGTACAGAGCAACTGATCCCAGTATTTGTACAGAGCAACTGATCCTACCCAGTGTTTGCACACAGCAACTGTGTGACTGCTGAACCCAGTATTAGTACAGAGCAAGGATCTCTGTGCTATGTCTGTATGCTGCATGTCTGATGGGTGTAGTAAGCTATGCTGTCTGCCCACACACCTTTCAGCTGTGTTTTGAGATTTCTCTTATGTCACCTTTTGTTCCAAGAGGTCTGCAAGTTTAATAAGCAGTTATGCAGTGTGACAAATCTGACCATCAAATGCATTCTTCTTTGTTCAACGCTTAGCAACTACTCTTGTCTGTCCTATGAGCGAAAGTACGTTGTGCTGCTGTTAATCACCTGACAAGCAGGAGAATGGATCAAGAAGGCAGAAAATAGACAAGAAGGAGGTGACCAGAAGAAAAGGAACAAGGCAGAAACAAGGAGAGGGACAGAAAAGAGGAAATTTCTTGCACTGAGTTTCCAGAAAGTGGGGATGCTGTTTATACTGACAGGCCCCCAGCATCCCCATGATGGACATCAAATGTGTAAGTTGTCAACATTGTATTTTCCTCTGGTGTTAGTGTCTTTGGTTTAAATCTGATCTCAAAAAAAGAAAAAGTGTCTTTTTTTTGTTGTTTAGTTTTTTTTCACTAGTGTGTGTTAACCCTGGTTGTGCTGAATTAATGGTAGTGGTACTCACTGCTCCTGGCTGAATTAACAATGTCATTGTTGTTTTGAAGCAGGTTGGGGTCAAACAACCCTTGATATTGATATGTAAAACTGAACTAAGTGTGTAAAGTTGTAAGTCACTGGAAAGCTTAGATAATAAACTTTTAAATGAGTAAAATTTTATAGCAGTATCAGTATGTAGTGTTTATGATCATGTAAAGAATAAATAGATTTTTTAAACCCAGACCCCATCTCTCACAAGAAACAGTCATTGTCACCCAGACCCCATCTCTCACAAGAAACACTGTCATTGTCACCCAGACACCCCATCTCTCAACACTGTCATTGTCACCCAGACCCCATCTGTTACTAGAAACACTGTCATTGTCACCCAGACACCCATCTTCAACACTGTCATTGTCACCAGCCCATCTGTCACTAGAAAACTGTCATTGTCACCAGACCCATCTCTCAACACTGTCATTGTCACCAGACCCATCTGTCACTAGAAACACTGTCATTGTCACCAGACCCCATCTGTCACTAAAACACTGTCATTGTCACCCAGACCCCATCTGTCACTAGAAACACTGTCATTGTCACCCAGACCCCATCTGTCACTAGAAACACTGTCATTGTCATCAGACCCATCTGTCACAAGAAACACTGTCATTGTCACCCATACCCCATCTGTCACAAGAAACACTGTCATCGTCACCTAGATCACTTACCATTACTTCAATGTTGATGTCAGCTTGTATGAAGCCTTCAAAATCATTTTCCAAGTCAGAATGGAAGAACATTTTCATTGAAAATTGTTATAAATCGGCCCACGCCATTTTAGTGTTGAAAAAAATCCCGAAAAAATGGATGTCTACTTTTCAAAATTTGGCGGTCACGTATCGTGTTGAAGAAAATACAAATGTCGGACAGTAGGGGAAACATAAGACTGGCTTTGGATGAAAAGCAGCCGTGTTGCCATTATTAGTAACATAAACTGTGCTAACCAGCCACAAAATTTGAACACCCTATGTTCAGTGACACAATGTGCCCACAGATGTAAGGGAAATAACTTTTGGCAACACAATGCGCCCTCAGTGCTTAAGTTACAGGTACCCATTTTATCATTCCATCTGAAAGACTTCTCACCTAGATCGCCTCTCAATATCTAGGGAATTGGGGAAGGGGGGGGAAATTTGGGTTCAAACAGGGATGGGACTTGCGACTTCTCTCTGTGTAAACTTGTGTTTGACCTCTAGACCCCCCCCCCATCCCTAGTGACATGAAAGACATGTGACCCTCCTGACCTTGGCTTTGTGTGTGTGTGTGGTCAGGGTTCACCCAAGGGGACGTGACAGGGCATGGCCCTGGGCAAGCTGTACAGCAACGACTTCAGCCAGACCTGACCCCTCTGGCGCTTGGAGGCCCTCCCCCTCAGCTTGAAGACCCTGAGTGTGCCAGCTGAAGACCCTGACTGTGCCAGCTGAAGACCCTGACTGTGCCAGCTGAAGACCCTGACTGTGCCAGCTGAAGACCCTGACTGTGCCACTGAAGACCCTGACTGTGCCAGCTGAAGAAAGCCCTGAGCACTGCAGACAGCAATGGCTGCCAGACGCCGACGCCAGGGCCAGCAACCCAGCCGTCCTCCAGCAATACAGGGGAACTAACCCTGTCCGCCAACACCAGGGCCTGCAACCCAGCCGTCCTCTCCAGCAGCACAGGGGAACTAATCCTGTCCGCCAACGCCGCTGGCCGGCACCGCAAGAAGCGCACCAGCATCCACACCTCCATCCGCGTGACGCTGGAGAAGAAGAGAGTTCTCCAGAACTCCAGGCCGACCTCGGAGGTCGAGATTTCCATGCTGGTGACACCTTGACCCTGGAGAAGGGAGGGAGGAAGGGGTGCGTGTGTGGTTAAACTGCAACTGGGGGGCAGAAAGAGAAAGACACACACACACACACACACACACACACACACACACACACACACACACACACACACACACACACACACACACACACACACACACACATCCAACAGCAGGCAGGCTGTGCAGGGGATAGAGGACCAGCCAAGGAATACGCACCCCGCTCTCACCACCACCACCCCCTCATGCACACCCTTGCCAGGCCTGCCAACAAAGGCACAGACACACAGTTCATGTCGCGGTGTTAGTCAACACGGAGGCTGGTGATGTAACACCTTCACCCCTATCGTGTGGCTAGGGGCGGGTCACCCTGTGCTGAGTTCCTTGGGGGTAGCGACAGGGGCAAATAACTCCTGTCTGGTGTTGCCGAGGGTGGTAGGGGGGTGGGTGAGGGACAGAGGGTGGGGGGGGAAGGTGGGGGGAGGGGACAGTGGCAGCAGCTGAGGTGGGCGGCTCCAGTGGTAGTGAGTGAGCAGTGAGGTGAAGGCCAGTCATGGACACAACGTCGCCATCACCACCACTACCGCGCGCCCCCCCCCCCCCACACACACACACACACACACCCAGCTGTTGAGGATGTGTAGCACAGTCTTTTTTTTTCCCTGTTCCTTGGCTAGAGCTCCCAGGTTCACCACCAGTGTGAGATTGTGGGGGGGAGGGGGTTGCATATGCGACCCCTTTTTTTCCCACCATCATGAAGATAGCCACATTCTGACTTCAGGGATTCATCAGATCTAAAGACACTGACTTTGATGCACGTATGTGTGGTGTGTGGTGTGTGTGTGTATGTGTGAAAGAGGTTCACCCATGGTAAAATTTTTGTGTCTGTGACTGTTTTTTTCTGGACCATGAAGGTAGCCGCATTCCGGCTTCATTTTTGGGATGTATGCTGGGTATATTAGTGTTTTTCTGTAACCCACCCAGCTGCTGACATGATTGACGGGATCTTTAACATGATTTTTTGTGTCTTCTGTATGTGTATATATATACATGAAAGGAATTATGGCACTGGCAAGTCTGTATTTCAAGTTGATGTGAGAGGTCATAAAAAATCCCCACCCTGAATTCAGTTCACCAGACGGCGCCGCCAAGATTCAAACCCACGACTTCATGGACACATAGGATTGAAGCTGGATTGTCTTAACCACTCGCCTATAGCATCCGTCATGTGTCCCTGTGTGGATGTTTTCCCTGAAAGCCAGCAGTGTAGCACAGACCCAGTGCTCACAACTCACGCCATTCCTAGTCACCAGGAACTCCCTGTGGGGATACCGGGGCCTGTCAGTATCAACAGCCTCCCCACCTGCTGGAAATGCTGTGTGAAAAACTCCCTCTTTTCTATCCCTCTCTTTGTAGAACCCTTGTTCATTTGTTTTCCTGTCACCTCCTTCTTTATCTCTTTTCTACCTTCTTGCTCCATTGTCCTTCCTTTTTTCCAGAAAGATTTGAAAGATAACAATTCTCTCCCGCGCCGAATTCGGATGTGCTGGGCCTGATTTGTCAGGTGCAATACATTTTCGCTCATGTGATAGACAACAATAGTTGCTGTCTGAGCGTTCGACAAAGAAAAAGGAGCATCAGAAAAAAATCCGACAGTGCACAGGAAAAACTATTGCATGTCATATTGACGCTCCACCACGGAATGATCGCTTCGCACATTATCCAATTTGAGCTAGGAGCCATTAAAGCAGGTGGGGTCAAGTTGTCATTTTGAGATTTTGATTGATTATTAAATCTGTCCGTTTATTACTTTATAAGAAATATCAAGGCATAATTTGTATTTTTTTGCTTTTAAATGTGTTTTGAAATACCAAGCCCCATTTTGACAAGTGTTACGAAAAAACTTGCCCGTTTCTCATTTGTCACATCCTGCAGTCTATCATTTCAATTTGTAAACTTTGCACAGAATTGTCGATTTCATCTGTTTTTGTATTTGATAGCCAATTTATTGCACATTAATAACATTTCAAAAACTATAAATGACCTCAGTGCACTCCGTCTCATAGTGTGAGCGTCACATATCAGAATTACAATAAAAATATCTATGTCTGTTCTTATTCTTGATAGACCTATTTATCCAAATAGTCATCAACCTTTGATAAGAATTTCGGTTCATACAGTTTAGCTTTTATGAAGCTTTCTACATACCAAGTACAGCGTAAAAATTCGACACTTTCAGTGTAGTTAGACATTTAAGGTCCATTTGATAAAAAATCTTCAGAAATATTCGAAAACTTTAAACTCGATTTTCTGCAAAATGGCCGAAGCGTTCACCCCCTCCCCCTACCTCCCAACTAATAAAGACATTGAAAATCTGTTGGGTTTTCTTTTGCATCTTTTTCAGTGATTTTTGGTGTATAATATGGCTGC
>CM060325.1:25265334-25362834 GCA_030674155.1 Stramonita haemastoma | reverse complement strand
CAGAGGTAAAATCCTCTTGAACGAGATTCGAAACGGGGTCAGCAGACCATGAGTGCATCACTAACCACCAGGCTATCGTGTCTTGAGCCTCCACTAGTGGTGTCCTTTTGAAGATAGGCCTTCATTTCTTCACATTAGACTATGAAACTAGGATCCTTTGTTCTATTGGATACAGTTTATATAAATGAACCAGATCAATATCTTTCTAAGGATAACCACTCAAGAAACTACATCAATTTCATATAAAATCTAGTCTGCACACAAAAAAGACCAAAATTATCCTGATAACTAGGTGACTGTCGTCTGCTTGTCCTTGTTCGTTTCGTCCACGCACTGGCAAGCTTTTGAAACTTTATTTTTCAGCACAAAAATGTAGGCTATCTTATGTTTACCATTATCCTTAAATGAGAATAGCTTACTTTGATAGACAAGCCTTGGCTTCTAAGGGTCGTCAATGAAGTATTTGTCACAGGTTGTCATTTTAGACATTTTAAAAAGGGTTCAAAGTCTAGGATCCAATCCAATCCAATGATGTTGCTTATAGCCCCGCCGACCACATAGACCATAATTATCAGGGCTATCACCTCGTTACGTTTTAAAACTCGTATTAAAAGTGTGCGACTATGTACAGTTTAAAACGAGGTATAAAACCAACTCAACTGTCCTTGCTTGTATCGACGCCCCGGCCAACCATAAGGGTCATTCCAGGACGGCCCCCGCGTCGTGGGAAAACCCACATTCATCACACTTACGAGATAAAACCACAACCACATTCCTTAAAACAACCTTGTCCTTAGAGAACAACCATATCACTTTCACTCATATCAGACGGGAAAAGCCCGATTCTCTCAGGATCTAATATTTCTCATAGAAAAATACCTAAACTCACTAGGCTTATATGGAATTCTGTCTAAAATGGCAGCAAAATCACCTATTTTATATATTTATTTATTCTTTTATATCGAGGATAACGGAATAAGCACTCATGTGCTTTTTTACAACCAGTCTCTGCTTGTATGTAGTTTTATAAACCTTGTCATCTGTTTCCACTGGCACACAATGGCCTACTCTTACGAAAAGCGGAACAGGATTTAACGTGTGCGCAAGATGTTCTGCGTGCGTTGGCACACGGGGCCTCGGTTTAAAGTCTCATCCGAAGGACTTTTTGGGAGAGTGGAGTCAGCACTGATGTTAACTCCAGCAGGGGGAAAATCCCCTCGAACGGAATCGAACCTAGGTGAGAAATTAGATCAAATGTGCATGTTACATGAGACATCCTGTAGTTCATGACACTGTTCAGCGGATTACAGAAACACCATCATACATCCCGTGAGTCGGAATGCAGCTACCTTCATCGTGAGCAAAAACAGTTGCATATGCAGTGTCTCACCATGGGTGAACCTCGAAGTTCTAGCCCAGGAAGGAACAAAAGAAAAAAACAACAACCCCCAAACAAAACAAAAAATCTCACAGTGACGCCTAGGCAGGATGAGTGACACATTCTTGGCGAACTCCAGGATGTTTAAGCTGGGGAACACACAACGACAACATCATGATCAGTAACAACAACAGAAACGACAACAGCAACAACAGTAATAACTAATCTAATCCAATCCAATGATATTGCTTAGAGCCCCGCCGACCGCATAGGCCATTTGTATTTGTACCACTTTATCATATTATGTCACAGCAGATTTCTCTATGGTCTGCTCTCCCGCCTAGCCAGCCACAAGTCTACCCATTTTTTAATTTTTTTTTCCTGCATGCAACTGTATTTATTTCCCTATCAGAGTGGCTTTTTCTACACCCCATTTTTTTCCCCTTGCATGCGTTATTTCCCTTTCAGAGTGGCTTTTTCTACAGAATTTTACCAGGGTCAACCCCCTTGTAAGATCCTATCGGTCACTCTCACTCACTCAGTCCCAAAGGACGTAGGGGGGACATGAGAGAAGGCGCAACAGAGATCTTTCTCCATGCTTCACGATCCTGTGTGGCTAGTAGGAGGTGTTGTAGGGGTTGGGCGGTCCAGTCTTTAATGTTGTCAACCCATGATTTCTTTTGGCGGCCTCTTCTTCTCTTGCCCTCGACTGTTCCTTGCAGGATGGTTTTTGCTAGGGTGTTGTGTCTTGTGGTGTGGCCAAACCACATTAGCTTTCTCCTCTTTATGGTGGAGAGCAAAGGCTCTTGGGGGCCCACACGCTTTTTGATATCGGTAATAACACAGTAACAACAGCCATACAGACTAAGGCTGAGTCTCACCTGTCAACCTGCTCTGCTCAGGTGATAACAGGAAGATGACCGGAGTGTAATCCGGATTTGCCGGCAGTGGCTGCTGGTCCCCGTCAGTCAGACAGATCTCGGCGTTCTTTCCTCACAGCTGTGCGGGGAGGGAGGTCCGGCTTTTCTACCTGTCCGGGGTGACGCTCCGCCAAAGCTGGGTCAGTAGGATGTATACATGTGTGTGTGTGTGTGGGTTGACGTGTGTGTGTGTGTGACGCGTGTGTTCCAATCCAATATGTTGCTTATAGCCCCGCGACCGCACAGGCCATATCCGGGCTGTCACCTCGTCATATGTTAAAACTCATATAAAAGTGTGCGACTATTTACAGATTAAAACGGGGTATAAGACCAATTTGACTGTCCTTGCTTGTTTGCGAGTGTGTGCGTGAGTGTGTGTGTAACGTGTGTGTATGTGTAAGTGCGTGTTTCTTTTATCTATTTCTTGGATAATGGAATTAGCACTTAGTGCTTTTTTACTACCTAGTCCCGTGAGTATGTAGTTTTGTAAATTTTGTCATCCATTCCCGCCGGCATGCATTGGCCCACTATTCCGAAAAGCGGAACGGGTTCGTGTGTGCAAGATGTTCTTCGTGCGTTCGCACACAGGACCTCGGTTTATAGTCTCATCGAAGGACTTTTGGGGGGATTGGAATCGGCACTGATGGTAACTTCAGAGAAAAAATCCTCTTGAACGAGGTTTGGGGTCAGCAGATCACGAGCGCATCACTCTGACCACCAGGCTATCCTCTAGCTGTGTGTGTGCGCGACGCGCGTTTGTGTGTGATAGTTGGGGTATAGGTGTGTTTATGGGGGTGGGGATGGGACGTGCGTGCCCATTGTGTAGGTGTGTGGCGGTTTTACTTCGAGAATAATTAAGTATCCAATCCCCTTGTGTATGCAGTTTTGTAAATGTTGACATCCGTTTCAGCAGTTTACTGTGTTCTTGGATTTTTCTGATGTTGCCTTTCGTTCCAAGAGGTCTGCAAGTTTTAGTATTTATGCAGAGATTGACAAACCTGACCATCAAATGTGTTCTTTGCTCAACGCTCAGACAGCTATTACTGTTGTCTGTCATAGGAGCGAAAATGCATTGTGCTGCCATTGAGCCCCTGACAAGTCAGGCCCGGCGCATCTGATTTTTGGCGTGGAAGAAAACTATTATCTTTGAAGTCTGTCTGGAAAAAAGGCAGGAGAATGGACCAAGGAAGAAAAGGAACAAGGCAAAAAGAGAGAGAGAGGGATAGAAAAGAGGGACTTCCTAGTAGCACAGAATCTCCAGAAGGTGGGGATGTTATTTATACTGACAGGGACATCAACTCTGCAAGTCTCAGGCATTTATTATTATTTTTTTAGTCTACATATATTTGCGTTTTTCTTTAGTTTTATTTATTTTTCACAAGTGTGTATGGAAGTACGGACAGGATTAGCGAATAAATTCAAAGGTTGAAAATAACAATATTTTAATGTAGATATTTCCGTCTCTACTGTGGTAATAAAAAAAACAACAAACTTTTACCAGACATTTCTTGGTGCATGAACAGTTTTGCTCTTTCTACCAACACAGGTGAAAAGACTTTGCAAGGTTTTACCTGTTATGGTATCCATAGCTTACTGTAGCAATCCAATCCAATGATGTTGCTTAGAGCCCCCCCCCCCCAGACCGCACAGGCCATATGGGGCTGTCACCTCGTCACATTTTAAAACTCGTTTTAAAAGTGTGCGACTATATACAGTTTAAAACGGGGTATAAACCAACTTGGCTGTCCTTGCTTGTATCGATGCCCTGGTCAACCATAAGGGTCAGCCCAGGATGGCCACCACATTGCAGCCGATTCTGCTATGTGCATGCTCAGTTATATGTTCAGGTTTACATCCGCCCAGTCTCCTTGTCACTCTCACTAGCACATTCTTCCACACTCTTTCCATCAAATCAAATCAAATCAAAACAAATTCTTTTATTCAAGGATAATGAATTAGCACTCAGGTGCTTTTTTACATCCAGTCCTTGCCCTGATTAGGGATTACATCAATTTAAGAAACACCTTCAACTAACAACAAGTAATAAACCAATAACAAGGGCCAAGACAAGACAGTAATAAACAGAAGACAAGTTGTAAGGACAGAATAATAGAATAACAAAGGCCCAAAACAGTGAACTAAAATTAATAATAAACAATCAAATGATCAATAAAGTAGTAGTTAAAACAAAAACAAACAAGCAAAAGTAGTAAATAAAACATAAGTTAGCTACTGGGTACATTATCCAACCATCATCTATCAACAAAATTAGTCATAGGCCTTGAGATCATAATATCTTGGTAATAGAGGGGGGAAAAAAAAAGCAAAAAAAAAAGCAGAACACCAAAACAAACACACCAAAAATCCACCTCAATCCAATCCAATGATGGTGCTTATAGCCCCCCGACCACATAGGCCATATCAGGGCTATCACCTCATCACATTTTAAAACTCCAATCCAATCCAATAATGGTGCTTTTAGCCCCACCGACCACATAGCCATATCAGGGCTATCGCCTCGTCACATTTTAAAACTCGTATTAAAAGTGTGCGACTATGTACAGTTTAAAACGAGGTATAAAACCAACTCAACTGTCCTTGCTTGCCTTTCTAAGAGTAGGCCTAGCTACAGGCACAATTTTTTATCTGATCTGGTGATTTCTAGCCAGGACTTGAAAAAAGTACACATTTATTGCTGGATTTTCCATACTATCATATTAGTTTCATTGTCATGATATTATATTTTATTTTTTAAATCATGTTGTTTGGGAAAAGACTAGGCCTAAGAGTAGGCCTAGGTTTTTATAGTTTTGACAGTGTGGTCTCCTGGCAATTCAGGTGTGGTGTCTGCAGTTCATGCTGATCCAAAACTACTATGGCCTCTAATGATATATGAGATCTGCACCAGTCAGGTGAGGCAATGGAGCCAAAATCAACAAATTCACGAGAAATGGCTTGGAGTTCCACCCTGTCTCACCGATATAGCGCTGTACTGTCGGCAAGCAAAATTAAAAACTGCCACTGAAATCAATCCTAGAAGAATATAAAGCAGGAAAAATCAGACTTCAAAGCCTGTTAGAGGACACAGATGACAAGGTGGTAGAAGAAATCAAGCCCCTGCTGAAGACCGGCAGAAAATGGAAAGTCCAGGAGGTGATAAACTCTGCCAAAGAAAGTCTCAAGATCAGAGAGATAACAGGACACACACAGACCAACAGACAAGGACTAGGGTCAACAAAAACAGAATGGTGGTCAAAAGCAAAAGCCAAACGGGACATGGTCATTCAAGAGATGAGGAAAGAAGACCAAAAGAGACTCCAAAAAGCAGTCCAGCAGAGCCAACAAGGGCAATGGACAACATGGGAGAGTGCGCTCCAAAGTCTCACCTGGAATGACATTTGGCACATGGCCCCTCTCAGGATCAGCTTCATTCTCAGATCCGTGTATGACCTGCTACCATCAAATGCAAACCTGGTGAAGTGGGGAAAAGCAGACGATCCTGCATGCCCCCTCTGCCGTGAAAAACAAACAGTGGAACATGTCCTCAGCTCATGCAAGGTAGCCTTAGCCCAAGGGAGGTACACATGGAGGCACAACCAGGTGCTAAAAGAGATTGTAGAAGCAGTCTGGTTCAGTACCTGCTCCACAATTGGCAACATCAGGACACAAAAAGCTCCCGCAACCTTCTTCACGGCAGGAGGAAAAGACTCATGGCACGAACATCAGTGCCATTCAGAACCTGCAAGCAGAGTCTGCTGGATGGAGCAGACGACTGGGTGTGCACTGCAGACCTCCCAGAATGGAACAACCACCCCGAGATCATCAGCAAGAGTGGTATGAGACCTGACATAGTAGTCAACTCCCACTCAACCAAGCAGCTGATCATGATAGAGCTGACTGTTCCATATGAGAACAGGATGGAGGCATCTCACGCCTACAAGACTGAAAAATATGCAGATCTGGCCAACAGCCTGAAGAAAGAAGGCTATCAGGTCAACGTCCTTGCTGCAGAAGTCGGAGCCAGGGGGTTTGTTGGAGAATCAGCTTACAACCTCATGAAACAGCTCTCGATTGCAGGGAAGGAAAAAACCAGAGCCCTGAAAGCCATGACAGAAGCAGCCGAGAGATGTTCAAGCTGGATCTGGTCAAGGAGGAACAAAACTGAACTGCATAAGACCTAGATGACCCCATAATACCATAGGTGGCTAATCTCCCCCCCCCCCCCCCCAAAAAAAAAGTGTGCATATCCAGAGATCATGAATTCAAATCCGAGTCAGAACTCATCACACACATGAAGGGGCAGCAGAGAGACATCCAGAGTCATGAACTGGATGTGGGCCGGCCTCCTGGAGTGTAAGGAAGATTAAAGGCCCGAAACACTTGTTTGAAGGGGGCTTCTCCTCTGAGGACTCTCTGCTGCCATGCTCTACGTGAGTTTCTTACCACTTAGTTTCATTGTCATGATATATATATATATTTTTTTTAAATCATGTTGTTTGGGAAAAGACTAGGCCTAAGAGTAGGCCTAGGTTTTTATAGTTTTTTCTTGCTCTCTGCATCTCAGTGTGCACAAGACAACCATGCCTGGTTGTAACAAGGGAGTCTACAGTCACAGTTATTTATTATATTAATTACATAGTCATCATATGTTTGTTTTTGAAATCATGTTGTTTGGGGAAAGATTAAGAGTAAGTTTTATAGTTTTTTTCTTGCTCTCTGCATCTCAGTGTACACAAGACAACCGTACCTGGTTGTAACCATGGAGTCTACAGTCACAGTTATTTATTATACTAAATTCATTGTCATAATATGTTTTTTTTTAAATGTTGTCTGGGGAAAGACTAAGAGTAGCCTCAGTTTTATAGTTTTTTTCTTGCTCTCTGCATCTCAGTGTGCACTAGACAACCATATCTGGTTGTAACACTGGAGTCTACAATCAGAATTATTTATAATAATAATTACATTCATCATTGTCATCACATTTTTTAATCATATTGTTTGGGGAAAGACTAAGAGTAAGTTTTATAGTTTTTTCTTGCTCTCTGCATCTCAGTGTGCACAAGACAACCATACCTGGTTGTAACAAGGGAGTCAACAGTCAGTTATTTATAATACTAATTTCGTTGTCATGATTTGGTTTTTTTTTTTTTTTAAATCATGTTGTTTGGAGAAAGATCAAGAGTAAGTTTTTTTTTCTTGCTCTGTGTGTCTCTGCTTGGAAGAGACAACCTCGCCTGGACGTAACAAGGGAGTTGACAACCGCTACACCCAGGAGTCCCTGCAGCAAGCCTGGAAGCTATCAGCACCAGGAACCTCAGCTTCAGAGCGGCCTCCAGGGAGTTTGGGGTACCAAAAAGTACCCTGAAGGACTACATCAACGGCAAATCAACCCTGGGGAAAAAAAGCTGGCCGTAGCCAGAGCATTCCTCCAGAGATGGAGGATGACATTGTGAACCGTGTCATCGAGGCTGCAAGGTCTGGTTTTCCCTTGACAAAGAGACAGTTCCTCATCAAGGTAGGACAGGTAGCGCAAAGACTGAACCTGAAAACTCAATTTAAAAACAACATGCCTTCAGAGGAGTACTGGCGCTCACTGAAGAGACGACGCCCCGACCTGACCTCCGTGTCCTGAGACGTGTGGCACAAACAGGATGCGGGGGATGAATGAACCCCACCGTAGTCAACAAGTATTGTGATGACCGGAGGCTTCCATGGCCCTCCATGACTTTCATTCCAAGCCAGAGGTGGTGTGCAATGCTGACGAGACTGGGGTCCAGTTTTCCCCAGATGCGGCAAAAGTTATTGCCAGAAAGGGCACTAAACAGCTACTTGCCAGGACTGCCAACTCCCGGGACAGCGTGACCACACTAATGCTAGTGGCAGGGCCATGCCTCCTCTGTTTGTTGTGAAGGGCAAGACCATGAGGTCTGTGCAGTCCTCTGCAACACATGATGCACCAGCTGGTGCCTTTTGGACATACCAGGCCAATGCCTGGATGGAAAACACCATAAGTTTAGAATGGTTCAGGGACGTTTTCCTTGCCAACTGTGGCCCAGCACGCCCGCAAGTTCTCATCATGGATTCCACCATGGAAGCCATGAGGTGGTGGAGTTGTTGGATCTTGCCCGCCAAGAGCAAATACATATTGCACTACCTCCACACACAACACACTACCTGCAGCCACTTGACAGAGTTGTTTTTGGGCCATTCAAAAAAGCTATTATTAAAAGTTATTATTCCTACAGGCCTACAGATGGCGCCACTGTCAAGGGAAGCAACTATAGTAGGCCTGTAGGCTATTCAAACGTCGGTTTAAAACGTTACAGGACCGCCAAACGCGATGTCGAAGCGACGAGCACTGCCAGCAAAGTTTCGCGACTATGAACTTTTTTTGGATTCTGACAATGATTGCGACCGTGCTGCTAAAGAAAGCGCTGACGAGTTTCAACCAAGTGATGAAGACGAAACTTCGATTGAAAATGAACAGGAGATGGAAGAAGGAGCTGACGAGTTAGTTGCCGAACCACAACCATCAACCTCGATTGCAACTGGTTGAAGTTTTAGAGGACGAGGGAGGGGGGGGGGTGCACCTCAAATTTCATCAACAACCAGAAGAGGGGGGGGTGCACGCCGGCAAGAGAGGCACCAGATCGATGTTTTGTGGACAGAAGAGGGCACTGACGACCAGCCACATATCCCAAGGTTTACAGGTAAGTCTTGCATTGTTTTTTTTTTGTTATTGTTGCTCTTGTGTTGTGCAAGTGCATGCATATGAAAAAGTGTGTGAGGTGGGAGTGGCATTTGAATTTTTTTTTTCTCTACATGAACTGGTGTCAACAATTATGCTTTTCACACCTTTTTTTTATATTATTATTTCAGCAGGGATTTTATGAGTTTGTACTGGAGTGCAGATGCAAATGAGTAGCTTCATAGAGGGGATTTTTTATCTTTTTATTCAAAGTTCATGTGCACAATTATAAAAACAAAACATACAGATATGTTGAAACACACACACACACACACACAGTGTGTGAGGTGGGCGTGGCATTCAAAATCGGTTTTCTGAACATGAATTGTTGTCAACAATCATGCTATTCACAGCTATTTTTCTTTCTTTTTTTCATTTCATAGTTTGTACTGGAGTGCAGATGCAAATGAGTAACTTCATAGAGAGAATTTTTTTTCTCTCTTTTTTTTAATTTTTATTCCAAGTTCATGTTGCACAATTATAAATACAAAATATATAAATGGATATATTTGTTGAAACACATGCACAGACACAGACACAGAACACACACACACAGAAAGAGACAGACAGCCTGACAGGCACAAAAGTCAAATTATTTTGTCATTGAGCCTGACAGAGGCATAGTACGGCTGCTATACATTCTGTGTACAAAACCATATTTAGGTGTGTGTTTGTGTGTGTGTTTTACACACATTGTACCAAAAATAAAATCAAATTTTGTTTGCACACAAGTTTATTGTGCTGTGGGAGTTTTATATGATTGTGAGAATACATTTTTATTTCAGATCTGGATTTCACTGTCCACATAATTTTTTTATTTTTTATTCAGCTTTGCTCAAAATCTAACATAAAAATATTTGTTTCAGGCAGCCCAGGCATAAGGTGGACATTCAGCCCGATGCCTCAGCTTGGGAGTACCTCCAGCTCTTCATCGATGAGAATGCTGAAGCAGATGGTGGACCAGACCAACCTGTACGCCCAGCAGTACAAGACCGCCCTTGGACCAGCCATCAAACCCCACAACCTGCTTGCGGACTGGACAGAGGTCACTACAGGGGAGCTGAAGGTGTTTCTGGGGCTGCTCTTTTTGATGGGGATTGTCCAGAAACCAGACATCAAGAGTTACTGGTCTACAGATCCCCTCATAGAAACCCCCATCATCAGGAAGAGCATGAGCAGGAACCGCTTCGAGGCCATTCTCATGGCTTTCCATCTGAATGACAACACGCAGAACTTGCCTCGTGAGGATCCTGCCCATAACAAGCTCTTCAAGATCCAGCCTCTAGTGACCAAGCTGCAAGACAAGTTTGCTGTGCACAGCTGAGTGCAGTCCCAAGCAGGACCTGGCCATTGATGAGTCGATGATGCCGTGGTGTGGGCAAGTTAGCTTTCGCCAGTTCATCCCCAGCAAGCCCATCAGGTATGGGATAAAAATGTACCTGTGTTGTGGAAGTGACTCCTCATATGTCAGCAAGCTGGAGATTTACTCTGGCAAAAAAGGGGAGCAACGGAGAAAGACCATGGCCCCAATGTGGTGAAGCGCCTGTCTGAGGGATTTCATGGGAAGGGGCACACCATCTTCATGGACAGCTTCTTTTCCTCCGTGGATCTGGTCACGGATCTTCGGCGGAAAGGAACCACAGCAACTGGCACCATCAGAAAGGACAGGCGGGGTTTGCCTACACAGCTGGCAGAAACACCTCTCCAGAAGGGCCAGACTGCGGAAATGAAGCGTAAAATACCTTCCAATGACGACGACGAAGACGACTCAGATGCCAGTCTGCATGTGTTGAAATACAACGACAAGAAGATGGTGACCATGCTATCCACATGCAAGTACTGGCAGATGAGTGGACAGTGGGAAAAAACATCTGACCACCAACGAGCCCATCATGGTTGCAGGAGTAGTACACAGCTACAACCAGAACATGAATGGTGTGGATCAGTTTGATCAACACCTTCAGTACTACTCCTTCAGCCGCCAGACCTGGAAGTGGTGGAAAAGGGCCTGCTTTCATCTGCTTCATCTGGCCAAAGTGCAAGCCTTCCTCATCTACCGCATCAACAACCCCGGCACCAAGACCACCCAGTTGCAATTCACCATGGACCTGATCAAGCAGATGATGGCAGAACCACCAGTGCGCAAACCATTCAAGCGACAAATCGCAGATCCTCCAGCCAGACTGCGAGAAAAACACTTCCTGGCAAAAGTACCTGCCACATGTAGCCAAAAAGGAGTTCCCCACACGAATCTGTGTTGTCTGCTCCAAGAGGAAAGCCACAGGGAAGGGGTATGAAGTCCGGAAGGAGACCAGGTACAAATGCCGGGAATGTGAAAAGGGTCTGTGTCTGGGGGAATGCTTTGAGCGATACCACACCAACCTGGCCTACAAAAAACCAGCAGGAGACCAATAGAACTGTACATGAACATTTGTACATAGCTATGTGTATAGTGTGAGTGTGCGTGTGTTCATATAGAGTGTACAGTCTACTGCTGAGAAATCCACCGCCTTCATAGTCACTGGAACTCTGACAATTTTTTTTTTTTTTTAAGTGTTTTTCAACCTCCAATTGGATTATTATGTGTTTATTATGTGTTGTGCTTGGACTGTTCTTGAGCTACTGTGAATCATCACCTCAAAAAACAGGTCAGTGACTCTTTTTGTCCAAGTTTGTCAAGTGCGTTACCCGTTTCTGTTTTTTATGTACTGATTAAGGGGATGTGCGGCAGCAAAATATGTTGAAATGAGGTCAATCTGGCTATTTTGAGATTTTCACATTTTTACACTCTATAATGTATCTACTTTAATGTCCCATGGTTTTTTTCTCGATAAAATGATGCATTTTTGTAATAAAAATGATTTTAGTACACCAACCCGACTGAGTTTGTGTTCGTTTGTTCGGAAAAAAGCGTAAAAATGCCGACTTTTAGACCCTAGCAACAGCTACTTCTGCTACACAAAGTCCGACACACCGCATATCAATGGAAAGAGCAGGATGTCTGCTAAACCAATCAGGAGAGTTCTTTCTAGGATTTCCCATAGTATTCGCAGAATGACTTGATTTAGAACATTAGCATATGCCATATATGGAGAGCGATTCAAATCTTGGCCACACCATTAGCCGACTAAGGTCACGTGACGCGCCTAGGCTAATATGGCGGATTGTTTACAACTTTCTAGTTGATGATCGCGCACAAAAAAAATGCCTGCTTCAAAGAAATATACGCTCAAATCATCGTCTACAGGCAAGTCGAGGCGAAGAAAACAGCTTGCCTACGCTCGGCAGTGCAAATCAACAACTTCAAGTGGCGATTTGCCGAGAAACGATCCTGAATCAGACACTCAGTCAGTGGCGTCGACTTCGACTTCGACCAGTACAGTTTCGTCAGCTCCACCATCTACTTCGAGTGCTAGCGATAGTATTTTAGGAAACAGAACTCGTACACAGTTCAAAAGAGACTCGTATGAAGTAGTGAAAGCACAACTCCAGCGTGAAAGTGCCAGTGCTGAGGAAAGTTCAACCAACACTACAAAGAGAGGGATAGTTGACTTCAGTAGGATAGATCAGTTTGTGAAGAAGCTAAGTTGCCCTCAGTGTCAGCAGACTGCATTGTGTTTCAGCACTGATAAAAAGAAACCATGTGGGCTGGCAGTGCATGGATATGTGTATTGTTCTTCCTGTGAACAAGTTGTAGAGGGGACAGAAGGGTTTTTAGCTGAGAGGGGACAGGGGGGGGTGACAGACTACATCATCAACAGACAGGCAGTGTTTTCAGCATTAGTGTGTGGATTAGGGGCAAGAGCTTTCAACAATTTTTGTGAAAATATGGATCTTCAGGGCATGCACCACAAAACATTTCATTCAAAAGCAGATAAATTATATGAGAAGCTTGGGGACTATGAGACATTTATTTCCAACAACAGCAGAGTATGTTAGACAAATTCTTGCACGCCAATCTGGCATTACACTCAGCACTGATGAAGTACTAGACATTAGTGTCAGCTTTGATGGCACCTGGCTGACTAGGGGACACTCTTCCCATATTGGTGTGGGGTGTGTGGTGGATTTGCTGACAGGACTGTGCATAGATGCACATGTTATGTGCACATACTGCCAAAGCTGCGAGTCATCATCTGGCAAGCAGCTTTACCGTGACGACCCAATGCAGTATGCTGCCTGGGTGGCTCAGCATGTTCCAAACTGCGAGAAGAACTTTACTGGTGAGTATTTATTATCAGAATCATGTTTGTGTTGTTGTCTGTCTACTTTTCCCTTTTCTGTACATTCATTTATTCCAAACTTTACATGAAAAGTGTACTTGTGAAATGTCAGTTTCACACTGAATATATTAGAGATATATATATATAGACGCATATATATATATATATATATGCAAAAGAACTTTGTGTCCATCATCACAATTACAACTGTTAGATGGTAATGTACAGTTGTAGACAAAAGTGTGTTGTAAAATAACAAATAATTTGAACTTACTGTTATTTGCCAAGTAAAAATACAGTGATGAATGATTTAAAAAAAAACTTTGCACATATTATATTTTTCCAGCACATGTATACATACAAGTCACACACACACACACTTTTAGAATCATAGTTTCAACAAACTTATTCCTTCCTCATTTTTGTCACCTTTTTCTGAAACTGTATGAATTTTTTAAAAGTTTTTGCTAGTATGCTTATAGTTATACTGCCCTAACAGTCTCTTGTTATGTTACCTTGTTTGCTGACCATATGATATATATTATATGGTTATTTTTCAGTACATATGAGCCAAATGCCGCTGCTGTGGCCTAGTGGTTAGGGCGTTGTACTCGTAATCTAAAGGTTGCGGGTTCGATCCCAGCTATTCCGCTATGGCGTTGTGCCCTTGGAAAAGGCACTTTACGGCTATTTTCTCACCCCACCCAGGTGTAAAAGGGGTACCAACCTTGTGTTGGGGGTTAACCCTGCGATAGACTGGCGTCCTATCCAGGGGGGAGTCTATTGACTCTCAGTCGCTTAACGCCACAGAAACTGGGATAAGCACCGGCCTGATGAGCCTTATGGCTCGGGACAGACTTTAACTTTTTTATGAGCCAAATGGCCTGCAAAAACTTGAACCATTATTATTATTGTTAATATATATTTAAAAAAAAAAATTATTATTAGCATCATTGAGCACACGCGTCTGTGCACACACACACACACACACAGAGAGAATCACACAAATCCTTCCTAAACCACACATTTATTATACATTCTGTGTCAATTGTCAACAGGATCCTCTGGCATGATGGAGGTGGAGGCAGCCCGTGTGCTCTGGCGGCGGTCGGTGGAACGCTACAAGCTCCGCTACACAGTCCTGCTTTCGGATGGTGATGCCAAGACCTTCAATGAGCTGACATCCATCAAGCCCTATGGTGATGCAGTCCAGATTGAAAAGGAGGAGTGCATCAACCATGTCAGCAAGCGTCAGGGGTCAGCTTTGCGAAATCTTGTCACTGATTGTCGCAAAAAAGGTGTCACTCTTGGAGGTCGTGGACGAGGTCAGCTAACCCAAAATGCCATACGCAAGCTGACCATCTACTACAGCAGAGCCATCCGGAAGAGTGGATCTGCAGAGGAGATGAAGAAGGCAGTGATGGCTTCATTCTACCACTGCTGTTCTACTGACAGCCAGCCACGCCACGAGCTGTGCCCTACAGGTGCGGATTCCTGGTGTTTCTTTCAGGCGGCTATCGCTCAGCATCAAGTGCCCGGGCCCCACCAGAACCTGATCGACACCCCGCTCAACTACGACAAGCTCTACAGCCATCTGCTGCCTGTCTATGAGAGGTTGACAGAAATCCAGCTACTGAGGAGGTGTGTTGCAGGCAAGACCCAGAATTCCAACGAGTCCTTGCACAGTCTGATCTGGGCTTGCTGCGCGAAAGATAAATTCCTTCACGCCGGCGTGTCCAGTTTGCAGTCCTGACAGCCATCAACGAATTTAATTTTGGTCCAGCTGCTGCCCAGGAGAGTGCCAGCTTCTTTGGCTTCCACAAAGGAGCACACATGAAGAGGTTGGGGGCATCCAGACAGCAGAAGAGGGTGAGGAACAGCGTCACATGCCAGAAGGACAAGGAAACCAAGCAACGCGACAAAGTCAGAGCTGCCAGACTGAAGAGACAGGAGGAGCTGATGGAGCTGGAAGGGGGGCCTGCTTATGCTGCAGGACAGTTCTGAGTGTGTGTGGTGTTGCTGAGTGCCTGGAGTATAGTTCTGAGGGGTTCAAACAAGGCTGTGAGTAAAATATGTTTGTCTGAACATGTCTGAAATCTTTAAAGCTGTTTTTCTCCGTTTTGTGTTTTCGTCCTGCATGCCACTTTAGGATAAAAATTTCTCAAAAACTGTCTATCTTTCATGAAACTTGGCACAAGTATACATTAGCGTCTTGCTTATTGGCTAACAGTTTGGATTTTTTGATATAGGAGATAGTTTTCATTTTACAAGGCTAATTGCATAATAATTGCATAAAATTCATGACCAAATGGGAAAAAAAATTTGTAAAAAAAAAACTATGACCAATAATAGAAAAAGGCATCTGTCTGCCAATAATAACAATCATAATGTATATCTGTGCCAAAAATGATTAGTCTGTGATGTATACTTTTGCTGTAAAACCTTTCCTAAAAAATTCAAAATGGCGGCTGTTTACGCCGGTTTCCATGGAAACGGCAAGAAATTACCACAAACAGAGAGCATTTTTACATTTAGGGTACATAGTATAATCAATTACTATACATAAAACTGAAATAATTCAGCCCTTCTAAAATTTAGGATTTACTGCCTCACATCCCCTTAAAATGAGTATGTATGTGTGGGTGTGAAAGAAAATGATTGTTATGTGTACAAGTTATAATCCAATTCAATTATGTTGTTTATAGCCCCGCTGACCACATAGGCCATATCGGGGCTGTCACCTCGTTACATTTTTAAAACTCGTATCAAAAGTGTGCAACTATATACAGTCTTTTTTTTAGCACCATGAACAGGGGCCTTGGCTGCAACACAGTAAGCAATATACTAACTAATGCAAGTCTCCAATCCAATCCAATGTTGCTGACAGCCCAGCCGACCGCAGAAGCCATGTCAGGGCTGTCTGTCCCCTTGCCTGATCATTTCACTGCGAAGAGAAGTCAGTCTCTTGAATGGCGGGTGAGAGTGGTCTGGTGAGGTAGGTGAAGGGTAGATTTCCCTGGAGGTGGTTGCAGGGGGTGGTGAATCAGCAAGCGTAGGATCTGGGGGGTACCACACTGCTGTCGGTCAGTCTGGGATGATGACGATTCCCTCTGCTTGTTCCTTCTCCACTTTTCCCAGAAGATGTTGAGTCCAGCTGAAAGGAGAAAAGGTGTAAATAGACCGTGTTTTCCAACTCAGGGTGAAAGCAACTACAGATTATGCCTCTGGATCAGGTTTCTAAAGAGAACAAATACCTATGTCTGGCATTCCAAAATTATTCATAATCTTTTTAAAAATTCTCAAATTCTGCTGTTCTTCGTAGCATAAAACTTTCTGAACAGAACATCAGCTTCAACATCAAGTCCAAATCCAATCCAATCTCCTTGTTAATAGCTAGCCCTGCCAACTAGAGGCCATAACGGGGCTGTAACCTTGTCAATTTCTGTTTTGTTTTGCTGCCTGTCTTCTGTGATGTCCCCGCACTGTTGTTCCCACACCGCTCATTTCAATCTCTTATGGGACCTTCCAGTCCAAAATCCAAGGCGCTAACCACTACACCAAGGCGGCCAGAACCTTGGCCAATTTTAAATCAGAATAAAACTGTGCAACTATATACAGATTAAAACAGGGTAATAAAACCCACTCTATTATTGTCCTTCATTTCCCAACATAAGTTTCCCTGAACCTGATTTTTTGGGTCCTATCTTTGTCTGAATTTCTTGATTTAAAAGAAGTATTCTGCCTCCTCTTACCATCTCTAGCTAATAAAACAAAACTCATCTGATGTCTACTTCTTCCACTCTGGCAAAAAGTGTTTAAATCTTCCTGCGGTAAATATCCTTTCTTTGGCCTATATATTTAAAATCCTTACCAGTTTTCTTTTTGTCCTGGGGTTTCACGGTCAGTCCTGTCTTGTCCTGTTCAGGTGTGGTCTGCCCCATGTGATGGGTCCTCGTGGTTCCCTCGTCCTCTGCTGGTCACTGGATGTCCTGCCTCTGTTTCACCCCTGGACTCTTCCTCTTGGGTTCATCCAGTCCCCTGTGTTAGGGCAGGTGCCTGTGGACAGACTTCACACTAATGAGATCTCCAGTTTACTGGTCCTGTCAAAGGCGGAGAGGGAGATTTTAAAGCCGCACTTTCACCCAATATTTGGCTAAAAATAGTTTTTTGGAGACATTTGAGAATGATAGGTTTTTGTTGTTTTTTTTAAAATAAAATTATTAATCTTTCTATAAACTGTCACCTTTTTAGTGTGTTGTTTAGTGTTGTAGAAATAAAGTTATTAACAGGCCTAGTGTGAGATCGAAAGTAAGAATAGTGGCCATTATATTTGCCAAAATAAAGTTTTCAGGACACACCCACTCAGGTCAGAATAGACATTCCAATCTGACACTTCTGCTACAAAAACTCATTATATAACGAATACACATGCCGACTCTGATGAAGCAGCACAGAGTTCAACAGGTAAAATCTCTTCATCTGCTTTGCTGACAACACTGACATGTACTGAGCTGAGCAATCCAATCCAATGATGTTGCTTAGAGCCCGCCGACCACACAGGCCATATCGGGGCTGTCACCTCGTCCTATTTTAAAACTCATATTAAAACTGTGCGACTATATACAGCCTCTTCCTAGGTAAGGCAGCTTTGCCAAGGTGACCAGGTATTTCTGCCATCATTGAGCCTACGCTCCATGTACGAAAAACAAACAAAACGGAAAAGAAACATGAAGGAATCAGACTCTGTCGAAGCCAATCCAATCCAATTATGTTGCTTAAAGCCCCGCCAACCACATAGGCCATATCAGGGCTGTAGATGTGCAGTAGTGTTCTCCTGTCCGCTCCCCAGTCAGTATGGGCGATCACCCGCAGGAGGTTCAGGGCTTTCTGACATGACGTCTTCAGATGTTGGATATGGCTCCTGTAAAAGACAAAACCATGACCACAAACACACAAAGCTGCTTATGACCTACCTGCTAGAAAGAAACCCACTTACTGTGGACACCATTTTGCTGAACATAGCAAACGGGAGATCTGCATCACCTGAGGTGAATGCTGATTCTGCCAAAGCTATTTGGCAAGAAAATTCTGAATGAGATGACAGGCTAAACTGTACTGGAAGCTATGATCAAAAAGAAGAACCATGTTGTTACTCATGCAGCGAAAAGCTCTGTAAAGGTCAGGCAGGAATGAACCCACTGCTCCTGTTCCAGCATCAGGATAACTGCTAGAAGCAAGAAAGTCATTGCTTGCAGACTCCAACCCAATCCAACGATGGTGCTTATAGCCCCGCCGACCACATAGGCCATACCAGGGCTATCGCCTCGTCACATTTTAACCCTTACGCTGGTTGTCACGACAATAGTCGCGCATCTTTCGTATGCCATTGACTGGCAGTCGCGACTATAGTCGTTGGGGGGGGGGGGGTTAGGTCACTTTGACCGTTTACAGTTACCGTTCTTGGATGGGAAACCTCTTTGTTCCACTGTATCTCATTAGCATATTCATGAGAGAGGCCCGGCAACCTGTTTTTGTGTACTTGGAAGAAGTTTTAGAGTACGTGATCACTAAATATACCCGGCACACCGATTTCAAACTCGGCAAGATGGCAGTGCATCGAAACACGCCACGCTAACACAACTTGTTTGCTGAATACTTCGACATTTTGTTGGGAAATGCAAACTTCGATGAAGTAAATCCAGAAGAAGATGACATCTGGGGGAGTTGATGCTGACTGGGGATCTGAGGGATTTAGATCAGGCTCCAAACAACAATGACTTTGATGGCGACGCTCGATCTGGCTGTAGTGAGGGAGATGGAGGTGCTGTTGTCAACATGCCATTTCAGCGTCCAAATGCGCTCAATGTTGAAGACTTTCCAGTAAATCCTCAGCCCCTAGACTTTTTCCAACTATTTATTGATGATGGGGTGATCGACAGGCTGGCTGAGCAAACGAACCTGTTCGCTCAACGAAAGATCGATGCAGGAGCGTTGAAACCGCACTCACGGTAAGCACACGAGTTTTATTTTCATGTAGATTGTGTTCATAATTAGCAGTTTTTATTCATGGTAAGTGTTACAAATATTCAAGTAAAAAGTGTGTGTGTTGTGTGTGTGTGTGTGTGTGTGATGAGCCACTATATTATGTTTTTTGTGCTCTGTTGTGTTGTTTTTTCAGAGTTGGAGATGGGAAGAGTTTTTGTTTGTTAGATTGTAGATATATATCTACAGAAGAAACAGCACACAAACTTGACTGCAGTCATCAGCCAGATGAATTGTTTGTGAACTTGTTGGAGTGTTTATGAATGCATGGCATATTTGTTATTATGAGTGTGTGCATTATGTGTTGTGTTTATTTTGAATGTTTGTGACATTTTGTGTATACTTTATTTTGTGTATGTGTATTTTATGTTCTGCATACTTTCACACACAGGGATTCAGTTTATAGTCTCAACTGAAACACTTTAGTGTGTGTGTATGTAGTGGTGTGTGTGTGTGTGTGTGTGTGTGTGTGTGTGTGTGTGTGTGAAAACAGTATAGATCATTTTTATTTTTTTCAGGCTGCATCGCTGGTCAGATGTCACAGCAGCAGAGATGCGGGTCTTCTTCTCCCTGGTCATCTTGATGGGCCTGGTCCTCAAAGCCACCATTGAGGAGTACTGGAGACAGGATGAAGCCACCTCCACTCCCTTCTTCTCCAAGAATATGTCTCTGGTGAGGTTTCAGGCAATCCTCAGCCATTTTCATCTGGTGGACAACACCCTAAGTAATGGTTCTGACCCGCTTTACAAAATCCGGCCATTCTTTACCCATCTTCGTCTGCGATTTGCTGAGGTGTACACTCCAGAGCAGGACATCAGCTTCGATGAAGCGACTTGCCCATGGAAAGGGAGACTGCGCTTCCAAGTGTACAACCCAGCAAAACCAGACAAGTTTGGTATCAAGCTGTATGAGGCCTGTGAGGCAAAAAGCGGGTATGTCCTCTCTATGGACATATACCAAGGGTCCACGCCATCTACAGATGTGACCGAGGCACTTGATCTTGAAGAGGGCCCGAGTACCTGAGTACCACATCTCAGGTTGTGCTGGGTGTCCTGGCTTTTGGAGGTCTGCTAGACAAAGGCCATAGGATCTACATGGACAATTACTACACCAGTCCAGAGCTCTTCACCCAGCTGTACCTCTTCAACACCTATGCCTGTGGTACAGTCCGTACAACCAGACACGGCATGCCTGAGGCCTTCAAAAAGCAGAGGCGACGAGGTGACAACATCCAGCTGACACAAGGGCAGAGTATCTTCCAGCACAACGATCATCTCCTTGCGGTGAAGTACCATGACAAACGGGATGTCAACATGCTGTCCACCATTCACCCACCGCAGGAGATGAAGCTGGACAAAAGGGATGACAACGGAGACTCCATCTGGAAACCCCTGTGCATTGTCAACTACATACAATGCATGGGGGGTGTAGACACCTCAGACCAGATGTTGAAAAACTATTCCTTTTTGAGGAAGACCAACAAGTGGTGGAGGAAGCTTTTTTTTTTTTATTTGTTCACGGTGGCAATGTGCAATGCCTACCATCTGCACCGGAAGTTTGCACCTGTGAAGCTTTCCCACCATGAGTTCAGGAGGCAGCTTCTTCATCAGCTGATTGCCTCTGCCCCTGATGCCCCACAGCCTGCAGCAAGAGGAAGGAAGGCAGCCAACCCACCCAGACGACTGATTGGGACACACCGACCAAGCTTCAATGTGGCCAAAGTTGGTGCCAAACGGAAGCATCCGGTACGGGATTGTGTTGCCTGCAATCCAGCTCGAAAAAACATGGAGGGCTTCAAAAGGAAACAGTCCAGCTATCAGTGTGAGCAGTGCCAGGTTACTCTGTGTGTTCCTGTTTGTTTTGAAGTCTACAACACCAAGGTTGACTATCTAAGAGTCCTGAGGGAGCGTGCAGCAGAAGATTAGCCTTAGGTGAATCATGGTGCAGGTGACAACTAATTACAGAGGCTCACCTGTACAACATATACATGGAGTGTTTCTTTGGAAAGTGTTGTGCTATAATCTAGTTCATTTTTCTTGTGTGTATCTGAGGCAACCAGTTATTTTTTCTTCATATATCTTTACCAAAAAAAGAGGGAGTTTTTTTGTGCGGAAGCAGGACGGACATTTTACCTGTGTATTAAACCCTGTAGCCCAATATGTGGTGGAGAGTCAACATCAATGAGACTTTAGCATCTTGTGGTGACTAAATATCCTGTTTTGGGTGACTGTGGAGTGTGTTATTCTTACCTGGACCTTGCGCTGGGAAAAAAAACCTGTTTTTCTACATTTCATCCAGGTATGTGAACTATTATGTTTTACTAACCCCCTAAAAATGTGTTTGTATTGTTCTTTGTTCAATTCTGAACAACTTTTATTCAATATGTATTGTTCAAATATGCATGGAAAGAGAAATAAGACAGCATTAAAAAAATGACCGTTTTTCTGTGTTTTTCGTCTGTTAATTGACCGGTGGCTGTACTAAGTATAGTGTGGAAGTGGGCCAGTGTAAGGGTTAAAACTCGTATTAAAAGTGTGCGACTTATGTACAGTTTAAAACAAGGTATAAAACCAACTCAACCGAAAGAAGGCCCCGTACGCCGTGGAGCTGGTGACGTCTTTCCTGTGTGTGTGCGCATGTGAGTGTGTGGGGTGTGTGTGTGTGTGTGTGTGGGGGGGGGGGGGGGGGGGGGGGAGGGTGAGAGGAGAATGGTGTTGGTGTCCATGCACATGTTCATTAAATTACCTACTTACCTTTGGTATTATATTTTTCAGCTGGAAGATTTCAACATGCCTGGGAGAAACAAAGGTACCTACAACCGCTACACCCAGGAGACCCTCCAGCAATCCAATCCAATCCAATAGTGGTGCTTTGAGCCCCGCCGACCACATAGGCCATATCAGGGCTATCGCCTCGTCACATATTAAAACTCGTATTAAAAGTGTGCAAGCTGTGGAGGCCATCACCAGCCGTGGCCTCTCCTACGGAGCGGCATCACCCAAGCAGTGTGGTGTGCCCAAAACAACCCTGAAAGATCATGTTGCCGGGCGCTCCAAACTGGGCAAAAAGGCGGGAAGAACACCCAGCATTCCGCCAGAAGTGGAGGACCAGATGGTGGGCAAAGTCATTGACGCAGCCAAGTCAGGCTTTCCACTGACGAAAAGACAGTTCCTGACGAAAGTTGGCCTTGTGGCCCAAAAAATGAACTTGAAAACACAGTTTAAAAACAACCTTCCCTCTGAGGAGTACTGGCGCTCCTTAACACATTTCCTACCAGAAACGAGACAGTCTCGTTTTCGTCTTAACGTTCCTGTAGACCAGGAACGAGACAGTCTCGTTTTCTATGGGTACTTTCGTTTCGGCACTTCTCTCGTGAGAGTTATTATTCCTACAGGCCTATAGATGGCGCTACAATCAAGGGAACTAACTCTAGTAGGCCTGTAGGCTATTCAAACGTCGGTAGAACGTTGTAGGACCGCCAAACAAGATGTCGAAGCGACGAGCAATGCCAGCGAAGTATCGCGACTACGAACTGTTTTTGGACTCTGACAGCGATTCCGACGATGCTGCTGAAGAAAGCGATGACGAGTTTCATCCAAGTGATGAAGATGAAACTTCGATTGTAAATGAACAGGAGATCGAAGAAGAAGCTGAAGAGATAGTTGCCGAACCACAACCATCAACCTCGACTGCAACCGGTCGAAGTTTTCGAGGAGGAAGGAGGGGGGGTGCACCTCTAATTTCGTCAACAACCAGAAGAGGGGGTGCACGCCAGCAAGAGAGGCACCAGACCGATGTTTTGTGGACAGAAGAGGGCACTGACGACCAGCCACATATCCCAAGGTTTACAGGTAAGTCTTGCATTGTTTTTATTTTGTTATTTGTTGCTCTTGTGTTGTGCAAGTGCATGCATATGAAAGAGTGTGTGAGGTGGGCGTGGCATTTGAATTTTTTTTTTCTCTACATGAACTGGTGTCAACAATTATGCTTTTCACACCTTTTTCTTTTCTTATTATTTCAGCAGGGATTTTATGAGTCTGTACTGGAGTGCAGATGCAAATGAGTAGCTTCATAGAGGGGATTTTATATCTTTTTATTCCAAGTTCAAGTGCACAATTATAAAAACAAAACATAGATATGTTGAAACACACACACACACACACATGTACACACACACACACAAACACAGTGTGTGAGGTGGGCGTGGCATTCAAAATCGGTTTTCTGAACATGAATTGTCAACAATCATGCTTTTCACAGCTATTTTTCTTTCTTTTCTTTTTTTTTTATTTCAGCAGGGATTTTATTAGTTTATACTGGAGTGCAGATGCAAATGAGTAACATCATAGAGGGGATTTTTTTTTTCTCTTTTTTTAATTCCAAGTTCATGTTGCACAATTATAAATACAAAATATATAAACAGATATATTTGTTGAAACACATGCACTGACACAGACACACAGAACACACACACACAGAAAGAGACAGTCAGCCAGCCTGACAGGCATAAAAGTCAAAAATAGTCATTGAGCCTGACAGAGGCATAGTACGGCTGCTATACATTCTGTGTACAAAACCATATTTAGGTGTGTGTTTGTGTGTGTGTTTTACACACACTGTACCAAAAATAAAATCAAATTTTGTTTGCACACAGGTTTATTGTGCTGTGGGAGTTTTATATGATTGTGTGAATACATTTTTATTTCAGATCTTGATTTCACTGTCCACATATAGTCTATATATATATATTTTTTATTCAGCTTTGCTCAAAATCTAATATAAAAATATTTGTTTCAGGCAGCCCAGGCATAAAGGTGGACATTCAGCCTGATGCCTCAGCTTGGGAGTACCTCCAGCTCTTCATCGATGACGAGATGCTGACGCAGATGGTGGACCAGACCAACCTGTACGCCCAGCAGTACAAGACCGCCCTTGGACCGGCCATCAAACCCCACAACCTGCTTGCGGACTGGACAGAGGTCACTACAGGGGAGCTGAAGGTGTTTCTGGGGCTGCTCTTTTGGATGGGGATGGTACACAAACCAGACATCAAGAGCTACTGGTCTACAGATCCCCTCATAGAAACCCCCATCTTCAGGAAGAGCATGAGCAGGAACCGCTTCGAGGCCATTCTCATGGCTTTCCATCTGAATGACAACACGAAGAACTTGCCTCGTGAGGATCCTGCCCATAACAAGCTGTTCAAGATCCAGCCTCTTGTGACCAAGCTGCAAGACAAGTTTGCTGCAGCTGTGTACAGTCCCAAGCAGGACCTGGCCATCGATGAATCTATGATGCCGTGGCGGGGCCGAGTTGGCTTTCGCCAGTTCATTCCCAGCAAGCCCATCAGGTATGGGATAAAAATGTACCTGTGCTGTGAGAGTGACTCCTCTTATGTCAGCAAGCTGGAGATTTACTCTGGCAAAAAAGGGGAGCAACGGGAGAAAGACCACGGCCCCAATGTGGTGAAGCGCCTGTCTGAGGGATTCCATGGGAAGGGGCACACCATCTTCATGGACAGCTTCTTTTCCTCCCTGGATCTGGTCACGGATCTTCAGAGGCTTCTTTTCCTCCCTGGATCTGTTCACGGATCTTCAGCGGAAAGGAACCACAGCAACTGGCACCATCAGAAAGGACAGGCGGGGTTTGCCTACACAGCTGGCAGAAACGCCTCTCCAGAAGGGCCAGACTGCGGAAATGAAACGTACAATACCTCCCAATGACGACGACCAAGACGACTCAAATGCTAGTCTGCATGTGTTGAAATACAACGAGAAGAAGATGGTGACCCTGCTATCCACATGCAGCACTGGCAGACGAGTGGACAGTGGAAAAAAACATCTGACCACCAACGAGCCCATCATGGTTCCAGGAGTAGTACACAGCTACAACCAGAACATGAATGGTGTGGATCAGTGTGATCAACACCTTCAGTACTACTCCTTCAACCGCAAGACCTGGAAGTGGTGGAAAAGGGCCTGCTTTCATCTGCTTCATCTGGCCAAAGTGCAAGCGTTCCTGGTCTACAGGATCAACAACCCCAGCACCAAGACCACCCAGTTGCAGTTCACCATGGACCTGATCAAGCAGATGATGGCTGAAACACCAGCGCGCAAACCGTTCAAGCGACAAATCGCAGATCCTCCAGCCAGACTGCAAGAAAAACACTTCCTGGCAAAAGTACCTGCCACAGCCAAAAATGAGTTCCCCACAAGAATCTGTGTTGTCTGCTCCAAGAGGAAAGCCACAGGGAAGGGGTATGAAGTCCAGAAGGAGACCAGGTACAAATGCCGAGAATGTGAAAAGGGTCTGTCTGGGGGAATGCTTTGAACGTTACCACACAAACCTGGCCTACAAAAAACCAGCAGGAGACCAATAGAACTGTACATGAGCATTTGTACATAGCTATGTGTATAGTGTGAGTGTGTGTGTGTTCATATCTAGGGTACCGTCTACTGCTGAGAAATCCACCGCCTTCATAGTCACTGGAACTCTGACAAATTTTTTTTTTTTTTAAGTGTTTTTCAACCTCCAATTAGATTATTATGTGTTAATTCTGTGTTGTGCTTGGACTGTTCTTGAGCTACTGTGAATCATCACCTCAAAAAACAGGAGTAGTGGTGGGCTCCTGTCTTATGTCGCCTGCGTATGGTGGGTCTACCTGGGATAGGCAGATCATTGAGCGGTCAGATCTACCACACAAGTGTGACCCAGGTGATTCAGTAATGGCTGACAAGAGTTCAACGTGCAGGACTTGTTTGCTGCCAATGATGTCAAAGTTAACATCCCTGCATTCTTCACAAAGAAGAACCGAATGACCAACCAGCAGGTCATGAAAGACGCAAAAGTCAGTAGCAAACGTGTCCATATTGAGCGCATCATTGGCATGGGAAAGACTTACAAGTTTCTGTGTGCGACACTTGTCAGGCACTGAAACAAAACTGTCTCGTCACATCATCTCCATGTGCTTTTGGCTGTATAATTTTTGACATGGCATTGTTGATGCAAATGCATGAATGGCATCAGTTTGATTCAGATGTTGTAGAAAATTCCTGTCACAACAACCTCTAGAGGCCTAGATGCTAACTACAATACCATGGTGTTGTTGCTGCAGTCAAATTACATAATGTACTTTGTCTTGTGCTCATCACAACTTTCAAAAATACATGGGTGGACTAATAATTATTTTGTTTTTTCTGTGTGTTCGAAGTATGACAGTATCAATGAGTATGTATGTGTGGGTGTGAAAGGAAATGATTGTTATGTGTACAAGTCATAATCCAATTCAATTATGTTGCTTATAGCCCAACTAACCACATAGGCCATATCGGGGCTGTCACCTCGTTACATTTTAAAACTCGTATCAAAAGTGTGCAACTATATACAGTCTTTTTTTTAGCACCATGAACAGGGGCCTTGGCTGCAAAACAGTAAGCAATATACTAACTAATGCAAGACTCCAATCCAATCCAATGTTGCTGACAGCCCAGTCGACCGCAGAAGCCATGTCAGGGCTGTCCCCTTGCCTGATCATTTCACTGGGAAGAGAAGTCAGTCTCTTGAATGGCGGGTGACTGGTCTGGTGAAGCAGGTGAAGGGTAGATTTCCCTGGAGGTGGTTGCAGGGGGTGGTGAATCAGCAAGCGTAGGATCTGGGGGGTACCACACGGCAGTCGGTCAGTCTGGGATGATCACCATTCCCTCTGCTTGGTCCCTCTCCAGTTTTCCCAGAACATGTTGAATCCAACTGAAAGGAGAAAAGGTGTAAATAGACTGTGTTTTCCAACTCAGGGTGAAAGCAACTACAGCTTATGCCTCTGGATCAGGTTTCCAAAGAGATTAATGGACTTATTTCATAATTAAGCCCTGATGCAAACAAGTCTTATGTCTGGCATTCAAAACATTTTCATAACCTTTTTAAAAATTCTCAAATTCTGCTATTCTTTGTCAGCATAAAACTTTCTGAACAGAACATCAGCTTCAACATCAAGTCCCAATCCAATCCAATCTCCTTGTTAATAGCTAGCCCTGCCAACCAGAGGCCATATCGGGGCTGTCACCTTGTCAATTTTTGTTTTGTTTTGCTGCCTCGTCTTCTGTGACGTCCCAGCACTGCTGTTCCCACGCCACTCATTTCAGTCTCCCCGCCACAGCCATACCCTGATTCGTTGTGTCTCATCCCCAGGATCGGCAGTCCACAGGAAGCCCATCAATGTTAGGTCATCGTGAGGCCACCAGCCAGAGGGGCCCTGCACTTCTGCTGAGTCACTTTGGTGGTGTTCAGTGGTGCCTGCTCTGAGCTAACATATGCAGGACACCACCTTCTTAGCCCCCTACTAACAACAGCATTAGCTCAGTTGCGGAGCCAGACTGAGTGAGTCACCTACCTGAGGTGGCGACCACCACAACGTCCCTCCAACAACTGTCTCCCCGCGAACCTCCAACCCCAAAGGCTTTGACATAAACTCACCACAGGCACAGAAGTGTATGGGGAAACCGAATCTGAGGTCACCCTGAGACCAGAGTAACAGGAGCCACCAAATCAGAGGCAATTTTTATTATTGCATGATGATCAATGGTGATGGGGATGATGTAATGATGCTTCTGTGGAGGTGCATCCGCTTTGAGATAACTTGACAGGGTTGTACTCTACGCTTACTGTCATAATATATCCTGGCATCAACCAGGCCCAAGAGATACAGACACCTGCAGTGTTGGTCAGGTAATTAGAGCAACACTCTCAAATTTGCATCCATAAAGTGGATGAAGCTCAACTGTGTGGTCCCAGTCTCCCCACAAACCCCACAGCACACTCACTCTGGGTAGGAGCTGGCTGGAGTCTGAAAAATCCCTATGATTCTTATGGGACTCGAACCTGCGACCTTCCAATCCGAAATCCAAGGCGCTAACCACTACGCCAAGGCGGCCGGTACTTCGGCAAATTTTTAATCAGAATAAAACTGTGCAACTATATACAGATTAAAAACTATATACAGATTAAAACAGTGTATAAATCCACTCTACTATTGTCCATTTCTGGACATAAGTTTCCCTGAACCCGATTTTTTTGGTCCTATCTTTGAATTTCTTGATTTAAAAGTATTCTGCCTCCTCTTACCATCTCTAGCTAATAAAACAAAACTCATTTGATGCTACTTCTTCCACTCTGGCAAAAAGTGTTTTAATCTTCCTGCAGTAAACATCTTTTCTTTGGCTTATATATATTTAAAATCCTTACCCGTTTTCTTTTTGTCCTGGGGTTTCACTGTCAGTCCTGTCTTGTCCTGTTCAGGTTTGGTCTACCCCATGTGATGGGTCCTGGTGTTCCCTCGTCCTCTGCTGGTCACTGGACATCCTGCCTCTGTTTCACCCCTGGACTCTTCCTCTTGGGTTCATCCAGTCCCCGTTTTAGGGCAGATGCCTGTGGACAAACTTCACACTAATGAGACCTCCAGTTTACTGGTCCTGTCAAAGGCGGAGAGGGAGATTTTAAGGCTGCACTTTCACCCAATATTTGGCTAAAAATAGTTTTTTGGAGACATTTGAGAATGATAGGTTTTTGTTGTTTTTTTAAAACTAGAATTATTAATCTTTCTATAAACTGTCACCTTTTTAGTGTGTTGTTTAGTGTTGTAGAAATAAAGTTATTAAGGCAATGTGCGGCAGTAAAAAATCGTAAAAATAGGTCAATCTGGCTATTTTCAGATTTTTACATTTTTACACTCTATAACATGTCTACTTCAATGTCCTATACTTGGTTTTCACCAAAACGATGTATTTATGCAATAAAAATGAATTTAGTAAACCAACCCAACTGCGTTTGTGTTCGTTTGTTTCTAAAATTGCGTGAAAATGTCAATTTTCAAACTATTGCATCAGCCATTTCTGCTACAAGGACCGCCACACAACGCATACCAAATTAAACTACATTATCTCCCCTACACCATCCTCGTAACCTTTTCCGTCAGAACACGAACCAGTTCGGAAAACTGACCGTTTTAGATGATTAGCATAACGGCGACAGTTTCCAAATATGGGAGATCGACTTGAATTGAGCAGGCCAGTTGGCCGAGTCAGGTCACGTGACCTGCTTGAATTGCAAATGGCGGTTTGTTTACATGCTTCCAACCACGATCGTGATTTGAAAAACTTGCAGCTATGTCTAGACCGTCAGCCAGCTGGTATTTCCGGTTGCACATGCGCTGTCCGTTTTCTGGTTTCGGTTTCGCTACATCCGCTTTCGGTGTCTCCGCGACGCTTCCCACGTGGTTTTTCTCACCGAGATACGCTCGTCTGCTTGTCCACGTTCACAAGACTTTTTCTATTCAACAATATGGACCATCAATCTAGAGGTAAGACCACTCGCTTTTCAATATTTCATTGAGAACAAATATGTGCCTAGGCCTATTCATAAAATCAGTTGTTTCTTCTTCTTTCGTTGACCGTGCAACGTTTTAAAGATTCTGTCAGTAGATGATGTTTCGTTGCCCTGCGTCAGGTCAGATTTTTTTTTTTTAATAGTTTTTTTTAAGAAGTAGGATATATGAAAGGTGAGGGGATGGGGGGAGTGGAGGTACAGTAGTGGAGGTGCGTAGGTGTGTGGGGAGAGCAAGAGGGCAATGTCTGGAGGAAGGAGCAAGGCAGTCCCAGTAATAACCTTTATGATATTGATTTTTGGTCGCAGGCATGTAAACTCAGCACAAATATGTAGTGTCACACGAATGCATGGTATAACCTTTATGATATGAGTTGTCTGTGTTTGTTGAATGAAAATAAAGTACCCTAGCCAGGCAACTCAATGATAATTCATATCTTATAGGTTATTACTGGGACTGCATGTAACTTTTCTGTTATTGTAATGTCATGTGCAATGTCTGCTGGATCTTTGTTAATAAGCTTTTGTAAGTGACATGCACCTCTCATCTCTTTCTCTCTTCTTTCTCTCTCTCCCTCCTTTTTTCTGTTATTTCATTTATTTCCATCCTTCTTTATGTTTTAATATTATATTATTACTGAAAAGTTTTTTGTTGTTGTTTTTTTTTTTTTTTTATTAAGGGTGATGAAAAGAAGTATCATAATGATTACTGTCACTGTATAATTATGTTATTTGCATTCAAACTATGTAATTTATTTGTTGTTCCTTTCAGAATATATTGCTGACAGGTATGTGTACAGTACTTTAGCAGTCATATCGTTGATGATGATTTGTTTCTGCATTAACCATACTTTTGCTGTGTGCAACTGTCTCTTTTAAACCGTAGTAAACATATCATTTGTATTGGCTCCTCTTTGTGAATTGGTAATGGGCTTCGATTTTGTAGACTTACAGTGTGGCTTGTGTGATTGAGGTGACTCTTATATGGTGCAGCTGCATATGCTTTCAATTTCATTCTCATGTTGCTTTCCTTAGGCTTACCCATAGCTGACTTCTCTGAAAACATAAACACATTGATTTATGCCCACTTTTCATCTTTCTTGTATTCATTGTACTGTGCTACTGCGAAATCATATTTTCACCTAGTATTCCTGTTCTGACTATCATACGCTTATCGCCTGTCATTCTCTATCTGTCCTAATTGTTCACTGTTTAACACTGACTTGACACCTTTCTATCAGAATCACTGTACTGAACTGGGAGTAATTATAGAATGAAACAGTACTTCTTCTTCTTGTCATACTCACACCTACAGTTCCATACCTACTCAGCTGTAAGGAAATGGTTTGTAAACATGTAGATCTACAATTCTGACTTACTCCAATGGATTACAATAATCTATTTATGACGAAATTTGTTTCTTTTTTTTTTTCTTACCTCAGCTGAACATTTTGAGGGACACCCATATGGGTGAAGGATTATGTGCATGACTATTTTTACCCCGCCACAAGGGCAGCCACACACTGTCTTCAGGGAGGGGGGGGGGGGGGGCGGCGAAGTTTGGATTTTCAATGAAACACAGATCACTGTAAGTGGTAAAGTGCCAGTATATCACACACAACAAAAGAACAAAACAAAAAACTTCTTTGCCCCATTAAAATTTTTTTGGTAATAAACATACTTTTAAAAGCCATAACACTTCCACAGCCAAATTTGAATTTTTTTTCTTTTTTTTAACTCTTATTGTAAGGACATGGTATTATAAGATAGTGTACTTGGAATGAATGATCATGTATAAATTACCAGAGGTGCCAACCCTTCTGGTTTCGTCTTAAGATCTTCCTGAGGATAATTTTTCTTCCTGAGAAATTGACAAATCTTCTGGTGGAATGAAGATTGAAATGTTCCTTCTTAACCCTTTCTAGTGTGATTTTGTTCTTCTAATTCATTTGTGTCTCTGAAGAATCATGGATTCATAAAGAATAGGCCCTATGCAGTTGAACTTGAAGTGAATGGATGCTGTACGATACTAAATCTCATGTTTTACATGAAATCTTCCTGAAAGATTCAATTTCTTCCTGTCAAATTTTCAAAATTGTAAGGTGAAATTATCAAAGGGGGTTGGCACCTCTGAATTATGCATTTCTATTCTCAGACCGAGTGGAATACACTCAAACTGGGGAATACATCTTTAAGTATACATTTAATGAGAAAGAAATATAATTTTGCAAAGATTCTTGTGAAGGATAAACAAGTTACAATGTCAAATTCTTCTGTCTAAAGGGAAATCTCCAGAAAGGAGGTTTGAAAAGCCAGCAAAGTTTCGTGAAGAGCAGAGGTGGTTTTCCTCCCCCTTCCTCAGGCCTGGTAATGTTCCAGCAGATCCTCGCCTGGAGTCTGACTGCATGGTGGAATTCCAGCATTTGATATGGAACCAGCCAAGCAGACAAATTCTACAAGGCTATGGTATGTGCAGTAGGGGTATTAGTATTATTTGCTTTCCCTCAAATGGAACATATATAAAGTTTATGATAATAATAATAATATATAACATTAACAATAACGGTTATTTATATAGCGCCTAACCCAGAGTTGGCTATAGGCGTTTTACAATTCAGCGCCATACCATGCATTCGTGTGACACTACATATTTGTGCTGAGTTTACATGCCTGCGACCAAAAATCAATATATTTAAAATAAAACCGATAAACGCAGATATCACTAGTTATTCCTTTTTAACTCACGTGTGTCAGCAAAAGTGAGTAATGACCACTAATAACCCTTCTGCACTTGTTGACCAACTGCTGATTTACAGGCACGAGATGGCCAATAAAAAGTAATTATTTCATGGATGGGTCAAGTTTCAACGCACAGAAATGAAGAAAAGAAAGAAAAATTCTGTTTGATTTTCTTCTTATGGATCTCTGTCACACTTTTTGCTTGTTTGTTTGTTTTTTGCTGCATTATACAGTGAGAAACTAGTGGTTAAATTGTGCACTGATAGCATTAATCATC
The DNA here is from genome assembly GCA_030674155.1 of Stramonita haemastoma. Lineage (NCBI taxonomy): Eukaryota > Metazoa > Mollusca > Gastropoda > Neogastropoda > Muricidae > Stramonita > Stramonita haemastoma. The sequence goes on along the minus strand of CM060325.1, from coordinate 25,330,133 downwards.
TCTTTTTTGCAGGCATCACCCCAGAGGAACTCGCCAGCCTCTGCAGTTCAGGTCCTGACGGTTGGCTGTACACCAGCCAGATCATGTGGTTTCTTGACAGAATCAACGAAGTGCCCCAGCCAACTGCTCTCGGCATTTGTATTTTGGCATCAGCACCAGACGAGCTTGCACGTCTCATCAAATGCAAAGATGTAAGCAACGTCGAAAGACTTATTTTTGTTGCAAATGTTGGCAAAAACCCTGACAACAGTGTATTCCTCTCCACTCCATGCAGATCAGGTAGCCATTGGGTTCTGATCACAGTTGAGCTTTCCGACCATCCAGCCATTCTTTACTGTGACAGCAATGGGTGGAACTACCCGCCAGATCTTATGCTGGTACTCTCGGAATACACCCAGCATTTTGGCTTACCCCATCTTCGTGAGATATCCTTTTCTGTCATGCACACCCCAACCCCTCTTGCATACAACCACATTTGCACCACACGCTGTAGGAACTATCCTATACAAACTTGCAGCAATGTCTGTGGACTTGTGGTAGTTGTTTGCTCTGTGATTGCTGCACTGGACCAAAGGCTGTTCACACTGCTGACAAGACCATGCTCTGGGTTAAGAATGTATCTGCATGAACCGACTAGGTATGAGCGGTACCTACGAAGAGTGTTGATCAGTTGGTTTGTGCAAGGGGGCGTAAACATGACACCTGTTTGGCAGTGGCTTGATAAGTCATTTGATGAGTCAGATGCTGCACATTTTTCTGACCACTCATACTGCGCAGCAGCTGCCAGGAGACGTAAGAGAAGGGCTCCAGAAACTGCACCACCACCACCACAGAGTAGGGGGACACAGGGCAAACAGGCCACAGGACCACCACCACAGAGTAGAGGGACACAGGGCAAACAGACCACAGGATCACCACCACAGAGTAGAGGGACACAGGGCAGACAGGCCACAGGACCACCACCACAGAGTAGGTGGACACAGGGCAAACAGGCCACAGGACCACCACCACACACAGGGTCACAGCCACCACACACAGGGTCACCGCCATCACACACAGGGACACCACCATCACACACAGGGACACCGCCACCACACACCGGGGCACCACCATCACACACAGGGGCACCACCAAGGTCTAAGTCAAACAGCAAAAAACAATACATTTGTCCATACTGCCAATTGCACACCAGTTCACGCCAAGCACTTCATAAGCACAAACGCCGCTGTCACAGACATGAAGATGATTCACGCACTAATGCTACACATTGTTTATGCCATCTCTGCCCTGAATTTGCATGTCTGACTATTCAACAGTTAATAGGTCATCATAAAACTGAGCATGGAGAAAATATAAACATTGAAACAAAGGAATTTTGTAGCGAAGAAGACTTTCTCGTTTGGAAAAAGCAGGCAGAAAAAGACACAGCATCTCAGTTTTTCAAGACCAGTGGACAGAGAACATTCAAAGAACATGTGACAACATATTTTAATTGTCACCGCTCCGGAGAGGAGAAATATAGGGTGAGTGACAATGACAGGAAAAGAGCAAAGAAATCTCAAGGTTCCCAAAAAATTGGTTTTAAATGCACTGCGTTCATGACTGTTAGAAAACACTTGGCCAGTGGTAAGGTAACAGTGCAGTATTGTTTTAACCACATTGGTCACTTGTTGAAAATGGGTCATCTGAAACTGTCTGATGAAATGAGGTCTTTAATTGTGGGGAAACTGGCCCAAGGAGTTGAAATTGGAAAGATTCTTGATGAAATTAGAGATAAATTAACTGATGTAACAAGAGACTCGTTGGTAACAAGAAAAGATATACAAAACATTAAAAGCCAATACAACATTTCAGGCACACAAAAACACCCTGATGACGGTGTAAGTGTAGAGATGTGGGTTCATGATTTGAAGTCAGAACCAGGGGATCCCATTATTTATTATAAACCGCAAGGTACCCCACACGATACCCTCAAATCTGAAGACTTCCTTCTGTGCATTCAGACAAATTTTCAAAGGGAAATGGTGACTAAATATTCTACAAAAATAGTTTGCATTGACTCTACACATAAAACCACCCAATATGACTTTCTATTGACAACAGTTCTTGTCCTTGATGAATTTGAGGAGGCCATACCTGTTGCTTGGGCAATATCTAATAGAGAGGACGCTGAACTTCTAGAAGTATTTTTCCAGTCTTTGAGGAATTCTTGTGGACAAGATTTACAGACACTTTCATGAGTGATCTCGCCAGTAACTTCTTCAATGCCTGGTGTGCAATTTTTTCTCAACCAACCAGAAGACTGTACTGCTCGTGGCACGTGGATAAATGTTGGCGAAAGCAGATTCAAGCAATGATACACTCCCATAATGATCAGTGCAGCACCTATGCATTTCTGAAAGTTCTCCAGTCAGACACAGACGAGGCAAATTTCCGTAAATCTCTTCAGCAGTTTCTTGCTTTTCTTGAACCAATATCTCCAACATTCCTAGAATACTTTTCAAGGAATTTTGTTGAAAATGATAAAATAAAGCTGTGGGCTGCCTGTTTCAGAATGCGAGCTGTTGCAAACACCAATATGTTTGCGGAGGCATTTCACAGAGTTCTAAAAGATATCTATTTCAGCCGAAAGCAGAATAGGAGAGTAGACTATTTGTTAGTAACTCTGATAAAAATCGCTCGAGATAAGGCTGTAGAAGAACTCACCAAACTAGAAAAAGGAAAGGTGACACATCGCTTGCGAGAAATTAGAAATAGGCACAAACAAGCAGTTCATTTTAAGGGAATACAAATAAATAATAATGTTGATGCAGAATGGTCTGTGCCTTCTTCAACTATCCACAACAAAGTGTATTATGTTAAGAGAATCCTCACTGAAATGTGCTCTTGTAAACTGGTGTGTGAATATTGTAAGGTCTGCATCCACGCATACACATGCACTTGTCCAGATTTCTTAACAAAAACAGTAACGTGTAAACATATACATGCTGTACATAAAGAAAACCAGGGACAACATGAACAGCCAGCAAACAATGATGATCCTGAAAATGAAGATAACATCAGCTTCTATAAAAACACTTCTTTGCAATGATAAACCTGAGAGTAGTATCAACATTGAAAGGCTGAAAATTGCTGCCCTAAGTAAAGCGAGTGATATCATGGAGCTGGTTAACAAAACAAATGATGTAGCAACATTGCAAGCTGTTCTCAAGCATTTACAGGAGGCGCACAAGATAGGATGTGGACTCCAAGGTTGTTCAGCTACTCAGTTCCAAAATGAAAAGCAAATAGAATATCCACCAAATAAAAAATTTGAAAAACAACGTCGAATCTTTTCCACAAAAAGGAAAAATAAAAAAGAATCTAAGTTAAAATTGAAGAAACCAGACAGGTGTGAAAAAGATAAGATAACATCTCATTTATCTGAAAACCAAGCGGTGAGGTGTGCCATTTGTTTCTGTGAAGATGATAACCAAGATAATCCTGATGTTGACTGGTTTGAGTGCACATCCTGTAACTGTTGGATACATGTTACATGTGATGTGCAGCTAGGAGATGATGGAGAACTTGACCAATGTTCTCTTTGTAGAAACAAGCAGTAATTCATCATGACAGGTCTACAAAGAGAACATTGGTCAAGTTCTCCATCATCTCCATGCCGCACTTCACAAGCAGTAGTTATCATGACAGGTCTTAACCCTAGTAGCGCTATTCCCGGAATACTCCGGAATGACGTAGTGCAGCATTTCTGGCGGCTCGCGGAATATTCCGGGATGACGTCGGTGATCGTAATTGAAGGCTTTCTTTCGCTTTCAAAGGTCATCCAATGAACGTGAAGGCCATTGTAGGGCCGCAGAAATGGGTGAAGGTCGTCCGCAGTCGCAAGCAACGAGGATTCTGATTGGTTTAGAGGTGTTTTTGTTTTTTTTTTTGGACGAACGTCGATCGCTTGAAAACAAAATGGCGGCAAAATGTTTGCGCTCGTATCACTCGAAGTATTTTTCTAGTTTTTTGACGATATTGACGGCGATGAGGAGTTTTAGAGACTGGATTTGGTTGAATTAAACGATAATAGAGACGATAAGGTAAGGATTGTGAAATATTTTTGAAAAACTTCGGAAAAATTGATCGCGATCGGACTGAATCGAGCGGTGCCAAGTTTTGTCCAAAGCACTTCATAGCTACCGGGCGATTTCGATGTCATACATTGTTTTACTTTATTTTAACGCAACACGGCTTCGAAATAACTGTTTTTAAGTCATTTCTATATGCTGTCGAGTACTTTGCATCACACGAAATCAAGCGATTGTCGTATTTTCGTCATAGAACGCCGCCAGTTCGCACGAAATAAGTGTTCACCGCCATGACGATCGCGACGATCATTTCGCTGGACTTTTCCGAGTATTTGACGACCGATAAAGCCACGGAAGCTCTTTATTTTTTCAAAACTTATGTCAAGAGACAGTATTTATCGAATCATGACATTTTTGCACCGCAACAACATTGCACATCGTGTTAAAATCAATCTGGGTCACCGACATCGCAACAGTGATTGGTAGTGCACGCGCAGTTTTTAAACTTTATTTATTTTTTACATTATCATAAACACTACATGCTGCTATAAAATTTCACTCTTTTAAAAGCTTGTTATCTAAGCTTTCCAGTGATTTACAACTTTACACACTTAGTTTAGTTTTACATATCAATATCAAGAGTTGTTTGACCCCACCCTACTGCAAATCAACAATGGCTGCTGTTAATTCAGCCAGCAGCACTTAGTACGGCTGCCGTTATCTCAGCGCTACTAGGGTTAATAAAGTGTGTCATGAACGTAGATTGCTCTGCCTGGTGGTATATGAAAGGTGAGGGGATGGGGGGATAACATTTTATTAAATGTCTCCTACACTTTATCTACTTCATAACACATGTTCAATTACAAGTTGGTGATAATTTTTCACTTTTTTGCCCTTGCCAACAGTGTCCTGTCCTGGGGGAAGTTTGCCACCTGTTCGCTTCATGGTACAGAAACTGTATCTAAGCAATACATGTATCACTAAAAGCTTTTGTGGCTTTAATCATTTTTTTCTTTCTGTACATTTTCAGTACTTTGTGTATTCTCTTGTTAAAGTACAGTCTTTTGTACTTCTATTATCACCCTCTCTGCCAAGAGCAATTTCATACATGTATAAATTCTTCTATTGTCTAAGCATTGGGTGTTGGATTACATGACAGTTTAATTAATTGTACACAATGTTATATGCTGGTATCTCATAGTTGTGACATACACTAGCTCATCATGTGTGGGCGTGGCTGGGTGTGTTGGGTTGCTAGGCAGGTGCGTGTGTGTACGCATGTGTCAGTGTATACATTTGATTAATCTTCGTGATTTAATTTTATTTTGTGGTCTCTATCGCTGTTTCACTATATTCCACATTAATGTTTTAATTCATAAAACCTAAAAACTGTGTAATTGTGTTAAAGGTATACGGACAGCTGATGGTTTTATGTTGAAGATACTGTATTTAGTATAGTTGTCTCTGTCTGTGTGTGTGTGAGAGAGAGAGAGATAGTGTGTGTGTGTATGTGTGTGTGAGAGAGAGAGAGAGAGAGAGAGAGAGAGAGAGAGAGATGTAATTATGGGATTACAGTCAGATTTGTGAAAGTTTTTACAACAGAAAGAGAGATATATGTAATTATGAGATTACAGTCAGATTTGTGAAAGTTTTTACAACAGAAATGCTGTTGATTTTATATTGAAATAAACTGAGTAAATTGTGTACAAATGTGCCAGCATCCAATAGTGTGATTGGTGTGTGTGTGTGTGTGTGTGTGTGTGTGTGTGTGTGTGTGTGTGTGTTAAAGTCAGTCATTAGACATGTGAGACTCTGACAGTTTTATTTTATTTGTGTGTGTGTGTGTGTGTGTGTTTTGCACAAACCTATATTTTTTACTCAAAATACACTAACTAAACGAGATCAGAGTGTATTCCTGTTTACATAATTGCTTCAAGCCCCAACCTTTACAACGAAAATATAGGCCTACCGTGACCTACCGCGAACGCATCACAGAGGCACAGCACCCGGCTGACCCATCCACTGTCGTGACTGTGCTATGATGTTCCTTCACGAACAGCGCATACACTAGTCACAGGCAGACGAGTTTCTTCCCATGAATTATTTTAGAGTGGAACAGACTGCCGGCTTAAACAGCTACCGTGTCATCCCTGGACGATTTCCAGACCAGGCCTAAATCCATCCATCAATGCAGCAATATCGCCACTCGGTTGGTGTTGGCTGCCTAAACCAAAGAAGAATGCTAAAATCGTCGTCTGCTAGCCAAACCGACAGCGCATGTGCAACCGGAAATACCAGCTGGCTGACGGTCTCGACATAGCTGCAAGTATTTGAAAATATGGGTCCTGTGAAGAAATCATCGGTTCGAGCAAGTCCTAAAACTAAATCAAAGCAGAGAAAGCACCTTGCCTATGCAAGGCTATGCAAAAAAACACAAGATAGGGCTGAATTAGCGAGAATAGATGCTGAATCGAGCCCAGTTTCACTGCCTTCAACCAGTGCTGATTCATCTTCAACAACGCCGGCTACTTCTGGTACTCGAGATTCTGTTTTAGGGAACAAAACTCGTTCTCAGTTCAAAATAGAGTCTTATGAGGTTGTAAAATCGCAAACTGAGACTGATACTGCCAGTACATCAACATCAAGTGATGCAGAGAGAGGTATAGTGGACTTTAGTTGCATTGACAAAGTAGTGAAAAATCTGTGTTGTCCTAGGTGCAAAACAAAGAGTAGTTTATCTTTCAAAACTGACAAAAAGAAGCCATGTGGGTTAGCCACCCATGGATATGTGTTTTGTTCAGTTTGTGATGAAGCTGTGGAGGGGACAGAGGGATTTTTAGCTGAGAAAGGGGAGGGGCTGAAAGACTACAAAATAAACAGACAAGCTGTCTTTTCAGCACTAGTATGTGGTCTTGGAGCTACATCATTCAACAATTTTAATGAAATGCTGAATCTGCCAGGACTGCACCACAAAACTTTCCATAAAAAAGCAGACCAGTTGTATTCTAAACTCAGTGAGTTTGAAGACCAACTATTTGCAAAAACAGCAAAATATGTTAGGCAGGTTCATGCGCGTCATGCTGGCATCACCCTGAATGATGATGATGTGCTGAACATCAGTGTAAGTTTTGATGGGACATGGCTGACAAGGGGACACTCATCACACATAGGCATAGGATGTGTCGTGGACCTCCTGACAGGAATGTGTCTTGATGTTCATGTGATGTGCACATACTGCCAAGTATGTGAATCAACTGGCCGGAAAATCCTCGCTGAGAAGCCACTGGAGTTTGCAGCTTGGGCAGTCGAGCATCTCTCCAAATGCGACAAGAATTTTACTGGTAAGCTACACATATTATCATGAGAAAGTTTTGTGCTTCTTTGTTTTTGTTATGTACAAGATTGTTACAATCCTATGTGTGTCATTACAGATAAAATATGTTTCCAACTTTATCAGTGTAGGTGTGATTTACATAACTTCCACAATATGAAGCTGAAAGAATGTTCAGAATTACAAGAAGAAAAGTCAGTGTGTTCATGGAAGACAAAGCAAAATTTGACTTTGAAATAAGCTGAAAAATGAGAATATTGATGAATGATATTGCAAAATTTGAAACTGAAAAAGGCTGGAAAAATAAGTTTTTTTATGGAGTCTACAGCCAATATTTTATGATTATTTCTTTTCTTGGCATGTGATTTCCAGTGAAAATATGTTTTTTGATTTAGAGAGAGAGTGTGTGTGTACTGTATGTTTTCACTCTTGCATGAATGTGTGTCATAATATATATATAAATAATATAATATATATAACATAATATATATATATATATATATATATATATATATATATATATATATATATATATACATACATACATACACAGCTCTGTCTCAGTCTTTCTGTATACCTGTGTATATTATGAAATGTGTCATACATACACTGAACCAATTTACTCTTGCACTTGTAGGTCACACAAACATAAAATGGATTTTGTGCTTGAACACACACACACACACACACACACAATGCACACAGATTACACACACACACACACATGCACATAGATTACACACACACACACACACAGATTGTATTACAGGCAATTTATTTTCTGTCAAATTTGGTATATGCAGGGTCCTCTGGCATGATGGAGGTGGAGGCAGCCCGTGTGCTCTGGTGGCGGTCAGTGGAACGCTACAAACTCCGCTACACTGTTCTGCTGTCAGATGGGGATGCCAAGACCTTCAATGAGCTGACATCCATCAAGCCCTATGGTGATGCAGTCCAGATTGAAAAGGAGGAGTGCATCAACCATGTCAGCAAGCGACTGGGATCAGCTCTGCGCAACCTGGTGACCGACTGCAGGAAGAAAGGTATCACCCTGGGAGGTCGCGGCCATGGTCAGCTCACGCAGAATGCGATTTGCAAACTGACCATTCATTACGGTCGGGCTATTCGCAAGAGTAGCAGTGTAGAAGACATGAAAAAAAATGTGATGGCTTCCCTTTATCACTGCTACTCTACAGACAGCAAGCCCCGCCATGAACTGTGCCCTGTGGGGTTGACTCGTGGTGCTTCTACCAGGCTGCCCTTGCTCAACATTCCCTGCCTGGGCCCCACAAGACACTGGTCCACACCCCCCTCAACCATGACAAGCTGCACCAACACCTGTGGCCAGTCTATGAGAAGTTGACAGAGACTCAGCTTCTGAGTAGATGTGTAGCTGGCAAGACTCAGAATTCCAATGAGTGCTTGCACAGCCTCATCTGGTCTCGCTGTGCCAAGGACAAGTTTGCCTCACGACGACGGGTGCAATTTGCAGTCCTGACAGCCATCAGTGAGTTTAACTATGGCCCAGCTGCTACTCAGGACACTGCCAGCTTCTTTGGATTCAGCAGAGGAGCTCACATGAAGAGACTGGGGTCAAAAAGACAGCAGAAGAGAGAGAGGAACAGTCTCAAGTACCACAAGGACAAGGCGACCAAGAGGCGGGATACTGTTCGTGCTGCCAGACTGAAGAGACAGGAGGAGCTGATGCAGCTGGAAGGGGGCCCTGCATATGCTGCAGGACAGTTCTGACAGTGTGATTGTGTTGTTGGGGGTTGGATGGGGGGTCTGAAGCTGTCAACCAAAACTGTGAGTAAAAATTATGAATCTTACTATGTTTGTTCACTTTCCGTCTCTTTTTTTGCCGTTTTCTCTTTTTGCACTGTCTGGGATGTGATGATAACTTTTTCTCAGAACCTGTCTATCAGAATCTCTTGAAATTTGGCACACTTGTGCATTGGTGTATAGGTTACAGACAAATAGAGAGATTTTTAAGATATATCCTTTAATTTTTCTTTTTATGAGATTTATTGTGTAATATCGGGTATAACTTGAGGTCGGTAAAAAAAAAAAATCATAAAAAATCAAAAATCATAATTCAAAAAAACTTTCTATATAACTGTAAAGACATACACACTATACATTTGTGCCAAATATCAATGATGTGGGATGCATAGTGTCTGTATAAAATCATTTATAAAAAATCCAAAATGGCTGCTGTTTTTCCCGTTTCCATGGTAACGGCCAAAAAAAAAAAGTTTTGATGACATTTTTACTTTCAGGGCACTTAGTGCTATTTGTTTGTATCAATTAAACAACCTTATTTTATTTATTTCAAAAGTTAAAATTTACTGCCTCACATTGCCTTAACAGGCCTAGTGTTAGATTGAAAGTAATAAAAATGGCCATTATATTTGCCAAAATAAAGTTTTCAGGACAAACCCACTCAGGTCAAAATAGACATTCCAATCTAACAGGTAAAATCTCTTCATCTGCTTTGCTGACAACACTGACATGTACTGAGCTGAGCAATCCAATCCAATCCAATGATGTTGCTTAGAGCCCCGCCGACCACACAGGCCATATCAGGGCTGTCACCTCGTCATATTTTAAAACTCAAATTAAAACTGTGCGACTATATACAGCCTCTTCCTAGGTAAGGCAGCTCTGCCGAGGTGACCAGGTATTTCTGCCATGTACAAAAAACAAATCATAAAATGGAAAAGAAACATGAAGGAATCAGACTCTGTCGAAGCCAATCCAATCCAATTATGTTGCTTAAAGCCCCGCCAACCACATAGGCCATATCGGGGCTGTAGACCTACAGCAGTGTTCTCCTGTCCGCTCCCCAGTCAGTATGGGCGATCACCCGCAGGAGGTTCAGGGCTTTCTGACATGACGTCTTCAGATGTTGGATATGGCTCCTGTAAAAGACAAAACCATGACCACAAACACACAAAGCTGCTTATGACCTACCTGCTAGAAAGAAACCCACTTACTGTGGACACCATTTTGCTGAACATAGCAAACGGGAGATCTGCATCACCTGAGGTGAATGCTGATTCTGCCAAAGCTATTTGGCAAGAAAATTCTGAATGAGATGACAGGCAAAACTGTACTGGAAGCTATGATCAAAAAGAAGAACCATGTTGTTACTCATGCAGCGAAAAGCTCTGTAAAGGTCAGGCAGGAATGAACCCACTGCTCCTGTTCCAGCATCAGGATAACTGCTAGAAGCAAGAAAGTCATTGCTTGCAGACTCCAACCCAATCCAACGATGGTGCTTATAGCCCCGCCGACCACATAGGCCATACCAGGGCTATCGCCTCGTCACATTTTAACCCTTACGCTGGTTGTCACGACAATAGTCGCGCATCTTTCGTATGCCATTGACTGGCAGTCGCGACTATAGTCGTTGGGGGGGGGGGGGGTTTAGGTCACTTTGACCGTTTACAGTTACCGTTCTTGGATGGGAAACCTCTTTGTTCCACTGTATCTCATTAGCATATTCATGAGAGAGGCCCGGCAACCTGTTTTTGTGTACTTGGAAGAAGTTTTAGAGTACGTGACCACTAAATATACCCGGCACACCGATTTCAAACTCGGCAAGATGGCAGCGCATCGAAACACGCCACGCTAACACAACTTGTTTGCTGAATACTTCGACATTTTGTTGGGAAATGCAAACTTCGATGAAGTAAATCCAGAAGAAGATGACTATCTGGGGGAGTTGATGCTGACTGGGGATCTGAGGGATTTAGATCAGGCTCCAAACAACAATGACTTTGATGGCAACGCTCGATCTGGCTGTAGTGAGGGAGATGGAGGTGCTGTTGTCAACATGCCATTTCAGCGTCCAAATGCGCTCAATGTTGAAGACTTTCCAGTAAATCCTCAGCCCCTAGACTTTTTCCAACTATTTATTGATGATGGGGTGATCGACAGGCTGGCTGAGCAAACGAACCTGTTCGCTCAACGAAAGATCGATGCAGGAGCGTTGAAACCGCACTCACGGTAAGCACACGAGTTTTATTTTCATGTAGATTGTGTTCATAATTAGCAGTTTTTATTCATGGTAAGTGTTACAAATATTCAAGTAAAAAGTGTGTGTGTTTGTGTGTGTGTTTGTATGTTTGTCTGTGTGATGAGCCACTATATTATGTTTTTTGTGCTCTGTTGTGTTGTTTTTTCAGAGTTGGAGATGGGAAGAGTTTTTGTTTGTTAGATTGTAGATATATATCTACAGAAGAAACAGCACACAAACTTGACTGCAGTCATCAGCCAGATGAATTGTTTGTGAACTTGTTGGAGTGTTTATGAATGCATGGCATATTTGTTATTATGAGTGTGTGCATTATGTGTTGTGTTTATTTTGAATGTTTGTGACATTTTGTGTATACTTTATTTTGTGTATGTGTATTTTATGTTCTGCATACTTTCACACACAGGGATTCAGTTTATAGTCTCAACTGAAACACTTTAGTGTGTGTGTATGTAGTGTGTGTGTGTGTGTGGTGTGTGTGTGTGTGTGTGAAAACAGTATAGATCATTTTTATTTTTTTCAGGCTGCATCGCTGGTCAGATGTCACAGCAGCAGAGATGCGGGTCTTCTTCTCCTTGGTCATCTTGATGGGCCTGGTCCTCAAAGCCACCATTGAGGAGTACTGGAGACAGGATGAAGCCACCTCCACTCCCTTCTTCTCCAAGAATATGTCTCTGGTGAGGTTTCAGGCAATCCTCAGCCATTTTCATCTGGTGGACAACACCCTAAGTAATGGTTCTGACCAGCTTTACAAAATCCGGCCATTCTTTACCCATCTTCGTCTGCGATTTGCTGAGGTGTACACTCCAGAGCAGGACATCAGCTTCGATGAAGCGACTTGCCCATGGAAAGGGAGACTGCGCTTCCAAGTGTACAACCCAGCAAAACCAGACAAGTTTGGTATCAAGCTGTATGAGGCCTGTGAGGCAAAAAGCGGGTATGTCCTCTCTATGGACATATACCAAGGGTCCACGCCATCTACAGATGTGACCGAGGCACTTGATCTTGAAGAGGGCCCGAGTACCTGAGTACCACATCTCAGGTTGTGCTGGGTGTCCTGGCTTTTGGAGGTCTGCTAGACAAAGGCCATAGGATCTACATGGACAATTACTACACCAGTCCAGAGCTCTTCACCCAGCTGTACCTCTTCAACACCTATGCCTGTGGTACAGTCCGTACAACCAGACACGGCATGCCTGAGGCCTTCAAAAAGCAGAGGCGACGAGGTGACAACATCCAGCTGACACAAGGGCAGAGTATCTTCCAGCACAACGATCATCTCCTTGCGGTGAAGTACCATGACAAACGGGATGTCAACATGCTGTCCACCATTCACCCACCGCAGGAGATGAAGCTGGACAAAAGGGATGACAACGGAGACTCCATCTGGAAACCCCTGTGCATTGTCAACTACATACAATGCATGGGGGGTGTAGACACCTCAGACCAGATGTTGAAAAACTATTCCTTTTTGAGGAAGACCAACAAGTGGTGGAGGAAGCTTTTTTTTTTTTATTTGTTCACGGTGGCAATGTGCAATGCCTACCATCTGCACCGGAAGTTTGCACCTGTGAAGCTTTCCCACCATGAGTTCAGGAGGCAGCTTCTTCATCAGCTGATTGCCTCTGCCCCTGATGCCCCACAGCCTGCAGCAAGAGGAAGGAAGGCAGCCAACCCACCCAGACGACTGATTGGGACACACCGACCAAGCTTCAATGTGGCCAAAGTCGGTGCCAAACGGAAGCATCCGGTACGGGATTGTGTTGCCTGCAATCCAGCTCGAAAAAACATGGAGGGCTTCAAAAGGAAACAGTCCAGCTATCAGTGTGAGCAGTGCCAGGTTACTCTGTGTGTTCCTGTTTGTTTTGAAGTCTACAACACCAAGGTTGACTATCTAAGAGTCCTGAGGGAGCGTGCAGCAGAAGATTAGCCTTAGGTGAATCATGGTGCAGGTGACAACTAATTACAGAGGCTCACCTGTACAACATATACATGGAGTGTTTCTTTGGAAAGTGTTGTGCTATAATCTAGTTCATTTTTCTTGTGTGTATCTGAGGCAACCAGTTATTTTTTCTTCATATATCTTTACCAAAAAAAAAGGGAGTTTTTTTGTGCGGAAGCAGGACGGACATTTTACCTGTGTATTAAACCCTGTAGCCCAATATGTGGTGGAGAGTCAACATCAATGAGACTTTAGCATCTTGTGGTGACTAAATATCCTGTTTTGGGTGACTGTGGAGTGTGTTATTCTTACCTGGACCTTGCGCTGGGAAAAAAAACCTGTTTTTCTACATTTCATCCAGGTATGTGAACTATTATGTTTTACTAACCCCCTAAAAATGTGTTTGTATTGTTCTTTGTTCAATTCTGAACAACTTTTATTCAATATGTATTGTTCAAATATGCATGGAAAGAGAAATAAGACAGCATTAAAAAAATGACCGTTTTTCTGTGTTTTTCTGTCTGTTAATTGACCGGTGGCTGTACTAAGTATAGTGTGGAAGTGGGCCAGTGTAAGGGTTAAAACTCGTATTAAAAGTGTGCGACTTATGTACAGTTTAAAACAAGGTATAAAACCAACTCAACCGAAAGAAGGCCCCGTACGCCGTGGAGCTGGTGACGTCTTTCCTGTGTGTGTGCGCATGTGAGTGTGTGTGTGTGTGTGTGGGGGGGGGGGGGGGGGGGGTCGAGGGGGGAGGGAGAATGGTGTTGGTGTCCATGCACATGTTCATTAAATTACCTACTTACCTTTGGTATATATTTTTCAGCTGGAAGATTTCAACATGCCTGGGAGAAACAAAGGTACCTACAACCGCTACACCCAGGAGACCCTCCAGCAATCCAATCCAATCCAATAGTGGTGCTTTGAGCCCCGCCGACCACATAGGCCATATCAGGGCTATCGCCTCGTCACATATTAAAACTCGTATTAAAAGTGTGCAAGCTGTGGAGGCCATCACCAGCCGTGGCCTCTCCTACGGAGCGGCATCACCCAAGCAGTGTGGTGTGCCCAAAACAACCCTGAAAGATCATGTTGCCGGGCGCTCCAAACTGGGCAAAAAGGCGGGAAGAACACCCAGCATTCCGCCAGAAGTGGAGGACCAGATGGTGGGCAAAGTCATTGACGCAGCCAAGTCAGGCTTTCCACTGACGAAAAGACAGTTCCTGACGAAAGTTGGCCTTGTGGCCCAAAAAATGAACTTGAAAACACAGTTTAAAAACAACCTTCCCTCTGAGGAGTACTGGCGCTCCTTAACACATTTCCTACCAGAAACGAGACAGTCTCGTTTTCGTCTTAACGTTCCTGTAGACCAGGAACGAGACAGTCTCGTTTTCTATGGGTACTTTCGTTTCGGCACTTCTCTCGTGAGAGTTATTATTCCTACAGGCCTATAGATGGCGCTACAATCAAGGGAACTAACTCTAGTAGGCCTGTAGGCTATTCAAACGTCGGTAGAACGTTGTAGGACCGCCAAACAAGATGTCGAAGCGACGAGCAATGCCAGCGAAGTATCGCGACTACGAACTGTTTTTGGACTCTGACAGCGATTCCGACGATGCTGCTGAAGAAAGCGATGACGAGTTTCATCCAAGTGATGAAGATGAAACTTCGATTGTAAATGAACAGGAGATCGAAGAAGAAGCTGAAGAGATAGTTGCCGAACCACAACCATCAACCTCGACTGCAACCGGTCGAAGTTTTCGAGGAGGAAGGAGGGGGGGTGCACCTCGAATTTCGTCAACAACCAGAAGAGGGGTGCACGCCAGCAAGAGAGGCACCAGACCGATGTTTTGTGGACAGAAGAGGGCACTGACGACCAGCCACATATCCCAAGGTTTACAGGTAAGTCTTGCATTGTTTTTATTTTGTTATTTGTTGCTCTTGTGTTGTGCAAGTGCATGCATATGAAAGAGTGTGTGAGGTGGGCGTGGCATTTGAATTTTTTTTTTCTCTACATGAACTGGTGTCAACAATTATGCTTTTCACACCTTTTTCTTTTTTTATTATTTCAGCAGGGATTTTATGAGTCTGTACTGGAGTGCAGATGCAAATGAGTAGCTTCATAGAGGGGATTTTATATCTTTTTATTCCAAGTTCAAGTGCACAATTATAAAAACAAAACATAGATATGTTGAAACACACACACATGTACACACACACACACAAACACAGTGTGTGAGGTGGGCGTGGCATTCAAAATCGGTTTTCTGAACATGAATTGTCAACAATCATGCTTTTCACAGCTATTTTTCTTTCTTTTTTTTTTTTTTATTTCAGCAGGGATTTTATTAGTTTATACTGGAGTGCAGATGCAAATGAGTAACATCATAGAGGGGATTTTTTTTTCTCTTTTTTTTAATTCCAAGTTCATGTTGCACAATTATAAATACAAAATATATAAACAGATATATTTGTTGAAACACATGCACAGACACAGACACAGAGAACACACACACACAGAAAGAGACAGTCAGCCAGCCTGACAGGCATAAAAGTCAAAAATAGTCATTGAGCCTGACAGAGGCATAGTACGGCTGCTATACATTCTGTGTACAAAACCATATTTAGGTGTGTGTTTGTGTGTGTGTTTTACACACACTGTACCAAAAATAAAATCAAATTTTGTTTGCACACAGGTTTATTGTGCTGTGGGAGTTTTATATGATTGTGTGAATACATTTTTATTTCAGATCTTGATTTCACTGTCCACATATAGTCTATATATATTTTTTTTTTATTCAGCTTTGCTCAAAATCTAACATAAAAATATTTGTTTCAGGCAGCCCAGGCATAAAGGTGGACATTCAGCCCGATGCCTCAGCTTGGGAGTACCTCCAGCTCTTCATCGATGACGAGATGCTGACGCAGATGGTGGACCAGACCAACCTGTACGCCCAGCAGTACAAGACCGCCCTTGGACCGGCCATCAAACCCCACAACCTGCTTGCGGACTGGACAGAGGTCACTACAGGGGAGCTGAAGGTGTTTCTGGGGCTGCTCTTTTTTATGGGGATTGTCCAGAAACCAGACATCAATAGTTACTGGTCTACAGATCCCCTCATAGAAACCCCCATCTTCAGGAAGAGCATGAGCAGGAACCGCTTCGAGGCCATTCTCATGGCTTTCCATCTGAACGACAACACAAAGAATTTGCCTCGTGAGGATCCTGCCCATAACAAGCTCTTCAAGATCCAGCCTCTTGTGACCAAGCTGCAAGAAAAGTTTGCTGCAGCTGTGTACAGTCCGAAGCAGGACCTGGCCATCGATGAATCCATGATGCCGTGGCGGGGCCGAGTTGGCTTTCGCCAGTTCATCCCCAGCAAGCCCATCAGGTATGGGATAAAAATGTACCTGTGTTGTGGAAGTGACTCCTCATATGTCAGCAAGCTGGAGATCTACTCTGGCAAAAAAGGGGAGCAGCGGGAGAAAGACCACGGCCCCAATTTGGTGAAGCGCCTGTCTGAGGGCTTTCATGGGAAGGGGCACACGATCTACATGGACAGCTTCTTTTCCTCCGTGGATCTGTTCACGGATCTTCGGCGGAAAGGAACCACAGCAACTGGCACCATCAGGAAGGACAGGCGGGGTTTGCCTACACAGCTGGCAGAAACGCCTCTCCAGAAGGGCCAGACTGCGGAAATGAAGCGTAAAATACCTTCCAATGACGACGACGAAGACGACTCAGATGCCAGTCTGCATGTGTTGAAATACAACGACAAGAAGATGGTGACCCTGCTATCCACATGCAGTACTGGCAGATGAGTGGACAGTGGGAAAAAAAATCTGACCACCAACGAGCCCATCATGGTTCCAGGAGTAGTACACAGCTACAACCAGAACATGAATGGTGTTGATCAGTTTGATCAACACCTTCAGTACTACTCCTTCAACCGCAAGACCTGGAAGTGGTGGAAAAGGGCCTGCTTTCATCTGCTTCATCTGGCCAAAGTGCAAGCCTTCCTGGTCTACCGGATCAACAACCCCGGCACCAAGACCACCCAGTTGCAATTCACCATGGACCTGATCAGGCAGATGATGGCAGAACCACCAGCGCGCAAACAATTCAAGCGCCAAATCACAGATCCTCCAGCCAGACTGCAAGAAAAACACTTCCTGGCAAAAGTACCTGCCACAGCCAAGGAGTTCCCCACACGAATCTGTGTTGTCTGCTCCAAGAGGAAAGCCACAGGGAAGGGGTACGAAGTCCGGAAGGAGACCAGGTACGAATGCCGGGAATGTGACAAGGGTCTGTGTCTGGGGGAATGCTTTGAACGGTACCACACGAACCTGGCCTACAAAAAACCAAGGTTGGATGCAGGAGACTAATAGAAGTGTACATAAACATTTGTACATAGCTATGTGTATAGTGTGAGTGTGTGTGTGTTCCTATAGAGTGTACAGTCTACTGCTGAGAAATCCACCACCTTCATAGTCACTGGAACTCTGACAACTTTTTTTTTTAAAGTGTTTTTCAACCTCCAATTGGATTATTATGTGTTTATTATGTGTTGTGCTTGGACTGTTCCTGAGCTACTGTGAATCATCACCTCAAAAAACAGGTCAGTGACTCTTTTTGTGCAAGTTTGTCAAGTGCGTTACCTGTTTCTGTTTTTTATGTACTGATTAAAATAGTTGGTAAAGAAAAAATTTCACTTTTGAGTTAGTTTTTTTTGTTGCAAGAAAAGTAACACACACTCTGCCACGTACATGCCAAATTTCAACACAAACAAACCAGTAGTTTTTTTGTTATGACGTTTTGTATTGGGTCACCCACTTTTCAAGTCAGTAAACTCAAAATTGCTTGGGCACAGGGTGCTGATCTCCCCTTTTTTACTTGGTAGGAATAGGGTTAAAACGAAGACATCCTGAGCTGACCATCAGGAGCCCAGAGACCTGCGGCACAAACAGGATGCGAGGCATGAATGTGGGTCTCATCAACCCATATTTTGATGACCTCCAACAACTGATGGAGACCCACAACTTTTTGCAGAAACCGCATGTTGTGTGGAATGCGGATGAAACTGGTATCCAGTTTTCACCGGATGCTGCCAAGGTGATTGCGAAAAGAGGAGCTCGACAGTTGCTGGCGAGGACCAACTCCAGGGAGAGTGTCACCACTCTTGTCTGCGTTAATGCTGCAGGAAGAGCCATGCCACCTCTATTCATCGTCAAGGGGAAGACAATGAGGTCAGTGCAGTCTTTTGCCACACTTGATGCTCCCACTGGCTCCATGTGGACGTACCAATCCAATGCATGGATGGAGAACGTCATTGGAGTCGAGTGGTTCAAAAATCTGTTCCTGAAGAACTGTGGTCCAGACCGACCACAGTTGCTTATTATGGATTCCCATGGCTCCCACGAAGTTGTTGAACTGTTGGAGCTTGCTCGACAGGAACAAATACACATTTTAGCCCTTCCTCCCCACACAACGCATTATCTGCAGCCTCTGGACAGGGTGGTGTTTGGGCCTTTCAAGAAGGCCTACAAAAAACACTGCACAGAGTTCATGTCAGCAAACCCTACAAACATCATTAACAAGGTGACCTGGCCTCGCATTATAAATCAAGTGTGGCAGGAGGTCATGACAGCTGACCTCTTGAAGAAAGCATTCGAGGCAACGGGGATTCTGCCCGTGGACAGGAGCAAAATCCCCATGGAGGCTTTTGCACCGTCTGCTGCCCTAGACCGTGAAGAATTGCCCCCTGTTCACAACAGACGGACTGCAACAGCAACTGCAGCCTCCACCTCGACAACGACCTCAACAGCGACTGCAGCCTCCACCTCAACGACGACCTCGACAGCGACTGCAGCCTCCACCTCAACAACGACCTCGACAGCGACTGCAGCCTCCACCTCGACGACGACCTCGACAGTGACTGCAGCCTCCACCTCGACGACGACCTCGACAGCGACTGCAGCCTCCACCTCGACAGCATTAGGCCTACATCAAAACCTGGTTGACTACATGGACACCACCAATGCTGCTGTGGAGGAGGGGGCATCAGTGGGCACTGAGGTCATGGATGAAGACCTCGTCACACTGCCTATCACCCTAGAGGAGGTGGCAGGACTGCAGGGACTGGTGATAGATAGAAGTGGAGGGTGGCAACAACATTTGCCTGGACTTGAACAATGTAGGGGAACTCCCATTTGTCAACTGTGGCCCAGTGACTTCCTATCAGCCGAGGTGGAAGAGGTTTTTAGATCAATCAAAAAAAGCAGTCACAAACAAAAAACCGAAAAGGTTCACAAAGTAACCATCGCCTGCTCACAAGTGACGCAGTTTTTGCAACAAAAGTAGCACAACAGGTAGAAAAAGAGCAGAAAGAACAAGACAAACAAGCAAGAAAAGAGAAGGCTGAAGAAAGAAAAAAAGACGGAAGAAAATAAAAGCCTGTCCCACCTCATGCTGATGGGTAGATACTGGCCTACAGTTGACAAAATGGGAGGGTTTGTTTTTTTTCAATGCCACCTGTGCCAAAAAAAAAAAAGCCCCAACTTTGGTGACAGTTTTTATGCATGTTTTGTTTATGCTCGTTCCCCCCCCATTTTTTAAAGACTTCCGCTCCTGGCAAGATACTGATGCCAGCGAGATGAAAGCATTTTTAGCAATGATTTTGTATATCGGACTTGTGAGGAACTTGGACAAAAACACTACCGAGTACAATATTTTTTCACAGTTTTTCACTGATCAAGTGATCGACTTGCTTGTGGTTGAGACAAACAATTATTACAAGGAGGTGATTGTGAAGAAGGGGTGTGTGGACGCACTTCCAAAACATTTGAACTGCCACTCCTGGCAAGATAACTGATGCCCAGTGAGAGGAAAACATTTTACAAGCTGATTTTTGTACGCAAATGGATTGTTGTTTACATTGGACTTGTGAGGCTTCGTAGTTACGAACTGTACTGGAGTACTGATCATCTCATCAACTTGGGGGATTCAGGAGCATCATGTCACGCAACAGATTTTCGAATCTTCTCACATTTCTTCACGTTGCCAACAACAACGATCCCCAGGCCCACAACAACCCAGGCCACAAAATAGAAAAAATATCCTCTCTGCTTCTTTCCAACTGGCAGAGAGTATACTACCCCAACAAAGAAATAAGCGTGGATGAAACCCTGGTTCCCTTCAAGGGGAGGACCAAGCTACTCCAGTACATCCCTTCAAAGCCTCACAAGTGGGGCATCAAAGTTTGGACTTTGGCAGATGCAAAAACATCGTACGTGTACAACTGGAAGTTGTACACTGGAAAGGAGCCCCAGCCTTCAACATCATCAGGACAGCCCCGGCCCTCTACATCTTCTGATGACCCCCAGCCTCCACCAGCCAAGGTTGCCAAGACGGAGGTGTCAACCGCACATGGGATCGGCCATCAGGTTGTTTTCAACTTGTGCATTCCTTTGATGGACAAAGGTCATCACATTTATTGTGACAATTTTTTTTACCAGCCCTCAACTGTTCAGTGCTCTAGCTGAAAATCAAACTGGTGCATGTGGCACACTGAGGAAATACAGGAGAGGTGTGCCAATCCAATTCAATCCAATAATGGTGCTTTGAGCCCCGCCGACCACATAGGCCATATCAGGGCTATCGCCTCGTCACATATAAAAACTCGTATTAAAAGTGTGCAACTATGTACAATTTAAAACGAGGTATAAAACCAACTCAACCATCCTTGCCTGTATCGACGTCCCGGTCGACCATAAGGTGTGCCTTCAGTTGTGAAAACCGTGACACTGAAAAAAGGGGATCCACCAAATGTGCACAAGGAAAACAACCCGACCTACATCACCTGGGAGGACCGTCGGACAGTCAGGGTTTTGACCTCTGTGCATAACAGGACTACGTATAAAAAAAAAGGTCAGATCAAAATTCCATCCTGATCCTGTGAGGACAGTCAACCATCCAAAGGCCATCCAGCTGTACACCCAGTTCATGGGGTGGACCTTTCTGATCAGATGTCCTACTCCATGAACATGCATTGCTGCCTGAAGTGGTGGAAAAAAATATTCCTGTGCAACCTCCTGGAAGTGTCTGTCTCCAACGCCAAAGTCATCTGGAAGGAGTTCAGCCCCAGGGCAGGGAACAGCTGCTGCAAGGCAGACAGGTTTCGCCTGGCCATCATCCACGGTCTGCTGGAAGGCCACGTGAGAAAAAAACGTGCCTTCCGCAGACCTGCCCTGGACCCCCCCTGCCCGTCTCCTGGACAGACACTTCATAGGACTGAACCCCAACAAGCTGCCCAGTGGTAGGAGGTCAAATCCTGACTGTGGTCAGGTGTGTTCAAACAGAAGTGTGAAACGACACCAGACATACTACATGTGTATGGACTGCCGTGTTCCCATGTGCATTGAACCCGGTTTCCGCCGATACCACACCCTCCTGGATTATAAAATTGACCGTGGCCCAAATCTCCACCCCAAATAGAGTGTACAGACAACCCCTCCACCCCATATGCAGATGTACATAAAGTAAGTTCAATAAATTTGAACTATCAACTAACTGATTGTGGAGGTTTTTTGTTTGTTTGTAAGTTTGTATACTTGTTCGTGAGTGTGTTCGCATAGTTTACTAATATTACTGAGCTAACTTTTTTATTATGCATGTTTGTATGCCTGCTTTTATTTTACTTCTTTTTTATGATCCTTTACCCTTTGAATAGTAATAATTACATATATTATTGAATAACCACCATAGCCAACAACAACAACACCACCACAACCGCTCGACAACCACAAAGCACACAAGAGTCAAATGACAAAATATATTTTCTTTCTTCAAAAGTACACAAGCACAGAAAATTTCATGCAAATTTATCGTCATTCTGATTTTTTATGATTTTTTAAAGTCAGTAGGTGTAAAACTGAAGGACTGTGCAAAAATTACTTGGTATACAGTGGTTAGTAAGAGAAACGGAACTTGGTAGTAGAAGAGTTATAGCCCTGCCGACCACACCAGGCCATATCAGGGTTGTCACCTCATCACATTTAAAATTCAGATTAAAACTGTGCAACTTTATACAGATCCAAACCAATCCAATCCAATCCAATGATGTTGCTTAGAGCCCCGCCAACCGCACAGGCCATATCAGGGCTGTCACCTCGTCACATTTTAAAACTCCTATTAAAAGTGTGCAACTAGAGTGAAGTCGCCAGCGATCGCACAGATGCGCGATTTGCGGTACACTTTCGTCTGAACAAGGCTGTTTTTAAATCAGATTTGTTCAGACACCGATTTTGTATACATTTATGGTTCAATTCATCGTTTATTTGAACCACCAACGCTATTTGGTTGTTCAACAAGCCACAAAAAGAGCCGTGAACTGAGCAGTCAACTGCACTCATCCGCCATT
This sequence comes from Stramonita haemastoma, assembly GCA_030674155.1. Classification (NCBI taxonomy): domain Eukaryota; kingdom Metazoa; phylum Mollusca; class Gastropoda; order Neogastropoda; family Muricidae; genus Stramonita; species Stramonita haemastoma. Next base: position 25,307,329 of record CM060325.1, on the reverse strand, counting down.
TTAGGCTTTCGATAAGAACGGAAGGGGCTATATCTAGTGATGTGCTGCTTTCCCGATTGGTTAAAAATAGCTGTTTCTGCTTGATTTCCGGTCTCAGGGGTTGCTATTTCTGGGTACCGGGAAAGTTTACCGCTATTCAGTCCGGGTGTTCGGTTACAGGACTGTGCGATTAGTGGAGCAGTTTCTGTGAAAGGGTGCCTCCGATCGAACAGTAGCCGGCAATCGTTCCGAATTTTTTTCGAGTGATCGTGCAGTTTTTCTTCTGATCTTTCAAGATAAACTACGCAGGTAAGACATTTCCATTTGTTAATAGCAGCCAGCAATATCACAATTTAGGTATATCTAGACTCTAGATCTAAATTTTTTTCTACAGTTAGATTTATTTTCAACAAATCTTTTCTGATTTTTCAAGACAAGGTACACAGGTAAGATATTTCCATTTCTCCAGGAATCAAATATTTGCACTGAATTTAGACTATAGATTCTAATTATAAGCTTACTGATGTGTGATCAATATTCAATAGAAATCCTTTTTTGTATGTGTGCACCCAATGACCCATGCTTTACACTTTTTTTTCTTCTTTTTTTTTTTTTACACTTATGGGACAATTTGAAACACAGAGTAGGACTCAGTATTCCACAGTGGGAAGATTGTGTGCCCAGCTGTCTTTAATTAACCTGTCATATAGGCAGCTTTGATATACTTGTGTAACTGGCACTGAACCTTTGGGGGGATCCAGCACCAGGATCTTTTAGGTCCATGCCTTCGAACCACTGCTGCTACCGAAGGGAGGCATCATGCTTGAACCACTATGCCATTTCATCTCCTTGATTAATTCCAATTCTTGCACTGGTATTTCCAGTAATAATTTCTCCCACTCTAAAGGCAAAAATGCAAATTAGTGATGTTTTCCTGTCCAGGAATGCCTCCACGACGCCAATACAGCGAGGAAGCGCTTCAAGCTGCCATTAGTGCCTTTAAGAAAGGGAAGGGACTGCGGGAAGCTGCTCGGCTGCACGGTGTCCCCCCATCTACCCTTAAAGATAGAGTGAAGGGGAGAAGGCCCAACCGTGAGGTAGAGAGGACTGTAATTACAGCTCAGGAAGAGGCGAAGCTAGTAGCCTGGATAAAGGAGTGTGCGAGAAGGGGGTTTGGGCGTTCAATGAGACAGGTGCAGACATCTGTACAGACAATATTGAATAACCGCCATGCGGTCACAGTGTTTAAAGACAATCTGCCAGGCAGAAAATGGGTATCACTATTCATGAAGAGACATCCAGATGTAGCCTTTCGGACCCCACAGGCTCTTGGAGCCCAGAGGGCCGCGGTAACCACACACAAGATCACAGAGTGGTTTGATGTGGCATACAAAGAGATCACAGCAGCAGGGGGGGTGTTGAATGACCCGTCTCGGGTCTTCAACTGCGATGAGACGGGGTTTCAGCTTGGTGGTGGGGGCTTCACCAAGGTCCTGGCCAGCAAAAACGAGAGGGTGTATCAGGTCACCAGTGATACGCACACCCAGATTACGGTACTGGCATGTGCCAGTGCCTCTGGCTATGTCATGAACCCCCTCATCATTTTCCCTGGGAAAAGGTTTGGGTACGACCCTTTGGAGGGCTTTCCAGAGGCCCATTTTGCCAAGTCTGACAACGGCTGGATAGACGGTGAAATTTTTTCGACTTGGCTTGAGACTGCTTTCATTCCCGACACTAACCACCTCCCAAAACCGATCATTTTATTTCTTGACGGACATAAGACACACTTGACGATGACGGTGTCTGGCCTCTGCAGAGATAACGGCATCATTCTCTACCAGCTTCCGAGCCACTCAAGTCACGTTGTGCAGCCTTTGGACCTGACAACCTTCAAGCCTCTGAAAAGGGCGTGGCAAGATGAGGTGATGAGGTTTCAGGAGGCTGAATCCGACACAGTTGGCAAAAAAGATTTTGCCAAACTGTTAAAGGTGGCTTGGAAGAATGGCATTAATCGTGATGTCGTTATCTCTGGATTCAGAGCTGCTGGCATTTGTCCTTGGGACCCTGACCATGTCGACTTAACCAAATTAGGACCCTCCAGACTGTATGCGACAGAAGCGACAGAGACAGGAACAACCTCAAATGACCAGACTAACGCAAAGGAGACTGTAGTGACTGTAGCAACAGAGACATCAACCTCAATTGACATGACACAGACAGAGACTGCAGCAACCCCAACTGACACAACACAGACTGTACCAACCTCAACTGACATCACGGAGACTGCATCTCTGACTGTGACAATTGACATGGATGGACCTGAGACAGTAGATTCCCCCCCACCATCTCTCCTCCCTCCATTGACAACCCCAACTGACACAACACAGACTGTACCAACCTCAACTGACATCACGGAGACTGCATCTCTGACTGTGACTATTGACATGGATGGACCTGAGACAGTAGATTCCCCCCCACCATCTCTCCTCCCTCCATTGACACCTCCACCCATCACCACACCTGAGGCACCTCATCTTCATACCCCTTCCCTTGCCCCTGTCTCTACTCCCACGACTTCAACTGAACCTTTAGTGACCAGTAGGACACAAGCTTTGGACAGACTGCTCGACATAACAGCTAAAGCTGGAGTGGACAAACTGATACGCTATAGGACACTACATACCCTGCAGACTCCAACAGATGACCCTGAAGAAAGACTGTTTTGTTTATTGTATTCAAAATTGACACAACCTACAAATGACGAAAACAAAGACTCTAGACAGGACAAAACGACGGACATGACATTTCAGAACTTGCCCCTACCAGCCAAGTGGACAACAACAAAGAAAAGACATATGCTTCAGCCCCCAAAAATGGTGAGCTCAGAAGCCTTTCGACAATATGTGACAGACATTGACACAAAGAAAAGGAAGGTGGAAGAACAGAAAGAGCAAAACAAGAAAGCAAGGGAAGAAAAAAAGAAGAGGGTGGCAGAGGAAAAAGAAAAAAAGAAGCAGCTGCAAGAGATGAAAAAGAGATGAAAAAGAGAGAGAAAGAAGAAAAAAAGGCTGCAGAGCTAGAGAAAAAAAAACTAAAAAAAAGAAAAGCAAATGTAGCAAAGACAAAACCAACGAGACAGACGGAAAAGACACCTGACACTGACGAAGAGAGCTTGACATCCTCTAAATGTGTAGAAACTGACGACGATGACAATGACATAGGGTTACCTTTGGAGGAGAATGAATGCCATTTGTGTCAGGGAGTGAAAGACAATGAGTATAATGATTGGGTTGGCTGTGAGTGTGGGCGTTGGTTTCATGTTGGTTGTGTGTCTGTGACGAATGACAGTCTGCGTGGAAAGAGTCTGGATGAAATAATGAAGATGACGTATGTTTGTGAAGTGTGTGATGTAAATTAATTAAATCTTTTATTTTGATATGATAAAGTTTTTTGTTACACATATTTCTTGTTGTTTTCTTGTCAACCACATTATTAAAATGAAATGTTAAAAAAAGTATCCGTCTTTGATAATAATGTTGTGCAATAGCTGGTTGTGTGCAATAGATGGTTGTGTACAATAGCTGGTTGTGTGCAATGCCTCTCTTCCTTGCATTAAATTTTTTGAATAAGTTTGTGCAATACCTGGTGATGTGCAATTTGTGGCAACTCCTTCAAATAAACTGTACATGGTAACACAGTGAACACAGCAGTGGATTCAGTCAATAACAGAGGCATATGGTGTGCAATGGGTGGCAACTTTTTCAAATAAACCATACACAGTGAACACAGCAGTGAATTTAGCCAATAGCAGACGCATATTGTGTGCAATGGCTTCAAATAAACCGTACACAGTGAGTTGAGTGACCACAGCACTGGATTTAGTCAATAACAGACGCATATGGAAAGGTCTAGAGTGCAATACAAGCCTGTGCGATTGCTGGTGCAGATCTGTGCGATAACAGGCACCTCTCTTTTTAGCTGTGCGATAGGGGGACCATCCGCACACTGTGCGAAAATAAGAATCGAGCGACTACTAATCGCACTATTACAACGATCACTCCATCAATCGCACAAGGAAAGATAACTCTCTTACTGCAGTTTAAAAATGGCGGAAAGTACATAGAAAGAGGAGCTACGAAGCCCGGAAAAGTTACCTCCCGTTTAGTGTGTTAGTGTGCGATCGCTGGCGACTCCACTCTAGGTAATGTTTATCAGCACACGAGTTGATAAAACAGTAAGGGTGCACAAGGGGTGTGTCGGGGCTTATAACCTGAAAATGTGAAGTATGTGAAATTGGATTTTATTGATGAGATTTTGTTTCTTATTGACTGGAATTGCTAATATAACTAAAAGCAATGTATTATTAGTGTGTTGGTCTTCAATTTTACTTGTGTTCACATCAAAGTGATATTAGACAACAAAAAAAACACAACAAACTATTGGCATGGACCCATCTAAAAGTGTGCACATTTAGGTGTGGAAGCATGTATGAAAGCGTGTACAGTCAAGGATGTATTTGTGTGTGTGTGTGTGTGTGTGTGTGTGTGTGTGTGTGTGTGTGTGTGTGTGTGTGCATATGTGAGCGTGGGTATGTATGCGGACAGGCACTTGTAAGTGTGTGTGTGTGTGTGTGCGTGTGTGTATGTGTGTGTGTATGTGAAGAAATGCTCTAATTTATATAGCTAATTTTGGAAAAGAAAAATAACCCCACAGAGATGTATGGATGAACTGATCATTTATAAACCAATTTATAATGCTCTGAAACCGAATTGTAATATGTTTTTTCCTTTTTTTATCTTTGTTGCAGAGTCCAGCAGTTCGGACAGTGAGGGCGACGGTGAAGCTGCTGACCCAGACGTCAATGGCCTGTGGATGCCCATCATAGGGGAAGACCCAGGACCTGAACACATTGCTTTTACAGCAGTTCCAGGCCCTAAACATGCTCCTCCTCCAGACTCCAGGCCCATTGACTATGTCAATCTTTTTTTTCCCCAGAATTTATTAACCGCATAGTTGCAGAAACAAACACGTACAGTGAGCAGTGGATAGATGCCCACCAGGACTATCTACGTCAAAAACCACACTCAATTGTCCACCAGTGGATTAAAAAAGGGGGTCACAACACCAGAAGAGATGAGAGCTTTTCTGGGGTCTCCTTCAACATGGGGCTGATCAGGAAGACCACCCTCGCTGCTTACTGGGATTCCAGTCACCTCAGCCAGAAGACCCCGTGGTTCCTGGAACATTTTTCACGGGACAGATTCCAGCTGCTGATGAAGTTCCTGCACTTCAACAACAACGCAGAGCAGCCTCCAGTTGGTGACCCACGCCACAAGCTATACAAGATCCAGCCTATGATCTCACATTTTACAAAGAAGTTTCTGCACTTCTACCACCCGGGTGCAGACATCTCCATTGATGAGAGCATGGTGGGCTACAAGGGGAAAACGCCACATCTGCGGCAGTTTATGCCCCTGAAGCGCCATGCACGCTTTTGCATCAAGCTGTGGTGTGTCTGTGATGCCGAAAATGGGCACACCTCTTACTTTGAGGTGTACAAGGGCAGAAACCCGGGAGGAGCGGTAGATCCACAGGGCGCGACCTACGCTTTGGTCATGCGACTGCTGACCAACTGCCACTTTTTGAACCGTGGCCATCACCTGGGAGTAGACAACTACTTCTCCTCACCTCAGCTGTTCCTGGACCTGTACCAGCAAGGGACAACAGCCACAGGCACCGTCAGGGCTCACAGGAGAGGTTTACCAAGGGCGGCGCTTCAGCAACGACTTGGCAACCATGAGGTCGCTGAGCGCCGGAAAGGCAATCTCCTGTGTGTTGCCTACAAGGACGGTGGGAAGAAACCCATTCTTCTAAGTACTGCTGTCTCTGCAGGCTTTGAACAGGTGGAGAATAGGAGAAGACAGCAGGTGAGGAAGCCCAGGTGTGTGGCCAAGTACAACAAGACCATGGGGGGGGGGGGTGGATTTGAATGATTCACGCCTCTACGTCTACCTGTCGGAGCGCCGCACCATGAAGTGGTCACTCAAGGTCGTCTTCTCCTTGTTTGGGAGGGCTGTCTTGAATGCCTATATAATCTATGAGAAGAACACTTCAGACAGGCCCAAGATGACCAGGTACCAGTTCATGGTGCAGGTTGAGGGTCTGGCAGGTGACTACCACCCACCCAAGGTTGTGCGTCGGCGCCGCACCGCCGCCAAGATCCAAGCTGCCAGGGAGAACCCACCACTGCAGGAACTCCCAGCCCAGCCTGCCCAGCCCCAGCCAGATCTTGTGGGTGTAGCCCATGAGATGAGAAAGCTGCCACCCAACAAAATGAGGAACTGTGTTGCTGGACACGCAAGCAGAAAACGATCTTCTTGGAGTGTCCAGTCTGTGATGTTGGCCTCTGCGCTGGGTGCTTCATCAAGTACCACAGAAAATAATTGTCAACTCCAGTGCCCCTCTGTTCCGATGTACATATGTGTACAGTGCTGTTTGTGTTGTTTGGGACAACTGAAACAATGTTTGTGCTAGTCTACATGACTTTTTGTGAGGAACAGTTTCACGGATATATTTGTGCAATTTGTGGTGGATGCTTCAGTGGACTATTAACCCTTTGCTTGGCACAACGCCCCAAAGCGCCCGGCTGGCGATATGGGCAAAACGCCCCAAAGCGCCCGGCTACTATACCGCCACTTTAGAGCGTTCAAATATCGAAACCGTCGCGGTTCTCGCATCAAGTCTCATTTGAATATTAACTACGAGACTTCCGCTACATCCTCTTCCGTGTTTGTTCTTTGTTTCACGGCCAGAGGTGGAGTACGAAGCGTTTGTGTGAAAGTGACCGACGAAAAAATTTGAAAATTTCTGAAGATGGCGGAGATGTTCGATACCGATGACGACGAGCCTTTCTACGGCTTTCGTGCTGAAGATATCCAACTTAGGGAAGTGCAACCAACTTCAGATATCGACATAAGTGATGTTAGTAGCGTACACACATCTGACTTGAGTGACTGGAGTGACGGAGATGACAATGACGACGATCGAGTCGAAAACAACTGGTCTGAGCAAACACAGCCGATTAGGATCATGAACTTTACGCAGCAAACTGGAGTTAGAATCGATGATTTTGACCCTAGATTCGGTTCACAACTTGCTTTCTTTTATCAGTTGTTTACTCCACAGATGTTTGAAAAGATATCTGATGAAACAAACGCGTATGCGCGTATCAAAATCGCCAGAAAACCAAATGGCGATCCTCTGTGGAGTGAAACAACTCCGGAGGAGATAAAGGCATTTTTTGGCATTCTCATTCTTATGGGAATTCACAGTTTGCCCAGAGATGACATGTACTGGTCAACAGATGATAGATACGGTGTTCAAGGTGTCAGCAAAGTGATGCCTTTGAAGAGATACAAAAAAATTTCTGAGTATCTACATGTTGCTGACAACACCAACCAGCCTGACCCTCAGGGCCCAAACAGGGACAGACTTTTCAAAGTCAGACCTGTCTTTACCATGGCCAAGGAAACATTTTCAGGAAAATTTCTTCCAGGCAAAGAAATAAGCATTGATGAGGTTATGGTACCTTTCAAAGGGAGGAGTACTTTGAGACAGTACATGCCTATCAAACCTATCAAGTGGGGCATGAAAGTGTGGTGTGCTGCTGATGCTCAGACCAGTTTTGTTCTTGACTTTGACGTGTACTGTGGTAGGCGACCTGAGGGAGTTCATGTGGGACTGGGACATCATGTGGTGATGCAGCTGGCACAAAAGTATCTGGATAAAAACCGCCATCTTTATTTTGACAACTTCTTTTCTTCTGTGCCTTTGATGGAGGATTTGCTGGCACGTAGCACCTATGCATGTGCAACTGTTCGCACAAATCGTGTAGGTCTACCTGCCGGCATGAAAAGCCACCGACGACTGAACAAAGGTGAGCACATTGTCTACCAGAAAGGCAACATCTTGGCAACAGTGTGGCATGATAAGCGTGATGTGAACTTGCTGTCCACAAATGTGTCACACAGCCAGGATGTTGTTCAAAGGTGGGACAAACGTGCTCGGGCAAAAATTGATGTGCCCTGCCCCAAGGTTGTAAAAGTTTACAATGAAAACATGGGGGGAGTAGACAAGCCTGACCAAATGAGGGGGTACTATTCTACTCTCAAAAAATCCATCAAATACTGGAGGTACCTCCTCAGTTTTGTGTTTGATGCTGCCATCAACAATGCCTTCATCCTGTACGACAAAAGTGTGGAGGAAAAACCGAAGGCCCGGTATGCACTCTTGGACTACAGGATGGACCTTGCTGATCAGCTCATAGGTGGCTTTTCCTCCAGGAAGAAAAAGGGTGCCAAAAGAAAGAGCCAGACTGTCAACCCAGAGAATGTTCAGTCCCATGTACTTGTTCGACGAACGAAAAAGAGCCTGTGTTGCCTGTAAGAGAGCTGGTCGACGTACCCCTTCAGGAAAGGCTGTAGAATCCACATTTGGTTGTGATGTGTGCCAAGTGAATTACTGCAAGGACACTTGCTTCCCACAGCACCTTGGGGCTGTGGTTGAGGCACCACAGTGATTGCAGTAGGACTTTTTGTGATGTAAATAGTGTACAGTGGATTTTTTTCAACATTTTTTTTTTTGTTCCTGCATCATTCATCCAAAACAAGAAGATCAGCACAAGGTAGGAAAAACATTTTTCTTTTTTCATTTCTTCATGTTTTTCTCTTTATTTGATCAAAATCCATGCATGCAATCCAAAGTTATTACAAATTGAATAGACACACCCTCTCACACACTCTGCACAGCCATTTTGTCTGCCCGGCAGGAAGTAGAAAATCGGCCATGCTCTGCCCAGCAAAGGGTTAAAGGAACAAAAATCAAGGTATGGCTTTTATTTTTCCTTTTTTGTATTGTCCAAGCACTGCTCTTTAAAAAAATGTATAGGTTTGTTGGTCTAATATTAATAGAAGACCTTCAAAAACTAAAAAATCTAACATTACCCAGTGACGTTGTCTGCGGTCCCATTATATGCCATTATTTTAGAATGCACTTTTCAATATACCTAGTGCCAAGGGGGATAACGATCTAGGCACTTCCTGTCGACATTCTAGAAATCTCCGGACAGTTGAGCGGTTGATCGTTGAGACAGGAAGCCACATTTTTGTTAGTAGTTTAGGCTACTATTCACCTCTTAGGTGATCAACGTGCCCTTTTTTAGGTGAGTGTTAATGTTATAGTGTGTTAGTTATTTTGAGCAAGATGTTGTGTGTTTTTATTACGTTATTTTTCAGAGGTACATCAGTACTGTGAGGAACCGGTTTGAAGCAGTCATTTAGGTGAAAGTAAATTGTTATGATTAGAAATGCTTCGATGTTTCAAGCATTTCTCTTGCTATAAGTTGTGTCTTTTGGTGTTGTTGGCCTTATAAGTGACTGTGAATTATTGGAGCATTTTCAGGCGATCATAATTGATTTTTATGTTGCTATGGTGTATGGAGAATGGATTATGAAAGCCCCTGTTTGAATAGAGGTGAACTGAATATGCCAAGGAGAAATATTGAACACCCCTGTTTCAGTGAAGGTGGAGCTGAATTTCTCAAGGAGAAATAATTTGTCATGTTTTATATTTTACTCTGTTCGAACAACTGAGTAAGATGGTTGGAAGGGTTGTGGTAGCTATGATGTTGTGGTACACACATATTTTTCATCTAGGTTCTTCTTGAATCATAGCTCAGTACCTGATATCTGTTCCCACTCATATGTCTCCTCCAACCCGTCACCCTGGTGTGTGTGTGTGTGACTGTAGACATGTAATTTGTTATTTTTATGTGTAACCGGTTGCATGCACGTGACTAAATTGAATGTGACTAATTTGAATGAGAGCGCTTTGATTGTGTACTCCACAGGATTCAGTGTTGTTGTCAAAAGCTGAACCTGGGTGAAATGTTTTGACACCTTTAGTGGTTAAATTAGGCATGAGATTGCTATGTATTTTATATTGGGGGAAACGGGTGACACCCTGGGAGTGAAGTTGTTCTGCCACTATGAAAAAAATCTTGTTACCAAATTGAGGTTTGGTGGAATGGCTCAAGAAGCCATCACTGATTTAGTTATTGCACTGTGCTATCCACAGTGGGTCTTTTAGTGTGATTAATCTTAGTATTTTTGTGTATGTTGGATTGTGTGCAGAGAGCACGAACCAGCTGGTGGTCTACTCCATCACGAAGCTGTTGTGTTTTTGAGTTAGTTGATTTGGGGCATGGTTTGAGATTGCTATCTACCTTACAAACCCAATAGAATTTTACAATCAATAAATCCTTGGAACAGCCATTCCAGTTTTTATCTATTTCTTTGTGTGGAAGAGTCCGAACCCAAATTACTTTTATGTACCCGGCGGAAGGATAGAGAGCCTGGGTTACACTAGCTATTAGTGACCAGAAGAAAGACTCAGTAAAAGCAGTTGTGGAAAAGATCAGCCAGAGTTTAGTGGAAGCTGATTTTCTGCCTGATGGAAAATACTTTGGCATCCAAGATGAAGAGAAAAGGAAACGGCTTCAGCATTCCCATGTCACCAACCTGGTTAGTGAGGAGTGTTTGGCAGACATGGACTTTTCTCTGTTCAAACGTAGGAATGCCAGTGTTCACCACCACTCCACAGTCAACCTTCTGAAGAGGAGCAAGTCCCTGTCTGCCTGGCTGCTGTCAAAGAAGACTCCTGAAGAGCAAGCTGAGCTGCTTAAAATGTCAACGAAGAAAGCTCCTTCTCTTAGAAGCACAACCAGATGGAAAAGGATGCTGTGAAGAACAGACAGAACATTCTGGAAGCAGCTAGGCAACAAAGAGACTTGGCCCAAGAAAGAAAAAACACACAAAAAAGGCAAATTGTGGAAAATCTTTGACCTCACAGTGGGCCATGTGCATCAGTTGAAGAAGTCCATCGTCTCCTGGAAACATACACTTCTTTTAAAAAAATCTGAAAAAGGCACTGAGGGCAGAGATCTTGTTCCAGAAAATCATCCTGGAAAGAAAGTCAGAACATCTGAAAGTTTCTGGAACAGTCCTCATGCTGACCAATCAACTTCTCCAGTTCTTTGGGGGGGGGGGGGGGGGGGAATTGGAAGGCTTGCCACCACTACAAGTCCAGGCACGTCACCAAAGCATGGGCCCCCGCAAAGAAGTGCAGGACAGCGACACAGAATCCGACTCTGTGTGGGAGGATGACAGTGATGAGGCTGTATCTGAGGAAACCACTTACCACTTCTGCAAATACAGCTTCAAGCAAGAGGGAGAGATTGTTGCCGTATACTATGATGAAGACTTTTTTTTTTATAGGAGAAGTCGTGTCATGTATAAGCGAAATTGAAGGGATTATTAGCTTCATGCTAAAAGCTGAGGGAGAACCAGTATACCGTTGGCCCCGGCGACCAGATGCTTGGCCCATCTCCTCTACCTTCATTTTGGCAGAAGGTCTATCTTTGGCACCATCTTCATCACCAGGCAGATCTTCCATAGTGGAAACACCAAAAAATCTGCCCCAAAGATACCAGGCCTTCAAAAAATACCTGCAGGGACAACAGCAGTGAGCTCCCCAAACCCTGATATGAACCTGTCTCTGTCCTTTACCACCCGTCTGTAAGTGAACATATATCTTCTTCTGGGATTATCATATCACAACATATTAAAAATATGCAAAGTAAGAGTAATTTACTATTAAAATATAAGTTAGAATGATTGTTGCTCATTTTCTAAGCATATTTTGGTAAAATTTGATGTTTCATAACATTTCTCTAGAATGTTCGCCTCATTTGGGGGCATTTGGCAGCCATTTTGAATCCAAAATTACATTATGTAATGGATGAAAACATTCAACAAATGCATTTTTTAATAGCATATACAACCATGTTTTACATCAAATTTCAAGTCAATATCTCTACAGGTTCAAAAGTTATTGACAAAAAATCTACTGTGTACTGTATTTTGGTCCATCACAGGGCATTTTAAGGTTTTTAGCAAAATCAGACCCCAATATTTGAAGCATTTGGTCTAGTACAGCCCTAGAAAAAATTAGGCATAGTCTACATGAACATATCTTTTGAACAATGTAAAAAAGTAACCATAAGATGCCATCTCATCCTTCCTGTTGGACCTCAAACATGGCCAATCATGCAATTTGAGCAGACTGCCAATCGCATGATTAGGCAATTTCAACATAGTATATCTTTTTTCCCCTTCAAGATAGAGAGTTGATGTTTCTTGTAGGGATTATCAGTGTTACAGACATTGTGTATAGAAATGTGCAGGAATGTGATTACAGTGCTTTGCACAATAGGCCCTTTCAAAGTATGGCTTTCATATTGTGAAAAACACCAGAAAACGTTATCTTTGGACATCAATAACTTTTGAAAGAATAAAGATAGACACTTAATTTTTTTTTTTATTGTTTGTTTTAAAAAGTTCTTTTCAAAAATACCAGTTTCATGCATGTATATGCTATAAAAAAAAAATTGGCTGCTGCTACCTACCTCCTCCCGTAAAAGAAAACCAGTTACAGAAACCATGGACATAAATTTACAACGAAACCAGGGATCGTCAACTCTGGCAACATGATGACGATGGGTGAAAGCCTCCGGGAAACACAACATCCGACAAGGTCCTTCGCAAGTCCCAACACTAAACTCAACATCGGACATTGGAATGTGTGAACTATGTACAGTACAGGATCAGCAGCTCAGATTGCAAGAGAAATGGAGGGCTACCAACTAGATATATTAGGGATTAGCGAAAGTAGATGGACGGGAGCTGGCAAAGTACAACTAGCATCAGGGCAGACTGTAATCTACAGCCTCTCCTTACAAACACGTCCCATTAGACATACCCACACTTTGATCCAATGCAATCATGTTGTAGCCCAGCTGACCACACAGACCATATCAGGGCTGTCACCTCATCAAATTTTAACTCAGATTGCAACTGTGCAACTAAATACAGATTAAAACGGGGTATAAGGCAATGTTCTGCAGTGAAAATGAGAAAAATCGGCTATCAGACCACTTTTGAGATTTTACCAGAATTTGTAAGTAAAATATGTATGTTTTTGAATTCTTCACTTGTTTTGCCTGAAAACATGCATTTTGTGTCAATAAAAGCCTTTAATAAATACCTGGTGTGTTCGATTTTTCTCCTTTTGTGTAAAAAAAAATCCGATTTTTCAGCCTTAGTTACGATTGTTTACACTCGCGAAACCTAGGCATGCCGCATATAGGAAGAGAGCTTGTTGTCTCCTTACACCGTTAGCTTGGTTATAGGTGACCTAGTTTACATCATTCTTGGAAGCAGATGCCAAATTCACCTTACTGAGGCGGCCGAGACCTCCGTATATGGTGTGTGTGAACTCTGAACTCGGATTTGCCGAACACCAGTGGCCCTATCGCGTCACGTGACCAAGTGGATACGATCACAAAATGCCGCCAGTAAAGCAAAATTCAAGGAATCAAGGGCGACATGCCAAGCGAAAACGTGCACAACAACTTGTTGAAGCACGCAAGAAGCGTAAGAGTGAAGGTGGGCCTGGTAAAAGTCAAAACGAGTGTGATTTGACCGAGTCAAATTCAAGCAGTGCTCCAGTTACTCATGATACTACAGGCGATGTAGCAAATCAACCAAGTACCAGTGGTAGTGGTAGTAGTAATGATATTCTTCACAACAAAACAAGGAGTACAAAAAAGAAAGTTATGAAAAGTTTTCAAGCATGGAGGAACAGCCATCAAGTGCATCTTTGAAAGTTCACAGCAGAGCTATTGTTGATCTAGTGCAGCTTGACAAATTGATCACTACTTTGAGTTGTCCACTGTGCAAAAACACTAGTCTGTTATTTAATACTGACTCAAGAAGGCAGCAAGGGCTTGCTGGTTTTTGTGATATTAGTTGCTCTCAGTGTCAACAGGTTGTTAGCTCAGTCAGTCTTGCTTCACAAGATGAAGTTGGTAGAGGAGAAAGAGCCTACAGCATCAACAAGCAAGCTGTGTATGCAGCTCTTGCAAGTGGACTGGGGTCAACCACATTCAACAATTTTTGTGAAAGTTTAGATCTTCAAGGCTTGCACCCCAGCACATTTCATAAAAAGGCAGCAGAACTGTACAGTGAACTGTCAAATTTTGAAGATTCAGTTTTTACAAAAACTGTGAAACATGTGAGGCAGGTACATGCGCAACAGTTAGGTCTCAGTGGTGTGCCAGATGATGAAGTATTAGACATAACTGTCAGTTTCGATGGAACTTGGCTCACACGTGGTCACTCTTCCCACATTGGAGTTGGTTGTGTTGTGGATGTACTGACAGGTATGTGCATAGATGCCTATGTCATGTGCACATACTGCCAGGCCTGTCATTCAACTGGCAATGCTTTGTGGAGTAAAGACAAGATGGAGTATGCAGCTTGGATTGCACAGCATCTTCCAGACTGTGACAAGAATTTCACTGGTAAGCATCTTCAGCTGTGGTGTGTGTGTGTGTGTGTGTGTGTGTGTGTGTGTGTGTGTGTGTGTGTGTGTGTGTGTGTGTGTGTGTGTGTGTGTGTGTGTGTGTGAGAGAGAGAGAGAGAGAAGGAGAGAGAGAGAGAGAGAGAGAGAGAGAGAGAGAGAGAGAAAATAGTTATTTGTGTTGTGTTGTGTTGTGTTGTGTTGTGTGTGTGTGTGTGTGTGTGTGTGTGTGTGTGTGTGTGTGTGTGTGTGTGTGTGAATTAATTTTGTTTTGAACTTGTCAACTTTGTGAACTATACCATTCTTACTAAGAGCATGCATCACAACTGTACATGAGCATGCACACACATTCTACATTAATTTTGATTTACATGTATTTCTTTCAGGTTTATTTCTTTTTTTTTCCTTGAATACTAAGTGAATTTCTCTTGTCAACAGGATCTTCAGGTATGATGGAGGTGGAGGCAGCCCGAGTCCTCTGGCGACGATCAGTAAACCGCCACAAACTCCGCTACACCACCATGCTGTCTGATGGAGACTGACTGCAAGACCATGACCGAGCTGAACAACATCAAGCCTTATGGTCCAGATATAGAAATAGAAAAGGAAGAGTGCATCAATCATGTCAGCAAGCGTCTCGGGGCAGTTCTTCGAACTCTTGTCACTGACTGCCTGAAGAAGGGGATAACTGGGAGGTCGGGGCCATGGTCAGCTGACACAGAATGCCATCCGCAAGCTGACCATCTATTACAGCAGGGCCATTAGGGGAACAACACCGTGGACTCCATGAGAAAAGCAGTCTTTGCCTCTCTGCACCACTGCTTTTCAACAGATGAAAAACCCACATCATCAAAACTGCCCAACTGGTGCCAACTCTTGGTGCTTCTGGCAGTCCTCAGCTGCCCTGCACAAAGTCCCCGGACCTCACAGCAAGCTGGTGCACAATCCACTGGACTACACCAAGCTACATCAGCACCTCATGCCTATATATGAGAGACTGACAGAAACAAAACTGTTGGAGAGATGTGTCTCAGGGAGAACCCAAAATGCTAATGAATGTCTGCATAGCCTGATCTGGTCAAGGTGTGCCAAAAGCAACTTTGCATCCCGAAAGAGAGTAAACTTTGCAGTACTGACAGCTGCAGGTGAATTCAACTTTGGATCCTATGCTGCCAGGGATACCCTCAAGTTCTTTGGTTTTCAGCCTGGTTGCAATACATCAAGACTGAGAACCTCCAGAATGAACAGACGTGTCCGCAACAGCCTGAAATATAAAAAAGACAAACAAAATAAACGGCGCAATACTGTGAGGGCAGCTCGGCAGAAGCATCAAGAGGAACTAGCTGTGCTTGAGGGAGGTGCTGTCTATGCAGCAGGACAGTTTTGAAGTGTTTCTGGAGGATTCTGGGGGTTGGCAGAGGCTTCATGAACAGTGGAGGTGAGATTAGTGTTATCGTGAGTCGTTTGTGCCCGTTTTCTCCGTTTTGTACTTTTTGACTTTTTTGTACATTATGTAACAAAATTTTCAAAATGTGGTTGTCAGATTGTAACCAAACTTTGCATGCTACTAGAGGGATGCATGATCTATATTGTGTCAATAGGGTTTTGCTCTATCTATTCAGGTTTGGCTTGCACAGGACATCAAAATTATGTATACTCTTTATTTTCGGTTTTTTTTATCTAATTTATTGGTATTTAATTTTTTCTCTAAAACTACTCATGTTACCTTAAAAAAGCCGTTGTAACAATACAGTACATTTACTTTTCTAAATATACAGCAGATTTAAACTTGTTTGGTCAATTAGATTCTGAGAAATATCATACATATGAAACATTGAAAAATTCAAAATGGCCAACTGTTTCCCTGGTTACCATAGCAACCGAAGATTCAAATCTCAGTTTGATCCCTGAAAAATCTTTCTTTAGTCCATATGCATTATTTCAGACCACAAGATGTGAATTCTGCCCCTAACATAAAAAGTAGTTTCACTGCAGAGCATTGCCATAAAACGAACGTCACTGTCCTTCCTAGTATCAACGCCCTGGTCAACCATAAGGGTCAGCCCAGGATGGGCACTGCGTTGTGGAAGAAACTTGTTTCAGGGGTACAAGGCTTCTTGGAAAATGACGATAAAGAATGGGATAACAAAGTGGGACCAGCCAGCTTCACTGTGACCACTGAAGGTGCTACTAATCAGTAAATCTTACCATGGACTTTGTTGTGCTGCCCAAGTACTGTCATACCTGCAAGGTAACAGAGGCCACTAACCTACCTGATGCAGAGATGGCTGAGAGGCGTCTTCAGCATGCTGGTGAATGCTGCAAAAACCATGATGATTCCAGCAAGGCCATGGAGGTGAGAGCTGCAGAGATCCTTTGGCGACGCTCTGAAGAAAAATTTCGGTTTCGCTACATTGAAATGCTTAGTGATTGGAGACTCGTCTGCATTCAAAGCTGTCCAGAATGTCTTCCATCTCATGGAAGTGACAAAGCTTGAATGTATAAACCATGCACACAAGCGCATGGAAGCTACTCTCAGGAAACTGGCCAAGGAAGAGTGGTTAGGTGGGCGTGGCACTGGGCAGCTTACTGAGAAGAAGTGTGACATGCAGCAAGACTATTATGGCAATGCAATCCGTAGCAACATCACAACACGAGGAGGGCAATATGGGCTGGACTTTATCATTCTATGTCTACTGATGAAGAGCCTCACCACCGCCAGAGTCCACAGGGCCCAGACAGCAGGGGCTTCTACCAGAGGGCACTTGCGCACGGAGAACAGCCTGGCAGCCACAAGGACCATGCATCGTCAACTTTTGTTTCAATCAACATTGCACATAAGATGATTCCGATATATCGACGCATGTCTAATGAAAACACTGCTAAGAAAAATGACTCCTGGAGGCACCCAGAACACGAACGAGTGCCTGAACTCCATGATTTGGGAACGCTGTCCAAAGACTTCCTTCGTGGGGATGAAGCGAGTTGAAGGGGGTGTGGCAAGAGCAGTATCTGTCTTCAACGAAGGAGCCTTTGAGTTGGTGAAAGTGATGAACAGCCTCTACATTGATGTGTCCAATGTCACACTTCAGCTCCTTGCTAGCACGGACCACAACAGGATGAAGAAGGCTGATGCTGCAGCTGTTGGTGATGCCCGTCAACATCGCAAGGACTATGCCATGGCACACTGAACATCGGGGAAGAAGACGCAAGGGCCGGAGATGTGTATGGAGCAGGAGAGCACTAGGTATCTACAGAACAGTGTTATTTGTGCTGTGTGGTTTTTATTTTGAAGTGATCAATTGTCCTTAGAGACCAACTGTACCACTTTCGTGGAACTGGGCGCCTCACCGATCACAAGTGTAAAAGTCTCCAAAACTTCTACAGAGGAGCAGTTCTGGACAACACCCCCCCCCCCCATGTTGACAAGTTGCGGTGCTCTATTTGGTCAACACTGAGAGAAACGGGCAAACCCAAGATGACCAGGTACTGGTCAGTTCAGGGTGCAGGTTGTGGAGGGTCTGGCAGGTGACTACTACCTACCCAAAGTTGTACGTCGGCGCTGCACTGCTGCAGAGATCCAGGCTGCCAAGGAGAACCCACCACTGCAGGTCCTCCCAGCCCAGCCAGATCTTGTGGGTGTAGCCCACGAGATGAGAAAGCTGCCACCCAACAAAATGAGGAACTGTGTTGCTGGACACGAAAAAAGAAAACGGTCCACTTTGGAGTGTCCAGTCTGCAATGTTGGCCTCTGCGCTGGGTGCTTCATCAAGTACCACAGAAAGTAATTGTCATGTCCAGTGCCACTCTATTCTGATGTACATATGTGTACAGTGCCGTTTGTGCTGGTTTGGACAACTGAAACAATGTCTGTGCTAGTGTACACGACTTTTTGTGAGGGACACTGTTTTGAAGATATATTTGTGCAATTTGTGATGGATACTTCAGTGGACTACTAATGGTACAAGAATCGAAGTATGGCTTTTATTTTTCCTTTTTTGTAATGTCCAAGCACTGCTCTTTAAAAAAATGTAAGGTTTGTTGGTCTAATATCAATAGACCTTCAAAAACTAAAAAAAATCACCCCCTCCTCCGACAATGTGACCATCACTTCATCACAAAAACAAGCAAACAGCCTTTCTGACCATCACTTCATCACAAAAACAAGCAAACAGCCTCTCTGACCATCACTTCATCACAAAAACAAGCAAACAGCCTCTCTGACCATCACTTCATCACAAAAACAAGCAAACAGCCTCTCTGACCATCACTTCATCACAAAAACAAGCTAACAGCCTCTCCTTCCTCGCGCTGGGACTGCACGGCGTTGGGGCGCGGCCCCCGGGTGGTGGATGGGGGATTGCACACGTGAACCAACGCAGTCTAAGGGAAGGACACCCTGACAAAAATCCCTGGTCCTCCAAGTCTGGGGGTTGGGCAGAAGGCCAACTACCTCCTCCCGTAAAAATAACCCAGTTACAGAAAGCATGGACATGACTCTACAACAAAATCAGGGAGCAGGAGGGATCACCTACTCTGGCAACATGACGATGATGGGTGAAAGCTTCCGGGAAACACAACGTCCAACGAGGTCCCTCGCAAGTCCCAACACTAAACTCAACATCGGACACTGGAATGTG
Source organism: Stramonita haemastoma (assembly GCA_030674155.1). NCBI lineage: Eukaryota > Metazoa > Mollusca > Gastropoda > Neogastropoda > Muricidae > Stramonita > Stramonita haemastoma. The sequence goes on along the minus strand of CM060325.1, from coordinate 25,288,232 downwards.
AGAACAATGTATCGTATAGGAACAGCAGCTCAAATTGCAAGAGAAATGGAGGGCTATCAACTAGACATTAGGGATTAGCGAAAGTAGATGGATGGGAGCTGGCAAAGTACAACTAGCATCAGGGCAGACTGTAATCTACAGCCTCTCCTTACAAACACGTCCCATCAGACATACCCACATCCCTCCACACTTCGATCCAATCCAATCATGTTGTAGCCCAGCTGACCACACAGACCATATCAGGGCTGTCACCTCATCAAATTTTAAGGGGATGTGCAGCAGCAAAATATGTTGAAATGAGGTCAATCTGGCTATTTTGAGATTTTCACATTTTTACTCTATAATGTGTCTACTTTAATGTCCCTTTTTTTTTTTCTCGATAAAATGATGCATTTTTGTAATAAAAATGATTTTAGTACACCAACCCGACTGAGCTTGTGTTCGTTTGGAAAAAAGCGTAAAAATGCCGACTTTTAGACCCTAGCAACAGCCACTTCTGCTACACAAAGTCCGACACACCGCATATCAATGGAAAGAGCAGGATGTTTGCTAAACCAATCAGGAGAGTTCTTTCTAGGATTTCCCATAGTATTCACAGAATGACGATTTAGAACATTAGCATATGCCATATATGGAGAGCGATTCAAATCTTGGCCACACCATTAGCCGACTAAGGTCACGTGACGCGCCTTGGCTAATATGGCGGATTGTTTACAACTTTCTAGTTGACGATCGCGCACAAAAAAATGCCTGCGTCAAAGAAACATACGCTCGAATCATCGTCTTCAGGCAAGTCGAGGCGAAAAAAACAGCTTGCCTACGCTCGGCAGTGCAGATCAACAACTTCAAGTGGCGATTTGCCGAGAAACGATCCTGAATCGGACACTCAGTCAGTGGCGTCTACTTCGACTTCGACCAGTACAGTTTCGTCAGCTCCACCACCATCTACTTCGAGTGTTAGGGATAGTATTTTAGGAAACAGAACTTGTACATAGTTCAAAAGAGACTCGTATGAAGTTGTAAAAGCACAACTCCAGCGTGAAAGTGCCAGTGCTGAGGAAAGTTCAACCAACACTACAAAGAGAGGGATAGTTGACTTCGGTAGGATAGATCAGTTTGTGAAGAAGCTAAGTTGCCCTCAGTGTCAGCAGACTGCATTGTGCTTCAGCACTGATAAAAAGAAACCATGTGGGCTGGCAGTGCATGGATATGTGTATTGTTCTTCCTGTGAACAAGTTGTAGAGGGGACAGAAGGGGTTTTTAGCTGAGAGGGGACAAGGGGGGGGGGGGGGGGGGGGGGGGGTGACAGACTACATCATCAACAGACAGGCAGTGTTTTCAGCATTAGTGTGTGGATTAGGGGCAAGAGCTTTCAACAATTTTTGTGAAAACATGGATCTTCAGGGCATGCACCACAAAACATTTCAAAAGAAAGCAGAAAAATTATATGAGAAGCTTAGGGACTATGAGACACATTTATTTTCAACAACAGCAGAGTATGTTAGACAAATTCATGCACGCCAATCTGGCATTACACTCAGCACTGATGACATACTGGACATTAGTGTCAGCTTTGATGGCACCTGGCCGACTAGGGGACACTCTTCCCATATTGGTGTGGGGTGTGTGGTGGATTTGCTGACAGGACTGTGCATAGATGCACATGTTATGTGCACATACTGCCAAAGCTGCGAGTCATCTGGCAAGCAGCTTTACCATGACGACCCAATGCAGTATGCTGCCTGGGTGGCTCAGCATGTTCCAAACTGCGAGAAGAACTTTACTGGTGAGTATTTATTATCAGAATCATGTTTGTGTTGTTGACTGTCTACTTTTCCCTTTTCTGTACATTCATTTATTCCAAACTTTACATGAAAAGTGTACTTGTGAAATGTCAGTTTCACACTGAATATATTAGAGAGAGAGAGAGAGAGAGAGAGAGAGAGAGAGATATATATGCAAAAGAACTTTGTGTCCATCATCACAATTACAACTGTTAGATGGTAATGTACAGTTGTAGACAAAAGTGTGTTGTAAAATAACAAATAATTTGAACTTACTGTTATTTGCCAAGTAAAAATACAGTGATGAATGATTTTTAAAAAATACTTTGCACATATATATATTTTTCCAGCACATGTATACATACAAGTCACACACACACACACACACACACACACACACACACACAAACACACTTTTAGAATCATAGTTTCAACAAACTTATTCCTTCCTCATTTTTGTCACCTTTTTCTGAAACTGTATGAATTTTTTTTTAAGTTTTTGCTAGTATGCTTATAGTTATACTGCCCTAACAGTCTCTTGTTATGTTACCTTGTTTGATGACCATATGATATATATTATATGGTTATTTTTCAGTACATATGAGCCAAATGGCCTGCAAAAACTTGAACCATTATTATTATTGTTAATATTATTGTGTTTTTTTTTAATTATTATTATTAGCATCATTGAGCACACGCGTCTGTGCACACTCACACACACAGAGAGAATCACACAAATCCTTCCTAAACCACACATTTATTATACATTCTGTGTCAATTGTCAACAGGATCCTCTGGCATGATGGAGGTGGAGGCAGCCCGTGTGCTCTGGCAGCGGTCGGTGGAACGCTACAAGCTCCGCTACACAGTCCTGCTTTCGGATGGTGATGCCAAGACCTTCAATGAGCTGACATCCATCAAGCCCTATGGTGATGCAGTCCAGATTGAAAAGGAGGAGTGCATCAACCATGTCAGCAAGCGTCTGGGGTCAGCTTTGCGAAATCTTGTCACTGATTGTCGCAAAAAAAGTGTCACTCTTGGAGGTTGTGGACGAGGTCAGCTAACCCAAAATGCTATACGCAAGCTGACCATCTACTACAGCAGAGCCATCCGGAAGAGTGGATCTGCAGAGGAGATGAAGAAGGCAGTGATGGCTTCATTCTACCACTGCTGTTCTACTGACAGCCAGCCACGCCACGAGCTGTGCCCTACTGGGGCGGATTCCTGGTGTTTCTTTCAGGCGGCTATCGCTCAGCATCAAGTGCCCGGGCCCCACCAGAACCTGATCCACACCCCGCTCAACTACGACAAGCTCCACAGCCATCTGCTGCCTGTCTATGAGAGGTTGACAGAAATCCAGCTACTGAGGAGGTGTGTTGCAGGCAAGACCCAGAATTCCAACGAGTCCTTGCACAGTTTGATCTGGGCTCGCTGTGCGAAAGATAAATTCGCTTCACGCCGGCGTGTCCAGTTTGCAGTCCTGACAGCCATCAATGAATTCAATTTTGGTCCAGCTGCTGCCTAGGAGAGTGCCAGCTTCTTTGGCTTCCACAAAGGAGCACACATGAAGAGGTTGGGGGCATCCAGACAGCAGAAGAGGGTGAGGAACAGCGTCAAGTGCCAGAAGGACAAGGAAACCAAGCGACGCGACAAAGTCAGAGCTGCCAGACTGAAGAGACAGGAGGAGCTGATGGAGCTGGAAGGGGGGCCTGCTTATGCTGCAGGACAGTTCTGAGTGTGTGTGGTGTTGCTGAGTGCCTGGAGTATAGTTCCGAGGGGTTCAAACAAGGCTGTGAGTAAAATATGTTTGTCTGAACATGTCTGAAATCTTTAAAGCTGTTTTTCTCCGTTTTGCGTTTTCGTCCTGCATGCCACTTTAGGATCAAAATTTCTCAAAAACTGTCTGTCCATCTTTCAAGAAACTTGGCACAAGTATACATTAGTGTCTTGCTTATTGGGTGACAGTTTGGATTTTTTTTATATAGGAGATAGTTTTCATTTTACAAGGCTAATTGCATAATAATTGCATAAAATTCATGACCAAATGGGAAAAAAATTTGTAAAAAAAAAACTATGACCAATAATAGAAAAAGGCATCTGTCTACCAATAATAACAATCATAATGTATATCTGTGCCAAAAATGATTAGTCTGTGATGTATACTTTTGCTGTAAAACCTTTCCCAAAAAAATCAAAATGGCGGCTGTTTACGCCGGTTTCCATGGAAACGGCAAGAAATTACCATAAACGGAGAGCATTTTTACATTTAGGGTACATAGTATAATCAATTACTATACATAAAACTGAAATAAATCAGCCCTTCTAAAATTCAGGATTTACTGCCTCACATCCCCTTAAGGGGATGTGCAGCAGCAAAATATGTTGAAATGAGGTCAATCTGGCTATTTTGAGATTTTCACATTTTTACTCTATAATGTGTCTACTTTAATGTCCCTTTTTTTTTTCTCTCGATAAAATGATGCATTTTTGTAATAAAAATGATTTTAGTACACTAACCCGACTGAGCTTGTGTTCGTTTGTTTGGAAAAAAGCATAAAAATGCCGACTTTTAGACCCTAGCAACAGCCACTTCTGCTACACAAAGTCCGACACACCGCATATCAATGGAAAGAGCAGGATGTTTGCTAAACCAATCAGGAGAGTTCTTTCTAGGATTTCCCATAGTATTCACAGAATGACGATTTAGAACATTAGCATATGCCATATATGGAGAGCGATTCAAATCTTGGCCACACCATTAGCCGACTAAGGTCACGTGACGCGCCTTGGCTAATATGGCAGATTGTTTACAACTTTCTAGTTGACGATCGCGCACAAAAAAAATGCCTGCTTCAAAGAAATATACGCTCAGATCATCGTCTACAGGCAAGTTGAGGCGAAGAAAACAGCTTGCCTACGCTCGGCAGTGCAGATCAACAACTTCAAGTGGCGATTTGCCGAGAAACGATCCTGAATCGGACACTCAGTCAGTGGCGTCTACTTCGACTTCGACCAGTACAGTTTCGTCAGCTCCACCACCATCTACTTCGAGTGTTAGGGATAGTATTTTAGGAAACAGAACTTGTACACAGTTCAAAAGAGACTCGTATGAAGTTGTAAAAGCACAACTCCAGCGTGAAAGTGCCAGTGCTGAGGAAAGTTCAACCAACACTACAAAGAGAGGGATAGTTGATTTCAATAGGATAGATCAGTTTGTGAAGAAGCTAAGTTGCCCTCAGTGTCAGCAGACTGCATTGTGCTTCAGCACTGATAAAAAGAAACCATGTGGGCTGGCAGTGCATGGATATGTGTATTGTTCTTCCTGTGAACAAGTTGTAGAGGGGACAGAAGGGTTTTTAGCTGAGAGGGGACAGGGGGGGGGTGACAGACTACATCATCAACAGACAGGCAGTGTTTTCAGCATTAGTGTGTGGATTAGGGGCAAGAGCTTTCAACAATTTTTGTGAAAACATGGATCTTCAGGGCATGCACCACAAAACATTTCAAAAGAAAGCAGAAAAATTATATGAGAAGCTTGGGGACTATGAGGCACATTTATTTTCAACAACAGCAGAGTATGTTAGACAAATTCATGCACGCCAGTCTGGCATTACACTCAGCACTGATGACATACTGGACATTAGTGTCAGCTTTGATGGCACCTGGCCGACTAGGGGACACTCTTCCCATATTGGTGTGGGGTGTGTGGTGGATTTGCTGACAGGACTGTGCATAGATGCACATGTTATGTGCACATACTGCCAAAGCTGCGAGTCGTCATCTGGCAAGCAGCTTTACCGTGACGACCCAATGCAGTATGCTGCCTGGGTGGCTCAGCATGTTCCAAACTGCGAGAAGAACTTTACTGGTGAGTATTTATTATCAGAATCATGTTTGTGTTGTTGTCTGTCTACTTTTCCCTTTTCTGTACATTCATTTATTCCAAACTTTACATGAAAAGTGTACTCGTGAAATGTCAATTTCACACTGAATATATCAGACATATCTGGCTGCATCACCTGCTGCATACACCTCTGCAGTGATGCTGTGATGCAGTGATGCTGCATCCACCTCTGCAAAGGCGTGTGCTTCCAGACATTCCACCAGGAACTGGACAGCAACTAAGCTACAGGCTCTGACAGCTCCATCCATGTGATTGTGTTCCCAGTGTACCGATTTTGTGTGACCTAACAAGTGGTGAAATAGATGAAGTATTTTACGTGGTCCTTCCTAATTGTACACATGCCGGTGCCCAAATCAGGTAACATGACAACAGACTCACTCTGTTCACAAAACATCAACCCGCCAGTGCCCAAATCAGATAACATGACAACAGACTCACTCTGTTCACAAAACAAAAGATCAACCCGCCTGTGCCCAAATCAGATAACATGACAACAGACTCACTCTGTTCACAAAACAAAAGATCAACCCGCCAGTACCCAAAATCAGATAACATGACAACAGACTGTTCACAAAACAAAAAGATCAACCCAACACTTGCACAGACAACAAAACAATCACCATTGTCACGGTCTCTCTCACTCTGCTCTGAGAACCAATTACTCACAGACCCCAAAAGGCAGGCAGGCAGGCAGCAATCTCCACATCCCACTTCACACCCAGTCAGACCTGGCGCCATCACCGAAGTACCTGAAGATTCTGTCTGTCCACGTCATCCACTGCCAGGTGGATTGTGGTGTCACTGGGCGTCTCCCACAGGTACGCCCTGGTCCGTGTCCTGGAATAAAAACCACAAGGATTACAATAATAATATATATGGTGGGAACAGATGGCAAAATTTACAAAACTGCATACACACGGGAGCTGGATATTAAAAAGCACACAAGCGCTTATTTCATAATCCTCCATATAAAAGAATAAATAAAATATATCTGTAGCCCCACATCTTGTCAAGCAAACAAATCTAAGCGCTTGAAAATTAACAAATAATGACAAAATTATATACATGGTTTTGTCAAACCAAATTCATGTACCAGAAAATTAAACTACAATAATAACAACAATATACATTATTATATTACATATATGTTGAACAATGTTCCAAGTGGATTTAAAATAACTGGCAGAGTTCCGAATCTTCTTCCCTTCTTGTGCGGTTTCTCCCTACTGATGATTACCACTGCCTACCACCCTCTCCCCTCATCCAACAACTATTTCTAGTGGTATGTAACTAAGCTTTGCTTCACTAAAATAATTAGCCTGAAGAAAGCAGCCACCCCAAGGAAGTAAAGTTACCTATCTTTGTTCTGCATCAAAAACAGGGACAAGCAAGGCCTACTAGTAAGTAGTAGGCACCCATCAGTCCCGGATGACTATGGAGTTGTGCTCTAGTCTTTAGAGCACAAAGCCTGGGTAAGTAAGTATGGAGGGCAAGCTGTTACCCATGCAGCAGACCCCCCTCTCCACGCACTGGAATGGTCCACTGCAAAGATAGTCACCAATACGAATGGTTCCAGTCCTAGTACTTTACATACTACTGAATCAAACTGGACAAACTGAATCAAAACTTTTTTGACAGGCGTCACACAGCAAAAATGGGAAGAAAAAAAAAGTTCCTGCACAAAAAATTCAGTTCAGTCTGTCTGGCACCTCCCTGTGGGAGTTCCAGTACTGTCTGATGTTGGACAGGTCACCCTGTTCCTCCATCAGAAGAAAATCCAAAATAATCTCAACGTTCTATCATCACCAAGGACAGAACAAGAAAGTGCATTCGTTTCTTTTGGTGCCATAATTGAGGGCATTTATTTTGTTTCTTATCCCCCCTTTTAATCTTTCTTTTATTTTTCTTAAGTGATCAGTGTGTTTTGTGTGTGTGTGGGGGTGTGTGTGTGTGGGGGGGGGGGGGGGGGGGCGGGTCTCTATGATTGATCATCAACCAAGATTGGAAGTCTTCATGCAATGATCAGGAAAGTATTTTTGCTTCATTTGGTGCAAAAGCATTTTCCATCTTTTTTTTTCTTTTTTTTTTGGGGGGGGAGGGGAGGTTTAATTTTTATGTTTATTCTCATCTAAGGTTTTCTTTGTTTAGCACTCAGCATATGCATGTGAAAGGCAACTTCTATACTCCATGTCTTTTTCTTTTTAATAGACCCCATGTGTCACACACGCAACAATATGGCAGAAACACAAAACACAGTGAAGCTGTTGTTTCTGCTATAAAAAAAATTTTAAATTGCCAGCTGCAGAAGAAGTTAATTACTCTGTAGCCGATCTTTGTTCCACTACGAAAAAAAAAACAAGTAGAAGAACAGCAAAAAAAATGCATTCCGGAAATCGAGATTGCTAATCCAGAAAACCCTTTCCACTTAAGTTTGTCAATCCGGAATTCCGGAACTACTTTCATCCATGAGTGTTACACCCACCACCCCTTTTGTTGTATTATGACCTATGGCCAAAGTGCATTAAAGCATTTCAGAGTTCAGAGAGAGAGAGAGAGAGAGAGAGAGAGAGAGAGAGAGAGAGAGAGAGAGAGAGAGAGAGAGAGGTGTGTGTGTGTGTGTGTGTGTGTATGTGTGCATGCGCGCGCGCGTGCATTCACACATATTTTCATTAGATTTTAAATGGTTTTCTATTCCCCAAAGATGGAATGTGGCTACCTTCATCAGTTCATGGTAGGCAAAAACAGTCACATACATAAAATCTCACCACTGGTGAACCTCGGAAGTTCTAACTGTGGAACAACAAAAAAAAAAAGATTTTACTTTATCATCCCCACACATAACAGACCTGCATGTCCAAACAGCGCAGACAGAGTGTGTGTGGAGATCTGTGCTTTTCCCACTCCACACTGGCTCCATCCTGTCAATGGCAATGCCTGTGGTTAACCAGCTCTTTTGGTGTACCAGTCAGTTGTTGCAATTTTCCCTCCCTCTCCAGAGAAGCTGGGTGCAGTCTGGCAGTCTGCTGAAGAACACGCACTGCCCATCATAGAAAATCTGCAAAATACCGGGACATCAAAAAATTAATGTTTCTGTTTTCCTCCTCTCTCTCTCTGTGTTACAAAACAATCATTGAGATGTTCAAAACAAAATATCTGCCTTTTCTATTACCTAATTCTAATACTTTTTAAAGAATGGTGTTTTTTTTTAATTTTAAACATGTTATGATAATGTTGGAATTATTTTTGCCACTTGAATCATAGGAAAGGCTATTTTATTGTTTCAAACCCTGCGTGCGTGCATGTGTGTGTGTGTGCGTGCGTGTACAGAATCAAGACACAAACAAACCTATTTAGGAAGATGTTCTGTTGACACATTTTTCAAAAACAGAATTAATCTTCAGTATTCTGAATTCGTGTCCAATCATAACCAAACGTTTTGCGGTATAAATTTTATGTGCTGTCTGTCTCTGCCATTCCTAGTCTGTTTACAGCCACCAGGTCAAATGTTCTTCTGCAGAAGCAAAACCCAGCATATGATGTGAGACAGACAAAATATTGATCAGTGTTTAAGTCATGTCCACTGCTGTTTGTATCATCATCACCCATACTGAAATCACCTCTCGACTAAACTGCAGTGAAAAACAATTGCCCTAAAAAATGCATTTGAAACACTGCCAAACATAGATTGTCATGAGGCACACAGCAAGAATGACGCTTTTATTCCCTTTGTTTGGAATTTGTCATGCCCACTGTCATCACTGATCACTGACACTTCTAAGTTCTAGTTCTACAGATAGTCTATGTCCAAAATCTTACATTTTCATCTTCTGAGCTATGTAAAACAAAATTGTAGAGATCAAACACTGATAAACTACTAATTGGGTTTGCTTTGCCTAGTCACTAGTACTGTAGACTGTACTAGTACTAGTGGTGACTTTGCAGATGATATAGGGGTCGCCTCAATTGGTTGGTTTCATGAAAAATAAAGATTTCATTCTTTAGTGTTTGTCAAGTGATGTTCATACCAAAAATTTTCATAATCAACACTTCTTTCTTTCAAAAAAATAAAAATACAAAACAAAACTTGACTGCTTGTGATTGTAAGCGCTTCATCATCTTTCATTTGAATTGGCTTATTCATTGGTTTCATGCTCTTTGGCAGCTGGGGTGGAAGTTTTTTAGTTTATCATGAAAGAAAACAAGTCGTGCCAGATGATGGTGGACATGAAAACTGAAAACAGTACTCCCTCCACTCACCAGTTATAACCAACATAACCCCTTTGCATCTTACTGACTAAATTCCTCAAGTGTTATAGTAGTGTCATCCATCTTTCATGAATGCCCCTACTTCATGACCATGCTCAGCTAGTACCTTACAGTTAGCTTCTGGAACCAAGTACTGAAGTAGTATCTTCTATACAGTGCCAGTCAGCAACCCGTTTGCTGGTTTTCACAGATTTTTCTTTTATTTGATGTATGAAAAAATGCACTGTGTACTTGTTTTGGGGGTTGAGGCCATAGATCAACAAAGAGGTTCTGATGAGAAACAAAGAAAGTGGGAAATGTTCATCACATAAAAATTGCTTGTCAGTACTGAGTACAAGTCAATGTTGACCCTGTGCATGCATATTATTGTGGTGAAGCAGCTAGGCTTAGCAGATGACAAAGGACTGAGGGGATACAATGTCTGCTGGAAAAATTTAAAAGTTCAAACCTACCACATTTGTTTGAAAGTTTTTAATCAGGGCTAGTCTTTCTGAGAAAGTGGATTATATATTTCTGTGGATGCCTTTGTATGTGTCGTACAAATCGAAATGCAATTGTGATACACGTGAAAATAGAGGGAAAACTGCCAGAACCCAAGCCTTATGTGCTGCCTTAGGCTACTGTACAACTGTAGACATTTTTCGTGTCCAGCATCATAACTCAAATTTAACTGACTTTCCGATGGGTGGTCTAACATTTTCCATGCTAAAAGTATCAGACAAAAATATTGCACGAGTTATCTTTTGCATTTAGTTTTCATGCAAGCAAATAGATTACCTTTCAAACATTACGGAAATTGTAACCTGATTTCACATAAATTCGGAAATTCCATTACTTGTGCCCCATTCTCTCTGCACATTTTGTTGTTTTGGCACATCACATACACATGCAGATCAGAATTAATATGCACATTAAAGACCCCGTCATTCATGTCAGCGTTCTGTGAGTTCAGAAACACGAACATACCTAGCATACAACCCGAAGTCCACAAAATTTTCACAATGTTAAAGGCGGCAGAGAAGGGAAAGAAGAAGAAACATACCGACCCTGTCTGTGCCGCGGTAAATGGCGCTCTGTGGGGATGTCTGCTGCTTGAGCCCGGGAAACAGTCAAGGACGGGGTAAGTGTAGGTTTTTACCGCAACCCTGCCAAATTCTACCAGTAATCTCGAAATACTGCTAAACCTTTCGATTAATTCTCGATGCAGAATCAATTTTACTAAAATAATTCAGTGTGTGTGTGTGTGTGTGTGTGCGTGTGTGTGTGTGTGTGGCGCGCGCGCGCGTTTCTTTTCTTTCTTTTATTTCAAGGACAATGGGGGGGGGGGGGGGGGGTTGTTTGCCACTTTGATTTTTACAACCAATGCCCGGGTGCATGGAGTTTTGTTAGTAAAGCAGATAGATATTTAGGGGTTATTTGTTAATAATGGCATGGGAAAAAATGCACACCTATGGAATGAAACGATTCCTTTATGTACCACTCCACTCTTCTAACAAAATGTTACATCTTCTAATAATAAGATCGCGGAATAAAATGTATTTAGTACCGCTTACAATCGACACAAATTCCAAACCAAGATTGTGCAGACAAGCGCATGAGATGCTGTTCATTCAACTAGAAACAGGGGAACAGAATTAGGCATTTCACCTTGAAAAGTTTGGAGTGTTTAGGGGTGCACGGAGGCAGGCCCGCGTGGCACACACAGCGTAGTCTATCGTGTTACAGGCATATATATATATATTATATATATATATATATATATATATATTATATATATATATATATATCTGTGTGTGTGTGTGTGTGTGTGTGTGTGTGTGTGTGTGTGTGTAAAGGTGTCCCATAACCTAGGCAGTCGTAGAGAAGCAAAGCATCAGAGACCTCAGCTTCTCTAGGGGCCAGATATTGAGGGCGGCACCCATCCCCTCTCCCTCGCAGTTTTATCTTCCCTGACCCTAAAGAGGGCAGGTACCCATTTACAGTGGGTGATGGGTGAACTGGGGTACTGTATTGAAGCCAAGGCACACAAACGGTCACCCATCCAACTGGTAACCACGCTGGACGCTGCTTAACCTTGGCTTGGGAAAAGCCAGCGCTCTGACCACTTGGCTTTCCTGCCCCCAACTATATATTCTTCTTCTTCTTCTATCCCGTAGTCTATTTAGACCGTAGGGGCGCCACGGAAGACCTCGCAACCAGCTCTCTCCATTTTCCTCTGTCCTCAACCTTTCTCAGGTGTCACTCAGCCTGAAGCTCGTCCACTCTCGGATGTTGTCCTCCCATCTCTTTCTCTGCCTGCTTCTCCTTCTCCCGCCTTGCACAGTTCCCTGCAGAATCCTCTTGGCAAGCCCTGTTGATCTTGCGACGTGCCCATACCACTTCAGTTTGCTTTTTTTTTACTGTGGTCAGGAGATCTTCAAAGGGCCCGATGACTTGACCAATTCTGATTCTCACTTCCTCGTTATTAACGTGGTCTTTGTAAGAGATGCCAAGGAGTCTGCAAAAGCATCTCATCTCTGTGGCCTGTATTCTCCTCTCCAGATCCGCTGTGAGGGTCCATGACTCACAAGCATAGAGGAATATTGAGATGACCAGAGTGCGCATCAGCCTGATCTTTGAGCTGAGCGAGATGTTCCTGTTCTTCCAAATGGTCTTCAATTCAGTCAGTGCTGTAACTGTCTGTGCAATCCTTGCGATATTTCAGGCTTGGATCCCTTGTATGTTACAATTGCTCCTAGATACTTGAAGCTTTGTACGTTTCCAAATTCTGACCACCGACCCTGATGTTGGTGTTGATGTTGGTCATCAGCTTGGTCTTCTGTGCACTGATCTCCATGCCATAGGCTGTTGAAGTCTTGTCGAGGCGTTCCATTAACCTAACTCTTCTTCTTTCCCTGCCAGTCCATCGATGTCATCAGTAAAACGCAAGTTGGTAATTGTTCTGCCTCCGATGCCAACTGTTCCTTCATGATCTTCCTGTGCATCAGTCATGATTCTCTCAAGGAAGATGTTAAAGAGAGTAGGTGACAGCAAGCAGCCTTGTCTGACGCCGACCGTCATTCTGAACCAATCCCCTATGTCACCATTTAAATAGACTGCGCTAGTGGCCTTGTTGTAGAGCTCCTCAATGACTCTGATCATGTTAGCATTGATGTTGTACAGCCTCGTGGTAGCCCACAGAGCTGCATGCCATACCCTGTCAAAGGCCTTTTTGAAATCAACAAAAACATGGTAAAGGTCTTGCTGATGCTGAAGGTGCTTCTTGCATAGTATTCTTAGATTAAAAATCTGCTCTGTTGTACTTCGTCCTGCCCTGAAGCCTGCCTGTTCTTCAGCAATGTTCGTCTCTGCTTGTGGCTTCAGTCAATTCAGTAGGATCTCCAGCATGACTTTGCTTGGATGACATTTCAAGCTGATTGTGCGATAGTTCTGGCATTGTTGTAGGTTGCCTTTCTTGGGAAGGGTGATTATTAGGGATTGTGTCCATGGTGTAGGCCAGTCTCCTGTCTGCCAGATCTTGTTGCAGATTATCAGTAGGGTGTTTATCATGGCTTCCCCCCCTGCTTGGACCAGTTCTGCCGGGATGTTGTCTATTCCTGCTGATTTCCTCTTCTTCATCGATTTCACAGCTACTTCCACCTCTTCCCGAAGGATGGGGTAGTTGTCAGTGTCTGTCAGTGATGGGACATTCAGTACCTCTGGATCTCCTGAGGTTTTGTGGTTATACAGGTCTGTGCAATATTCTGTCCATCTCTTTAGAATGTCCTGGTCTTCTGTTAAGATCTTTCCATTTTTGTCTTGTATGGTGCTGGTTTTCCCCTGTTTTGTGCCTGTCAGGTCTTTTACTAGCTGGTACGCTTTATTGCTGTTGTTCTTGCTCATATTTTCTTCAATGTCCTGGCACTTCTCTTCAATCCAGGTTTCTGCTGTCCCTTTCATGCTTGTTCTAATTTCTTTGTTGATTGCCTTATACTGCCTCACTCCTTCTATCTCGTTCTTCTTTTTCTTCAGTTCTCTTCGTTTGTCACACTGGTCAAGGATGTTGGCTATGACCCAGGGCTGTTTTATTCGTGGTTGCCTGCCAAGAATCTCACTGGCTGTATCAATTACTGCCTTGAAAAAGGTGTCGGCAAACTTGTCAATATCTGTGTCATCTGGGTTGAACACGGTGAGGGGTGCAAATTTCCCTCCTATCATGGCTTGAAAGGCTTCAGCCACCTCTGGATCCTTCAGTTTCTCGAGATCGGAATCCGATCCTTGTCTGGCCCTGCTTCATGACCTTTCTCAGTTGAAGACAGAAGGTCATTATCACTAAATCATGGTCACTTCCAATGTCAGCTCCTGGAAAACTGCTGTCCTTGCGATGTTTAATGCTGGACTGGAAGCGCCTCTTCACCATGGTGTAGTCAATCTGGTTGTGGGCTACTCCGTCAGGGCTATGCCACGTCCATTTTCGAGATGCTTTGTGTGGACCATATGTGTTCAACTTGAGGTCATTGCAGTTAGCAAATTCCAGGAGTCTCAAGCCTCTTTCATTAGTCTCTTTGTTACAATATCGCCCACATGTGCCACTCCAGTTCTTGCAAGCATCTCTCCTACTTTGGCATTCCAATCACCTTGTACAACAAGGATGTCTTTCTGGGGGTCTGATCTAAAACTTCTTGCAGCTGTTCATAGAAGTCTTCTACCTCGTCATCATAGTGGCTCGATGTTGGGGCATATGCCTGGATAATGGTGATGTTGTAAGGAGTTGCCCTCAGGCGGATGGTGATAAGCCTGCTAGAGATTGGTCGGCAACCCATGACACTGTTCAACAATGTCCTTGTGGACCAGAAACCCAACGCCTTGTTCATGTTTGTCCTCTTTCCCACTGAAGTATAGTTTGTGGCCTTCCTGGGTTGATGTTTCTCCAATGTTCTTCCAACATACTTCACAGAGTCCTAGGATGTTCCAGCGGTACCTATCAATTTCATGTGCGAGTTCTATATATAGTTGTCTTAATAAAAACCCACAATTCTGCTGGGCACCACTCCCTCCAAGCACACAGTTGAGGTAAAATAGTAAAATAACAATAAAAACACGACTGTTCTCAGCTTTATCTCTTCTTTTATTCTCAGCAAATTTTCGCTTCTATCCTGTAGCTTCCTCAGATTGAATGGATAATATCAATAGTAAAACCAACTGTTTAAAGCCAACAGGTTACTGATTCTTGTTCATAATAGTCACCTTCCCCACACATAAAATGTAAGCTAGCCATTGAGATCTTGTCAACTTCCCCTGGATTCCTCTCTCTCTCTCTCTCTCTCTCTCTCTCTCTCCTCTCTCTCTCTCGATAAGATTTTCATGTTCCTGTCATCAGCTAAGATGTGATAGAATCACATATGCAGCCTTGGGAGTACTGAATAGGGAATTTTTGTTTTTTATTTCTATTGTGATGGACATGAATAATTGAGCATGCATTATTCATTATTCATTATTCATTTTCATTATTCATCTATTCTCTCTCTCTCTCCTCTCTCTCCTCTCTCTCTCTCTCTCTCTCTCTCTCTCTCCTCTCTCTCTCTCTCTCTCTCTGTATTTTTTGAATCGGTATATGGGTTGATCAATGAACTGATTGGATTAGGCCGATTCGAGAGGGTAAGTGTTAAAAGGATTAAGCGATTGGTTTTGTTATTGTTTTCACTGATTTGTCTATTTTGAGAGAGAGAGAGAGAGAGGAGAGAGAGAGAGAGAGAGAGAGAGAGAGAGAGAAGAGAGAGAGAGGAGAGAGAGAGAGAGAGATTTGATTTATTCTTTTATTCTTTTATATTGAGGATAATGGAGTAAGCACTCTTGTGCTTTTTTACATCCAGTCCCCGTGTGTATGCAGTATTGTAAATGTCATCTGTTCCCACTGGCACACGATGGCCTACTCTTACGAAAAGCGGAACAGGATTTAACGTGTGCGCAAGATGTTCTGCGTGCGTTCGCACACGGGGCCTCGGTTTAAAGTCTCACCCGAAGGAATTTTGGGGAGAGTGGAGTCAGTACTGATAACTCCAGGAGAAAAATTTCCTCGACCGGACTTGAACCCAGGTCGTCAAATTGCCAGCGCAATGTTCTGACCACTAGGCTATCCGTCCCCCTATTTTGAGAGAGAGAGAGAGAGAGAGAGAGAGAGAGAGGAGAGAGAGAGAGAGAGAGAGAGAGAGAGAGACAGACAGACAGACAGACAGACAGACAGACAGACAGCAGACATACAGGACAGACACACAGACAACAGAGAACTGACACAAACAGACACAGACCACTACTACTTCCACCACCACCACTATGCTATGACACTTATGATTCGTTTCCTCATCCTGTGTAGCCCGCTTCCTATTTTACAAAGTAAATCCTGGCCAGTTGATCGACCTGGCATCTCAGCGTGAACAAGGACACCACCCACACCACACCAGGCTGAGCAACCTTCACACCAGACCAGTTACTGTGCCACCACCACAGGTTAGTTAGTAGGACCACACAATGTATTATAGATCCATACTGTATCAGTGATACATCAGGGATGTACGTGTCTTGTAGAGATTTGTTTTTGTAAGAATTGTTGTTTCTTCGTTGGAACCCTCACACCAGACAGTTGAAATCATGTTGGTTAATTAATGGTGAAATGGTTTTTTTGGTTGTCTTTTTCCTTAGATAGATGGCTTGATGAAAAAAAGCAAATCGATGCTTACTCAATGTACCATCTGAAAAGAAAATTTTGACTTTGACTTTGACTGTTACTGTGCCGTCACCACAGGTAGGTTAGTAGGACCACACACTATGTAGATCCATACTTATCAGTGATACATCAGGGATGTATGTGTCTTGTAGAGATTTTTTTCTGTAAGAATTGTTGTTTCTTTTTCAGCAACCAAAAAAAAAACGGTCATCAGAATTGTCTATGATTTTCAACTGTGCGTTTGTAGAGATGCTGTGAAAGTTGTGTGGTGTGACTGGGTTCAAATTCAACGGTGAATTCAAAAGGTGTATGGTTTTTTTTTCTTCATCATTGAACTAATATTTTTAAGAATCTGATTTTAGAAAAGAAGATTAAGCTATAAAGACAGAGCAAAGCAAACCAAGATTTTGTTTGATGCTAATACATCGTTGACCTTCAAAGACAGCAATTCAGGCCTGCGTTGGTGGTAGTGTAATCGGTGTGCTTTTATAAGGATATTTTATCAGAAGGATTCGTAAAGGTTACTGTAGCACTTAACTTTACATTCTAAAAAAAACAAAAAAAAAAAACAAGCAAAAACTTCAGTCTGCGCGTGTTTTACTTTTCATTAACGTCATATGTGATTTTTTTTTTTCAAAAACGGTTTTGTTGCTGTTCTATTCAAAATTAGGTGGATTAGTTGGCCTACGTTTGTGTTGGAGTAACTTTGCAATAGTAGCCTAGAAGTAGTCAAAGGCAGTTCTGTAGCGCTCAGAGGTGTGAACATTCGGTTCACTTTCTCTTCTACGCGAAGGACTTGTTTGCGAAGTGAGAACAGAAATAAACTGACAGGGGACGCTATCTGTTGGTGTGATTCTTGAAATATGATGGGCATCTATTTTTCCTCTAATTTCAACAATTCCTGATTATGGTTTATCAACGTGTAGGCCTTTTTTGTTCCGTTCCTCGGTTTTCGTGATGAAAAAGAATAATTTTTAAAAACTTAGTCAAGTTTCCGTGTTGAAAAAGAAGAGGAAAACCTTATGTTGTTTTTTTTGTTTTGTTTCAAGCAAGTACTTAACCTCGTCTTGCTTGTATTGTCTAAAAACTGTCTTTCGGTATTTCTTCAGGTATGAACATGTATTGTCATACATACAACACTGTTTGCATATACCTACTGTTTCTTCTTCTTCTTCTTCTTCTTCTTCTTCTTCTTCTTCTTCTTCTTCTTCTTCTTCTTCTCCTTCTTCTTCTTGTGCGTTCCCTGTATATGTAGCTACTGTTTAAGCGCATTCTTGGAAAGGTGTGGTGGAGAACGGTGCAATATCCTTAAAACCAACAAAGAAACGCTCAGTGACTGATAGGCCCATAAAAGAACAGATGCAAAGATCTTTTTTTATGTACGTGTAGGCCTACCAATCTTGTATACTGTGAATGCTTCATTAATTTCCCTAAAGCATTCTGAACAATAGACCAGCAAAATCTGGCATGCTTATCATTTACAATGCTCTTCACACAAAAAAATTATGTTTACCATACTTTATTATGAAATGCCCTGCTTAGCTAAAAACAAATGTGGGCAATACTCAGCTGTTTTCCTGTGAGCAGAGTATCGCTTCTTTGTAACGAAGATTACAGAATAAGTGGGTAAGGAAGCTAATTGTGCTGATTACAATGCAGCCTGGTTAACATGGATGATTTGGATTGTGTAAGACTGAAACAGTCACATCCTGTTCCGCTTTCCGTAAGAGTAGGCCATCGTATGCCGGCGGGAACAGATGACATTTACAAAACTGCATACACACGGCACTAGATGTAAAAAAAAAAAAAAAAATTTAAAGCACGAAAGTGCTTATCCCATTATCGTCGATATAAAAGAATGAATAATAAAAATTAAAAAAAAACAACAAACAAAACAACATCAGTTCTGTATCACTTAGTTTCCCTCTAGAGTTCAGTTTTAAAAAAAAAGACTTGCAGGCCATGAGTTTGTGCGTACATATGTGCGCTCATGGGTAACCTGCATACAGTGTGTGTGTGTGTGTGTGTGTGTGTGTGTGTGTGTGTGTGTGTGTCTGTGTCTGTGTCTGTGTCTGTATCTGTGCGCGCGCGTGCCGTGCGTGCGCGCATATGTGCACATGCACATTACTGAGCAAGTGCACATGTTCGATGGAATTGAGCATCGAGTCGTAGGTTAGGTTTAAAGATGAGGCATAAAAATAGGCAAAATAGTGCAGAAAAAGGTTGTGTGGTAGAGAATGAGATTGCATATTCCTTTCACCACGTGTGTGTGTGTATGTCTCTCTCTCTATCTATCTCTCTCTCTTTTTGCAGGCTGTGTAAACATCCTAATCACACCACAACAGCTGCTTCTCTCTTCAAACGGACCTTGCCCTACTTTAATTCATCGGAAGTGCCTAAGCTGGCCGCCCTATCACAATGGCAGATTCCAACGCCAGCTCTCTTCCGCCGGAACTCAAACCGGATTTTTTTAAGTGGCACGGGTCAGAGGTCATCGTCATCCCCGTCATGATGGTCGTCGGTATCCTTGGCAACGCTCTTGTGCTGTATATCACCCACTTCCGGTGGAAGAGTGCTATCTTCAGTTTCTTCATCAAAGTGAGTCCAATAAAGACTTACAAAAGCAACCGTTTCGGGTCAAGAAAATGGTCGCTTCAGTTTCTTCTTCTTCTGCTGCTGCTGCTGCTGCTGCTGCTGCTAATACTTTTACTGCTGGTGGTGGTGCTGCTACTACTGCTACCACGGCTGGTGGTGGTGGTAGTAGTGGTGCTGTACTAATACTTTTACTGCTGATGCTGATGCTGCTAAAAACACCACAGCTAGTGCTACTCTTCTTCTACAAGTACTACATCTACTACTGCATTTCTCCTCCTTACTTTACTAATTGACCTCTCTATTTCCTTCCTCTCCTACTCCACCTCCTTCTTTCCTAACTCTTTTTCTTCTCTTCTACCTTATCCTTCTTCCTGTGATTCATCATTATCATCATCATCATCATCATCATCATCATCGTCATCGTCATCATCATCTTCATCATCATCTTCTTCTTCTGCTGCTGCTGCTGCTGCTCCTCCTCCTCCTCTACCTTCTTCTCCTCTTCCTCCACCTTCTTCTGTTCATCATCATCATCATTCTTCTTCTTCTTCTTCTTCTCTCTCCTCCTCCTCCTCTTCTTCCACCTCCTCCTTCTTCTGTTCATCCTTCTTCTTCCTCTTTTTCTTCTCCCTTCTCTATTTTTCTTCTTCTTCTTCTACACCTTCCTATTCTTTTTTCCTTTTCTTCGTTTGGGTTCTCCCTTTTTCCCCGTTTTATTCTGAAGATTAGTGGGTTTTTTGTGTTTTTTTTTAAATCCTGAAAATAGGCTGAAATAGCTTCAAAGAGCTTTGGAATACTTTTACCTCCGAGAATGAGCGGTGCAGTTTCTAATATCCTGAATACTCCAGGGGTGGGATAGCCTAGGGGTCAGAACATTGCGCTCGCAGTTTGACGACCCGTGTTCGATTCCCGTAGGAGGGGATTTTCCCCCAGGAGTTTACAGTTATTTGAACAGTTATTTTCTTTATATATATATATGATAATGTTAACTACAAATTAACTTCCGGTGCCATGCAACTGATTGGTGGAGAGTCACCTCACTGGTTGAGTAATTTGATGTTGATGGTGTTTGCTTACAAAAGGATTAGCCTACCAACTTCCTCATGGCTATGGTCTGATTTAGTGTGTGTCCAGGAAACCATCTGTGGCTCAATATGTACATGCTGTCCTGCCCTTTTCCATGGTTTCTCCTGCACACCAGCTTCGGCATTAAAAGAAGGCGTTAGGTGTTGGAGGTATCTGGCAATGATGTGCATCTTTGAGTTCTCGTGAATTTTGATGTGGATTCTCATAGAGATGTTGAACGTTATCTGGCAATGATGCGCATCTTTAAATTCTCATGAATTTTGTGTGGATTCTCGTAGAATTCGGACGTATCTGGCAAAGATGTGTATCTTTGAGTTCTCATAAATGTTGATGTGGATTCTCATATTATGAGCAGGAGTCCCAGTTCAGACTGACACCTATGTCTACAGCGAGAGCAAGGAGGAAGTCCTGGTTCTTCAGGGTTCTGCTATCTCTTTAGTCTTCTCTTCCGCCTTTGTGGTGATGTTGCAGATATCCCCCCCACCCCCACCCCCCACCCCCACTCCTCATCATCCTCTTCGTCGAACGCTCAGACAGCAACTATTGTTGTCTAGTCATATGAGCGAAAATGTGTCGCGCTGCTGTTAAGCGCCTGTCAAGTCAGGCCCAGCACATCCGACTTCGGGATGGGGGAGAATTGTTCTCTTTTCTGGGTTTTGAAAAAAAAAAAAAAAGGCAAGAGAAAATGGACTAAGAAGTAAGCAGATAATAGACGAGAAGGGGGTGACAGAAGAACAGGAACTAGACATACCACAACACACACACAAAGAGAAGGGTAGTAAAGAGGGAATTTCCTGCACAAAATTTCCAGAAGATGGGGATGCTTTTAAACTGACAGGCCCCGGCATCCACCGTGGGTATGCATTTCCCCCCTTAAAACATACAATAAAAAAAATGTCATGATGTCATACCTAACTAACCTCAGGGAATCGACATACACGATGGGAGAAGAATCTTCCAAAGCTACACTGCAACACCACATAGTACACCGTTGAAGATGAGTATTCCTCCTGAGTAAGCATTAGGGTCAACTCCACTCCCCCTGAAAGTCCTTCGGATGAGACTATGAACTGAGTCCCCGTGTGTGAACGCATGCAGAACATCTTGCGCACATGTCAAACCCCGTTCTTCGTACACGTGACTGCAGTAAGAAAAAAGCACATGGTAACTTACTCCTTTATCCTCGAAACAAAAGAGAGAGAGAGAGAGAGAGAGAGAGAGAGAGAGAGGAGAGAGAGAGAGAGAGAGAGAGAGAGAGAGAGAGTAATAGGTATGCAACATATAGATCTTTTAAGACTGTTTTTGAAAAAGAATTGTATCTTCATAGTATTGATATTTATTGTTTCAGAGTTGCACTGTCACAGGCCAGAATGAATGTTCTTCCTTTAAATAATAATCTCAACCGATACAGCAACAACAATCAAGATAAAAACTGTTCTTTGTGCAAAAACGTTATTGAAGATGAATACCATCTAATATATATTTGTCCATTATATACAGATTTACGAACCAGTTACCTGAAAGATCTTCTTCATGTGCCTATGCCTTTTCTTCTTCAGGCACGTAGTAGATGTCGTTCAGTGCAGCTAGCAACATTTTTATTCCGTGCTATTCGAAGAAGACAGACAGTGGCAGAACTTTTGTAAAGTAAATAGATCTAGATCTACTAGTGAAAAAGATGCGTTGTATCAAGTGTGTACCGTTGCTTTATGATGAGACTTTGAACAAATTCGTTATATGCACATACATCCACTCCCCCATCTCCCACTTCGTTTTGAATTGTGGCCCAAGGCTGATGTTCAATAAAAACATTTTCATTTTCATTTTCATTTTCATTTTTCTCTCTCTCTCTCTCTCTCTCTCTCTCTCTCTCTCTCTCTCTCTCCTCTCTCTCTCTCTCTCTCTCTCTCTCTGGGGGACGGATAGCCTAGTGGTCAGACTCCACTCTCCCCAAAAGTCCTTCGGATGAGACTTTAAACCGAGGTCCCGTGTGCGAACGCACGCAGAACATCTTGCGCACACGTTAAATCCTGTTCCGCTTTTCGTAAGAGCAGGCCATCGTGTGCCGGTGGAACAGATGACAATATTTACAAAACTGCATACACACGGGGACCGGATGAAAAAAAAGCACATGATTGCTTATTCTGCTATCCTCGATATAAAAGAATAAATAAATAAATACATAAATAAATAAACATTGCGCTCGCAATTTGACGACCCGGGTTCGATTCCGGTCGAGGAGATTTTTCTCCTGGAGTTAACATTAGTGCTGACTCCACTTTCCCCTACAGTCCTTCGGATGAGACTTTAAAACCGAGGCCCCGTGTGCGAACGCACGCAGAACATCTTGCGCACACGTTAAATCCTGTTCCGCTTATCGTAAGAGTAGACCATCGTGTGCCGCTGGGAACAGATGACATTTACAATACTGCATACACACGGGGACTCGATGTAAAAAAACCCCACAAGATTATCCCATTATCCTCGATATAAAAGAATAAATAAAATCTCTCTCTCTCTCTCTCTCTCTCTCTCTCTCTCCTCTCATCTCTCCTCTCTC